>CM029357.1:37896606-38063736 GCA_017140985.1 Hormaphis cornu | reverse complement strand
ACACGTCGTGGTAAAAACAAATTTAACGTGAAAAACTTTCATAAAATCTGTATCTTCCCAATTTTGGTATCGTGTAATAGTTTCAGCTAGGTCCGATCTTTATTTTGGATGTTATGATCAACAAAATCTAAACCGACGTGGAAAAAAACACGTTTCCCGTAATTATTAGTTCCCCCCCGTAAGAAATACACGACCGGCCGGAATGACGACAGTTTTACGACAAATTAACAACGTGAATTCGGCTATAAACCAAAACTGTGTAAACCAATTTTCTAAATTTTTAAACCACATACGTGAAAACTATAAAAAAACTATATTTTTTACATTGTATTAAAGTTTTTAGACTTAAAAACTAGAGGTTTTATGGAACAACAACTGCGTGAAATTCAAAAATTTCAAAGTTCCATACAATTCCTACATTAAAAATGATCAAAATCGATTGAAAACTAAGCAGTAAACTAACCCTCTTTAAGTCTTTTTGATGACACTTATAAATTTCAAGTCGAACGGAGCACTTTTGGGAATTTGACCGTTTTCTCGTCAGAACTTAAAAAATAATCAAAATTTTAAAAAAACGCTTCAATTTAAGTAATGTACTCGACCCAGAGATGGTTTCTGTGTATGTTTCGTTTGTGTCCGGTAGGTGGCGCGACAGTCTAGCTTTTGCACGCGTAGTCACGTACATACAACAAACATAAATTGTAAAAGTCTCGTTGCAATTTTAATGTTTTGTATTTGTTTTTGTTACGGTTGCTACGGGCTACCCGTTTTTTAAAAATTATTCATGATTTTACGATCCGATAAGAAGAGATTTTTCAAAATTCAATCCTAAAGAATGTCAAAAAAGGTGAAAGAGGTATATTAAAAAAAAAACTCCAAGCCGGGCGCGGAAGAGGTCAAGATTTAAAATATTTTTTTTTGATCATTTAACGGTCGGTTAATACTTACCTACTATATTATATATTGAACGTTTATCAATACACGATTGGGCCCACTAAAGGGATTCGAATGCGGAGTATTTAGAAACACCGAAAATAGCAAATAAATGAAATTCGTACAACGGGCAACTGCAACGCTGGGTAACAAAAATTACTATCGTCATACGAGGAAAAACACCACGGAAACGCCGTGTAAGGACGTTAGGTTTGACGTTCGCGGTTTGTGCAACTCTCACCCACTCGTTCGCCTATGTGTCCTCTTCGGGTTTCGAGACGTCTTATGGAAAACGGGAGGAATTCAACTTTGAATATTATAAACTTTACCCGGGCAGCGCCGGTCCGGGACGGCTAGTAAAATTTTAAAAATTGAGATCCGAGAACCACAAAGTTTATAAACACTCTCTGGTATTTTTTCATAAAAAAAATTACGCAAACGCTACGAAGTTCCGGCCCTGATAACGACGGATAAGACCATAAAAAAATAAAAAAATATGGCTATATATCCAAAAAAATCGTAAAAAATCACAAAATACGCCGAATAAAATTTTTGAGATCCACGAAACAGATTTCATTAAGCTTACTCTGGTATTTTTTAAGGACGTAATAAAAAATCACGCAAACGCTACAAAATCCCGGCCCTGGTTATGACATTAATAACCGGACGTTCAGAACAGGTCGCGATAACGACTTCTCGAAATTTGATTGGCCGAGAGAGTTTTGATTGAATGATGACGTCGTTTTGCTCGACCGTTTATAATTTTTACCCAACGCATTTTTTTTTTTGTTTAAATTAACTCAATTCGGTTGCTTTTCGAATAAAATAAATACAAAGAAAAAAAAAACACCGTTCGAATAAAAATTGTACCAACCAAACAACTACAGACACAACGAAAACGATATTATAATATTCCGAGTCGTTCTTTGTTTTTAGAGCTACTTTTGTTGTTCATCGTACAGAATTATTATTACTATAGAGGTCGGATTTTTATGATTTTACACATTTATTTCTAGTCCGTGCGGAATTATCGGAGTAAAATTTAGAGAAAAAAATCGATTTCGTGTACAAAAAATATTAAATATTTTTTAAATCCTATTTAACAACGGCGCCTATTACGCGATCCTTTTGATTCTGTTGTTACAATTCGATTATTTCAATGAGAAAAACATAATATATGAGCCCACTCGGAATCGTTATTTTTGTGAGCAATGTTTAAAAGTAGTGACCTCCTACTCCAAAGCGAGGTCGTTACTCCATCGAGGTTCCCACCCGACATAGAAGTTTCCGGCTTTTTTCTCTGCATATATATATATCATATTTCCGGTATTTTAAAGGAATATTCAGAGAATTTGAATGACACACGAAAACATCATGATTTAAAAGACCACAAATCCGACCTCCAATTATTACGTACACGCGTATACAGTATTGCGATATAAATCTTGTTTTCGGCGGTTTGCATAGATTATCTTCTTTTTTTCTATTGATTACCTACTTATATTGTATTTGAAAACAATAACACGAGTGTAGTAATATAAATTCATTGTAGTAGTACATCGACTACTGCAGCATTATACAGGTTCGGCATTGTTAAATCAGCACAAAACGTACGGCATTGTTATATTTTCTCTATAATTTATAAACTGCTAATTCGTCAAACTATTATTTTTATAAAAAAGAAAAGAAAAGAAAAGAGAATATAATAACACAATACAGCCAAACTAATTCAACCATGGACCGTCGTCCAGATAACATAATATAGATATGAAATTTAGCTTATCCGTTCTATTCATATTTTTGGGACATGAACCCCAGAGGTATGCTACATAATAATTTGATCTAATTATTTTATCGTTTTCCATTTTGAAAAACATTTATCAACGAAGATCGTGATACAGAATGCGTGTTAAAGAGCCAAAAGAAAAGTTATATATATGAAAAAAAAAATAATAAATGAATGAAAAAAAACACTACATTTCCGCTTCAAACCTGCAACGGCCGTCATTCCACAATTAATGTGTCGGGGGCGCTCCGTAATTGCTCTGCCACTGTTTTTTATTTTTCAAGATACTACCTACGCGGTATCTAAATCTACTAAAAAACACCGAAACCGTTCTGGTTCGGTTGGTGTGGATAAAAAAAACAAAAAAAAATACAAAACTACGTTATGGTGCGTAGGTTTTTGGTGAGCACTGCAGACTGCACACGAACTGCTTTGTTTACCGGACAGCGGCGTGTCGCAATGGAAAACGTCATAATTTTGTTTGCCTAAACACGGTCGGTAAAATCATACACACGAAGCGAACGGAACCGATTTAAAACGGAGTATTAAATGAAACGGGAAACAACGAAGGATAATCTTTACAAGGAACCCATACACCGTTTACCGAGACCCCGATGAGTGAACGAGGAAAAGTTGGGACACTAAGAGAGACATCTAGAAGATGGATGGATAGATGAGATTAAAATTTAAAAGAAGACTCGAAACTTCGGAACGTATGGAACGCGAAAAAGATGTACACAAACAGGGATGGGTGCATTGTGGCGTCGACGGGGCCTGTAAAATCCCGGAAAAAGAAGAATAGCGGGTACATATTGTGCGAGTGCGCAATCGAATATAGCGCGCATTGGGCGGTGGCGTATCTTTTAAGGGGTGTGTTTTACTATGACGTTTTGTTAACGTCATAAACGCCTATTACGCTAATAAAGAACCGTAATCGACACATTTACGAACGGTGAATATATCTATAGTTTACGCTGAAAAACACACAATTTTTCCAAAACGAAATTCGTCACACGGTAATGAGACGAAGGAGCTGCTTCCCCCAGGTATCAAAAAATATTGCACCCGTGTGCATAGGTTTTGAAATTCGAGACGAGTAATTTCTGCTGTATGGAGTAGTAGTAAACATTTTTATGAAATCCTCACGAATTATACTATACATATTATCTAAGATTATATTCCGATTGAAAACAGCTTGAGAAGACTTACATAGTTTAAAATATCTGCTGGTTTTGCGCCCCTGGTGCACCCTCCACTGTTGAATGCGCCACTGATATAGTACGGGATTGAACGTCGACAAATGATTCAAACACACTATCGACCCGATTGAGCGAGAAGTGCGTGCAATAAACATATTTTCCCGACGAGATAAAAATGAAACTGGGAGCAATTATTTTGATCTTAACGATACGTGAACTGCACCTGCGGCAGTCGATACGCGCGGTGTATATTATACCGAAGTATTTACGACGCGAACCAGACAAACGGAAATGCGATATATATATATATATAAGACAAGTGTCTGCCTCTATACTTGTGTACTTACTAAATACAATACGCAAAGTCATGTGAATATGTTGTGCGTTCGTAACGACACACAATCGTTGTGCGTTCACTCCAAGAGAAACGTGCGTGTACCACCACAAACCGTATTCAACCAGTATTTCCACGAATACTGCATGGAAAGAAGTAGAGAATACTTTCCGAAGTATATTGGATACAAATAGTGTTGTTTTTTTGCGATTTAAAAGATTGGTAAAAGAAAAAAAAAACATTTACAATCTAAACCTATGCTTAAACGAGTAAACGTTTTGGATAACATTGAGGAATACAGCACTTGAATGTTTTGGGGAAACTACATACATCCCTGACTGTACATACTTGTCCTATATACGCCTCCACTTGTCGTTCACATCTCCTATACACACATTAACAACTACAGCCCTTTTTTCAATCGTTTCCATCCGTCTCTCCTTCGGTCTTCCTCAATCTCTTTTCCTTTCAACGTTCATAACCGCTCTTACTGCCTCAGTTTCCTCATCACACTGCCCAAACCGATAAACACCCCGGTCTATTTTTTTTTCACACAATCGTTCCTAATTCTATCTTCTCTTGTTAGTAATTGTTACTCCGCTCATCCATATCCAAGCCGATTCCCGTTTTCGCCACACTCATACACTCCCGTCGACACTCCGAACCATGCAGATTGGTCTCGCCAATAGTGGTGTATTCTACTATTTAGAGTACACTAGCTGTCCCGAACCGGCGTTGCCCGGGATTCAGTTGGTCAAGGCTTGGTAAAATAATTTCAAATTAAATTTAAAAAGTCAGTACAGCGAGTCACACAAATTTGGAAACCCTATTACACCACCCTAAGAGCTTTTAAAAACGCTTTAGGGGCGTTGAACTTAAAAAAAACGCTTTCTCGGTGCTCGCCTACCTTGTGAAAGGAACTTCTGTGCAAAATTCCAAGTCTCTAGACCCTGCAGTGGTTCGGGCTGTGCGTCGATAGATTTATCAATATTTTAATCCCATTTTCACCTCTAAAAGGGTTGGATTTAAAAAAAAAAAATTTACTTCTCTATATATAAGGATCTTTTGTGCCATATTTCAAGTCCCTAGGGCCTAGACCCAACGGTTTGGGCGTTGATACCTGAGTCCGTCAGTTTATCGTTTTATATAGTAGTTAGATCGGGGAGTAGCTAGATAGTCGCAGGTTAGTTTTTTGAACCCTAAAGGCCGAAACTCTATGTAGCTTATAAATAATAAATCGGTAGTTGTACTTGGACGAATTTATCTGTAGGATGTACCCCATACTCTGTGTTTACTAATAAAATGCACCTATCGATTCGATTCGACCATACTCGGAAGCATTACCGCTTATCGATTGTAGGTCTATTATTATTATTATTAGTAGAAAGTTATTATTATTATTTTTTATAGTAATAGAAGCTATACAATATATATTGACTGTAAAAGTTTTTTTAATTTGTTTCGTACCTACGTCGTGCGGTGTTCCGATATCTGAAGGATGATTTTTTACAAGAACAAGATAGTCAGTAAAAAACGAAAAAGTAAAATATTATACTAAAATAACGCCTCGAACAATACATATAACAGTCGTTACAGTAAGATAAGAAACAATAATATTATACTGATTGTATAAAATTTCAAACACAATATTTGTCTACAACACTGTTTTATTTATATTCTTCTCACATATGCCTATATGTATGAGCCATACATATAGATTATACATATGTATATGCTTTGGAGTGGTAAACCGGTTCTGGTGAACGAAACTGGACTTGGTGTTTATTATGTGTAACGAAAAGTCTAGTCCATAGAAACTCTTGCGTTCATTTATGTCGTATACTTTTTCTTTCTTTATTTTGTTACGTTCAATATCGAGTTATACACGCGGATATGTGATAATAGTCGAATAGTTTAAACAACAAATATTTAATCGTATAACGCGTTCAAAAATTAATTTGTACGTTAAAGACTTGTTCCAATAACAATAATAATAATAAAAAATATACACATAGAGGAAATAGTTAAGTGTAAATATTAGGTTTCACTGCGACATTGACGGTTTTAAATAATTCATTTTACTACGGGTACGCATAATTCAAACAAAACATCGTTTAAAAAAAAAAAAACCACACATAAAATAATTAAGCTAATTTTATAATTGGCAAACAACTAATAATTCCGCTCAAACGTAGACTAAATAATAGTATAGTACACTTACAGGCCGCGATGTACAGCAATAACGCGTGTTTAAATACACTCGAGTTTTGTGTACAGTTATTTAAAAAAAAATATAATACGTTTAGGCTTCTAATTTTACAGCGATCACCATTATACTTGGGCATTTTTTCAGATACGCTGTTGGATTGGTTTTTAAATAAAACAAGGTCTGTTCACGCCACTTTCTACAAATGTCTACAAAGTGCGCGGAATTAGTAAACTCGGTTCGTAACGTTGAAAAAATAATAGAATAGAACGTTGAGTAATTATTTAGTTACAAACGTTCCGATTTCTCTGTACAAAACAATCACGAGGGACTCTGAAAGGTTAAGGTGAAATATTTTGTAAAAGAGTATAATATAGGGTACTCACTGGTTTGGAAGTTGTGGTTAAAACGTATTGTATTTAACATCTGAAAGCAACGATACATCATTACCTTCGAAACAACGATTCCGAGCGAGCTCGGTTAGGTAATACGTCCTGGTACATTTTTTGAGAATTTCTATACTTAGCAGCACAAAAATTTTCGAAATCACTTGAAACTTTAATCAAACTTGTATCTTACTTATAGTGCGTAAAAGTTTCAGCGATCATAATTTTGGACGTTATCTAAATCCTATCGTAAAGTAAATCGATAGGTACGTCAAAAAGACGTTTACCGTAAAATGAATACGATTTTTCTTAGTTTCATGACTGTAACTTTTTTTGAATTGAAAATTCGGCAAAACATTGAGTACAGTACACCAAGGCTTTCAGAAAATGTATTGACCATTAAGATCGGAGCAATGCCCAAGGCGCTTTGCAAAAAAAAAAAAAAAACACATCTTTTGAAAAACCCATAGCTTCCTACGGTTTTATTTCTTTTTTTTTAGATTCTGAGTGTTAGAATTTGTAACAAAATAATAAATATTACCTGCAAGTGCTGCAGACAGTATTATTATTATGTATATAACTAGTATATTTATATCGATATATTCGAAAAAAAACATCGCCATACGTTAAATAGGTTATTTGGACGTGAAAATTATGCACGCGTGTAAGCAGCAATATAAATATAAAATATAAGTATAAGACGTATAAACAAACGATATTCTAAAATTGTTCCGAATTTTGCGGTCAATTATCGCTCTTTTACATACAGGAACGTCGACCTCGAATCACGTAAAATACGGGTTTCTGAGGATGAAAATCATTGACGGCGTGTACTCGTCGAACGGCGTTATTTAAATTCGTGTAATTTTAAACAATAATCACGTGTGACGAAAAAAGTGTGAAAATATAGAATCAGAGTGAACACCGAGCACCGGTTTAATCCTAATTGGACGCAGGAACATACTTGAAACTAATCCACACGATTACTACGAACATGTATGATCATTTTGGTTTTTTAACACATCGTACTATAGGAAATTAGATTTTCAGCCAAGAATAGGGTAATATGCCAGCTAGAGATACGCGTGTAAACGTTGCAAGTGATTATTAGAAACGGGAAATACAATTGTTTCATTATTTACGAGCATACAACATTACACAATGTATTAGAAACGTCGTGTTATTTGAAGAGTGTATAATATTATTACCTGCAGTATTTAAATGTGAACTTACAATTTTATAGATTTCGCGTTTTGGTAACAATTGTACGCACGAAATAAAAAAAACTCGGGTAACAACCCCGACGTGCAGTTCATTTTATGATTCGTTTAGACCGACTTACAGATAACAAAGTGAGTGTTGTTTCCTCGAACATCAATAACAGTGCACAACAAACGACTTATAAATAAAATTCGTACAAAAAGTATTCGGCCAAAGGATAACCAGGCGATTGGTTCACCTGGATCGGTCAGTATAGTATACTTATCTTATACATACATTTTAATATCTAATCAATCGATGGCAGTACACTGTAAGACCAACTATACGCACATTGCGCACAGGAAAGTGTGGTACATGCACGAGCACTGATTCGATAACGTGTAATAGAAACGTTTTTCGATAATACTCTGACAAAAAAAAGAAAGAAAAAAAGACACAAAAATACAATTACGTACACTATACACCGCAGGTTCGTTCCACACTCGGCAACGTCTAACGTGCGTTCGAACGCATAGCAGTGTATACGGGGTGTTCACGAAAGAATGTTTCGAAAATTTCAAAAAGTATTGAAAATTTAATAACAAAACACACACTCCCCAAAACGTTAGATGGTGATCTTTTTAAAATTGTTACTATCGAATTCCACCAGAGCGCGTTCTGTACACTGTGTTTCTATAGCGTTTAGGCTATCTTACAGTAGGGAATCTCGAAAGTTCGTTAACGACTGAAACAACGATCAACTAAATTTTTGTTTTGAATAACGATTCGCAATAATAGTGCCTGTATACTGTGTCGTTTTTGTTGTTGAAACGGGAAAAAAATATTCACGAAACTTAATCCTCAACGACGGCGTCGATTTTAAATATTGGCAGTACGTATCGAGCAATAGATCGTTACTTTTAAAAGTTACGGACTTTTAACCGCAGAACCTAAAAACCGTTTAATTAAAACATCGAAACGACACTTCGGCAGTTCATCCCACACACTTGCACTTGAGGGTCGGGGGTATGATTGATTGATCGACTGCTTTTCGCTGTTTTAGAGCTCATTCATCAAAGCACGGTACAAAAACTTGATGTATTTAATGTATCTTCGTTGTCAATCGACAGATATCCATAACCGAAGCATTATTTCGTGAACACCACCCTGTATATTATATTCACTGTACACATGCCGGAGATAAAAAGACACTTTTACACATGCTATACACGGCACACAACTTACCTAATATAATATTATTACCTTTACCAATACACACTATTGTGCAATCTGTCTCCTATTCAATCGGCACATCGTCGCGTTAAATATTCTAACAATAAAAATAACTCTTTTCAGCAATATTACGGAGAAAGAACGCTGTCTGCTTCCAAACAACAATGTCGAATTGCGTAGTGTGTCATTTTGTCATTGGACATGAATTGCGCGGTTTTTTTTTTTTTTTAGGACGATAAACCAAGTGGAAATAACGTTTATTTTTGCGATACAACATCGCGTAACATTTTTCTAATTTTTTAGATTCCGAGCGGAGCAAAGAGAGGGTACTGTTTACATACAATGACGGTTTTTATTTCTTGTGTTAACTCGTCAAAAAGTTTTTGGTTTTAAGGAGTGGTCCAATCGTTACATCAGAATCGCAATTTTCGTAAACAGTCTGATATTTTCAGCAGATCAATTGATTATAAACATCAGACCGTCTATAACGTCCGAACCCCGGTGACCCGCCCAAAGTTTCCCATCAGACTCCGCGAATTACTCTCTTTTTTTTTTTTTCAGACTTAGAACTGCGGCGGTCAGCTAGCAGAGTTTATTTACGGTCAGTATTTGAAAAAAAAAATTTTTTATCGATAAACACGAACCGGCGTTTGTTCACGAAATACTTTCAATAGTGTCGCCACGAACACCGTCGGCGATTAAAATATTTGTTTGTACACGATTCGGAAGATCCGTTAATGTATGTACACGTCGTTTGAAAAAAAAAAAATCGCGATTCCCACGATTTAACAACTACATTATAGAGCTATACCCGACACACCTCATACCGTAAATTAAAAATCGAAACGCAATTAACGTTCGCGAATAATTTATAATAATTTTATCGAACGGTCAAACGAAACACGAACGTATCTGCAATTGGCGAGATGATATTTTTGCCAAACGATTTATCGTCGGTGAAAATCCCGCGGAGGATGACGAATCCCCACGACACGGCATCAGCGTCTTCGATATATAGAAATACCCATATAAATACAGTACGAGGGTTACTTTCATACAATTTTCGTCTTGGGGAGGGTTCGACCCTCTCTTTTTCTCTCGATAGGTATAAGCGTGTGTATGTATACATATTGTATATTATACAAGTTGCCAGGGTGCAGGACGACCCCTATTTGAGTGCAATTCCGGGAAAGGCCGAGGAGTGCGAAATCATATATATTTCATTTGTCGCAAACGAAAGTTTCATCTATTTCTTATGTATACATTATATACAGGGTGGTCAAAATAATAGAGTTTGAACACACGGTTCTCAACTCTTGTGTATACCGTCAGATGCTTAAAAAATAATAAATAAAACTTCTAAGTCGTTTTACTTACAGTGTCAAAATCGTTTGAGAAATTTACCTTCCGCACTACAATGGTAATACTTATGATATTACATTACAATGTACGAAATAAAATAAAACATAATGTGCCGTTAGCCTGAAGTGAGCAAAATAGCACATAACTATACCTTTAATCTTGCGCACGTATACAAGTTATAAACCGTACGAGTAATAGCTAGGTTATTGTCACATTTTAACTGTACAGTACTTAAAGTTGTACGGTTAAAACGCGTTTTCGATTAGTATGCCATAGCAATGACTAACTAACTTGGTACCTATTTCAGTCAATGGATTTTATTAATAATGTTTCCTATGCTAAAACGCGTTTAGTAGATACTTAAGTTTTTTATTACAATTACATACGGTTCTCTATATGGTAGGTGTGTGTCAAGCTAATAGTTTTACCAAAGGGGAACGAAAGCAGTAAAAATGATAGGAATCTAGAATAGTTTTTTCTATTCCCAACACCGATATATTATGCGTTTGTCACGGAGTTAGAAAAAATTGTCTAAACTCTCACATTTTCCGTTTTATCCTCTAACTTTTCGAAAATAAAACTTGAAAAACGTGTTTAACATTTTTGGAAAAGCGAAAAAAATGAAATTTGTCAGTTCTCAATTCGACTTAACACGTACGAATTTAAATTCAGAACTCTTATTGCATCGCTCTGCAATCGGTCGGTACGATGTAAAACGTCTCTTATAAGTTTGGTGCGGGTACCTAATATACAACAAACAGAGAAAGAAAATACGCAACACTTTCAATAACGAACATTTAAACTCAAATATTTAACCATCCAATAATGTATGGGTAATCTCAAGTATACAGAAATATGTTTGTCACCCAACCTATACGTATAATATATGTATATACATTGTTAATGAAACTGATTTTGAAAATAACTATTACAATATTAGTTTAACTAGTTTATGTTTTGACGTGAGTGACAAACAGAAAAACGGTTTAATCGTTACCTACGTATACATTGACACTGCGTTTTTTTAAAAGTACCATATATAGCTACAAATTTTCAGTAAAGCTTACGTTAACCGTACATTAGATGTGTACACATATTTTACAGTAAAATACAAACATACTTCGTTCTAACGGCTAGAGCAGACCACCCTGTTAATTACGAACCATTCGAATAACGGAGAACGAGGGAGAAAATTACATTTTGATCCCTACATAGGCCTGCTACTACTTTCTGCTTCGTTTATTATTTTTTCCGATCGTTATTTTACTCTCGGATGATGTATACTACTGGGGCGGATCAGACAGCGTGCGCTGTACATAAACCGCATCTTTTCTACAGTTATCGTTGCAAGACTTTTTATACCCTGCAGGGGGTGCACAGCATGTTTCGGAAGATCGAAATTTCGAAATTTATCGTTCTAACTAGACTTAATCAATGGACCCGACCGGAGCGTATAACAAACAAGAGTCGAGGGGCTGACTTTTCAAAGTCTCCAATCGAGAGCATTTCAGTGCGGATTTGTGGCGTGAGGACAACACCATTTAACACACACCCAGAGCGCTGAAATAATACAGTAAAACATGCGCGCACACGGTTATGATCGTGGTTTTGCATCAGAAATTTTACAGAAAATCGCAAGTGTCGAAGCTCTCTACTTTATCTGCAGCGGTGGTGACCGTACAAGCGATATAAAGTTCCTCTTTGCTATAGGAAAAACGACGGATGACGGAACACGGCACGTCGTGTTTTCTATTCTCGTTAAATTCGCAAATCGCGTTGATATTTTTGGAAAACTTTTTGACGACACGTCGTTTTCCCGAAGTAAATGCGTATAATTGTGTACGGTATAAATTTACTATTGTACGATGACTATATTATAAACGTATTAATCGGACGTTACTGCGGGCAATTAAAAAACGTTTAGGTGACGGGTTCCAAAATGACGTGCATCATGAATTTCGCAGGTGGAAGATTATTGCTCATTATTTTTGAGCGCACAAAACGCTTTGGACGATTCGGATACGACGTGCATTTTATCTAGGACTTATCTATCTAGGACTTTTATTTTGCAACGTTGGTTTCAATAACGGTAATCGATCTGTGTACAGTTCGTATTATTGAGTTATATACACACGCGGTTACGTGTTTTATGCGCCTAACCGTGTAGCGAATCGGAACGATATAAAAAAGCGATCGTTTTTTTTTTTTTACCGGAAATATAGTCTTTTAACTTAAAAGATCCCACACAGTCCTTATGTAAACAATAGTCGTGTAACATTTATCGTGTGTTCATGAATAGTACATATAATAATCAGTAACTATTTTTTCTAAACACACACGATAGCGTAAAACAATACGCGGTATGCATAATATACATATATATATTTTAACATGACGCGTCGATGATTGATGTTTGTTTTTTAAAATCGACTTGAAAAAAGGAGGATGTTCTGAGCGATTATATTATGAACCGATTTATACCGATTCTCATTTTTCGTCCAGAAGTGGTCCCAATAATAAATTTTATCGAAATTGTTTCGGTGCTCTTTGAAAATATCGACGGAAACCAAAAGGATTAGCAAGATATCGCGATGCACAGATCGCCGTGCAGACTGTTTAAAAATCAAACAAAGACCTCTAACGGGAATCTCGTGGAGAATGTGTACGTATTTATACGGTAAATATTACTCGGTATAACAGCAGCTATAAACTATAATATAATATACGTAATACCACCATTAGTGAGGCGATGATTCGATGGGGGAAAAAGAAAATAAAACGTAAAAATATACAGTTCTCAACAGCTGCTGACGACTGCGACGGTGTCGTTGCACTGCTGTTTTACATTGTGATTAATAATTCTTGTTTGTCAACAGCTGGAGAAGTCATAGATCCTCCTCGGAGCGAGTGCGTCGAACGACGTTTAAATTGGACACGCGGAGAAACTAACCGACTAAAATTATAACGGCGCGTTCTTCGCGATAGCGACGAAATCATGAAAAGCGACTACACAGAGCACGCAAGAGATATCGCGTCGTTTAGGTCAAGTAATATATCTTAAAGTAGTATATTTAAAAAATATATCTTTAAGTAATATCTCGTATCTGATGAGATGAAGTACAAAGTTTTCTGATTCTGGGTATATTTAAAAAAAAAATCGGGGGGATTTGAGACCAACCGGGGGGGCAGGCAATGTTGCGCGGCGAGTTGGTGAACAAAAATAAACACTGCGATTAGTCAAGTTAGTTCAGTTCAATCGCTCAGTTATTCAGTTAACGACGGATAAAATTGACCCCGCGATAAGATCGAATTTGAGATGAAAAACAAAAACTTGACTTTATTGCTAAAATATTCGCAGGTCGTAATATACGCCCGATCGACGGTATTTTCAATTTAACCCGTTAAACGGAAAACCATTGACCGAAATGAAAGAAAAGCCATAACGAATCGGTTTTGGTTGTTGGTTCCGCCGCCGCTTGATAACGAAAAATATAAAAATAAACTTTGCAAAAATGATAGTTAACCGTAACGAATTGAATTAAGGCGGTCAAAGTTAAACACGAAAATGATTAACTATAGTTACTAAATTTAATAAACCCGAAATCACAAAAATGATACACTTTTTATTGCGTATACGTATTTCAACAACTATGTTGTCATCTTCAGCGCGAATCAACGACTAATAACTAAACTAATAACTTAACTATAGTTAAGTCAAAAAAGTTAAAATCAATTAAGTTTTTCACCAGTTTAGCATAATGTGCTAAACCCCCCCTCTAGCTCCCCTAAATTGCGCTTACGTGACCAAAACACTATACTTATTGGGACGGTTTCCTTCCGAAATCGCCCGTTTCAAAAAAATATTTGATTTTGCGGGTGAATCAATTTTTTTTATAATCGAAATACGTTAATTTCGTAGCGTGGATTAACCTTTTCGTTGCCTAATTATTTTAGGACAGATACAAAAAAAGTCGCGTAAAAAGTGTTTTTTTTCAAATAGTGGCACAAAGACGTTTCTGCGATGAAAATTGTATCAGTTTTTATCAATTATCTTTCAAACTATTTGAACAATGAGACATTTTTTTAAAAAGACTTTTGGGAAATATTACGACGCATTTGGTCACATATCGTTCAGTTTTCGAAACTATGGTTGCTAACAACAATAAACTGAGGAATCCCAATGGACGAGTGGAGTGAAAGAAACGGTTAAATTGCTACGATACGCGCAAACGCATTTTATTAATTTTTTTTAACAACTTAAATCCGTTTGTTTCGTGCTGGTCCATCACCAAATCGAAATGTCACATTTGAAAAATAAATACATAGTATTGCCTGTATACCACAACAACACTGCAGTCGAAATGGCAACTAATTGTAAATTGGTCTATTATGATGTATACATTTTATACGAACAACACTATGTATATTAATGGTGGAAAAAGGCACCATTCTAAAAATATCAGTAATAAAGATAATCAGTTTTAAAACTGATTTGACCGTTGAATTTGACGTTTTTTTTTTTTGTACATACCTATCCATGTCTAATTCAGTTAGGTCAAAATTGGAAAAAGACAATTTTGGAAAATAACCTGCCGTTACATTGGCGTTTGGCGGGCGGTCTGACTTTTAACGTTCAATTAGAATTACAAAACTATTTATTATCAATGCCTCCGTTATTTTCAGATCCCAAGAAAAACATTTTAAATTCTTTTGGTGTTTTATAAACACACGATACATACGAGTATTATTACGTACATACATTATTTGAAGCCACGGAAAAACATCAATCCTACAGTGTAAAGCTTACAGGGTGTAAGGACCATAAACATTCTGGGCGTTTGCAATCATACTTATTTTGGTATACAAATAGAAACATTCTAAAATTCCATTTCATGTTTTTTCTAAAACAATTTTACTTTGGTTTTTAGTAAATAAAAATACAAATGTAATGAAAACATAAAATTTTTCGAAAAGTCATTTGGCAAAGTTGATTCTGAGAGAAATTGTATTTAATTTTTTTTACCTAATTTTTAAGCACACTGCACAAAACGTCATGTTTGTGATATCTAAACAAGTCGGAATATGTTTGGAAATCGATTGCAACAAATCGCTTTATACGGGGCCAACCCACCGAATAATATTAAAAATACTTAACCGCAGTTACATAATTCGAATTTAATCCGTTCTAAGAGCCCTACAAGTGCCGCCTACGTGTAGCAAATCTGTAACAGGACTGGTAAAAATGAAAAAGAACCGAATCGTATGCATATAAATATTAAAATAATCGTGCTAAAAATTTCATATCTTCGATACGTATTGACGAACACCACCACGCTGCACGTTCTCGGTGCACGAGGAGATTGATAATCGATTTTTTCGCACGACAAAAACAATACTACATTATATCGAACCGAGCAAAACTTGATCAAGGACACATATATATAGGCACGTTGCGACCGCTGCCGGTCGTGCACCGAATGTGAAGCAATGTATAATATTTTGTTCATAATGTTATTATCACCATATTTTATGCAGTATAATAAAATATATTACAAGGCTTTGCACCAGTATTGTTAATTATTCGGATTTTTGGTGTTCGGGTGTTTGAACATATGTCACAAAAATTTATATTCAGGTGTTCATCTAACCGTTATCATTCGGGTGTAATGTTGTTTTCTATATGCAGCACGAACTGTCGTACTAAAAAATTATACAGCCCCACCGTGATTTTAGTAGTGTTCTGATGAATCTTGTTTAATATTTCGTAGTGAACAGCGTAATATTATTATAACATACAAGAAGAACGGAACAAGGGAATACATTTTTACATTTTTCGTTATTTTTACGAATAAATCCGCGCGACCCGAGTAGAATTTGGCGCAAAAAACACACTTACAACTTGACGTATCGCGGCAACGATTAAAGCGATTATATTTTATTCGGGTCAATATGGGTGTTTTGTAAATAAATAATTCGGGTTATAAGGGTTTTGGGGCGTGGAAGTTTTCAAGGGTGGTTACGGGGGTTCGGGTGCTCGTGATGTATTACATACATTTCGTTATAACATATAAAAATTAAATTAAATTTTATAAAATCCGTATGCTACAGACTGTCCATTACTGCACCTATAGAATTTAATTGCGATGATTTCGATTACAAATTTATAATAAACTGCAGTGATATATTATAATAATGTACATTTTTAACTCGTTAACTCTATTCTTCATTCAACTCTCAAAATGTTCAAGGATATACCGAGACGGTTTGGAAAATTCCTTTACGCTAGGTATCAATTTGCTGGCCGTATTTACAAGAACTGCGGTAGGGACGTGTATACGTGATTTCGTTTTCGGAAACTCGCATATTTTACCTATACATACAGATGGTTTCCTCTTACTCGACTGCTTTTTCTGTTTATATATTCCTAAAATTAACTTGTCCAAAAGAACAAATGCGAAATGAGTCTTTCGGACTAAAATCATGCAGTAAAGATCACCAAATGTGTGGATCTCAAACACGATAGATCCTCAAGAATACGTAAAATATGATATTTGCTCGAGTGCACGATTTGAAATAGTATTGCTTGTGCAGTGTGACATTTTTAATATTACAGATATACTGTGATACACTGTTTGAATTTCCTACCTCGGTTAGGCTACGAATTCAATTTTTCTTTACTTGATTTGATGTACGACTTGAAAACTTACCTGTAAAACAAAAAAAAAAAAAACGTAATTAGTTGTAATAGTTATTGCTGTAAGTATATTATCTAAGACTCAACACAACATCAGACAGATGCCCGATGTCCGTCTGCGAGGTACATATTTGGTATATCAATAAAAACGACAAATTACTCTTTCTCGAACAAAATCATTTGTACCAAGTTTATCGACATCGCGCACAAAGTGTGTTCAGACAAAAAGTTGGTAAAATATAAGTGTATAGATGTTGTAGTAGGACAGTAAGATAAGGACCATTCCATACAGTTATTTTCTACGTTTTTAGAACAATTTCTATTCATCGACATAATATTGTGTATGTAGTACGATTTGACATGTTGCAGTGGTCAGGTTAGGAATTGGTAAAATTTAAAATTATGCTAAAATTCGATGTGTGTATTACAGTCTATATAGTTTACTGTCATGAAAATTTCTAGTTAATGAATGAGAATAATGAGTTAAACGACTGTGACCAAAATGTTTGGAACATAAAAGTATATTCTTTCACTATTGGGTCCGTACAATATTATTATGTGCATAACAACATTCCTAAACAAAAAATGTAGAGGTGAACATAGTATAATATACTGTATGTAGGTACTGTTCCTATTTTAAAGCGGAAATTTAAACGTAGGTACTTTTAAATTTTTCTAGGATATTCGAATAATGACGACAGAAAAAAAAAAAAGAATAGATAATGCCATACTACACAACGCGTGAAAGTGTTTTTGAAGCATTTGTATGGAATTGCAACAGTTTTTAAAAGTTTGATAGATACTGAGTGGGTTTTTTTTTAATTTATGTGTTGTTAAATTAGACGAACACCATTGGTTTTGGAGATATTTTAGATTTTCCCTAATAAAAATTAGTGTTTAGCAGTACGTAGAAATTTTGGATACACCCAATATAAAACGAGAATTTAATACTTTTTTAAAAAAAAAAAAATACCTATTAATTCAACGGAACGTTGACACACATTGCTTTAAATGTGAATTTATTGCTCTTATTTTACTACAATGTTAATAATAATTTGACTACGTCATAACATTGTTAACTACAGTTAACTCAAGTTCTATAATACAATTTAGCTGAAGACGTGATACCGACGGACTTTAAGGGGTTTTGTATAGACAATTTGAATTTTTTTTTTTTGAACATTTAATAATTTCATCAAGGTGTATAAGTTTATATTTTAATATTTAAGTAATTTAATATTATTTTCATGTCGATTCAAGATTACGCAATAGCAGAATTTATTTTGACAGTGTAATAAAAACTGGTATTTGCGCGGAAAAGTTTTATTCAGAGTGTAATAAATTATGGTAGAAGAATAATATTTTAAAAAGGAGAACTTGACCCTGCGCTAAATTTTTAGATTCTAAGCGTTGCAAAGAGTATTTCTCGGGACGTTGAACTAGGTATTCTGATGGGTAATAGGGCCGCCGGTAGAAGTTACTTCATTTGAAACGTTTTTAAAAAAAATTTTGTTCAAAATAGCAAAAATAAAAGAGTAAAAATTTTAAAAAATGATTCAAATTACTTGACATTCTTAAACATCATTGGAACGAGTATACAATTAACGTACAAAGAAACAAATTTAAAATTTTTGTTTAGACGGAAAAATATTCTTTTAAAAAGTGTAACCATGTGTATGAACATACTAGAGTACTTATGTTGAATCTTCAAGCCATAAAAACCAACACGTACAAACACGTGTTAGTTACAAGTTATAACCTACTTAGCGTTTTTATTAAAGTCATTTAAAACTAATTTTCTTTCGGTTCCTACTATGGGTATCGAAAGGGAGTGATAAATTATTCCTTAAACGGATAGAGTCAAAAGTGCGTAAGTACATTTATGTTTTAAACGTAAAAAACAAAAGTGTGAATGAGTCGGTTTAAAAATCTAAAAACTAACAAGTTTTTAATACACGCGGCAGTGCTGAATTCAATTAAAGGAAAATACATTGGTCGATGTGTTGTAATATCCAGTTACTAAAAAAATCATGTCCGTTTTTACCGAAAGTCTAAAAATATAACTTACGACTCGAATACGACAGGTTTACATCAAAGTTTGTTAACGAATCAATATAAGATGACTTCGATTAGATGATAATTCTAATTAAATAGTTATTTACAAGATCGCAAAGTTATGAAGTTGAAATCATAAAGAGTTTATGGCGAAAACACCTCGAATATAGAAACTAATACGCTACCTACCGGTGAAAGAGTTTTACTATAGCGACAGGTAAACGAGCTACACTAGAGAGCGGCACTGTTGCCGAGCAAATGATACAATTTCAAATGGCCCAATCGGCGGTGCCATCATTCTTCATCGAAAACATGCAAAAACAATATTTTTTTAGGTTGAAAACATTTTACAGATCAAGTTTTGAGTTCATTCTTTAAAACTTTGATATCAACATAACGCTTTGATTACAAATCTAAATTTTAAGGTCAATTTCACACACGACTTTGATTTCCGTAATATTAAATCGAAACAGAGTGCGGCGAATTTAAATCCGACTTCTATTCTCTATCAGTTGAATACAAAAACCATTCAATTACGTTGATTTTACGACACAGGAGACCAGCTTTTCCGGAAAAGTTTATTCTGTCCTGTTAGATGAACGGTATAGAAATTGTTTCGTCGAAAAACAAGAAAATAAAAAGAAACCAAATAAACACATTTTATATTATCAATCTCTATAGATCTGCGATCGGACACCCGTTTTTCAAACGGAGTCAGTAACTGAAAGTAGACGATTATAACGACGAGGAGAACACCTAAAATTAATAATTATACGAATCCAGCGACTGTATGTCGACGATACAAAAAGGAAAAATAACAATTAAACGTTTTTTATAACTTTAATTGGCAATTAAAAAGATTATGGCACACGGCAAACTTGTGGCACAAGCCAATATTAGAGACCACGGTTTGTTGAGCCTGGCCTACTTGGCTGTGGATCACTTGTGAGTTGAGTCTGAACTATAAAATGCTTCTTAAAAAATAAAAAAAAATTAACGATTGATATTAAAGTGTGTATTTTAAAAATAGCTCTTATGTCATCGTGTAATTTTCCAATTTTTATGAATGCTATATAGGGTGCGAAATTGTGCAGTTTTAGTTAGCGTATAATTATTTCGTATACAACTCTGAGAATCAGTACTTAGTTTTGAAAAAACACACTCGGGAAGCCGCAGTAGTAATTTAGGAAACCGTGTTCAACCGAAAACCGAAATCATTTGGATGCTTTTAATTTAAATTTTACACAGGAAAAATATGAAGAAAAAAAGTTTAAAAGTTTAGCGTCTTAGAACCAAAGTAGTGAACGCCAATTTGTATGTTATTTTTGCAATACAACATGTTTAATATCCAGTTATACAGTTTGAACCTGTACAGTGTAAACTTAACGTGTGTCTTCTGTTTTACGGGGCGTATGATTGATGAATTAGTTATGAACACGAGTTAAAATGCCCAATGTTATGGGGATATAAATCAGGAAACAAATATTGATAACACATTTCAAACATGAAAAATACCACACTCATAGGAATAGATAGAATTTATAAAAAAGTATTACGTAGGTTTTTAGATATGAAAAAAAAAAAGAAATTTAATAAATAATTTAATGAAATACGTGAGGCAATGCGTGCGTTCTGCAGAATGCAGTAGATACTTGTTATCTATTAACTATATGAATTATACGGCCTGAATGACAAGTAATTATAGTAGATGACGTATTTTACGTTTTCAGTTTTTTAAATTTAAACCAAACTAATATTATCTAATAATACGAAAAGATAAAATCATAAAGGTAGAGATGATTAGATATTATTTTTCGTCGAAAAAAACATGTTGAAGAATTAGAAATTAATTATTAAAAACAAAATTCTCGTTTCGGGTTTTCACGCGTTTTTCATCAGTCCGAATTTCTCTCCCCGGGGGCAGATTTTCGTTCCCCATTCGTCTTACACGATACCGGTTCCCAAACAACAATTTTCATCTCGTTCCGAAACAAAATCTTCTTTCGTGTGACGATGATTACGCACTATACACAACAACGGTTTCACGCGAATTGCGCAATTTTTCGTACACGCATAACGTTGCGATATAGATAACGACGACGCGGACGAATTCAAAGCGGTCTTATACACAACAAAATCACACGGGAAAACAATCGAAAGCCAAGTAAGTAAGCAGGTACTATGTCTGCTGCTTGCAAAACGTCATACCGCATAACACCGACGTGCGAACCGGTGAAAGTGCGCGGCGCGTGGAAACCGGAGGAAAACACCTCGTCGTGCGAATTTCACGTGCGCTGAAGCGATGGCGATTACGATGACTGTATCAAATCCACCCGAAACGTACGAATTACACGAGGCGAGCCCGTCTGCAGCGCTCTCCATCTTTTTTTTTTTGATTCTCCCAGGTTTTAATGATACACACATAATATACAGGCACGTTGTTACAAAATTTATTTTTCGTTCAGCTTCTTCCATTTTTTTTTTTCGCCCAAGTCAAACTGCGGGCGAGTCACACGCCGCGTGACGCCCGCGAGTCTTGCATCTAACTGCGTCTGCGAAGTGATCGTCAACGGCGACGACAACTACTACGCGGTTCGTCAGAGGCGAACCGTAGCAGCAAAAAGTAGGTCGGGAAAAATTAAAATGTATTATAGTTTTTACCTGTTGCTGTGTTTTACTACAAGCTCGTAATAATAAATTGCGCGACGACGTATAACAAATGGCAGTGTACAAATCGTACAATCCGTTTTGGACTGCAGAAAACAAACGATTGTACGTACTAGTTTTTATGCGGGTTCGTTCGGTGTGAAACAAACGTCGAACACACCAACGAGTTGAAAAAAAAAACAACGATATTCTCTGTTCAAACAACAATATACAGGTATACACATATTATATATTGATTAATTTAATAATTATTGTCGGCCACGTACATCGTTGTAACGGGTTAAAAGAAATGAAAACATCATACTACTATAATACTTCGAATTGGCTATTTAAACGTGTTTCGCGAATGGAAATCTCAATCGCAGTACAACATTTCGAGGGCCAACCGTTTGCAGCAAGTTGTTGCTACGGTGGTAAAATAACGAACCCCTACCGGTAAAGCGGTGGTTTTGGAATTTTATGAAATTTTTTTTTGTGATTCTCGAGATTGATCGTCAAACTCCGAACGATGATTTGGACTCGATTGTAAACGTTGTAGTGAGGTTCAAAAATCAAATATTCTTACAGAGCGCTTTCGCGACACTATTAATCAACACGTTGATGAGCACTGCATTTCATTTCGATTCTGTTTCTAAACGCCGTTCATAAAATGACGTCTATATTATACTCGATCGTTAGCGGTTCTTCAGCAAAGTAAAATTTTTTAAAAAATAACTACAATACAATCGATCATAAAAAAAAAATCGCGTTCGTGGGTACACTGAGATGCAATTTTAAAATTCTTAAAATGAAATCAATGTTCGGTTGTAATGTCACGTAACAAAAAAATGTTGTTCGATACACTATTATGACAAAATTTTCAAATATTTTATACAATTAGACAATCAAAATCTTGTGAATTATTTTAACACTTGTTAAACCCGATGATAAAATACTGAAGTTAAATGTTTAAAATTCAACCACGACTTACTGTTAGAGTCGTATAAAGTACATCAGTTTTGGCCAAATAAACGTTCTACATTTAGATTAGCCATGTTATAATATAATATACGTTCGGTATTCCAATCCTAATAATATTTAAAAGACCCGAAAAGGTTCGATTAAAAATTATTACGATTACTGTCGAAAAAAGAAAAAAAACCCGTTAACACGACTAAGTACTCGCTAATGAATCAAGTCGTTTGTAATAATGCGGCGATTCGTGTCGCGTTAAATATAAATATTTATTTAATTTTCGGACTTTTACTATAACTGCACCTCTAAGGTTCATAAATTTTTGTTAAGCGAAAAATTCCGAAACTATCGTTATCGTTCGGTGTTTGAGGATTATTTTGCGTGCATCTAAGGTTTACACCAACCGTGAACAATAAAAGTCCGAAATATTCGGACATTTACCGATAGGTATTTTTACCGCGACAGATGTAATATGATATGTACCTTAGTAGGTTGTTTTTTCAATTTTAAAGTTTAAGTCAAAGTTGTATAGTAGTATTAGAAAAGTAATTGCGTAAATAGTCTACACAGTTATATAACCTAAACAAGTATTATAATCTATATAAAATTGTGGGAATGTACTAGCTGACATCGCGGAAGTGTTTATTTTATATTATTTTTTAGGAAACATCGGGAGACCTACACTACTACAAAAAATGTCAAACCTTTCCGTCGTGGGCGCGTCATCAAATTGAGAATTACCTAAACGTGCGGTAATAATATACATGTATGGGTGGGTACCTATCATCCGTTATGTGGGTATTAAATAAAACACGGTTGAATGATTTTTGCCTCGGATTGACGTCGTTTATGCGCGTAGTATTATAATGTGGCAAAATAATTGCGATTCAGGCAGCGGAGAAGAATTATTCCAGAGAACCATTTGTAAATGACGAAATTCTATAACGGTAACCAATTATAACGAAAGAATAGAGCTGCAATTTTAGAGGCCGCTGACAATCGTACAACGGAATACAGACTGCGGGCGGACAAATGGTGAATTTCGATCGAACTCATAATGAAGTTTAGCCGATGGAGCTGAAGAAAAACCATGGCAAAACGATGCTGTGACCGTGACCGAAGAATAAGCACAATAGAACAATGAGGGTTTTTGACCCTATAACACGTTTGCGGTTTTATAGTTGTCTTACACATCGCACGGTAATACAGGGTGTTTAAAAAAAGAACGGTTTTAAAAGTTTGTATAATTCAAAACGTATTGAACGTTTAAAAATTGCAACGTTTACGCCAGAATATTATCAGGTAGGTTTTTTCCCACGTCACAAATGTTTGGATGTGGCCACCATTTATTTACTGCACGAATTACGTCGAAACGATCCAAAACGTTCGCAAGTTAGTCGATTGATTCCACTCGGACTTGCCTTCGGATAAAACGGCATTTGGTCTTAATTATCACATTACTGCTGCGGTTGAAAATATTGTGCGCACACGCATTAGAGAGCAATCGATTATTCGTTGATTAAACTATCTGCAACGTAATTATCTACTAGGGTTAGGTCTTCTTCGTTGCCGTTTCGTAGCTTTAGGGAAAGTCTGCGCGATTTTTGAATTCTCGCATTTGTAATTCAATTTGGGTAATTTAGGTGGC
Organism: Hormaphis cornu; assembly: GCA_017140985.1. Lineage (NCBI taxonomy): Eukaryota > Metazoa > Arthropoda > Insecta > Hemiptera > Hormaphididae > Hormaphis > Hormaphis cornu. The sequence goes on along the minus strand of CM029357.1, from coordinate 38,039,079 downwards.
ATTTCAAACGTTTGAAGTTCAAATGCAACTAACGAGTTTTTCGATGTATATAGGTAGAATTGGACGTTAGAAAACGTTTAAATTTGAACTCGAAAAAAACATCGATTTATACTTTAGAGTATCACAATTTTCCAAGAATGTATTGTTATGACTTCGTGTGTTTACTCTGTACGTCTCTCAATTAATATGCGCTACTATATTCAGATTTAATCTTGAACATGTAAATCGAATTGAATGATCCGCGGAGTTTAAATATTTCGTTTATAAATACATATATATATATATATAATTAAAAATGCGTATGATTGTCGGTAAAATAACATTATATACGTGTCTGTAAAAGTGCTCTCGACGAAACCGGGATGGCCGGAAACGGTTTGTCACCACCAGTCGTCCTCACCACATCCGCCGTGGGCTTTATTTCTTTCCGTACGAGTATACTCTGAGAAATCGCCGCACACCGCTGCAGTTGGACGAGAACAATCTATTAGCAGCAGTTTTACAAAATCAACAAACACGGTCTGGTCCAAAATTAATTCCGAAAATCAGCGCTTTGCGACGTTTATTGAACAGGCAGTAACAGCAGTTCCAGTGTTGGTCAATCGATACTATACTATATTTATGAACGGGGGCGTATTTTATTGTAAGATTTACATTCTAAACGGAACGAGTAAAAAATTTTTATACTCCATACGTCACACATGCCTGAAAAAAAGTGTCCCCACGTACGCTGATTATGAACGAAAAAACTCCAATTGAAATTTAATCGTTTTTGACTAATCGTTGGCAAAACACACCGGAACCGATAAAAATTATTGTAAACACGCTGCTCGGTTAAAAGTAACTGTAATAACGATTTATTTGCATTGCAGACCACCAACGATAAGTTTTTTCTCTTTGTTTCTTCTATATAGCGTAGTGAAGTATAAATAGTGACCTACGAAATTCACAAACACTGCGGAACAACGATATGCTGTTCAATTTTAACGATTAAAATATAGTGCCGTAAGATTTTTTTATTTTACGACTGATTAAATACGACCACATGACCGCGTTTGTCGTATATTTTATAATCGGTAAACAAGTGGAGAGTTCATTTTAATCAATTCAAAGTTTTTCAGCCATAACTAATGGCTAGAAAAAAAACTAAGTTTTAATTGAACACGCGTCTATTGTTATTATATTCGTACATAAATGCCATGTCACTAAAAGTTATTATTTTAACGACAAGTATAAAAAAAAAAAAAGTTCATTTTAAATAAGTATTTTTTTGTGTATAGGTAATAATATATATTAGGTACTTGTTACAAACAGCAAACAAAACCAATTTTCGTAAAAAGCAGTAACAATAATATAACGTTGGAATAAACCAACTTCAACCGTGTTATAACGAAAAGAAATAATAAATGATATACCTATTACACGTTGTAGTAATTACCCGACAAAAAAAAGTTGACGACGATTTTTCACATGAATCATAAAAAATTAGTGCAAGATGCGTATAACAACATAATGATCTTGATTTTTATGTTTGAAATATAGACACTTGTCAAAAAAAATCATAAATATATATCATCGAATTATAGGTACACCGTGTACAGGCGAGGTGGTAATCAGTAATGATCATTTTCGTCCAAGTACCTAATAAATTATGATTAGCGGCGAAACAATATAACGTGCCACGATGTTATAGGCGGAAATTCGCAGAAGGATTTTGGAAATTTCGCTATAATTTGGTAAAAACAACAACAGAAAGGTACCATAAGGAGGGCTGCAAAAATATTTGACGATACCTAACATTTACAATAACCATACGGTGTACGTGGGTGGCATCATGGGACGAATTCATAAACTCAATCACGTATTAGTCGATAAGTCCTTGTAAATTCAATCAATATTCACCTAACCAACAAACAACGATGTTTCAGATAAGTGTTTTACTCAATAACGTTATTCTAACGGGGCTTTTACGGAGCCATGATAATTTATGTCGTGTGGGGGTGTACGTCTCTCCAAGTCTGGAGGAACATCAATATTTATAGAAATATAACTATGAAAACAACCAAGATAAGTTCTGCTCTAGTTGTATAATCTTTCGCACGCTCGGTCGGCTACCACGCTCAACGGTTAGAAGGTGATTACGGAATAAATTACGGTGAATACGGACTGGGTGTACGAGCAATTTGTTAGGAGTTTGAATTAAACAGATGATCTGGTTTATCGAACAACACGGTGTTTTTTTTTTAATTTTGAGACTGTTCCAATAACGTCGTTGCCGCACGACCAACACCACAAAACTGCACGTTATTTCACGAGATTGTTTTACGACGGCCAGAATTTAGCGATTCGTACCGACCAAATCAATGACATGTGTTAGGTTTAAAATTAAGTTTTACCATAAGCGCATACGACAGAAAACGTTTAAAATTTAAACATTTTACAATTATTTAAACAAGACTAGTAAGTTAAGTTATTATGGGTACCTAACAATAATTATTTTGTTACGTATATAGACAGTGATGACAACATACGATGTAAAAAATAACATACATTCTTTTTATTTTTAACCGAAACACGTAGCTAAGTAGAAAGAGAAAAAAATTTGTTCGGACTTTGCCAAATTTATACGTGTCCTGTTGTATGTTTTTGTGCGTGTTGTATTGTTGTATTGGCGAACCGACGGTATTTGATTCGTGGGTTTGAATGATCTATCATCGTGTTACAAAGCGGATATTCTCTGTACTGTGGATACTCGTCTGGATATTGACGTCATCACCACGACCTATTCGATTATTTTTTAGAAAATAACGTCTTTTTTTCAGTGTAAAATGTGTGCAGAAAACCTATACGAATCACGATTGCCGCACACGGTTCTCTTTTTGGATTCTGAGCGCGCGGTAAATAACGTATTGTTTTTTTTCCCCCCGTGAACGGCCGGCCAGAGGGTGGGTCCGGTCGCAAAAAAGTTTTGAAATTCGATTGTACCTTATTTGAAATTTTCGTTATGGCCCGAAAACCTAATCGATTTTTTACCATCTTTGGAAAAACGCTTCAAATCTCGACATTTGTAATCACCATTACGGGTGGCGAGTGGCTTTACACAGAGCGTGGATGCTCGCGCAGAATCGTTTATTTTCCTTTTCCGTGCTTTTCGGAAATGATAAGTTTGAATCACAACTTCCGGAAACGTTGGCCAACCCAAAAACCCGAGTGATCCACTCTCCGAAGCGTCATGATCGCTACGCCGAACAACTTCTCCGCCCGACCTCAAATATATACTTCCTTCTCTCTTCTTCCTACCTTCCTTTTTTCTTTTTTATAAATAAGCCACGATACACCGTTGTGCAACAAACAAAAGCGATGTAGGTTACACGACAACGTTTTACACCGCTGTATTTACCGTTGTTACTACACTCAGCAACATGACGCGCTCGATCTCCTCGGCTGTTCTCAGACAGTTCGGTTTTCGGCCCGCATATAACACCGCCACCCCGTTTGAAACGCTCTCCTGTGCGCACGGGACGGAGAGCATCTTCAAAGTGTATTATATACTACTGTATTGTAGACATCTGGTTTCTAAATTTAAAATCTTTCCCCTCCGCGAGAGGCTATTTACGAAGACGTCTCCTCTGTAATGTACCGCACCACATCGAACAATCGAAAACAACGCCGCGGTGCAGAAGAGAAGGAAACAAAGAACGTGGGCATTAGTGTGCTCTGATGGCGCGGAGGCCGCTGCAGTCGACGGTGGCGATAACGAAGGGGAGAAGACACAGACCATTGTTCTTCCGGTTGCACAGCTAGTTCGTCGCCGCCGCCACCTCGGGGGAAACGGTTATTTGTTTTAATTTTTCATAAGTTAGTGTAATTATAGAAACCCTCTGCGCACATGCGTAGGTGGTATACCTCGAATATACGAGCACTCTGCAGAAGAAGAACGGTTGGCTCGAGTCCAGGACGGGAGACAAAAAAAAAAGGTCGAGCGCGCACGTTGCCGTGCTCGAAAACACTGTGTGTTCAGAGAGACTTTAGGAAATACGCCGCGGAGATGGGGTGTGTGCCCCCATAAACGTTAAAATTTCCCCCCAAGTGTTTGATCGTTTTTCAAACTGGGTGTTTGTCCCAAAAATCCATTATAACGTTACAAGTTACATACCGTCGATTCTCGGTAAACCTCTGTGAGTCGATCCGTAAATAATTCAATTTTAACTAATAACGAGACGCGATTCTTCGAAATATTAACGCTACAAACAACGATTATTACATACTATCAATTACATTGAACAATACTGCGGTTACTTTGTTCCAAAAGGCTTTCGTCAAACACAATTTTGCACAATAATTTTCATTCGATCGGCAGATTCATGACGAGCGCCGGGTCGCTTTATTTATAATATTCTCGGGAACAATTAATTGATTTTTAGATTCTGAACGACGAGCGAGGAATGTATTGTTTTTTTACTCTTTTCTGCCAACAACATTTCGTACAGAAGCAACGCTCCGATTTTCAGAAACTTTTCTAAAAGGACTCCGGTGGCACATTGATTGAAGTATTTTTTTTTTGAATTTTGCATACTTTTAATCCCAAAAACAAAAACAAAAATCGAGATCTTTACGGCGGTAAATTTTCAGGTTTGTAATGAAGTTTTCGGGTAGAAGGAGTGCTCCAAATCGTGTTACTGCGTTGAATACCACGTAAAAGTTGGGATTTCTGCTTTAAATTTGATTTGAAGCATTGTTTGATTGTTTTCTGAGTGCCGAAAACAACAAAAATGGCGAAATCTCCGAATCCGGCGTCGGAAATACCTATTAAACTACTGTTATTCCACGTCGTTTTCAATTTTTTAAAAAATTAATTTAAAACGTTCTAATAAAGACTGAAAAAAGTTTTTGCTAGGTGTTCATTAATTTTTTACTAATTTTCTAAGTGTACTTGTTGTTAAACATGGTTTTTACCAGGACCTGAGCTTGTTGTGTGTCATTTTATTCGGATAATACGTTTGAACTACAACTTCCAAACCCAGCCAAATCCTTTTTTGTTTGCCAGTATTTTTTTTGTACTTGCGGAAAGAACAGATGTTCAGTAATATTAATTACGCCTAAAACTTTTAAGTAGCACTTGAAAAATAAATGGAAATCGATACGATAAAATTTATTGAACACTAAAAACGATAGTATGATAAGTCACATCCGGTCTGTTTCATTTACATTTCGGTTTTATCCAACTGAAGTTTAGTTTGTGAACGTAGTGATGATAAGTGACTACTAGGTAGTAATATAAATATTGAAATTCACTGGTAATGCTTAGCGGCACTTAAACATTATATTAATATAAATTCTACTCGATGAATTTTTATAAAAATGCGTAATAACGTATTTTGAAAATTTGTACATTTCATACTAGTCATCTTACGAAATAAACCGCTGCAGTGCCTACTAACAAAGTCTACGTTGCACACGTATTGTTGATACGTAAATCAACTTATACCTCCTATCATAAAATTATCGGTCGTTAGATTGAAAAATAAAAATAAAATATAAAAGGTGTGTACGTAGTAATTACGGTATTGTGTATAAATATACCAGACTAGTTATTATATTTTATAAATTGCTCCTACAAACAATGACGTTTAGACATTTTATTATACATTATTTATACGGTCGGATAACGTACACGAGTATAATTGTTAGTTAGTTAGTGTCAAATAACGTTTACCACGTCTAGTTTTTTCTTTTATAATTAATGAACACATGATAAAGATAATATACTATTCTGTCCTTTATTGCTCGAGAGAATGGTGCAATTCGACCGCCGTTTGAGCGAACGAACACTTTTTTGTCGCTGTACTTGAACAAGCGCGAACCATATATAACATTATGCAACATTCGTTAAATATTTTTTTGTAGTTTTTTTTATACGTATAACGAACGAACGGACGACGGCGACCGCCACCACGTGGTGTTTATAAACTTTCCGAGCGAGTTGACGACGATGACACGACGACGACATGGGCGACGCGTTAAAATATTACGCGCGCACACATGGATTGAAATTTATAAACACAAAACACATGTCTGACTGAAAATTCGTTCAAGGAACTACGTATAAGACACACACACACACACAGAGTGAAATACACGAAAGCCGAAAGTCAACACTCAGGGAATCGGGAAAATTTATAAAAATCGGGAATTTTTTTTACCAGAAGTTATGAATCTTTTTTAAGCGCATATGGAATGCTCGTTGAATCGATCGAAGACGCGGATAGACGGCCGTCAACAAATCAAAAACTAGCAGTCTGTGTTCTATCAAAACGTTTGCAGATCATTCCTGAAAGATCATTCCCCGACACCGCGACGTGTTTTACGCCGTTGTTTCCGTTGTTTCGTTGTTTCCGTTACACCGTTTTCCGTATTAGGCACGTTTCCTTTACCGACACGATACAAGGCCCCGAGTACAGTGTGCCAATTATATCTTGGCGGGATTTTTTTTTTTTTTGAAAACCCCTATACAAATTTTTGATGAAAAAGTGTGCCGAAAAATTCCAAAGTAAACCACCGAGACCACCACCGTCGTGTCGAGACAACGTTGTTCGATCTACGAAGAAACGAATACTGATACGGATGGTACAATCAGAATCAGCGGTGGCAGCCTAGAATTTTCCGACGTGTAGCCAAAAACTTTTTAAGAATATGTAATCCCTGTAAGAAGTTAAAATTTGACGTGTAGCCAGAAACTTTTGACATGTTGCCGTTGCAACACGTGCTACACAAAGGCTGCCACCACTGATCAGAATAGTGCAGAGTTACCTATTTTTTTTATAGTGCGGTGTAACTATTACAATATGCGTATGTATTATTATTATTATTGTTATTATTATTATTATTATTATTATTATTATTCGTGTACACGGCCAGGTGACTCACTGCCGACAGGGGGGAACACGTGGCGATAACAACCATTATAATACACAGTAGGTACTTTGGGAAATCGATACGCACGTACGTAGACGTGTATTATAATTCAGCGTAAACAGTGTAATTCTTGTAAACGTCATGCACTTGCATACCACCCACGAACATTTACGACAGCGAGTAACAACGACGCGCGCGCGATACTTTTACTGCTAATTTTCCAACGGGGTCGCCACTGTTTTGAAATCCCCCGGCTTTTCCACGATTTCCAGAGGAAATGACGTTTTTTTTCCACGCCTTTAAAAAAATACGTAGCACAGTCATAATACACACTCCTTCGAAGGAGCCATGTTTTTTTACATTTAGATAGTTTATCCGGGACCAACTCGCACAACTATAGAATGTTGTACAGCGCGAAACATTAATTAAACATTCGGTAAGTATATGTCGAATAAAAAAAAATGTAACGTTCCGTTTTAAGAAAAACGAACGGACAATGAAAATCAAACGAAAACTTTTATTTTTTATACGGACTTTATTGTTTTGTACTCTTTATGAATTTTAAAGGGTGTACATAAATTTCAAATTGTTTTCAACGACAGACAACATACCCAATGTGATCGATAAAACTGGCAATAAATACACTCCTCGATCTAAAGCATCTACGTAGTGCGTTCAGTTTTTTTTGGATCAGTAATTGTTATAAAGTAATTGATAAAGTTCAATTAATTTTTTTCTCCAATTTCGTAAAATCCATCTGATGCTCGCACAAAATGCAGCAACCGTACAATACATTTATCGATTTTGTCTTCCGAGACAGTACAACGTATGCGAAACTAGTGTTTTTTTTATTTGGGGGAGCGGACTCAAGCCCTACTTGATAAAGCATAAAAACAGAGGCGTTGCAGACATAGGCGAGAGGAGAGCTTGGGAGGGCAATCGACTTTTCATTTTCGCGCCTACTATAGCGGCGCGTTTCGATTTTTCTGGTACCATACTCGAACAAGCATAACATTTAGTTATTAAAAACAAATCACAAGTACATTAATTGGGTTTTACTAGGCTAATATGGCGGAATTCGACGGCGTTCGAAGAACGATAACGTCAAAAAAAAAAAAATACACGCAAACCGTTAAATTTCAAAATAACAACGTATTATTGTTGTCGCGCGTATAACTACTGCTGCACGCGTGCGCTAAAACGTACAAAAAATTTAGTAAAAAAACAAAAACGCGGGAGGTTAAGAACAACGAAGTTTCTTTTACGTTCTCACTTGCCGTTTCAACACGTTTTATGCCGTCGTGTGCAGTCGTCGGTTTGAATTTATGGAAAAAAAAAACGCTGCTTGTCGTCACCGCAACGCGCGATTTATTTGTGCGTAAAAAAAATAAAACCGAACCGCACTGTTCGTATTTACATTACGAATTATTATTACTGTACACTAAAATTCGAGTTTTACGTAACGATATTTGTAGCGCGTAGCTTTGTATATATTGAAAGTGTACAGCTGTACCGTACAAAACAACGGTATTCGAAGAAAAAAAAATATACGCACTATCAAGTTACTACAATCATCACACACAGTGTGTACTAACTACTCTTTTATGGATTACCACCACCGTATAGGATATTGTCTCGATCAACAAACCGTTATCCGCAACAAGCGTCTCTCGCCGCCATACTGCTGCTGCAGCTTAAGTACAGTTTAATATTTTATTTTTACCCGAGTAACGTTTTAGTACGACATGTTGCGTGTAAAATTGGTAAAATTTTGGAGAAACCTTTTACGCCTACTTCGAAGGACCAAAAACACGATTCGTAAATTGCTTCCACGTGTGTATACTATGATGATTTGCAGGGTTTGGAAAGTTCCTCGGAAAGATCGTTTAACAAAAAAAACTGGTTCACGTTCGTTTTGGTAAAATAAGGGGTAAAACTCGTTCCTTTCCTCGTTCCTTCGTTTACCTTACTCAGCAAAAACTGTACATTGTCTGGCGATTAAAAAGATATCGATTAACACTTATAACCCTACAAAGAATCCCTGTCTTTCCAAACATACGATGTCCTCAACACTAGGTTTGAACGTTTGTGTGAAAAATATTTTTTTTGATGTTTGTACGGATTTGTCGTTTACTTCATACGTGTTTTACTAATATAATACGTGTAATATCTTGTTGGTAAATTTGTCGTTCCAAGTTGAAAATAAAATTATACACACACGAAGAAGTTAAAAATGACGACTATAAAATACGATATTTAACTACTAAATCGAAAGCATTTTTTTTTATAATAAACTATTGCAAAGGGAAACAAGTGAACCTTAATTAGTGTCACTCTGGCTCTGCGACTGACAATAATAACAAACGACGACCAAATACATTTCTGGATGGAAAATTAATATGGCAAAAAATTATTTTTGAAATAAGAAAACATCAAAAAAGTAACGAAAAACAAAATCGTTCCACCGAAAAATGAACGATAAAGTACAACATGTTTGTTAGTCTAAAAGTGTAGGTAATTATATAAACATATCGCTGTAGAAAAACGGATCACCGCACGTTTTCGTGTTTTAAATCGTGGTGAAAAAAAGAGAAAACTGCACGGCGACAAACAACAGCAATTATTATGTTTTTATATAATACGATAGTTATTTCCGTCGTTCCCCGATTGCCGTTGACTCGAGGTACGAATAATTAAGTAACGAGACACTTGTGGTTATTTTCGAGCCAATTATTATCGCGTAGAAATATGAAAATTTTCGATGGGATTTTTTCTATAATGTAAAGCGAATAAAGTATACGTATACAACAGCAATAGTTGTACCTATATGTATATACAACATCTATAAGGCCAAAGTGGGCCTTTCAACAGCCAAAAGTTAACTTCTCTTTTATGGTACACTGCCGCGTCACGATGAATTTCAAAGCGCGATTTAGGTTAATTGTTTTTTTAAAATTTATTAATCGTTTTGATTTCCGCGCGCGTCGAGACGTGTCCAGAAGACTAAACATCCGATCATTAAAAAACGTACGGTATCGTAAAACACGTCGAGCGTAATGTGGACGCAGATGCACTTGTGGTCAACATCCAGACATCTCTGGTCTGGTCGATTACACTGTTTCTGTTACTGGCGAGTGGCGAATGACAACGGCAGTTTTATACGATGGCGTACACCGCAGACTAACGAATGTCGAACGGAAAAATGCGCGTTTGTTAAAATACATTACGCGTTCGTAATTCGGATTGAAATTTTATCTACAGTTAAAATACGTTTTAAAAATATTGGGAAAATCGCGTCCACGGGAATGGTTTAGTTATTTGTGTTTTTAGATATACGTATACGTACTAAGAAACACACGTGCATTATAAACTTGCATGTTTAATTTTATAACGGTAAAGAGGACACTTATATGCCACCTTGCTATAAAAAATTCATAATACAAATAAAGTAGCACACTGCAAAATAGTCAAACTAAAAATATTTAAAAAAAAAAAAATGGAGTAGAACGATGTCGTCCGTCAACGGCAAAGATGTGAGTACAACTAAGTACGGGTAAGATACATGACCGAAATCGACTTGGACGAAACGGGATATAATATTGAGCACGAAGATTTACAGTTAAATGCAATACATTCGTGTCGTATATACTACTTCATTAGGTCTGCATAATACGAGCGATAAACTTAAAATAATTTTATAGCTCGGTATTTGTATTTTATGATGCCGTCTGGTCTGGTCCATACCTACCACACGCGTTTTGAACTCTCTATTATCTAATAATAGCAAACTATACGGACAAAACATGAAAAATTTCAAACTTTTACTCATTTTAATGTGTCAAAAATGAACATTCTGACTAAATTAAAGGTTGAACACACATCTAGGAGTTAAATTTCAGAATATTTTACTGTATACGACACTTTGGTAACCCATTATTTTAACACCGGGTACTAAACCCATATCGCTAGACACAACTCGTCAAAGGGGAATGTCCGATAGAGTTACTGTCGAATTCCGCCAGTCCTATACCGATGTAGGCTATCTATCTTGGTAAAAATGAAACAATAGTTAGTTAATTTTTGTTTTGAAAAATTATTAGAATTCAGGGTAGTAACACCTGTATACGTTGAGTTTTTTTTTGGAATTTTGAATAAACAAAGTATTCGTGGGATTTAATGTTCGACAACGAAAAATTTACTCTCGAAAATTCGCCAAAGGCGGTACTTATATGTATATGTTCGGTAGTAGAACTAATTAAAAAACAAAATGAATTTTTTTTTTTTAAATATTTTTTAGGGTAAGCCTAGCGTTAAGCGTACTCAACCAAACCATTTCAGCGAGAAAAAAAAAAACAAACGATAGGATACGTCAGCGCAGAACGCGTAAAATTTCCGAAAATATTACTTTCGAACAGCGGTAACCGAAAACTAGTTTACGCAAAGCATACAATCTACGCCGAAAATCGTTTACACGGAAAACAAAAAGGTAGAAAAATATTTCATCGTAAAATGAAACATTCGAAAAATACGTATTTCATCCGAACGGTAATACTTTAGCAGAAAAAACACATTGGTGCTTTACATTTTGCGCTTTATAGCTGGGATTAAAAATCGTGTCACGATGAATTTCAAAGCGCGAACGCGTGTATAATATCGTTTCCGCGCGCGTCGACTCGTGTTCAGAAGACTGCAGAACGTCGAGATCATTAAAAAACGTACATCGTAAAAAAATGTCTAGCGGTACCGTTCGGGTGCAGATGTCAACATGCATTCATTCCAGAATCATCAGATCGATTGTACCGTTTCCTGTTAAATGGTAAGTGGCAAACGACACACCCATGTACGACGGCGTACACCACCGAATGTCGAACGAAAAAATGCGTAGGTATTATACGGCTGTTAATAAGATACCGCGCGTTCGTTATTCAGATGCCGTTTTATCTATATACAATCGAAACAACGTTTTAAAAATACGTGTTGGATAAATCGCGTCCACGGGAAAACGGTTCGAGATTGCCATACGGGTTCAACTGATCGCTTTTGTGGGTGTTGAGTGGGATTAAACGTGCAATTATGTTTTAAAAAAAACAAAAACGAAATTAAAATGAAGAATAATCTATCCTGGCTCAGCGTCGTCGTGGAAAAACAAAGTCCAGGCGCATTTGTACACGATTAAATGGGCCAAGCGTATTAAATAGTTCTGTCGAATTTCGGCTAAATTGTTGTTAACTGTCTATTTCGCAATATCTTCGGACACAATACTTTTCGGCTAAACTATTTTTCTTATCAAATATTTTTCGCCGAAAACGATTTTCCGGTGAACATCATAAGGGTTCGTGCCCAGTTTGCCGACAAAAAAAAAACCAGTTTTCATTAAAAAATTTCCCCGTTCGCCGCCACCCGCTCAAGTACATTTTTTTTTTTATAAAAATTTAATACAATTTCTAAAAAAAACATATTACGACTTTCAATTGTTTACAGAGAGGTCTTATCGAAAAACAAAAGTGAGTACGCGTTTTCTAAAACAAATTATTTTAACGATATCGAAATCGTCGCGCGTAAATTATTAGGACGTTTTTATACGTGACTATCATCATCATAATTATAGATAGAAAAATTGGAAAATTCCGAAATCTCTATGTTTTGCGCGTGTATCTCCGTCAGCAGACTGCGGGGACAGGATGCTCTGCTACACAGTTTTAGCGAAAACAATACACGAACATAATAATCGTTATTATCAAACGATACGGTTATAATCGATATCGTTGTATCGGTAAACCGAACGCCGGTGAACTATATAGGACGAGCTGGGAAGACACCAGCAGAACTAGTGCTGGGAAAAAGCGTCCGTCTGCGTCGGAAATTAAACTTGGTTTCAACGACAAAATAGTTATTCGTAAAAAACCGCGTCGGGTTCTCCTAAAAAAGTGCCCCCCGGGCCGCCGTCGCACGTACTACACTATCGTCGCCGCACACGTCCTATACAAAACAATTATCAATTAAACACCGCGCCCATCATATGATTATCGTTATTATTGTTACTGTCGGACGACGACGGTCGATCGGACTCGGCCGCTGCCGACGAACCTTGAGAGTTTCAGCAACTATAACGTTCTGTAAGCGGCGTTCGAGAGCGATTTGAAATCGAGATTTTCGGGTAGGGCCTTTTACTAACTAACACGTAATATATTACACGCTGAGCCTGTGACGACGACGGGTGTGTATTGTGTGCTTTCAACGGACTTTAAAAAAAATTCGCTTTTAGAGATTCCGAGCGCAGCGAAAAAAATGTACGGTTATTATTACTGTTAGTTACAACGACAGCTTTACGCTTCAAAGTCAGTAATAATGGAAAGTCTAAAGAACCCCGGTGGTGAACGCTTTGGTCAAAGCGTTTTTCTGGGAAACATTTCTTACTTTTTGAGCCAAAAACCCCCCAAAAAAAAACTCGACAGTTTTACGGATTTGAACTTTTCACGTTCGTAATGACGTTTTCGGGTAGTAATTGTTACGCCGAACACACCACATAAAACCTGGGGTTTTAAGACTGTCCCCAGAGGGCTAAGCCCCTTTAAATCCCCCCCCCCCAAATTGCGTCTATCGAGGCAAGGTGGTTGGCCACGCATAAAAATTAGGATTTCGGTTTTTAAAATCTAAAATCCATATACATGTTACATATTATTTGAAGTTTTTTTTTCCGTCGATATTTTATACCGCGAATTTCTTCACACGCGGAAACACCGTTACGCTTGCGCTAAATAATTGTATCATCAAAATCTTAAACGCCCGCACTCTACTACATCGATGTACGTAATACGCACGATTGTACACTGCTCGCGGGGTTTATCGTCGTTTTAAAGGGTTATAAACGACGAAAAATGTACCGAAATACCGTTTATGGTGCACGTATAATACTTTTGGGGATCACTATCGACAGTTTTTATTACAACACCTGAACAAACGTCACATAAACCGCGTTATGTACCTACCTAATACAACATTCGAGATAAATGTCACATGTCGGTAACATTGACCTCATTATATATATATGTATATAAATTAGCCTGTTGTACACACCGCACGATGATATTGTTATCATTAGTTATTGTACTTACGGGTCGTCGTATGAATATTATTACCATTGGCAAGTTCAGAAAACAATAGTCCGTAAAACGTACGGGCGTCACCGCAGTCTGACACTAACAACACCCGAGAGCCAAAAAAAAAAGAAAGAACAAAAACATTTTGTTCTCGCGCCAGCCAAAAAGAATGTATGGACAAGTAAAAAAAAAAAAACGTTGTTACCGGACGATTCGATGGATATTCGTGATAGTAATAAAAACGGGTCCTGTATAAAGCGTTGATAATACTAGGAGAAGAACTTGTGTGCGATAATTCATAAAAAATATAAGTAAAACAAGGAATTGTCGTTGGCGAAAATAGTAGCCGAATACAATTATAATACATACCTACAATGTATATACCTAGTAGAGCTTTTAGTATCATACGGTTAAAATGATCGTTTAATCAAATATTTCGATGTATAAAAAAAAAAACTCATAAGACACTCTGGTGAATCTAAAACCAGATCTTGAACAGACATCATTTAACGGTGATTCTTCTTCGGATACTTTTGTATAAATAGTCGTTTGTGCATTCGTTTTAAATTTTAATGGTAAAAAAAATTGTTTCTGTTTTTTACTTTATTAAATGTATAAAATATATTAGTGGTATTCGTTGGGTGAAAGTAACTATGCAAAGTCATTAGCCAAACGATTCCCACAACTCGAGGGGATCTGGGACAGCGGTTATTTTCTATCGCACAAAAATCATAGAAATTTAGACGTTTCCTTCTTGCCAAACGAACAGATCAATCTAATGACGCGACGTATAGATTCTGAAAACTGATTCGAACTCGTTTTGAAGTCTACTGGAAAACGACTTTCCGAAATTTCTTATTTTTTTGTCCTCAGTTTTTCAAAAATTCAAAATCAACATTTTTTCAATTGGTTTGCATAAATTAAGAGGATAAAATCAAAAATGTGGGAAAGTCGTTTTCTTTAGTAGACAGAGAAAAAAAGTTCCGATCGTCTTAAACAAATAGTCACATTTAATTTATTATTTTTAAAACGATTACCCAAACGTCCTATACATAAAATAAAAAGAGACTGGTGGTTAATATGTTTTGAATTATTTTGTAAATATTAAATAGAAAACGATTATTTATATATAAGGCACGTTCACATTTTGGCCTGTACGTACGTGCAGTTAAATGTATATATAGATGTATCAGTCTTCATACAGTTTTCTTTTAAACAAATAAAGTGGCAAAAATTAATTAATAGTACATACGTCTAATTTTCAGCAGTTTCTGCGGGCCAATTTCATTCAAAATTCTACAAACAAATATAAAAACTACATAAACGGACGTAAACGTCGTACTGCTTCGGAAGGAGAAAGTCGCGTGGAAACTGGAAAGTGTGTCTTATTACTAGACAAATTTTATAACATTTGCTCCGACATGTACTGTGTGTTATTACACAGACTCAAGTGTCAATGTGCTTACATATTTATGTGTTCTGTTTAATCGAAAAAAAAAAAAACAAGTAGAAAGCAAGAGATGACAGTTTTAAGAAACGGAATGGTCACTGAGATTCGTTTGACCCGTACAACGAAAACCGAAGACAATATCAATGAACAGTGGACAACTCACATAATTATTTGAATTTGTAATTTTGGATAAAAAAAGAAAATATAATCAATACAAAAGTTTCGATCGTACTTACTAATAACTATACTACAATAATTAACGTCATTATATACGTGCGCACACCAGAGAACGTGTAATAATTTGACGATTACATTACAAATTAGTGTGCAGGTATATATAATAGACAGTTCGTGAAACCTTATAAGACGAACGGAGGAATTTCGTCATCGAGTAACATAATATTTTCACTTCTCATAAACCGTCACTATGGTAAAATAAGACCGCGGTCGTGTGCATAAGAGTATCGAATGTAAGAAGTATATTTTTGTTTCGCATTCCTGTACTCTCCGATTTCGGAACAAAAAAAAATTCAAAAAGCGAATTTATTATTTGGAAAGGCGAAACACGAAATTACAATACGAAAAAAAAAAAAATTTTAAACTGTTTCAGACGAACACGTTAAGTATTCGAACGAACAAGTACATTGTTTGATATTTTAAATCAAAAACAACACTGTGTACGTAAGATCTTTACTTTTCCTTCAAAATCATACCGATTATTTCGCGGCCAACAGTTTGTTAAAAAGTGTTCATCAAATATTAAACATAATAATAATAATGATGATTAGTCATGAAGATTATACACTTTCAATTTCATTCGAGTTCATATTAAATACCGCTAGAAAAGTCAAAAATACCGATTTCAAAAAGTCCTACACGGATGTATAGCACAACACCAACGTAGAATTTTTTTTCTCTTTTGGTCCAAAGTGTTTGTAAAGTTTAGGAATTTTTATGTGAAATTAAATTTCGACATAACGTAGTGAGACATCGGTTCGTTCATCATTTAGTAGACTGATAGCTGAATTCGGACCACGTGCGATCTCCGTGAGTTTACACACACAACACGCACAGTTGGCTGCACCTGTGTTACTTACTACGCACATGTGGCATCGGTGGGCATTTTATAGCGAACTCATAATAAAAGAAATACAATCGAACGGCTACTAAATATTGTACAGTTATCATCGTCGGCATGTGCATCTGGTGAACAGCACGCGGACGGAGGAATCGACTTTTTCAGATCAACGTTTCCGGTCCGCTGAAACGTCTATCTCGTTTTTCACTTCCGTACGGTTCGCGTTATTCCAGTTAGAGGTTCCAGTCAGAAAATCGACTATGCAGATATTTTCCGCACGCTAAATTATAATTAAACAACATAATAATAATATCTGATAATTGTTGTTATTAAGACCACTACAATACCACACTCTGCCAACTGTGCGCGCGCGTCTCGCAGAGCGTTTCCGAATAAACGCGACCTTGTGTGCACCAACGTTTATCCTAAATACACTGCTGTTAATAAACGCCACAAGAAGCACATTGAGCACAGCATAAAATACGATATTATACTGTATCGCGTACAATAACAAATTATTATCCTTTCTCGGTTACGCTTTTTTGTCGGCGTGCGCGCCGCTCTGATTGAGCCGCCAGTGTAACCTTCTCGGTCTATCGTATTATTCTTTCCGGAAGCCCCAGCACACCGTACGAAACCCAGTGGATAACTTTACGGGCGCTTGAGATTTCGCCACACTATTTAATTATTGACGCAGATAAATGATACTACTCGCGCGGACGTAACGAGAATCATTTTCGTATTTTGAAAACGTTAATTTGAAGAAATTAATTCGAATAATATGCCTCTATATATATGTATACTGGTGACGGTACGTGTCATAACGTGGTAAAACGGCCGAGGACAGTAAAAAGTAATCGATAGAAGTAATACAAGTCGAACCACAGTGTATGGGGGCGCGATTCGAAGAGCTGAAATAATCAAGCCCCTTCCGATTTCCGCGAACCCGTCGAGAATCTCGAGCGCATAAATTGAAAATCATATTAATTCCGAAAAAAAAAAGACAATACGAATCTCTTTTGAGAACGTTCTCTGCCACACGACGGGCACACATATATTACAGTCAAAATACGGACGAGCACAACAAAAAAAAAAGGTTTGGTGTCACGACGAGTAGGTGGCATAGTATGGTCGGAAAAGAATATTAGAGAATATAATAGATACGTCATGGGCGGCGGCAGGTCGTAGGACCGTGTGGATTCTAAGAAAATGTAAATCATGTTTTGACGTGCAAAGTGTCCTCCTATTCTTATGGACAACGTCGTTGTTATCTTTAAATTTTCTATTTAATTTAAACTTAATCCCACCCACGCCGCGGGTTTATTCCAGTGACGTCAACCCAGTCAACCCACCATCGACTTACCTATAATACGGAATTTCTAACGTACCTGTAATCCGGAAGCGACCAAAAGTTTTTTTTTTCAATTTACCCACGTCACGCCGATATTTTTAAACGTATGTTTACACACGATATTACAAATGAGTTACCGGTGTATCGCGAAACGAAATCTTGATGATATTTTTTTTATTAAAAATTATGCGCGACGCGAATACGATGATTTTGCAAACAAACTTGTCAAGTACGTTATTATTATCTCGTGACAATCGAAGTGCGTACGTCGTATTTTGGTCGTGGTGTAGCGGGTATATTGAAAAATAAAAAAATCGAGTTGTGTTTTTAACGGTCGGAAATAAGAATGTTTAAAAAACGTACACTACAAAACACAGATTTTTCACTATACCGATGTGTATATAGATAAAAGTAAAAGTAGTCTCTATACTAAATAAAGTCAACATTATTTCGAAAAAAATATACAGATCGCGAACGTACAAAACACTACACTTTTTAGGGGGCCGTCGTACGGTTTCGCAACAGAGTATACGACGTGTTCCAAATAGGCCTAAATGGTCCGTTGTTCTCGGCGAAAAAATCGTATTTTCTTTTCATCGGAACCTTTTTTTTGTACACGAGTGAACGACGCCGCTTTTCGCCACCGGCGGGCTAGCTAAAACGTGTTTGTCGACACGGTAATATTGTTCCCTGACGGCGTTTACCTGCGGGATGATGGTCCAGGTCCACGTCGAAATCGTCCCGCGCGCCCTTCAGACACGACTGGAACCCTTTGCTGAACCGCCGGGTAATGGTGCCGGTGGCACTGTGCGTGGGGCTCACGGGCGGCTGCGCGTGCGCGTCCGGCAGATCGCTCATGACGGACAGCATGACGAGGACGGTGGTGGTGCGACCGGAGCGACTTTTACGACATTTCGCGGGGAAAAAAAAGAAAAAGAAAACCGAGTGCAGGTAAGTAAAACGGTTCGCGGTTTTAAAACGGAAGATAAAAAAAAATAACAATTATCGACGAGATTCCTCCCGGACGTTTTTTTGACGACGAACGCGAGCGCGCGACGACTGCCGGACGAACACTGAGCGCGCTCGAACGAACGGATCGCGCGCGTCGCGTCTGGCGATGTTGGCGTGCGACGGTGACGACGGGGAGAACCGCCGCGCGTCACCCGACCGATCGTATTTACACGCGAGATCACCGCGAATCATAATTTTCATAATAAAAAAAATTAACTGCAGTGTTGGGAGGATACGGAACGATCAGATTTTTGAACCGGAAACAACGGGTTATTTTTTACGTCGTTTTGATTATAAATCGTAACGATCGTCACCGGTGGTTTTACAAAGATGTTCATTTTTATACTGTCAACGGAACTGCTACCGGAAAGATCCGCGCACCGATTTCTACGTAAATACGGTAAATTTTCTATTAGGATCTGCACGACGGTACTGCTCTGGTCGTTGGGGATTTACACGCAACAGCCGTTTAAAACGCGACGCGAAAAACCGCCGAAAAACGGCCGCGTTTTGTCAATAACGCGCGCACAGAGTTGTTTCTCCGCGACTTCGAAGATAACCGTCGAAGACGTTTCGGACAGTGTACTGTACAACTTCGAAAAAAAATGTTCAAAAAGTTTCACTGAATTTTATAGGCTATTCAGTATAGCAATTTTTAGATTTGGTTGATTTTGGAGGTTTTTTTTTTACTTGAAATTTAAACATCGTCAGCCGTACGTTACTATGTACTTTGAAAATCGCACAATTTGTCGATCTACCGGGGTATTGGTTTTAAAATTTTTAACGATACACATCGTTAAAACCGCGTATTGGTTATTTCTCCGTACCTTTTGAAAATAATCATTCTATTGTCTTGACATTTTTAACAAAAATGTATCTTTGCGCTGTAGAAAAACAAAAAAAAAAAAAAAAAGTTTCATTCAACTTTTATTGTTAAATTCGGGTTTCACCAAGTTCACTTGATAACTGAGCTCGCTCAGAATCGTTTTTTATATTAAATAATACGTTTGCACCACAACTTCCAAAACGGTGACCCACCCAAAGCGTAGTCGCTACCCCGTCGAACTACACGCGCGACCTAAAGCGATCCCGGCTTTTTTTTTCTTATGTGTTCATAGTCTTCTTAAAACGTAACGAATAATAATTTGACGGCGACTAGTTGCAGGTACGGTAAATAACAATTAGTTCCTATTAAATTTTTATTATTTGTACGGGTATTTATTTTCACCAAAAGGTTGTAAACTCTAAAAAAAATCATAAAGATTTCACTAATCTTATGACATTTTGTAAACTAACGAATCGAACAAGCTGTCGTAAAACACATTTTTTTTTTGTGCCGATTTTTCAATTTTCAAGATTTCTATACATTATAATGACTACGTCTCGTAGAAAATCAATGATTAATGCATGTGACATATTTAATAATAATAATAATAATATCGTACAAACCTATCGTGGGTTTTTTAGAATAATTTCAATAACTCGTTCATCGAATGAAATAAATTATGGCGTACGATCTACTTACACATTTACAATGACGACGTATATTTAGAATTTTGTACATGGACGGAATTCAATAGTAACTGAAAATTACCAAAATTGTTTGTATATTATGTTTTTTTAACGGGTGTAAAGAATGAAATTAATTTCACTAATAGGTACGTATTATAGCTACATACTTAAGTATAACAAAAATTAATTATTAGCACATCTTTTTGAGCGAATTAAAAATTGCGATACAGTCTACCTAATAACCAATAAGTTATAGTCGATACTTTGAATCGTATATATATCGTAATAACCATACAATATAGTTTTCACATTGACTACTGAAGGTTTTAGCACCACTTTTGTTAGTGAAAAATTTGTATAGAGTTCTTGAAAAATCAAAAAACAAAGCTAATTTTTGAGGCCTCTCTGCGAGGTCCACTATTTATCTTTTTTCCATTTTTTTTTTCACGGAGTCGTCTCTCCCGAGTGTCACCACATAGCCCAAATTAAAATTTTTGTATTGTATTTAAATGTTCCTGACGACGTTATTGAACTTTTTTACAATTTTTTCTCACAGAGTTGTGCCAAATACTTTCACGAGTGTCACCACGTCTCCCGATTTTCAATTTTTTTCGTCGGAGGGCTGAGAGAGGTGTTGATTGAATTTTTACGTTCCCATTTTGTGACGACACTATTTAACAGATTTTTCTTCACAAGGTTATACCAAATACTCCCCTACGAGCGATCTATTATTCGCTACTTAATTTTGTCCGTCGTTTGTTTTATTCTTTTGTATTCATTTTAAATAAAAATATATTTATCACTAATACCGCTAGAAACTTTTCAATACGTTTTCATTAACAGTTTTTTATTTATTCACTTGCCGATCACATTTAACGATAAAATTTGAATAAAAAATTCTACGTCCGGAGGCAAAATAAACAGTAGTGTCACGGTTCAATAAACTAATCGAGACGTTTTAAAACACACGTTTGAATAGGTGGCAGTATACGATTTGAACAAAACCGTTTAAATCATTCGTTTATACGATTTGTATGGATTACGGCATTCCAGCAGTATACAATCGCGCACGTTGTTAACCGTTTGTTCAATGTAACGATCTTATTTTTGGAACTTCAGGAGCAACATTATATAACTAATATTATCATTAGACATCCCGGAGAGAAATGGCAAATCTATAAAATATATGTACGCAAAACACTAAGCGACCAACGGCTATCAAGAATGACACAAAGCACGTCGCAGTTGTCGACAGCACAGGGTCGGTGGTAATGGCTCTGATTGGCAACATTATTCCAAAAAATATTCAAATCAATCGAACTCTAAACACACTTTATCAGAATAGATAAAGTGTTATAAAAGTTTCGAGTCAAGTACAAAACATTAAACGCACAACTCGCACAAATGTAATATTAACGTCGTACGAGACACGTTTTAAACTATAGTGACCTACCCAAAGCTGTAATTCACTCGACTCCTGAACGACGACTCGTTTGACCTTTTTTTTATCTGAACTACATTTAAATAATTAAATACCTACACGCTTTTCAAATTTTTTCGAAACTCTCGAATCGCGGTAACGATGGTCAACGCAAGTAATATCATTAAAATTAATTAGTCATTAAAATTTTATATACTTTATTTATCGATATAAAAAATGTTAAGCTATGTGAAAAAAATTAGCGCATTAGTATGTATGGGCACTACTTTTGAAAAGAGTTAGTTAATTATGGATTTTTACTTCAACCAAAATCATTATATTTTGCATGAAAGTTTTTTGTTGCCGAAGAGAGAAAAATAATGTAAAAAACGGATAGGATACCTAACCTAACGGGATTGAATGTTTACATTCACGACCCACTTCCTGTCGAAACAACACTCGTGATATTTTCAGATATATGTGTACAACTGAAATCTGTACACAAAACAACGATCTTTATAAACAATTTTCAAATATGGTGCTTTTTTGATTTTTCAGCTACATAAGGTTCGATTCGTTTCTTCAAAGATTATTTTTATTTAACTGCCAGCCGAGTCTTACTCGTTATACACACATTTTGGGTGGCCATGATTGCATGCGAAACACGTTATATGGTTTTCGCAAAAAGTATCTAGACGGGTCAGTTGTATACGAAAAAATAAAATGGCTCGGATAATATAAAAACGGCTAGATACATTTTTTTTTCTTAAAAAAGACGGTAAACAGAAGCAGCAGTCGATAAAACTCACCCAGAGGAGACGGTGCACACAAGGCCGCGGGTCTCGTGGTCGTTTCTTGCAACGACGCGCTGTCTGCCGGAATGTCCTCTTCGTCTTCGTCCTCTTCCAACAACACCGGAGGCTGATTGACCAACTCGTAACCCCATCGTTGACGGAACTTTTTCGCCCCGCCATCCAGCCGCACCCGAGGCAGGTCCACAAACAGCGAATCGCCGATCTGTTCAGAAAAATCAATCGGTTTGTTGTTGAATCAATCAAATTGTACGTGCAGCAAAGAGAAGATAAACCCGTAGGTAATATTATGGTTTTTAATTGTTTGTTTTTTTCTTTCAAATTAAATTACACTCATAGAAAGCGGAAACGGTGCAAAAACAGTCTAAATCACTATTTAGATACCGCGTAAACTAGATACTAAATAATACGTCTTATGCCGAAATGTTGACGATGTATCTATAGTCGATAGACTAGCTGTATTAGTTTACGCAAACACATTGAAAACGTCGGATTTTGTTAAGTTGTTTGACATTAGTCCAGAATAAAATCACCGGAAGCGCACGTTAAACGTAAAACAGTTTCTCTTTTAGAGTTTCAACAGCCATAACTTAAAAATATTCTTATGATTTAAAAAACGCCATGTGCATTACATAATATATATATATATTATTTACCGAGCGAGATATTCAGTTAGTGCGCGTTGGAGACAGTTTCGAACATTCTGTTTCACCAATAAGAATTCAACAGAAACAATAATGGTCGTCTAAAACGTTAAAAATGTACGTAAAAACTACAGATACTCGAACGCACGTGAATTTTACGAGACCCTCTGTTGCGCATAAATTAAAAATTATAAAGAATGCGCCGTGTCCCCGTCGGCCGTCCATAAATTAAGCTCGTTGTTTTAAAAATAATACGCGAAATCTATTGTGCTGGTGTATTGTGCTTCGATCTTTAAAAAGTAGCATCATTAATTTAACTATTAACTATTTCGAATAACAGGGCGGCCGATTTATTTTTCGTAAACATAAATATTATGTTATATAGTTGTTACTCAATGCGGCGGCGACTGCAGTTGTTGCGTATTATTTTAACGCAATAATATTTGTGTAATAAATGAACGTATATATATAATTATCAGTTTTGTAAAGTTGTTCAAAATTTAAAATTATTCACGTAATAAATTCCGCTTGATTCGTAAACGAAACTTCGGAACACGGCTATAGGACGCGTTTCCCGAAATGACTTTGACAAATCCAATTTTCTTAGGTATACAAAACATGGGATATACATAGTTTTTACTTGTAGGTAAATAATATAATGAAATCAGTACGTAGTTTTAAGTACTAATAAAAATCTACATAATTGTTGTCAATCACAACTTATTACGAAGGTCCCAAATAGCGTTCTATAGGTTGTATGCGAGTACCTATATCATGCATTATGCTGGACATTAATTCGTTTACAGTTAAGAAGTTAATGTTAAATAGATCAACTATCGTGTTAACTCCATAATTTAATTCTTTTTTAATCTAACGTGTTATACTACCTTAAGTTAATCTGTATTAATAAAAATAACTATTTTTTTAAAAACTATTTTCGAAAAAAAAGAAAGTAGGTATTAGATAGAAGACAATTTTAAAAGAAGATACGAAATAAAAAAAAATTTCAAGCGGAACAACAATATAAACTATTATCTTTTACTTACGTTATGTTTTTATAGTTAACTACGAATTTAAAAAAATAACTTTTAACTTGACTTTTTGTTTTTTCAAATAACGAATTAAAAAAAAAAAAGTTTCCCAGCAGCCTTGACCAAAGAGGCATACAATGATTAAAAAAAACTACGTTATTTCATATATTTAAATGATAACACATGATTTTCTCTTCTATCCTATGATAGTATACACGAATTGGTTAGAACATTTGTGCTGGGTGATTTGTTCATAAATTGTACTATTGTTTGTATGGTTTATTACATTCACATTTCATCGGCAGACAAACGTGATTGTTGTAAAATGTTAAATACGCTGTTTGTTTATACTAAACAGAAGGAAATTAGTCACGGCCATGCTAGAAAAATGTTTTATGATTTTAACGATTGATTGATCCTTTGTTATACAATACGTAAAAATGTCATAGTGTTGTTTTCAAGCAGATATTCAATGTACAAGCATTAAAGAAAGCTACAAACATAAAAAAAAATGTACACGCAGAATGCAGAGATAAATGATAGTCGGAGATTTCGAGTGAAATTTTTTAAATCACAAATTAGTCCATTTATATAAAGAACGTCTTTTTTTTTTTTTTTTTTGTATACATTTATTAAATATTATTACTTTTAATTTACGTGTACTCACGCATTGATCAGTATTATATTACGTACGTATAATCAACGTTTCAACACAAGTACGATTACATATTATATGATATAATATTATCTCTGACTACCAATAAAACAAGCATACAGTACACATAATATTTCCATAAGCACCAACCTTAAAAGCGTGCGTTATTGTCCTGAGCGCAGTCCCTGGGAATATCTAAGAAATAAAATACGAAACTTATCAAAAATTACACTGAATACACGATTTTTAAAAACGGTTAGTGAGAGACAAAACGTATTGTTCTTGTATATATTCAATACATAACGAACGATAAATAGGCGTAAAATATTTACGGATAATTCTTCACTCCTGTACGCAGTCAACGTCTGCTCGTCTTGCAGTAGCACGCAAAAATACGGTTCCCAAGTGACAAAATTCAATTTGTTGTTTTTGACGACGTTCGCCGGACGATGGCCGATCTGTAGATCACGATCTGTAAACAAAACACAAAATAAATTATTTTTAATATTTTGTAGCGACTAAATTGCGTCCTATAAAAATTATGATACCACCGCGATTGAAAAATATTTGCGTTTTTCATACATAAATATTATCACGTCGTTTGGTTAGGTATATCACACCACAACCTTTAGTATTTTATTTTTCATACACGTATTTTACAATACGCTAAAATCATTGTTCCAGAATAAATATCCTATATTATTCTTCGTGTCGTATTGTTACGTTATTCTAAATGCAAACATTAGAACAAGCAAACAACAGAAAGTGTCGGTAGGTATTTCGCTAAAACTTATACCGCTTACGACTCATTATGCGGGTTCGAATTCAAAATGAAAGACGTGTTCGTCAATGATTATCCTTACGTATGTATACACTACATGTCTTTGACGTTAGGCACTTGGATGACTTTTACATCGAAAACGCATAAGGTAATAATATATCCGTTTATTATAATAAAACTATATCTGTAAACGATATGTTTACAATGAATTTTGTGTACCTGCGGCTATAGACCAAAAGTGGAATTATTTCGAATAAAAACTAAATGGGCCAATAAATAAATGCTCCAATTATTGAACTTATAATCAAAAACTTACCTATTAAACAATCAGTACAATCAACAGCCGTACGTCGATAGAATAATATTTTTGTCTTTCATTTAGTGGTTGGGGGGGTATCGGTATGGATTTTGTGGCTGTTTTGTTAGATTCAAATTATAAATGACAGTACGTCTGTCTCCGGAGGAACTAAAGACGGTAAAAATATGTGGTTTTAAGTCTACGTATGCGAGAGAGTCCAAGTAAGTATGAATATGTAAGGTAAGGTATATGCGCCACGAGATATTCCTAGTAGGTAATTATTTTAGTTTCTTAAAATTAGCCTAAATTATATTAGGACGATGATAAAATAAATCTGAGACAGAACAAATTATACATGATGATATAATACGTGTATAAATAAGCACTACACGTACCTTTTGACTATTGAAATAACAGTACAAAGAATTTCATGATGGCTATCACAACCAAAATAACCAGTTCAAAAAAAAATTAAAAAAAATACTTTTATTCGTTCGATTGAACATCATCAAAGAACATGTGGTAGCAACTCAAAGTGAAAACGTTATCGGTTGATGATAAATGATACTATACCGATACGATCTCTGTTTACAGATTACGGCGCGTGCGATATCTTTGCTATGGTGTTTAGCCGTTATGGGTAATCAGATTGATTACGTTATGAAACCGTGGACGGAAGAACCAACGGAGGTATTAAAACAACGATCCTACGTAAAAAATTACCATTTTCACGTCAACTAATGTCCAGTGATTATAGAAAGGAAAACAAGACGCGCCTTTTGAAAAAATAGTACGTTTTGATTTTTGGACTTACAACGCGGTCTATTGGTTTGGATGTTTATTCCCGTTGATCGGCAAAAAAATAGAAGTAAACGCGTTACGCGCGCCAAAAAGTGAGTATCGCACACACACCTATACGTAGTTAGAAGTGCTCTTCTATAGGAAGGAAACCGATCAAGTAGTATACATACTATTATGAAATGTTTTTATAGGTCTCGTGTACGAAACTCGAAGAATCGTTGTGATTTTACTGTTTGTCGTCGCGACCTTACTGCCGGCGATAATTTCCGCAAGCCTCTCGAGCCTCCTCCAGAAGAAGACCGGTTCCACGCACAACGTACTGTTTCAAGTATTTAAAATACGATTATTCGGCCGAAACACGTTTAACCGCAACGAGAACGTATGTATGATTAAGGATTTTTGTAAATTGGGAACACTGACGATCGATCTTCAGTTCGTGTGGTTTTGTTGGAGTCTCGGGGACGGATTTTCAAAACTAATCGACAGCGGCTCGCGGATAATCGTTTTTTCCGACGCCACGACGACGACGGCCGACGTTTGGAAGAAGACCGCCGTGCAGGAGACGAGAAATAACCGTACATAGACACTATCCCAAAACGATTTTTCCCGATAAATTCCACCTCTCAAAAAAAAAACGTATTCCCAAACATATCACACAACAGATACGAATAAATGAAATCGCATAACTCAGCGCGATAACACACACGTCGTGGACAGGAGGACGCGATTCTTTCGAATGGTTTTGTATTCTTTCAAACGATCATTTATTGATAACATTTATATAAAAGATTTTCGTTTTGAAAAAGAGAATTTGTTGGAAAAAAATGTTTTGGGAAAAATGTCGTACGGTGTTATAACAATGTATAATATAGGCTGCTCTGATGGATAAACAAATCGACGGTTTCATCATATATATGTTTAGACGAAATTCGCCGAGTCAACGCCACGTATCGACGGCTGACGGACAGCGTGAAAACCGTGGTGGACGTCTGCCAGGAACGGATTTTGATGAACGTCCTGTGTTACATGTTCAACACGATATGCGGTCTGTTCGACACGATCTCGGCGTACAGGACCCAAGGAACTCCGCCACTTTCGGTCGTCGTTCACTTGCTGTGGGTGGCGAACTGCGCCGGTCGGATAAGTCTGGTGTGTTTCGCGGCTTCCTCGGTCGTAGAACAAGTAAGACCGTGTACGCGGTGATTGACGGTAGAAGAAGTGAAACACACGAATTGAAGATCGACGGTTGAGAGTGTATTTAACGTTTTTAATACTACACCGAGCGCGAACCCCCGCGGGGGTCGTCTAGAATTTCAAAGTTCCATACATATATACTCGGTGAAAATTTCAGCTAGTTCCGCGATCATTATTTTTTTCGATGTTATGGTCAAAAAACAAAATCGATATGTGAAAAAAATAAAAACCGCGTTTGCCGTAATTAATGTTTCTCCCGAGTTTCTCTTTAGATCCGTGGCTTTTCTTCAAAACTATTTTGTAATCTATAACAATTACTACTGTTTCTAGGACGACCGTTTGCGTCATTTGGTGCAGATTATAAAAGAAGCGTCGAGCGATAAAAATAATGAAAACTTGGAGGTAACGTCTAATAACAACGTATAGAATTCGTACAACACGTACATTTATAAATAATGCGATTTTATGGTCTATATAGCTGAAACAATTGGCGAGGCGTTTAGAATTTCGGAACGTCAAATTCGACCTTTGCGGTATGGTCACGATCGATAAGACTCTTCTATCATCGGTAAAATTAACAAACGACGTTCGAACAATCTTTGATGATTTTTACCGCTGTTTTTGCGTTTATTTTCAGGCAGCGATCAGCGTAATTTCATACTTGGTCATCGTTCTGCAATACAATTACAGTTAAGTCCAAGCGTTAGAGGTATAAGTAGTTGATGATTGTAATATTGTGTAATCGCATCAAGATATTCGACAAAACTCGACACATCGAGTCCAAATGTATTGTCGATCTGCTGACATTATTTAACACTGTTTTCGTAAACATGAATTTTACGACTCGCGCGTATAAATTAGTTTACAAACTTTGAAAATTATTTTAAAACATTTTTAGTTATGATGTTTGTTTATTTTCACCGTCAAGTAAAATGCATTTAAGATGCACGTATCTCATGCGTTGTACAAAAACCTTTCTAAATGATCAATCTAGTTTATGGCGTCTAGCACATACGAGTCCAGCTAATTGATCGTTTTGTATTTATCACGCGACGTACGCTGGGTACAGAAAGAAACCAGTTCCTATTTGAACTACATGTTTGAAAACTGAACATTAAATTTAACTCGTTCAAAACAAATACGTTTTCTTTTTTAATTACAGTCATCGTATAGTGTTATATAAAAAATAAAATCCACTTATTTTACAAAACAAGGTACGAAATGGTCAATTCGGTTCGTTCTAAATAAAAATATGTAACGACGATATCGATTCATACGTTGATTTACTTAACGTACTGCAGTAATCGAGGAAAATTCGATAAAAAAAAAAAAAAAAAAAATGAGAACCACGATAAATCACGTAAAACAACTGTGCAAAATAAGACTTGAAAAGATTTAGTTTTTAAAAAAAACCAGCAATTCTCTGAATGTTCAACGATCGAGTAGTATTTTGATTGGGTTTCGAATAATGCGGAACATATAGTTAAGAAGTCTTCAATATTGTATGTCCAAATAATACGCCCATTTATTATTTTATTTTTTTTTTTTTACTATTGTCGTTGCAGCTGACTAACAATAATAAACACAATAAATCCAAATTAAACACGCCTATATTATACGCGCTATACGAAAATACCTATTCATTCGTTCACGACTGCAGTAAACTATACGTACACGTGAAGAATACAAAGATAACGAAGAAGATCTACTGAGCGTTAGAGGTAAAATTATGTAAACGAACGGCTGTACACAATAGCAAAGGGTGTGGTTTTTATACAATTAGTTAGTTACCTCGTCTGGAGAATGACCTACCTACTAGTATTATGATGTATTATTATTGTGATTATGTTGCACTTGAAACTTTAAAATGGCTAAGAGTGTGTGAAGTTTCAAAACGCCTATACGTATTGACAAACTATATAATTTCAAAGTCCTTTACTTAGATCGAAAATTGTCACTCGAAACTTTTATCAAACTCGTATCTTACCTATTTTGATGTTATGTAAAAATTTCAGCTTGTTCCGACCATTATTTTGTATGTTATAGCCAAAAAAAAAAACTTAAGTCGATACGTAAAAACACGTTTCCCGTAATTGATGTTCCTTTTCAATTTTTAACTTTTGAATTTGAGTACCATCAGAGTTCATATTAGAGTTTAATTAGAGGTACTGACTTTACAGTTCGGAGCATTCCTTATAGCCTTAAAGTTGTTTACAGAAAAAAAAACCCCATCATTGTAAAAACATCGCTGCGCTCAGAATCTAAAATATTGAACTATTGTCATTTTGTTTTTCTGTAATGATACTATCGTTATGCATGTTGGACAATAAAAATATATAACTATCGAAAATATTCAATAATATCATCTAATTTCCATTTTCCATGAAGATTGAGTAACGCGCTAAATTATTATTATCTTACCAGATATTATATTTCACGGTTAATAGTTTTAAATTAAAAAAAAAAAGAAGGGAAGGGAGTAAATTTGAGAAAGTAATAGGAAAAAGAAAATATAAAGTACAATTCACAAGAATATATCATGATAGTTATTAAGAACTGTTTAATGCGCAATGACAATGACCTATGTTTGCGAAAATGTTTCGATATATTTATTGTTTTCATCTGCAAAAGTCAAAACAACTAATTTTTGCAGCATTTAATCAATGAAATGTATCAATTATTTTGTCAACGAAACGTTTATTTCTTAAATGTATCTTCTTGTGTACACGTATGTACCTTGATGTAATTAATAAAATGTGGGTTCGTTACTCGTTATTTTCTATTGATTTTTAACGAATTACGTGTAAAAAAACAGTGACAACTGTTTTAGACGTATGAACGTTGTTAAATATAGGTTATCGACGAGATTGTGATTATATTGTATAATTTTTTTTTTTAACTTTCAATTCCGGTATTTAAATTGCGTGTGAAATCCCCGATTCTCGTTTTTATGCATTTTGTACACATCATTTAAATACTGATTTATGTACAGGAATTTAAATAGTTTAAAAAATTATTCAATAATCACGAGTGACATGAATATAAAATAAAATTAGGTAGTTGATAAATATTCATTACACATGTTAATAAACAAAACACAGACATCCATCAAATCAATATTTAGCATGTACTGCGAATTAATTTTCATAAGTGTTTTTGTTGGCAAAAATAACACTGACCGAAATAATACACTTAGAATTCCTAATCGTTTTGTTATGTTCACTCGAAACATACAAAACGAATACCACGTGGTATCTTTCCATTCCTATTCTGAACATAAAAAATGGAAGACGACAAATATCTCATGTTTAAAAGTTTTTCGGTGCCTTATTACTATTCAATACTTTTTGGATGGATGCCTATTCGTATACCGAAAAACGACAACGATAAGGTATTTGATTCCATAAATGATTAAATATCATACATTCATTAAATCATGATTCATATAATTGACAACTTATATAAAATAATAGATGAGACCTCGTCGTTATTGTTAATTTTTTAAAAACTATAATCACGGTTAGATCGTAATTTTGAAAAGTTATTTCACCAGTTATTTTAATGTATTATATTTTATCGATACTGAGTTGCATATATTATGTACATACAGTACAGTTAAAGTGGCTCCTACAGTAAATAGATCAATTAAGAAGTTATTTATCTCGGAGAGCGCACTTGGCTTATTCAATATTATGGTTACATGAAAAACTAGTTTCAAAAAGTTGAAAAATCACGTTTGGAAATATGAATCAATAAATCAACCTGGAATAAATATCCTTAATTTTGACTGTTGAAACAAATCATCAACTTTAAATTTGATCTTAGATCGTTCAAGCGTTTCGAATAAAAGTAATATGAAAAACATCATACGTGTACTCAAGACACAAAAGTACCGACTTTATTTGATTAGAGCAAAAAGTACTCCTCAAGTAATGCAATTTTAGAACAACGTATACGATTGTAAAAAAAGACTGTGACAAGGTTAGCAGTTACAATGGGTACCTACCTATTCAATATTCAAAATTTGAACACTTGATTTAAACGCGTACGAACGAGTTGAGCTATTTGAAAAATCCTTTAGTCCACATTTTAATACACTGAACATTTAAGTTAAGTACCCAATTTCTGGTTCAGAGTAAAAAAAAAAACTTCTAATCGTTTAAATACATTGTATAGAGAAACAAAAGCATATGGTGTATACCGGGCATATTATTTTTGTTATGTTACGTCGTGTTACTCGTAATATCCGGAAATATCACGCACATGTTGAGGAACGAAATCAAGTACCAAGGAAACAGAACTTCAAGCAATGTGAGTATAATATTATTATTTTATGTATTATATAGATACTATTTTAACGCACACAACAGCCTGCACACTTGAAAAATAAAAATTCTATAAACGTCATCTGCACTTGTACAGTTATATTCGGTTGGAGTATTTTATGTTACGACCATGAAGTAGTGTAGAGAATTCCAGTCATCCATGGTCACGACACAATACGTTTGTTTTTTAGCTGACGATACACGACCGTATACAGATCATTGTCGCACCCATGTTTCTGATATCGTTGTGGCTGAATCAGACGTTTATCATGATCTCGTACGTATTGATGCCGTTTAATTTAAAAGGACTGAGAAACGTTTTTGAGCTTTTCAATACGTTTTTCAAGAGTCACCGTTCGATCATGGGTTTGTAATTTAAACTCGTGTACCATATAAAAATAGTTCATAACGATATTATGTGAAAATAATTTTCAGGAGATATGGTCACGACGAACAAGATAGCTCGAAACACCAACGTCGAATGCGTCTCGTTGATTGCGTTGAACACGGTCTTTTCGATAGTGTCGGCTGTGATAAGTTTCAAGAGAATACGACTGTCGTTTGGTTGGAAACTCTTTGTCATGGTGGTAGTACAAGATACACAATTTTACATTTAAATTATAGTTAATACATATTATACTAATAACCATCAAACTACTAATCAGATCGTAGCCAAAAAAAAAAAAACTGCAGCACATTCGATTAGTTGTGCACATTAATCGTAAGATTTAATAAGTAGGTCTAACCAAAATCGTTTTAACGATTTTAAGGATAACGTTATTGAAAAACTGGAAGCGCTACCGTTGTGTATACAATTTTGGTGCATGTGCTCGATTCTGGCGAAATGTTTCAAGTGCCTCAACGCAGAACTGCAGGACACACTCGGAGAGAGGAAAAATCACGGTATACAAATAGACTCGCGCAAACGACGGATGAAAAATAAATTTCGAAAAACAAATTGTTTGGAAACAGTTTTAGTGACCAAGCCACCGGACTTATTTATTGTGCCGGACCGTTCTACGTTGCCTGCAGCTAACACGGAGACGCATCTCCGACGTTTCAATCAAGCGCACAAGGACCTGTGTTCCATTCTTGTTCAAATAAACGGAGTTTACCAAGTAACGAGCGAGACGGTGAAATCGAAGGTGAAATCCACCCGACTGATAATAATTGCGATGATTAAACGCTAGGTGCTGATTCTTTTGAGCGTGATCACTTGCATACTGTGTATGCTGCCACATTTGTTTGTCTTGGGTATCATCATGGCGTATTCGAACTTCCGGGTCACCCCACAGTTGTCCATGGTCATATGGCCTTTGCAGTACACCATAAGAGTTTATATCATGTGCAAAGCTGCTTCTATTGCTTCCACCGAGGTACGTCGTTCAAAAACAATACTCGCGAAAAACTTGAAAATTATACGTTGTAAATATGGCGTGTACAACCTGTAATTTGTTTGATGTACCGCAGGCCCAAAGGACAAAAAGCGTTCTTAAAGCAGCGTTCCACCGACATTTAACGACAAGCGAAAAACATAGAGTTAAGTATGCTGTTACCGTATATTTTTATACTCGATAAAACACGCGTTTATTATAAATGACACGAGAATAACGCGAAGATAAGTTTACTTAACTTATATACCTAGTGTTCACGTTTAGAATAGATTTTTAACGTACAAAATGGAACGCTTAACTGTGCACTTAAAAAGCAGTTCAACGGATTTTTTTTGCAAACTAACTATACTTTGTATCATTAGCTTGTCGGACGAATTACTTGCATTAAACATTTGAAATCGCGTTGGTTATAAAAAAGGTTTTGTTTTCGACTAAACATTTCTGAAAATTTACGAAAAATCGTCATTATTGAAATCCGATCAACACTGTGAGTTTTAATATTGGAACCCGTTCAAATAGAACAATACAAGTCTAAACTTATATGTATTTATTATACCTATACTAGTAAACAGATAACTGAAGCTTTTTGTTGATTTTGTTACTAAGAACTTAAACAAAATACGTTTTGTATATTAGATAAAACTTTTTTTGGGAAGAATCGATAGCGAGAAAACTAGATTCTCCCTGTACGGGTTGACCTATTTGGACAACGCTTTTTTTTTATCGGTGAGTATAATCCGAATTATTATTATTGTGAGCGATAATGAGAAAAAAAATAAAACACTCACCGACATGTTTTGAACAACTAACTTCTCGAAATGTTTTCTTCTAAACTGTTTTTACAAGCACATAAAACATTTGAATCGTCTAGTTTTTGAAAAATTATAAAATAAATATAAATCTTTTTTGTTAGAGTATTATGGCAGTAGGAGGATACCTAGTTATCATCATTCAATCGTACATGACAGTTATAGAAGAACAATATCCAATCCACGCACGTCCAACAGCCGACAAATTTGATGAATGAAATTATATGACTTTTTTTTTTTTTTTTTACAAGAATTATACTTGACGGACACGTTGTTGTTGACCGTAAAGTCAATATTATGTTATACAACTCGTTCGTTTAAATCGTCGTGTTTATAAAAAATAAAATCGTTATTTTTTTTTTAAGCATAAAACGAAAACAATTAGTTTAAGTTGATGTTGTACGTATTTTGTATCGCGTAGCGTAATGAATATAAAATAAAAAAAATATACACAGTCTTTATCGAAGCGCGCCTCGTAGTTGTTGGATATGCAATTGAACGTACAAGAACGTGAACATCCGACGTATATTTGTTAACTATAAGGCTCACTCTATATTTAAAATGTCGCGAGTGAATAATTTGAATTTATCGGATCGTCAGGGCTCGACTATAACTAGGGTAATTACAATATTTCTTTGTGCAAACAATCGATCAAACCAAGTTAAGTTGAGCACGATTTTTTTTACGAACGTATTTTTGAATGCGTTGTACAATAAAATTGCCAAAACTCTTCGTTCGTAATCTTCCGTCGTCAAAACAGCGATTAATCAAAACATATAATCATTTTCCATTCATATAGAACTCGCACTGAACAAGCAATACTCGTACTTCCTAATTTTTTTTATTTAAAAACATCCATCATCACATTTTAGAAATGATTTATTATTCGAATTCGACGCGAAGACTGCGATGTTTATGTGTGCATTTTGCAAGCTAAGAAAGGATATACGATTGAATTCGGCCGGAGCTCATATGTACATGTATTGTTTCTATAGGCTACCTCAGTAGATAGTCTTATAGTTACTTCACAAAACTTAGTCAATTTTGGAAAATTATTACGACACTACCCCAGAGTGTACTGTTATTGATTTTTTTTTTTTGTAATTTTGATTAAAAAATAATCGTGAAATTAAATTTTTCAACAACGCAGTCAATTATACTCTGACGACAACCTTCGAATGATCGGCTGATGACAGTATATACAGTATCAATCGAGAAATATGTACAGATTGAAAAGTAGTTACAGACTGCAAAACTAGTAACCGAAGGAACTTGAGATATTTATATTTTTAAACTGTATTGACACCGGAATCAAACAAAAAACATTTCTATAGGTATAAAAAAAAAAAATGACGAAATATTCCTCTTTAACAACGATTAAAATACACACACACATACGAATATTTTAAACAGTTCGAGATTTATAACGTATATTAAAATGTGCGAAATCCGTTACTACGATGTTCAGTTGAAACGTTACACGTTTCGCGGGTTGTGGGCAACGGCGGTGTGTGCGGCGTTAACATACAGAACCGTCACCGTCACCGAATCGTTCACACCGGACGTCGCATTTCAAACCGTTCCGCCGTACGCGCAAGTACTCGTAACGGCCGTCAGCTGCGGTGGTGGCACGCTACGAAACGTAATAAGGGTGCCGAGATGCGGCGGCGGTAAGATGGGTAAGAGACGAATTGTTTCGGACGACGGAAACGACGGTTAAACATTTTTAAAAACGTTTTTAACATTTTCAAAAAAACATAAAAACGCGCAGATGATGCGAAAAAAAACGTACTACGACGTTGGATCTACTACTGGACTCTGACATTCACGTTACTGGTCGTCAGCAGCAACTGGTCGCAGCAGCGTCCGTCGACGAAGAGTCGTCTTCGCGAACTCGTCGAGAACGTGTTCCAGGTACGTTACACGCAGACACATCATAGATTATATTAAATTATTTTATAACTAGAAAACACGAAACTATAGTCTTCAAACGTTATCACAAAAACCGCAAAAAAAAAGAAACCATATAGATCAATTTTTGAAAAACTAGTCCACAAACTACTGTCAGCGTTATATTCTAGTGCCAGTACGGTTAAATTATTTACATCTTTCGACAGATTTCTCTGCTCGCCTTACCGCTACTTCACGAAATGCGTTTTTGTCACGTGTGCACGGAATTCAAAAACAAGTACCGAAACCTAAACAAAATGATCGAGGACGAACATTTGACGAGGAAAAGTATGTGTATAAAACAGTCGTATTTTTACAAGATTTAACTAAAACTGTTGGTGATGTTAATGCGAAATGCGATTAGTATTATGGTTTTTTTTTATTATTATTTTTAAGACCGAACAAAAAGCACTAAAACTACCGATAGCCAATTTCGATGGTTATGTCGGTTGAGTACTCGTTGAGTACTTACGCTATAAATACAATTTTATACGTGTTAGGCATAATATACGGATCAAAAAAAAAAAAAAAACGAGTTTTGAATAGTTAGTTTAGTAAAGAGAAAATCAATGAAAACTCGTCGAGTTAAACGTTAATGGACCAAATTTTTCAAAATCATACACGTGATTCGTGGTAAAAATGCGAAACAAAGTGATGTTAAACGACTAATCGTTAATATAACCACAAAAGGATATACACAATCAGAGCACGTTCGGGTACTCGTGAAAAATAAAATCGGTAAGTACTGGTTACAGTTATTGGTACAGAGTTAATGTTATCCTACTCGTTAGAATAACATAAAATACTAGTTTTGAAATTCATCCGTCGTCATAAAGATACTTGTTGTTGCAATACGAACGCGATAAACACGACACCGTAGAAAAACATATATAATACCTATTGATTACAACGTTACAAAAGACAATTTTTTAATAAATAAATTGCTCCAGAGCAGGTATTTTTTTTCTTTTAACGCAGATAAAAATTTCGTCTAAAACTGGACAGGTTATTCAGCTATAGTCGTGTTCAATGCAGACACAAGGTAAATAAATGGTATCTAATAAATTTTTGAATCGAAAAAGCTGTTTTTTTTTAAAAAATGTTTATATGATATAAATGTAATAATTTTTTTATAATATAAATGCTGTCTGGGGTACCCAAAATACGTCCTTGGACCATCGTCATATTATATTCGTTTGAAATAACCGGTGACGTTGACTTGTGGGACGAAAAATAGTGGGGACACGACGGAAAGAAAACTATTTTTGTGTTGATTAATTTTATACAAATAACGTTGTACAAATAATATGGTTAAAAAAGAAAAAGGCGGATTCCACGTATTTCGATTTCCATTGCGTACCGGCCCGTACCCATTATATTTGGGTGAAAATATTCAAACACTTTTGTTAAGTACTCATCAAATGGGTACTTTTTTTCGTTTTTTGCTAATACTTTTAATAGAAAATAATTTTTTAAATTTTTTCTTTACTAAAAAACATAAAAAAAATTTACGTCAGAATACGTGCGATTTCACGCCTTTAGATTTTTTCTCTTCGTAGCCATCTTAAATCGCAGGTCTACGCAAATAAACCACGACGAACAATCGATGCCCTCGACATAAACCAACGCCATCCAGCAAAGTCAACCGGATTCGCGCGACAAAATCCATATCGAATCGTACCTGCCGAACACGCGTGCTACGAAGCCGTGGAGGACATTTTAAACGATTCCATACATAATTGCCGTATAACTTTCTTTAAACAAAAAATGAGTGGATATCACACAAAACTTGAATTTTTCACGTTGAAAAATCGAACTTGCTCACTGGAATACCCGTTATGTATATTTCTTCGTTTAGGATTACTGGCGATCAGAGAGGAGAGAAGAGCGCTAAACGATCGCGTGGCGAAAACGATTGGCGGATGGGCGTTTGGCGCGC
Organism: Hormaphis cornu; assembly: GCA_017140985.1. Classification (NCBI taxonomy): domain Eukaryota; kingdom Metazoa; phylum Arthropoda; class Insecta; order Hemiptera; family Hormaphididae; genus Hormaphis; species Hormaphis cornu. Next base: position 38,000,609 of record CM029357.1, on the reverse strand, counting down.
AAGTGTCGTCGGAGATCGCGACGACGGCCATCACGACCGTGTACAAGATTCACCGGGCGCTCCGGCCCGCCACGGATCGTTTCGAGGACGCCGGCACGTCGTCGGCCGACCTGTTGGACGTTTTGCACCGCGCGCTCAGGCTGTTCGCGCTGTGCAAGGTTTCCGGGGACCTGGCCGCGGAGGTGCACGATGCGTACAGTACAGTAAAAGCACGATGTCGAGGGCGTCAAATGGAGAAGTTGACGATGACTAATTATCGGTTTTTTTTTTTTTGGACATTTTAACTCAACAACAAGTCGTCGTTTAGGCGGACTTTCGGTGATACACGAATGAGATTATTGTATTTTTCCAATATTTTCGCACTGAAAACGGATTCGTATGGACGAAAAAACGGTGGTCGCGTAATCGACGTTTAGGGGAGCACACAACCACTGTTATACCACAGTATAAACGGATTTTTTTCAGCCGATACGCGTTTTATTTTTTAAAACGTTGTGTTTCCGCGATTTTTTTCGGTATAGCCCACACAGTGCCACCGACACTGTGATAAGTCGAATGCAAGTATCACGATCAAACGGGGGGTTGGTCTTCTTGTACTTCGCCTTTCTCCCGACTATTTGGGGTCCTCCACTTGTCCGCACGATCATTCACAAACACACGACACGCATTAACAGCAGACCTCGTATATTTTTCATCTCTTTTTCCTTCGACGTTCATTTTCATGACTGTGCACCTCTTACCGCTTTTCAGTTTTTTCTCTCCTCATATCACATCCGCGAACCGTCTCGACCTTATTTTCCCTCGTCTCATCCGCTGCATTGATGCAACACCAACACTGCCCACCCCTCTTACAATCAAACGATTCAATCTACTTACAATATCACTCAGTTTTCGTTCTAAGACTATAGGTAAATTCTTTTGAAAAATATTATGCGTGCCAAATGATCGCAATTAAAACGCTTTACCAGTACCTATCTAGTTGGCTTTCACAATACGTCTTTTCGCGTAGTGTTGCACACGAAGTACACGGGGAAACCGCTTTTATCCGCACACTTACTTATAACCAATTAAAAACAAAAAACTGGAGCAAAATCTAACGCACCTATAAAAAGATTATATTTCATACATTTTTCAATTATAAACTCGTTACGGACGAATGTACCAACAAGGTACGTACGTACGGTTGTAGGTAATTGATTAAAAAAACAAAGAGTAAATAAACACACGTGAGCGCATAAACGTGCGTTTATAGTATAGGTCACTGCAGGTGTTGCGTGTAAGGTGCGAGACACGTTTTCAAGAGTAATGCGTTTTACCAATATAGTGGAGATAAGGTTTTAATAATTATAAAACACGTAGGCAGCGTAGGTTTCTCTGGAAAAATCGCGTAAAAGTTTGTTTTGTCGAGTATTGCGATTGTGATCTATACCCGTTTACCCAAAGGCATCACGAATAAGTGAAAGGGCGTGTTTGAGGGAGGACAACGGGGGCATTTGCCCCCGTAACCTTCATAATTACATTGAAAATATACACTTTGGATGATGGGAAAACTTTTTGTACATTACACAGAAATTATCTAGGATCCTTTGTACGATAGGTCGCGGAGAGAAGCGTTTGACGTGATAAACGAATTCCAATAAGGCTGAAAGGTAAGTTTTACGGGAGTATGGTGATGAGCACAACCGTGTCGTATATGGTTCGGAGTGTTGAGCGGTCGACAGAAAAAATAGGACAGAGTGTAGCGGGGATAGAAGTGCTTGGATGGACGAGTGGAGTAACAAGAGGAGATAGGATAAGAGACGCGTGTGTAAGAGGCAGTATTTGGTGTTGCATGAACAGTGGACGAGGGAAAATAGACCGAGACGGTTCGGACATGTGATGTGGAGAGAAGAAACTGAAATAGTAAGAGAGGTTACGTGAAAACGAGCGATGATGGAAAAAAGGGTGGACCGAAGGACGGAAACAATTGAAAAAGATATTATGATTGTTGTTGCAAGTGTGCGCGTGTGTGTATAGGGGATGTGAATGATAAGTGGAGGGACAGGACAAGGGTGACCAAATGCCCAAATAGTTGGAAGAAAGGCGAAGAACGAGACACGAGTGTACACGCTATTCGCCACCTCCATAATTTGGGTCAAGATTCGCGTCCAAACGTCTAACAATTCCTGTTTGCAACGCTGCGTGTATACACAATACGTCATAATATTTTATTCGCTTGTTGTGTGATTGCGTTTTTTATTTGATTTCATACACAGGCGAACGGAATCGTGTCGCGTTTGCTAAACGTAGCGCCGAGCACGGACAAAAATCTAGAAAACGAAGTAATTATAAACCTATACAATATATTATTACGACCAATTATATTTGTCTCACGTTTCTCGCTTATACTTTGGTCATTCGAAAAGTCGTACCCGAGTAAAAAGTATATAAGGCGAACGAGACGATGGCCGAGTTGAGTTCCTTGAATGTTATGACCGACACACGTTTATCAAACTCAACATAATACGATTACAAAATATGCGGACAATTTAAACTTGTACTAGTTATATACGTCCATCACGGCCTTTCAAGTTTCAGCAAACATTTGCGCCGTATATTCAGTTTAAAATCAAACAACGTTTTTCATAGTACCATAATACAACCGCGAGCAAATACAACAACCAACACCGACACAGAATCCATTTAAGTACAATAATAATTATACGTCCTCGTGAATTAGCCATCGTTTCAAAATATTTTTAATGATGATGATATTATTGTTTTGCAACCTACACAATATGTTTCTACCGCCTAAGTATGAATATGTAAAAATAAAAAAAAACAAATCAAAATAATATTAAGTAGGACAATATCTTCATTATTCATACTGTTAATTACTCATTGACTATGTCCCTATATGAAATCATGATATAATACGACGATTCGGCCCACGCCAATAAAACCCCATAAGCAATATTCATTAATAAACGTTATTCCAGATTAAAGTTTTTGGAAAAACAAATTTAACATCACTTACATAATATAATGGAGGCTAATGTAAAATTGACTTATCTAATAATGTCGTATTATTTTGAAGAGTAAAAATTAGATTACCATAACAAAAGTGTTTCAGAGATTTTATAAATCTTTCGGGTTATAACATGATTATAAAAAAAAAATATTACATATACGTTGAGTGTAAAAATAAAAAAATAAATAAACGCGTCAAATTGGTTTAATGACCTCGGTTTAACATCAAAAAGAAGTGTACAAATGTAATAAAAATTAGAGAAAGCAAGTGATTTCGTGTTCTAACAAACACAATATAGTTGAATTACAACCACACACAGAGCTAAAACAAATACTATATTTCACTGTTTCCTCGAGTTGCAATCGGAAAATTGAATAACAATATTAGTTAGAATTGAAAAATCTATAACCGAGAACTTGAGTCCGTGTCCACATAGAAAAAATTATAAAAACTTACGCGAAAAAACCGTGCCGTGCGATAAATTAAAGATCTACCAGAAACCACGTTTCTAAAGAAGTTATCGATGTTTCAGAATGATAAAAAAAAAAACACACGTCACACTTCGTCACACTCAGAATCTAAAATAATAACTTCCTGCTTTATTCAAAATCAGAAATAAACCAGATTAAAGTTTATAAATATGTATTATAATTGAACAAAACAATTCTAAAGCAAAGTAGAATGATCCAACGTTTAAAGCCCCGAATGAAAAAAAAATATATGCATGCACATCAGCTAGAAAACGTTTAGTTTTTGTTATAGGTGAGGTAGTATTAAGTTTGTTCTTTTGTAAAATTTTTACAAAAACGTAAATGATAATTTTGAACTGTTAAAAGGGTCATATAATTTTTCGTCATAATTAAGATTACAATTTCACGTTTTGAATTAATCAAAATTTTTAAGGTTTTCAAGGAATTTTTATAATAATGTGTGGGTTTTTAATTTCATTGGGTTTCCGCCGGTCATTATCGTCCTAATATGTTGTTTAAAAATATCAAAATTACACGTTAAATTAACGCGTGTGCGTCGAGACCCGCAGTGCTAGAAGTATAAATTGTAAAAGGACGCATCGCGCGGTCGCGAGTAAACAAAATTAAAGGCCTGTAGTCATTTCACAAAATTGAAAAGCGTCCTAAAAAGTTTGAAAAATTAGAGGAAATTCCACTGTACTATTCGAGTACACCGCTAGAAATTAATGTAATTAGCTTTTCCGCAACCTAACATCGTTCTATATAGGTACGTAACACAATATTATATTGTTATGTCTTTACCTCACATACAGTAAAGCGTAGTAGTGTGAAAATAAACGATTTTTTTTGTTTCTAGATATCGTTTTTCCTGTGGGAAACGGTCAATCCGCCGTCGGAAGTGCGCATGGCCTACGGTACGTTCGCGCTGAGCCCAAAACTGTTTGTTACCGTAAGTTATCCCTTTTGTTTTGTGAGTATATATTACTTTACACCGTAACGTTTGGTAATTCTTATAATACACTGCAGGCACAATAAAATAATGACAAGAGTTTGGTCTCGCGAGTACTGCGTGTCGTTGACGATAACATTAATTTGTACATATCATCTGCATAAGGGTGATCATCAATATATAAACGTCGTTTTTCACAGAGTTCGTTTTTAAATTTTCAAACAATTGTTATACGCGGACTACAAAATCGTTGGTTAAATTTTTCAATAGTCACGATGTACGAAAAAATTTTTGAAAATTAAAACCGCACGCAAAATGAGCATACCTTAAAACGCTTAAAAACCGATAGGATCAAGTGGCACAAACTCGCGGGTGCAAAAGGAGTTGCACGGGAAAATGTAAACAAAATCGTACTTCAAACTCTAAACGAAACTATTATAGCAAACACGTTAAGTGTTCGAATCTGTTTTTTTGGTATTTTGAATAGCCTCAAGTATACTTTTATACATAGTATTCTATACTTCAATATACATCGAGGTTATAAGCTTTACTTAAAAATAACATTGATTTTGACTTTACATGCTGTGTCGAGTGAGTTATGGATTCAATTTTTTTTTTTCACAGAATATTCTTGTAGGTATTTGGAACACAAAGTACCTTTATTTAAATAATTTTTGTTAAAAGAATACAATGTTTTATGCGTATACAATTCCTGTATAATATTCAAATACGTGTTCGGAGCAAACGTATTGTTTTAACATGTTTGACTGTTATAGGTGTATGTGCTTAAAAATTATGTTTTGCCCTCTACCCTTCATTTGAAATGGCCACTGTACTATAATAATAGACGACCCCATCATAAGGGGTATTTTTATCATGAAAAAAATTATATTTATACATAAATGCACTAACGCATCACGCGTATCAAATGTTTGTGCGATAAATTTTAAATTTTGTTGAGTATGCCTACTGCAGTTAATAATATTCGTTTATTTTTAGTCAGTTCTTTGTACGGTTTAAAATTACAAATACTAGCTTGAATTTTTGTAGTTAGAAGTCTGTAACTTAAGGTATACAGCCTACACGCGTTTCCTGATACCGATGATACTGTAGTCATTGGCTAATTTTTCAAAATAATTTTTTTTTTTTTAAGTTATTAGGGTCGCACCGCGTTGTTGAAAATCGAATTTAATTTCTTTTGATGATCAAAAATCCAAAAAAAAAAAAACTCAACGTACACAGTATACAGGTGAACCGTAATAAATTTCCCGAAACCGAAATCGGACAATTAATTTTGTTTCGTTCGAACTAAGATCTAAGATACATATACAGCTGCTATGGAAACAACGTGTAAGCTCTGGCGGAATTCGATACGTAGTAACTTTGTCGGATATTCCTCCTTAAAATGCAACAATTTTTCATTTTATACACGCGTACTAAACTTACTGGTACGTCCCGTAGAAAATGTATAACACTTTTTTACACCTGCATATGGTGCATTCTTGTACGGTTTTTAACCCTGCACCACAATTCTGGCATCAATACTGTTTTTCACCACGTACGATATATTATCGTCGACCGAGCAGGTAGGTTCATTATAACTACTACATTTTTCTTGTCCAAAGGTGTTTTCCTGGTGCGTCGGCTTCATCTTGATACTGTTGCAGTTCCGCTGGCCCAGAACGACGTACTAACACACATATTCGTCGGGAGAATTTATTTTCATTAGGTAGGACGGATAGAAAAGCGAGAGAGCGAGAGAGCGAGAGAGAGAAGGGAAAAAAAAACGCCTCGACGACGACAATAGCGCGACTTTCGTGACGGCGACGACGTGGTGGTGGTGTATACGTACGTACCCAAGTATACATTTTTTTATTTTATTTTTCATAACGGCGACTATTTTTTTTTTTCTTTTATATTATATCGTACAACATAATATATAAGCCTCCTCTTCTTCGGACCCGCCGCCGCCGGCAGATCAACGAACTCGGCGTTCGAACGGTCGCAAACTCGGCGTGCACATAATATTATTATACGTTATTATTCTAAGTGCATAAAATTAAACATAACGTACACACAGCAGCAGCAGCTACTACTGTTATTATCGTGCAAATAACGAACGTAAAATAATGATAACAATTATTATTGTCGGTCACGCTTGCGACGTTTTTCCGTAGGTATTATTATACAATAAACCCGAGGACTACGATCTCACTTTTGACGCTTATAGGTCACTTGTCGCCAATACAGTGTTACGGCGTTCATGGATGATATGAGTTTTATCTATTTTCTTTTTTTTCCCATGAAAAATAACGATTTTATCTAGGGGCGGTTGTCGGAAAATGGACAACGAATTCGTCGCCCAAATGGTCTGCAAGTCGATTAATTCGCATCAAAGCGCAGTCCGTAGGTTTGCATTACGTCTATGCGTTTCTCTCGCGATCGGTCGAAGCGTTGGAAGAAAAATCGCGTTCGTTTTACACCGCCGACAGCAACGAGACAGATAAGCGTTTGCGGGAATTATTTTCGGAGATATCGGGTGTACACACGAGGTTAGACGAGAAAAATAATCTTCTTTAAATTTCGTCACGTTTGTAGAAATTAAAACCGTGTCGAAAATTTACCGTGAGCGCAGAAGTAGAGGAGAAATGAGAGGAGGGCTCGTACATCCAACAAATATTACAACGGCCTATCCCCATCTGCGTTTTAACCTTTTTTCGAAAAAAATATTTTATTATCACAGTTACGATGAGACTCGCACACAGATTTTATCGACTAAACCTCCTAAAAAAAAAAAAAAAAAAGATTTCCAACTCTCTAGGTATACAAGTCCGTTTTCTAGTTCAATAACTCATATAGTATATAGTTGGTTGTACCTAATATCGTTCTATAATTCACAGTCGAACGCTTATTAATTTTCGATTTCTTAAATAATGCACATAAAACAGCATTTAACACCATTAAGAAAACAAATGTTTTTACATTCGTTTACTGTTTGTACGACATAATATATGTTTAGTATGATAAGTGCAAAGTGTGAAAATCAGTATTGTAAATTTCAAATTAGAATGACGACGTGCAGCTCTGTGACGAAAAATGATTGTAAACAAATTTTGTTATTAAAAAATAAAAATGAAGAAATACGATTTATGAAAGTAGTTTTTCGTCGTTTTGTATATGGAATCCTCAAACACATCTAGAGTATTTCTTACTCTGAATTCACCAAAGTCTCGAAACTTTAAAAATCACCGATTTAACCTGGCCGAATATTGAGGGTTATGGGAGTTATTTCGTTCGCTCCGAGTTACACAAATATAAGGTCCGTAGAAAAATAAAATGAAAATAAACACCGTTTGAAATTATATTGCACCGCTGCAGGTGAATTTTTTTCGTTCATATTTGTGTAGTACAAAACTACGTACGTTGAAACCATAAAATACAACGTAATTCAATTGAACTTTTGTGCACGAAAATTTCTAATTTCTTAGAATATTTTTTTACTATAATATAGCATATGCTATACGGCAAGTAAACGACTTTTTTTAACTCGTTAAGTTAGATGAAAAAAAACAAAAAGTCAAGTGAAAAGTTAATTATTTATCGTTTTTTAAGTTGATCAAATTAAAAGTTAACCTTAAAAAAAAAAAACAACATCGACTTAACCTAAAATAAAGATTACAACTCGCACGGTTCGTACCTTGTATACATGACATCTCGGATGTAAAAAAAAAAAATGTTCTTTTGTAATTTTGTCTTCTTGATACTTAAAGAAAGAAAAAAAAAAAGGCTTGAACTACTACGACCCCTGAAGTCAACTATATCGTCAAATTACAAAAGAATCGTTGAGTTGACAAAAAAAAAAAAATAAGTTAACATTAATTATAACTTGACATTTCAACTTAAATTTAACTTTCGACGAGTTAATAATGCGTCCAGCTGCCTACGTATACACGGTTATAACTCCTCCTATAGGTATTACACTACGTTATTCTGGACTCGAAGTCGAGGGGCCGAATTCGTGATCGCGCACGACGACTGTCAACCACTTTATCGGTCACTCGCGCATCCGGCCTAGACGGAATGTGTCGCGTCATTCGACCAACGCTTGCAAGTATAGCAGTACATACGTCACGCGCGCGTGGGACTTAAGTACATCGATTTCACCGAAATATTACTAATGACTCGGAAAACGGTATTCAACGAGTGTTTCGACTTGTTTTCTATTACAGTAACGACGTATTTTTTGAACGATGAAGGACCCGCCACTGCTGTACTTATAATGTAGCGAAGAAAATAATGCGCCGAAATGAGAAATGCAACTTTTCGAAAACTTTGTCGCAAAACTATTATTGAATCACTATTAACTATAAACTATATCATACGCTACGGTTTTGTTAAGAGCCACACGCGACGCGATTATAATACACGTCGTCATCAAAACAAACTATAAATTCCCCAGAAAGTACACGAAAACGGTCTTTGAAAAATGATGACGCGCCAATGAAGATCGATTTTTGATTATTTTACTACAACTGTCATCAACACACTTATCTATACAAACTATACTAATAACTAAATCGTTGATTATACTCAGGGGGGGCGTGGATAAAAGAATATTTAAATGTTTTTTTTTTCTGATTTCAAATGATACCAATAAAAGGCGTGTACAAAAAAGTTCATGGGGAGGATATAGGTATTATGACAACATCGCCTTCGTGGCGGGCACGTCCAAACGTTTGTGACGTGGAAAATATTTCGTAAAATATTTTCGCGTACAATGTTTTAAACGTTCAACACTACTTTGATAAGGTATTAACTTTTAAAACCGAAGCACAATTCTTTTGTGATCACCCGGTACTTTCATAATTTACAAAGCACAACTGCAATTACCGCGCGCATCAGCTTATTCGATCTTTTTGCGATTTATCATCGTTTATCTCCGCAGTCTGTTCACTTATCTCTGCTTCTACTATGTTTTCACCAATCGGTTTCACGCGCATAATATGCGACGTATACAAAACACTTTCATCGACGCCATTGTACGCCGCACGTATTGCGATTTTCGACTGTAAAACGTCACGCGTCGATTCGACCTCACGGACTCGACACGTCGCGTCGTCGTCGGGGATACACCAAAAACACCGAACAACAATTTATAAATCAGTTAATATATGAATATAGTATATATGATATTAATCGTGTACAATTTTTGTACAATCTTCTTCCTCAGGTTGTGCTCAGTCTTTCGAGAATGGCATTGCCTATACTACTCTCCTCCGTATTTCTCTGTTTTCTATTTTCCTTTTAATGCCATTTAAAACCCAGTCATCCACACGCCCGAGATATAAAATTTATTCTAGGTCTTCCTCTTTCCGCTTTCCCAAGAATAATTCTTTCTAGGACTACTTGTACAGAGGACTATCACGTCTCAAAATATGTCCTAGCCGATGTAATTTCCTAACATTAATGATAGAGGAGATCATATTCTGTTTTTTTTTTTTTTTCATTTTTGTTGTATCCCCATGTCTCCGCTGAGTATATAATGATATCAGCCATATATATGTCTGATTTTATATCCTCATACACACGTACATGTTACTATAGTCTTTAAAAGTCGAATCGGGGGAAAAAACCTTTATAAATTTTGCTCAACAATTTACGCATGTACGAGTACATTTCACTATAAGTATAAAACTTTCATCTATAACATTTTACGATTACTGTTTTTAGAACAGTTTTTTTTTCCATTAATTAAAGAACTGAATTTCGTATGGGCTCTTCTTGATTTATTGTTGTTCATGGGGATACAACAAAAATGAAAAAGAAATATAAATATTTATGTCTTCAGTATCTTTTTTCTTATTGTAATATTTTTTTTTATTTTGATGAGCGTATATGTTTATTTTTTCTTTCGTAAAACGCAATCTTCGCCATTCTAATTTCTTCCCTAATTTTCATTTCACGTCTTGCATCATCCGTGATTGTTTTTCCTAACTGATTCGTACAATACGCATTAAAATTGCAAAATAATTTCAGACGTAAGAAAGAAAAATAGATTTTGAATGAAATAATAGTTACCAATCGTGGTAACCATTCTTCGCGCCGATTATTTACTCCAACTGGACCAGGAAAAAAATTATACATATTACACACATACCTATAGCTGTTAAGTTAAAAATCAATAAACGAATATTTTTAAATCTTATAACGAGATACACGTGTCCACAATCCAACACATCAAAATGTAAGACATAAAAAAACCCGTTCTCTGTGTTAAAATACGTATGGCAAACATTTAAAAGCCCGTTTTCAATGTTAACATAATAATATATTATCTCGAATTGTACATAAATAAATCGATTTAACTAAACCACCAAGTATATATATATATAGGTACTGCAAATAAGCAGCTGAATGAAAAGTGTCAAAAAAAATTTTTACGCTTCTAAAACGTTTAAAACAACAATTTATTTCGCTTTTTTTTTTTTTTTTTGCCAAACTGAATTTGATTTTATACCAGCAAAATCTAGAATAATAAAATGTAAAAAAAGAAAAACCCTAAAAGATGCATAACAGATGAAATCGACGAACACCGAATAACCTATGTATGTATGCCATATAAACAATCAAAGTAAAATATTTTAGTAGAATGTCATTATAGTAGACACATAATCAAACTAGAACTTGGTGGAGGATGAAAGTAGATAGCTATGAGAAATTTTGTCTCTAACGTTCAACGTAATATTCCATTAGTAATCTGGCGTGTAACAATAATGAAAAAATAAAATTACAAATGTACGGAATCTCTCACTACCGGGTCGACCCAACACCACATTTTCCCGAATCATCCTTGTGTTATTTCTATTTTCCTGCTATGCTGGAAATGTCTGCGTTGTAATAATTATACTACGTAGGTACATATATAAATAAAAAACTTGGCGAAAGATTAAAAAATGAAAACATAATAAATGTAGTAAACGATTATTACAGTTCTTTCGAGACACGAGAGTCGAGAATAACGTGCGCTTATTATACATATAATACAAGTATATTAATATTATATGTACATGTTCATGGTCGAAAAACACGATACACATTCTTCGGACTCGGGAGTATATTTTCTACACGAGCAATAATAATAATAATAATAACGAAATTCCTCGTTTAAATTATGTTGCTTCTATATCCCATCAACTTCTCATTAGTTCGTTTTGAACGATAGTCAGAGAGTTTAAAGCGAATGGATTCACGAAAAGAGTTATTTACAACGAAGACACGGGGATACGTATATTATGCATCATGAGCTGTTGTCATATAGAAATGAAAAAACACTGATGCACGTGTCCCGAGTAAATGAAAATTTGATACTGATATATTCTCGAGAAAAAAAAAAAAACTATCATAATTCAATGTTTTTGACGAGTTTGATCGGTAAATACTCCGTTTGGCCGGATACTGTACAATACGTTTAAATTGAACCCGATGGTTTAATATGATAAACGTAAAAGAGTATACATAAAAAATAGTTTTCGGATTTGAGGTCAGGTGGGAAGCTTGTTAGAGTAACGACTTCGCTTTGGAGTGGTGGGTCACGGTTTTGGGTGGGACACCGTATTTTGGTGATTATTTCAAATCTGCAACGGATTGCTTACGGAGATTACGAATCGCGGAGCAAGCTCGGCGAGTGAAATACGAGGTAGGTAGGTCTACACGACAACAAGTTGTAAGCGCAATTGAGTTTTATATATTTTACACAAACGTTTTTTGAAATTTTAGCCGGTTATTCGATGAGTGTTATTACGGTTTAACTGTGCTATTCCAGTGTCGGTTTTCACGTCGGAAATCGTCTCGTTTAATGTTATTGGAGAAAAAAAATATTTACAGATTGAAAACTATTTTCACTAACGTACGGAATTTTCGAAACTTTTCGAAAAAAGACTTTTCTTTTTTTTTTAACCAAACCTCTAGACGGACATACCGAGGGTCGGGGTACAAAAAAAATCAACAGTCAAACGAAACGTGTGTAGTAAATTTTTACTGTAAATACTGCAGGGTGGGCATTAAACACATTAATCAACCGTGCGATAAATACTTAACATTACAAGGAAGTATATTTAATTCTCTGCAAGATTGAACATACATAGATATACACACACTAACGCACACACTCTAGTCTAATTATAAGTTTGTTTCGTTTTTCATACTCGAGTGTTTCGTACGTTGCGCTGCACAACGATTAAATAATAACAAACAGAAAGATAAAAATGCGTATAGTATAATAATGATTGTATTAATATCGTAACGGTAAAGATTATCCACTCCTTAAAAAAATTCCCCGGCGTGGATAAAAAAAATTGATTTTAATCGGAATGTAAGGGGGGTACAAGAGTTCTCGGTAAATAGTAAGCAAATACCTAGTTTTACATTACGAGTATTATTTATTGTTCATTTTACATTCTACAATCCAGTTTTAACGCGACAAACGAAGTAGGTTATTATTTTTTCGGCGCACGCAGACGTATATTTTATAACAAATGGCAACGCAAGAATAGATAGATACGAAATCAACACCTTATGCCGGACAAAAAGATTAAAAATTGAAAAGACCGTCGATAACAAACGTTGAAACGTTCCCAACTGACACGACAAATAGTACGATGATTCGTAATCGTACGTATTATAACATTATGTAGTCGTGTTATAATTATTATTATTCGTCGATATAATAAAACATCGCTGAATAGAATATTTTAACTTCTATTCTGTCTATTAGCCATTACTCATTATAGTCGTTACACAATAAGACGTTTTAAGCAATAATAATAATAATATTATGTACCTTTGTTGTTACAAACAACACGTGATCATAAACGATACATACGGTATCATCGGCACTGAACTGGCATGAAAAAAGAAACTTTCTCTTCTGACATCGCTATAATCATATAGTTCGTGATCGTGTATCTGTGATGAACTTATAGTTGTTTAAAAGTACACTCTTGTCAATGACACGAACGATCATCAAAGAGGCTGGCAAATTGTTATGTACATCGAATACGTTTCGACAAGCGAAAAAACAACATATCAATTGACCGGATGACGGCTGCAGACTCGTCAGAATATAAATCGATTCGGGCCAGTTTCAGATTTAATTGCCATGCTCCTCCTACGTATATAATCTATATAACCCAACTCGTGTCAGCATAGGTAGGTAATAATAATAATTTATAAAAATAAAAATTCACGAAAGAAATCATCAATATCGTTCATTTTCTCGTACGTATATTATAAGAGCTCTTAAAAATTAGTTGAGGTGTTAGATTGTATTTTTTTAAATAAGAATCGTGCTGTTGATTGTAATCAAATTATACGCTCGTTCGAAAAAAAACGTGATTCGTATGGAAACGCCGCGACTTTACGCAATCTAGTTTACGAGTTTGTTGGCCCCTTGCATATTTTTTCGTAGAACAACGATAATTAAAATATGAGATATCAGCAGCTATTATCTCCAGTGAAAGAGATAGTCAATATATAGATACTTAAAGGATAATAATTTTAACTGTTGCTGAAATAGTCTGCTTGCATAACGACTTTTCACGAAATAAAATAATAATATCAACAAAATTAGGTACTACACAAAAATTATACATAGGTAGTTAATTAGTATATTACACTATGTATAATTACACTATGTGTATAAGTAATATAATAAAAGTATATAAACCGATACCTGTCCAACAGTAATCAAATTCTATGTACTAGTTAATAATTCTAAAATATAAAAAAAACTTAACGCAAATTTATATTGCTTTCCGGTTACATTAAGTATCCGTCGTAACATAAAGTAAATACGGTCCACGAAGAATATTAAAATCTAATAAACTAAATTTATATGTAAATGATAGTTGTTTGATAATATGTTATAAATTGTTTTTCCTCGTACAGATTAAAATTTACTGATCGATTGGAAAAAACTATGGTAAATCCACACATATTTTCAAGGTAAAGTAAATATATGTATTTGTATATGTATTTATATATGTATTTCAAGTAAAATATAGCTTTAATTTTTAATTAAAAAAAAAAAAAATCATCAATGTACGTTGGTTTCATTAGCAATAGGTATCATACAAAATATTTGTGTGATATATGACTATTTCTAATTTTTTCCATCTAAATAAGCGATAATTCTTAGTTGCACAATATGGAATAATAAAGTACCTACATAATATATGAAAACAAAACCATCATTTTAGGAAATATGTACCGGTTAATAAAGGCCGTTCCAGATTCAAGTGCAGCGATTTAGATTCAGGGGTGTCTATCACCAAAATTAATTTATTTAGAGGCCTGTGTTTGCACAAAAACACATAATATTAAAATAACGATTAATTCCTGTTTGTCGTAAATAATACAGTACGCGCACTAGACGTCTCGTCGTTTGATTATTGTCTTGTAAAAATTTAAGAAATTTTTCTACGTTTAAAACACACGAACAGAGAAAAAAAAAACGCGTTTTCCGTACTTTTTTCCGTTTTTTTTTTTTTTGTTTTTCCCGAAAAACTTTTTTGAAATTGAAAATTTCGAAAAAAACACAATCAATAATGCACCAAGGATATAAAATTCTCTACCGGAAAGAGATACTGTTGTTGAAGATCGGAGCAATTTCCTAGGTGCCAGACACGTGCCAGACACAAAAAAAAAAAAAAAAAACCACATCTTTGTAAAATCAATAGCTTTCTAAGAATCTAAAAGTATCTTTGAACAACTAAAACAAAGCTGCGATCAGAATAACAAAAAATATCGAAAAAGTGTAAATGTATAATCAAACATTACCCTGGTCCAATGGCGTATTTACGGGGGTGATAAGGGGGTCGGATCTTCCCCAAAAAGAAATATTTCTCATTTAAATGTACTATATCTTTGGTAAAATTTTTGAAAACCACTACATGATTTTAAAAAAAAGCCGGGATCCACTCTAGGTCGTGTGGGTAGTTTGACGATCACTGGTTTGGAAGTTGTGGTTCAAACTTATTATTTAATAACTGAAAGCAATTATAAATCGTTGCCTTCGAAAAAACGATTCTGAGCGAGCTACTAATAAAACTAATATACATAAGTACGCCACTTATGTCTGGTCTGCAACCTCCTGCTGCGCAGTTTATGCGTCTCTGTTTGACAATTATTGTATACACGCTGCTGTTGCACGTCAACACACTAATATTGAATTGAAAGTATCCGTCGAATGTTGTCAGAATAATAACGAGTGGGTATCAGTGGGCAATAATAATTACTGTATTATTGTTATTTCGCGTTTTATTATGCCTCGTGCGCCCATATTGTGCGGAAGAAACGCGCGCGTGCCGCGTGAGCAGTAATTACTATATACGCGTACGAAAACGGCTGCACCCTGTCGCGCGGATCCGATCGAATACTGGGTCAGAACGGATACGAAATGGAGGTCACACCGCCAATCAAACGCGATGTATAAAAATAGAAGTCGAAAAATAAAAAAGCCGCGATCACTCTAGGCCGCGTGGGTAGTTTTTGACGGAGTATATGCGCTTTGGGTGGGCCGCCGTTCTGGAGAGAAGTTGCGGCGGTTCAAACGTATTATTATTTAACGTGTGCAAGCAACGATTAATCGAAAAAACGGTTCTGAGCGAGCTCTGCAGTTATCGAGTAGTAAACGTGCTGGCGAAGCAAACAATAAAAACCGAACGAAACTTTTTGAAAAAATTTTTTTTTTAGTTCTACGGTACAAAGAAAGATACATTTCTGTTAAAGATTTCAACACGCAATAGAAATGGATTATTTTCGAAACTACGGAGAATAAGACTATACGCGATTTTAATGAAATACACGTCGTTAAAAACACCAATATCGCGGTGGTAGATCGACAAATTGTGCGATTTTCAAAATTTTAGGTGCATAGTTAGAGTACGGCTGTTGTTTAGTTTTCAAGTAAAAAAAAAAACCCAAAATTAACCAAATCCAAAATTAACCTATAAATAGCCTAAAGGAAACTTTTTCTACATTTTTTCGAAATTGTACGTTGCGTTAACTACGCGCGTTATTGACGAATTGCCGTTTTTTTTTTTCGCGATTTTTCGGTGGTTTTTTTCCGGCGCGTTAAAAAAATTATTGAGAAAAACGACCTCCACCAAGTATCATCTGGATCCAATTTTTGCTATAAGAAAAGTACGTAGAAATCTGGTAGACATTTTGTTATATAAAAAAAAAAAAAAATGATCATCATTGTAAAACCACTAATCGCCAACGCTCAGAATCTAAAAAAGTAAACATTAAGTGTAAACTTATTTATTCATTTTGACGCGCGGTAGGCATTCGGAGTGTCGGGCGTTTCCGAATCGCGCATACCAATTACGCGTGACAAACGAGCGGTTCGAGTCAACGCATTTTTTAGAGTTTCGGTTTGTCTGTTGGTTCCGTTTGCAACAATCATATAAAACACGAACGATAAAAAGTTGACGCAGCACAATTTTCATCAACTGAACGTGGTAAAAAAGTTAAAAATTCTTGAAAAGTTAGAAAAATAATCGGCTCAACCGGGCAGTTTATGCCGTAATAATGGGTCCACGTCGCGCAAATACCCATCGATCGTTCAAGGCCCCCGCGCACATAATACGCATAACATTACACGACTGCAGGCTAGTAGCATTGATTAAGTATACATAATCAACGCTATAAGTAGTGCAGCGGCGGACGATAATAAAATCGACCTTTCTCCGAGATCGAATTTCACGGCGTGTTTACGTGTTATTATTTTCGTAGAATTTTTCATCCGTACAGGAAGAAGTTGGTTCAATCGCGTGCGGCTGCTCGATTTCGGACAAGATAATTCGAGTGCGTGGAATGAAAAATGAGCGTCGTTCACACGCGGACGGTATAATAATAGTCTCGTTTCAACCGATTCGTTCGTATCGGTTTGGCGAAAAGAAAATACACGGGTTAGGTAAATTCATCAAATTCACACACGTTTATAGGCGGATAAATTTCACTCGAGCAACGATTTTTTTTTTAAACAGTTTAACTCGATAATTAAGTTCGTCCTCGTGATTTTACCCGGAGATTAAAAAAATCACGAACATCCGATTACAAATCAACACATCACCAAGACACTATATCTTTGCGAGTTACACCGAATATATTGCCCGTTTATATAACATTGTATACCCCGTTCCACGAGAGAATAGTCGGTCAGCCAAATTTTTCCGCCGTATCCTTTGAAAGAAAAGGAATAATCGATTCGTCAGGAGAGTTCGGGTGATTCGGGTCGTTGAAGACGCGCTCGGAGAAGGAAGTTGCCGCAAAGTCGTGAAAGATGAATAAACTGATTATTCTTCTATCGTGGATCTCCGAATGTATACTCGTTATACGCGCAAAGTACTGAATTGTAAAAACGCGTTCTAAATAAACTACACCAGCGTATATAGAAATTTAATTTTGTGCGCTTTTATCGTTTCGCGTTCGAACCGAATAAAAACATAGAATACGCGCAGATACATCGATTTTTCATGCGTATAATTATTTCATTCGGACCTTGAGTGAGTAAATATCATCGTATTTTTAACGTCGTGTGCGGAATAAACAAACATCGAATTGGTTTCAAACCAGATCTATTGGAACAAACGAATGATCGCGTTATACACCCCAACAGTGAATTACGAATAACCCGCGCGATCGGCAGTTCTCAAAAAAACTGGTACCAAATACCGACGAACTAGAATTCTATACGTGATTGATGATAATTGTATTATTGGAGGACGCTCATTTCAAAATCAATTTAAAATCAATCAACACTATTTGTTCGTGATAGTCGCCCCGCCTCCATATAAATCGTGTAAATTACTAATTACAATGTATAATTTTCATAGTAAACGTACAACAAATTCAAAAGTCACAGTACAGTACAATTAACTGTTAAACAATGAGAGCATCGAAAAATAATTTACTCAACTTAGATCATTAGAACAGGCAAATCGTGTCACCGGGAAGAAGCGGAAAACTATTGTTGAATAAATACCAACTATATTTGTCGATAGTTCTTTTAGTTCAATAATCGTCCAAATTCAATCATTTGAAACATTGATATAAAATATCAATCGTAATTTTTTCTTAGTAATTATTCCGCTAAAAGTATACACAAATAATAAATATTATATTGTCTGCAGTTACGGTAATCTGTATGTTTGTCTTCGAGTTCGTGTTTACAGATGATAGTATAAGTCAAAAAAGTAAGATACGTACGTTTTATTAACTAGAAAAAGTAAAAATTTGACGTGATTACTATACAATTATAATTATGATTAATACGTTAACTATGCAAATAAATTATAATGATACTATAAATCAATAGGCGATAGTGGAAAGCGTAAATATCGTTCTACGTCATATCATGAGTTCTAACTTACAATCATATTAGATCCTAATGAACTGAATCGGAGAAATAACATACATTGATATGTATTATAATTTATAAATCAATTTTAATGTCAGATAATATAACCCACTCAATAACTGTATTTTATATATATATATATAAGTTAACTATCGAATTAAATTGCAGTTTTTTATTCTTAAAACGATAACATTACAGTTTTAAGTCAAAACGACACAACGCGTGACTGCCCGATTTGCATCGACAATTTTACACAAAACGTTATTTTATTTCAATCGAGAAAATTATTTACACAAAATATGTTTGCTGCGTTTATTGAGTATAGCCAAAGCGCCACAAATTAGACACGCGGCGTCGATGAAAAAAATGTTACGACTATGATGTATTCGAGAAACGCGTACTAATTATAGAGCCTAAACGCAGTAAAAAAACGAAGTCAAATATCATAAAACTTTTGGTCTGTGTACCTACTACATTTTAGATTCTGAGTGAACACAAAGAATGTGTTGGTTTTCACGTGATGTGCGTTTTTTATTTTTATACGATAACTTCTTCAACAGTGCTCTGATTTTTAACGTCAGTACTTCTAATGATAGGTACACAGATGGTACTTTGAGGGGTCGTTTGTAAAATTAAACGGTTACGATAAAAAAAAACTTAACAAAAATTAAGGAAAAAACGTTAAAAATTACGGCAAACGTGTTTTTGACACGATCTATTTAGATTTTTGGCCATAACTTCCACAATAACGATCGGAATATGCAGAAACCTTCACATATTATTAAAATTGGTAAGATACAAGTCTGAAACGAATTTCAGGAAATGTCGAAAAGTTTTTAGCAAAGTAAGCATAGAACTTTGAAATTTTCGAAGATATTCATTTTTTTTTTTTATTGTAATTTTTGTTCGATAAAAATGTAATTTTTCACAAAAAGTTTTGAAAACTTAATACAAGGTTTCCGGACATGTAATTACACGTGCTATTTAAAAGTTTTGAAAATCCGTCGACACAATTTCTATAGTTAGGTAGTTGTTTAAAGTTGGAAAATTTTCGAAAATTAGCTTTGACAATTTTCGGCGAAAAATTCGTAACTCGCACAAATTTGTTATTTAAGATTTGAAAATTTAATATGTTATATTAAATAAATCCGCCATGTAGATTCTGTTAACGTATAAAAAAAAGTAT
Source organism: Hormaphis cornu (assembly GCA_017140985.1). Taxonomy (NCBI): domain Eukaryota; kingdom Metazoa; phylum Arthropoda; class Insecta; order Hemiptera; family Hormaphididae; genus Hormaphis; species Hormaphis cornu. The sequence continues at coordinate 37,980,572 of CM029357.1, read as the reverse complement.
TGAAAAATGGCGTTATTTTCGTTATAGCAATGAAATAACCCACGATTTTAGAGTGATTTTTAGGAACTTTTAGGAAAACTTCAAAAAATAGAACATTGAATGACTCCGCGGTATTTGATATTATTCGTTGGGTTTTTTCGGCATTAGTTTTAAAACTATTTTCTCATAATGATAAAATTAAAATACTAAAAAATTTTAAACTGTTTTCACTACTTTTAATTCTAGTGCCTATAATGAAAGACCAATAATAAATTCTATTGTTACGGCACAATTTCTTTAGTTCAACTGGGCTCACCCGGAATCGTTGTTTTCTTAAAGCAATTTTTTATTTGCTTACAGATTTAATATACAACTTCTGTATAAACCTTCCAAAACAGTGACCGACAGTAGTTCATTTGCTGCAGACGTCGTATAAACGCAAACTCCGAATTCAAAAATATTGTTCGCGACTCTCCTCGTTAGTAATAAATAAATAAAAATCCTCGTAAATACAAAGTTATACAAATTGCAGTGTGTCAAACCCGAGCTGTTTTGCACGATCCGAGCTAAAATTAAACATCGAAAAACTAGGACGTATAACTGCAACGGAGTCCCTATGTATCTGGCAAACATCGCGCGCAAAATTGGCAAAAACGCAACTATACAATATAATTAATATTATATTATGCAGGTGTACGGGGAAAGATTCTATTGAAAATCAATATGTCAAAAAATTATTTCGTACTGATGGTTTAGTATTGTCATTGTTAAACAGTGACTGCCTCCCTGGAAAAATTTAACCCAAAATCATTATTATACTTCAAACGCCTAACGAATTCGGCGGATTATATTATTATTATTATTTATGACTGACGAACGAGGTTAACGTCAAAATCGACGTAATCTTGTTGTATCCCGCAGAGGAGTATGGTTACAACGAAGGCGATTCGAAGAGCTGAAGTTTTTCGAGGGTTCATCAAAGCCCCGCCGCAGGGACAGAGGCTATTCCGTGTATTTTTTTTTTTTTTAAACATTTAGTAGGCTGCTGAAGACTAACACCGAAGACAAAGCCCTCAAGCTCAATCAAAATCGCGCTTACGGAACACGCTCGTGTAATTTTATTTTTTATCGCGCACATTATATTCTATACACATTGAATCAGATCATCCGGCTCTCGGTCGCTCAGAACCGGTTGACAGATGTCGGTAATTCGCGAGTAGGTACACACTCCGTGATGGGAGATTCTCGCGTAATTTATGCACACAAGTATGAGACCCATTGTGCAGGCTGCTCGCGACGACGGCCAACTACTACTGCAACAATACGTTGCAAGTTTTATTATATTCTCTTCTCGCTATTATTGTCCTCCTCCTCTTCGCCTCGTCACCATAAGCGACTGCAACGTTCAGTGCAGGTCATCCGCGGGGCCTTTGCGTACACAGATACACACACGCACGAGGCCGAAAGAACGAGAACGGTTATTACCGTTGGACAAAGTGTCAGAAAACTGGCGCGATTGAGGAAAATAGGCGTCGACTCGTTGGCAGTACGCATTAGACGAACTTTAAAGGTGAATCCGAAAGATAAGTTGAAAAGGCAATGCGAAAATGGGTAGAAGAGCGAGTAGATCGAGCGCATTTTGAAGGTAATAATAACGACGGCGGACAATCAATGCGACCGGATAGCAAATTGGACAGGAAAAATTAAGTCACTCGAGTACTCGCGCGGTCCGAAAGGCTGGAAAGGGAAAGCGCCTGTTGGACGGGAGGGTGACCGTTAAGGGTGATGGAGAATGAAGGCAGCAGCAACGCGAAAGAATTTTCTCCGGACCCTTTCAACCATGCGTTTATGGATACGTGTGGGTCCCGAATGACGGAGCCATGTTCAACAATCGGACTAACAGTATAATGCATTAAGCGAAAGAAAAGAAAGATGAAATCCCCGGGAGACACCACGGAGAATGAAGCCGAGAAGCACGTAGTCTAAATGTGTTTACCGGGACGTGTGTAAAGAACGTAGAGAGTACATTCAACCGGGGCCAGACTTACAACTTCGGATCCCCGGGGCTAAATCGAGAGTAAACACAAATTCAAAACGCCCAAAATCGAAATATTAAAAATTTGCGAATTGCACACTATCTACATACGCCACATAAAACGTGTTTATTTCAAGATTGGTGTACCGGCGTTCGTGTATCGCGACAAATTTCAAAATTCGCTTAAAGATTATGTGACAACTTGACGTATTAATTTTGTTGCATGACGTATCTACGTTTATTTATTGAAGTTGATTTTGTTTTTTCATCGATTTCCTAAACTGAAACGTTTAAAATTGTTTTTTGTTTTGTATTCGGCATCTGGATTCCCTCCAATCATCTGCTGCCCGGGGCGAGTGCTTGTGAATACCCTCCGTCAATCCCGGCGCTTGACGAACCTATACAGTGGCGGCGTAATTAAAGGTGGTTTCCACCTCACGACCATAAATAATTAGTACAATCGGAAACGTTCGTATTTAGAAGGGTGTTATAAAAAAGAATTATCGTTGATTATTTATGGAAAAATAAAAACAAAATCCTGTGCCTACTCCTATGTCTCCCGTAAAAATTTTATACTTTCGAGCCCTCTAAAAGTTTTAACTCGAGTCCTGTTCGCAACTATTTCTGCGGCATTTATTTATTTTTTTCTGGCATTTTCTTTTTTCATTTATTAACAACTTGATCGCGACTTTTTTTTTTTATATAACGTAAAAATGTATGTTAGACATCTAACACTACGATTTCATAATGCAAACCCGGATGCCAGAACGTCATTGATAATTTAAATTAAAGAAACGTCGGTAGTCGCGGTGCGAAGGAGAACGAGTACATGTCAAAAATGTAAATGTTTAACCGGCTTATACGCTCTATCCAAACACACCATATGAATGGGAAAAAAAAAAACAATTACGGGAATGTAAACGTTATTTCTGTTTCCAAATAGATCGAGTTTATAATAATGCGATAAGCATTCCGAAAACCGATTAGGTCATGTTAAGTGTTTTTTGGCAGCGGACAATATTTTTCATAATATTTTATTTTTGAATTTTCTGCAAATGGGTGGTAATTGAAAAAAAAATTTTTTTTTTTAACTCGATTAATAAAAATTTAGAACATCGAAAATTTGCTGGGAGAGTCGTTTTCTAGTAGACTTCGTATGACAAGTTCGAATCATCAGTATTCAGAATCCCTATCGCATTAGTAGATCGATCGGCACGTTGGAAATAGAACACGTTAAAATTCCAATGATTTGCGTGTGCGATGTGAACAGAGGAAAATAAACGCGCGTTTCCAATTATTATCACTCAATATTCGTTAGTATTCTGCAGTAGGTAACTATGCACCTATTCGTGTTGAACGTATCCAATATTTTAAAATGAATATTTATAAAAAAAAAAAACTAACCCACGTTCGGACAATATAAATTCGGTTTAAAATTTAAACAAACAATTTTTCTCGCAGAACAAAATATGAAAAACCATAGAACATTGTTAGGATATTATTAAGCTCGGAGTCGATTTTGAAACCAGTATGTAAAAAAAAATTACCGATACAGTTAAAAACTGCAGGAGCCAGCGAACTAAATTGTACCCTGTCTGTATAACCCTCTGGGCACAAATTGCAGATTTCCGTATCTTCTCTTTAATGACTCCGGTCACGGCACGCATTACAACAAGTTATAACTAGTTTAAAATTAAATATATTAGCATAATAAAACAGTATGTGTGTAGGATTTAAAACGTTTAAACCCTTAAGACGTACATGTAACGACGCAGTACGTTAAATACCCGAGCACTTAATTGTTACATGTATACCATAGCTGTGTACCGTAGTCAATCATTTTTGTTTTAGTTGGGCAAAATTACTGCGATAAAAAGACATTGAACTCCTCTGTGTAGCGCAAAATATGAGAAATTTACTTCCATCAATTGAAATTCAAATCAGGTACATGATATACGCCGAGTAGCAATTAATATGAAAGTTTTTAATTAAGTGGTAGATAATATTTCCTAATAATATTATCATTTCCAATGATATACCTATGTACTTATTTCTAAACAAAAGTTATTACTTAATAGTTGTAGAACTCGCACCGTTGTATTTTTTAACGTCAACAGTGTATTATAATTGTATCTACTTGAGCCATGAGAAGTATAAACCGTTCAAACGCAAACGTACACATGATGAAATAACGAGAGTATTACACCTACACAATATACACATAATATAATTATTCATAAATAACAAAAAAAAATTGTTCTGTTCACATGTTATATAACAGCGTACCGTATTCTGGAAAAAAAAGAACGCCTAAATCGTTTTTGATTTAAATCAAGTGTACCGAAATTTTAAAACCACATCGATTTTGTAATAAACATAAATGTATTGTGAAATCGAAAAAATTACATTTACGAGCGAGTTGAGCTTATTGTACAGTATAACTATGATGATAAACATATTGCCTTATTTTCGTATTATATAAAATAGAATACGATAACCGTTTATACGAAAATCAGTTTCAATCAAACGGATAAGCAAATAATAATTAGTATACCGAGGTCGTTTTATAGAAAACAAAATAAGTATCAAAAAAATGCTTCTGTCAACTACAGTGGTTTTCGATAATTTTACGTCACCATTAGAGGTGTACGTATATATTTAAGATAACACGTCGTATTACTAATACTTCAAACGATAACGGTTCTGATGATGATCGTGATTTTTTTAATCACGAAATTTTCAAATAATTATTACGAAGAAAAACTCATTATTGAGTACATAAAATAAGTATCTATACACTTATAACGATACTATTGTAACATTATGACGTATAGATGTGAAAAGCGAAATAGCGTCCGGTTGACCGCTGCAGTTGATTGTACTATAAAAGCGCACAAATTATATAAAAAAAAAAAATACAATAGGTACCTAACTATAGTTTCATAAAAAAAAAACCGTTTTTTCGATAAGATGTTGTTGTTCGATAATTATTGTTTTTTTTATTTTGAACAGTCGTTCTATCGCTGCTTACAATAGTAAATTCCGCGATCCACGAGTATCGCGTAAAACGAACTGAACGCGTGTACAATACATTACAATAATAGAGCTCGTAAATAAGAAAAAATCGCAAAACCCTAACCATGAAATCAAAAAATTCCGAAAAAAGAACACCAAATAGGTAGTTCGTGGTAAACTGCCGACATAAAACAATGAAAATATAAAAACAAACGAGGAAAAAACGATTTCGCCGAACTCGTTAACTCGTATAAAGTTGCCACAAATAACAAGTACTTAAAACCTATAACTATAAAAATGTATACGTGTATATTATTCATGTGTGACGTTCAGTCGTTGTCCTCGGAACACAATAAGCATAACTCCTAATATCTAATGTAAAATTAGTATTGGTATTTATCAACATGAAATTCATACGAAATACATCAAGAATAGAACGCCTACACCGTGAAATATATTAACTTTTTCGTATGATATAGTATTATCGAACATTTTGATTTTTGAGAACGACGAAAGAAGGATAAATAGGCTAATATATATGGCTGACAACGTAAACTCCGCTAAAAGATACGACTTATCAAGTGCTGAGCTCAGAAAACAAAAAAATTATGTAAAAAATACTAGAAATTTACTCGAATTCATCTGAACGTACGTCATCGTAAAGAAAAAAAATATTTAATCGACGAATAAGTGTTTTTTTTTTTTTTTAAATCTGAGATAATTTTTAATTCGATCGCAACTACACATTGATCTAGATGAGTAACAAAAATATAAATAATCCAAGCATATAGCTTAATGAATTTTAATTTTAAAATTAGATTGATTTAATATCATATTTTATTTAGACACTGGGGCTAGTTGGTCTGTACATATATACATTTGAACTGTGGTGGTGTAAAAGAGACGTTTTAGCTCAAAAAAATTACGTGAATCCACAATAGAAATCGGTTTAAGTATAAAAACTGACTGAAATTCGTAAAATCGTCTAAATTGCCGTCGACAAGTATGGTATTAGTTTGAGTAGAATAAAATTTGACGAAAAAACTCGCCGATTTATACGGGGACACGACGTAGGTATGTAAATTGATGCTTACAAAAGTTTAGGTAATGTTTTATGAGTCAATTTACGAAAAAAATCACTTGCCTGCAGCGAATTATTTCAAACGCAAATCAAACACCACATAGTGAATCGTGTTCGCTAATTTATGGATACGATTTTTTTTCAGTACCTAATTAGTTCCTGATTTATAATACGATAGATCTATTGGTGTTTGATAGCTACCGAGGTAAGAACAACTATCGAATAGTTAATTATTATTGTATTAATGAACAAAAAAAAAAAAACGGAGCTCTTGACTAGAGAAGCAGTATCGTAAAAATATGACTCTCTAATACGATTGTGTTATCGTTTTAAAAACACAAATATCGCGTTGTTTTTACCGTAAATGTACTCGTGCACGATTTTGCACGACCGCTCGTCGATCATGTACACGTTGGGCGACGGTACGCCCCGTCTGAAGTCGGTGCTCTTGAAAAAGTCCAGAGAGTACCGGCGTTTCTGGCACCGTATGCACCGGCACGAGCGCCGCACGGACGGCTCGAATACGGGGCCGCCGCGGGACGACGACGTAGACGACGTAGACGTGGACGACGTGGACGACGGGCGACGGGGCAGAGAACCGGCCGCGCCGCGGAGCGACGGTCCGCCGCGGCCGTCGGACGAGCACAGCGAACAGCGCGAACTGCCGTCGTCGTCTTCGTCTTCTTCGTCTTCGTCTTCGTCTTCGTCGTCGTCGTCGTCCGGCGGGTCTTGCAGGTAGTCGCGCCAAGAGCCGCGGACCCGACGGGCGTACGGTTGCGGCGATCCGGGCACGCGGAGTTCTTCGCCGGCCGCGCGGTCGCAAACGCGGGCGGACGGGGTGCACGCGATCATCGACGCGAGTTTAACGCCGCGCTTCTTTCAACGACTTTCGGTCGGGTAAAAAAGACAAAAACCAAACTCTTCTTTCAGCGCGATCGTCCTCCTACTCGGCGTGTCCATACGTCGTTCGTTCTCCGCCGTCTCGTCGCCGATTTTTTCGCCGTTTTTTACAAACCGTCGACGCAAACGGAACGGCGTTTTTTCCGGGACCGAACGTACAACAACGGCACGCGGCAGCGGACGCGCCGTAACGGAATCTGCGGTACGACTGGACCGTCGTCGGGGACAGCACCTGATTGTCTTCGGCGGCGGCGGCCCGCACGCGAACGCTCGCATAAGGTCACGGTGAAAACCAGTCCGCGCCGCCGCCGCCGCCGCCACGGATGTAGGACGACGATCATTGTTATTGTCACCGTCGTTATCAGTAGTGACGGGCACGATCGAATATGATTTCGAAACATACCGGCGGCAATCCAGACGACGGTTTTTGTAATCTCACCCCGATCGAAATAACAACAGAAATATTGAACGCGCGGATCAGCGGATCAGTGTAATTAGTTATCGGCTCAAAACCGTAATTTTTGAATAAAACCTACGGGGGGGTTTCTCAGTTTTCGATCGATAGGAAACACAATATCTTCACTTGTACCACCACATTTCGAATTCCGACGCCGCGCCGTTTCCCCCGAAAACGTCCTCCTCCGTCCGTACCGAACACGTCGTCGTTTCACGAACGCCAATAATTTTTAATTCATTTCGAAGAATCGCAGATTGTTTTTAAAATAATTGGCACATCGCTCGAACACTATATTCGATTATACAACTCTCGATTGATTGTGCCCATCACTACGTTACTACGCCGTTTTGATTGTATCGTTGATGCGCTTGTTTTTGTTTTTTTTCAAAATGTTCAATTTAAAAAAAGTTATACCACAAAAAAACAAAATAAAATAAACGACTAAAATTGTACACGCGGCAACCATAAACAAACAAAAAATTAGAATTTTCGACGAAATTTGTGTTTGAGGCAACCTTTAGGGGTGGAATTCTCATATAAACAGTAGTCCCCATACAACTCAGGAATAATGTAGCTTTCTATTGGTGAAAGAATTTTCAAAATCGGTTGGATGGTTTCAAAGCAGCCATAGGTAGAAACAATTTGTGTGGGTACTTATTCAAATTATAATTCGTATTATTATAACGCTTAAGTCATAACACAACAGCTTACTACATTTCCTCGGACGTATCGGATTACACAGCTCGCACAGAATCGTTTTTTTAAGGCAATGCTTTATTTATCATTGCTTTCAGATATTAAAAATTAAGTTCCAACCACAACATCCAAATCAGTGACCCACTCGAAGCGTAGTCACTACCTCGTCAAACTACCCACGGCGACCTTTACTGATTCCAGCTTTTTTACATTTAGTCCTATTGAGCAACAAAACAGTCCACTCTAAAGTCAACTATCCGCGTATCTTCTTCAGATTTTAACATGATACCTCCCCAAGATTGTATTGTTTTTACACTGATGTTTTTTATTTCTGCAATACGATTTTTGGATGGTAGAATAATCGATCCAAGTATGAACGATGTAACTATCGGCCCAAGAAGGTATTTATTTAAAAATGTATGAATAATTTTCGATTGTGAGCGCAGCGAAGAATGTATTGTTTTTACAATGATGGTTTTTTTTTTTTTCTATCAACAACGTTTCGTATAGAAAGAATGCTCCGATTTTCAAAGTCAGTGCCTCTGGTCTATGAACTCCGGTAGTACTTTGGTCGAAGCTTTAAATTTTGCTACTTTTTACCTCGAAAACAAAACAAAAATCGAGAATTTTACGGCAAAACATTTGAAATTTTCCGGTTTGTAATGACGTTTTCGGGTAGAATTAGTGAATCGTTACGTTGAATACCACATAAAAATTAGGATTTCGGATTTAAATTGTATTTTATTTGAAGAATTTGTTGAAATTTTGATTGTTTTCTGAGTCATGTGCCGAAAACGACGAAATCGCCAAGTCCGACGTATAGGACGTTTCGATTTAGTTTTTTCACCATAACGTCCAAAACAACGATCGGAACAAGCTGAAACTTTTACATAATATTCAAATAGGCAAGGCACGGAATTGATAAAAGTTTCAAGTGATTTTGAACACTTTTGACCCGAGTTTTATAACTTTGAAACCGTCGAAAAACGTAACGGGACGTACGCTAGACTGCGATAGTTGAGCTCGCTCAGAATCGTATTCTCGAAGGCGACGATTTATCATGAACCACGAATCGGAGTTACATTCTTTTACAACATGTCCTTACGTAGTAATTATTCAATTCGATCGTCGTCACTGTCCAACACGCTAATACACGGCATAATAATTGTATTGACGTGGGTTCGATCTTGATATCGGAGAGAATAATATTTTTTACGGTTTTTTTTTTTCACGCACCTACGTGTTGATCGATGGCCGTGTCAACAGAGGCGTCATCGTCTGATTTATGACCTTCACGCGACGTGTTTAACGGAGGGAATAAAATAAAGACCCGCCGCATACAATGAGATTTAAATTAGTCTATATAGTTTCTTCTCTATACACTCAAAAAGAACACCACACTGCACAATGAAAAAGCGATACAAAAAGCACGATTTTTTTTTTCTAGTTTAACGCCGTATAAAACGATCAACCATCTCGAACTTACCTCGAATTATTGTAAATTTACAGCCCGCTAAATGACGGAATAGCATAATAACCAGCACGTACAACTAAGTAAGAATAAATAATCGTTGCCTTCGAAAAAACGATTCTGAGCAAGCTATCTACTTCAAGTCCTGGTATAATAAAGTTTTTGAGAATTCCCATCCAGGTTCGCTATATAGTTCGCTCGAAAATTTTCAAAACCGCTAGAAACTATTATCAATCCCGTATCTTATCTGTTTTAATATTATTATGTAAAAGTTTAGGCTTGTTTCGATCAGTATTTTGGATGTCATGGCCAAACAACGAAATCGATACGTCTTAAACACGTTTGCCGAGATATTATAATGTTTCTCCTTAGTTTCATGACTGTGACTTTTTCAAACCCATCAGAGTTCATAGACCTTCCATTAGATGTAGGTGCTAACTTTAAAATTCGGATCATTTTTACTACCGGTTAAAGTTGTTCACAGAAAAAAATTTGTTTTTTTTTTAAAACATTCTTCGCTGCGCTCTGTGTCAATTATACACTTTTATACATAGTTAGTGAAAAAAGTAACAATTGTACACAGTGTGATTTCAAGATACATCAACTGAAAGGGATTATCAGAAAAAAAAAAAATTAAATGAACATTATATACTATTGAGATAATAATATATATGTATATATGATATAACGTGTACGTAGTAAAAAAATAAAAATCTATATTAGAGCGGCCAAAACGTATTTTTTTTTAAATAATCAATGCATGAACATTTGTCACAAAGTACAAGAATATAGGATAGATATAAATTATTGTATAAAAAATAATACATTTATTCGCGTACCGTGTTACTATATGTTCGTATACGATAAGAAGAACTTGATGGTCAACTTAACAACTAAGTTTGAACAACAGATCCTATTAATTTTAGTTTGTTTTTTTTTTTTTAATTTTATCCAAGATTCTATACATATACTTGCCTATTAATGTTGTTAAATTTAAATATAAACACGTTATTGTAATGTTCAAGCCGAGTGTCAATATTATGCATAAAAAAAATGTATATTTATGTACAATACGCAATGATGTAAGATCTATGATTTTTACGTCCGTATTATACTTCATTAATTATTGTAACTATTTTTTTTTTTTTTAATAAATAATTAATACATAACGTACTGTCAGAACAATTCGCTACATAATTAATTAATATATAGTACCTACTTATAAGTAATAAATCGACAATATTGGCTATTTTTTAAATAAATTTCCGTAGATTTACAAAAATTAACACCACTGGCTATCAATTAAAAGAACTTAGGTGACGGGACGATAAAAAATAATTGGACGTTTAATTTAATCACTCATTACTGAAACAACCAGTTTATTGCCTATGACCTATTCTGTTTAAAACTGAATATTTAGTCTACGAACAAAATTAAGTATAACATCAAATATATATTTTATTAATTTACTTGTATTTAAATTGTTGACAACGAGAAGCAACCAAGGTGAGTGTTAAGGACTACCTTCTTCTTGGTGGTAAAACTATATTTGAATAACGTTCATGTGTACGCTTTTTAAATTGAAAATCATTCTTAAAGTAATGTTATTTGCAAAAAAAATTTTATTAAAGATTTTTTATTTTTTTTCCAATGTAACCCGCAGAAAATACGAACCAAACCCGTTAAATAAATATATGTTGCCTATATAATACCCCTTAACACTATGATATAAATAATGCAGATATTTTAGCGTTTTCTGAAGACACAACAAAGTCGAATGTTAAGGAGTTCCATATAGGCAATATTTATAAAATTTTAAAACAAAAAAAAATCGACTTGATATCAAAATTATTTATAATAACGTCATCACCATTGGCGGATATTTGTCGGAACTTTTCGGCATTTTCAATTTTATAAATTTTTATATGACTATTGAATTATGTTGAGTCGGTGCCGGCCATTCATTAAAAAGTAATTCAAGCAATTATTATTATCTGACATTTCATTTCAGCGGTGCGTGTGTAAAAATTATTAATAATGTAAGTATCCTGAAACGTTAACTATATTATTTTATGCGCATGAAACACGCGTAAGTAATTTGGAATACACACAAGTAATAGTTTCAGGAGTTTCGAGTATGCAATTTAATTGACTATGATATTGCATTGAACCGATAAAACAAGTGAATAAAAAAAAAAATTATTGTGTTTGTTGAGTTGGCTCAAATTTTTCTCTGAAACTCTAAAAAAATTTAAATTTTTCCGTGCGGTGTGCGATATTTGCATGTTATAAAGGATATTTTGCCGTTATTAGCCCGATAGAGTAGAATAATAAGCGATTAATTTAACTAATTAAAATCAAATTTTTTATATAGATTTGTGTTCGCGTTATTTTGGGATTTCTTAAGAAAGTGTTACTCACTATTTTTATTTTAGCCGTATTTCTTCCAATTTGCGGTATATTCATACAATACTTTATAATTATACGTCTATGGTTTCGTCAGTACAATAAAGTTAATAGAGCAAGCCGAATTTTAAAAACCTATTTAGAACAAAGTACAAACTGATTTTCATTAAACACTTATATTGTATTTTAAAAATTGTCTATGTGTCTTTTTTATTTTTTTTTGTGTAATCATAAATAAAGATGAAAATTTAAACAGTAGGTAAAAAAACCTAACGAGAAAATCATAACTGTTTTTTTAAGCTTTTGGTTTACATTATAACTGGGTTGCGTTGAAAGAACTTATTGATTAATAAAAATACTGAACATATGTTCACCTAATTTTAAAAGACTTAACGTTAATGAAAATTGAAATAGTCAAAACGTATTTAAATATCTTAAAAAATTGTCAAAAACAGTTTTTGTAAATTCAAGCGACAATGCTAATATCAACCAAAAAAAAACATAAAATCGGGTAGGTACAAAATAAAATATGGCAGATAAAATAACGAACGATTTTTAGAGAAAGTTGATTTTTGAAATTGAACTCAGTGTGCACGTGAGTATAACCATATAATAACATCGCATTTTCGCGTTTCTTACTAGCGTTGAAGTCTACACGGTTAAAATTACGAATCATTTTCACGCGGGACAAAATTAAAATATAAATTCTTTCATAAAACGCGCTTGCAATAAGATGGAACGACCGAGAAAATATACGAGCGTGAAGTATCCGATGGAGACAAATGAATTTTGTTTGAAAACGGTATTTTTGTTCCGATATACCTTAGTGGTTTAGTGGCTAAAACAAACGATTTTTGTTCCATTGCGAACAACGCGGCGCCATCTAGCAGCCGTGAAAAAACGAAAGCCGCTCGGTACATTACGTCGCGAGGAAGCGTGTTTGTGAAATACATTCATTTTATATGTTTTTAATCATGACGAGTGGTGAACTTCTTGTTTTCTTTTTTAATAGTTTACGATTATCAACCACCGGTTAAACTTTACGACAATTGCGTTAATGATAACACACAAAATGAAACGAAAAAAAAAATATGAATTCATTTTTTCGTTTCAATAATTTGTTTACGGTTATAAGCTACACTATACTCAAATTCGCGTCACGTAGTGGTTTAAAATATCAACCGATAGCGATGAGGTCAGTCACGAGTATATTTTCATAGTGAACATCGAAGGCTAGTTCCTCAATAAAATATAATGTTTGCACTTGCAATATGCTATATAATACGCGTTTCAAACTACGGAGATTGTAAACACAAAAACGTCAAAGACACATTTTTCGTAATTGTTTGCAACATCTGTTTCTGACTTTCCTCAATCATTTTCGGGGTTACATTTTAAACATCGATTTTAATTTAAAGAATAAGGTTGGTGTAAAAACTAACTAAAACATGCAAGCACATCGCGGATAAAATACTTCATTTCGTGTACTCGCTTTTTATTGATTTATAGCTTTGTATAAAATATTAAACACCTAAGTATGAATAATGAAAAACTGGTACTTCATAGTACGGAAAATCGGCAACTTTAAATTTAACGAGAAATCTTATGCGACATTAGGTGTACAACAGTTACATCGTAAAGTATTCTGAAACCAGGCTTAAAATAAATTGCAGCTGACATTCGTCACAATCTCACCGGAACTATTTTTCATTTTGTTTCCCTACCAAAAACTCGAAACCTTGTCAGTAAAATTGTCACAATAACACAAACATATTATATGTTTCTGACAAATATGTATGTTAGGTCTGAACGCAGTTTAAACTGCTAATGAACTTTTACCATCCGAAAAAAATGGAAAAACGTACTTGTGTAAGTGCATGTCCTAATGAAAAACACTAAATCAAAAGCATATTTCGCTCAAACCATCAATAGAAACGCGCTGCAGGCTTGTTCGAATGGTCCAGAAAATCAATTTAACGCAAAATGAAAAATTCCTCTAAAACCTACATTTTTAATCGATCTACAGATATAGTCAGTAAAATTATCATTGATGATGAAAACTGAAGATAAAGAAATATTATAAACAACCGTATATTTTATACAACACAACAGAAGTATACCAAAACACATTATTTGACAAAGCCATAATATTGATCGCCAACGGAGTATTACAGATTTCACTAAATTGAAAATTCGCAAAAATTAAACCTCATTAAAAAATGATTTACTTATAGGCACAATGTTATCTATGTTGATAGTGAGTACGCGTATTTCAAATAAATGACGATGAGTAAAGCTAGAAAAAATTAGGCATACCTACGGAGGACAAACGGCGCTATAGGAAAACAACAGGAAATCACTAAGATGAGGTCACTATAATATCGTGTGTTGGATGTGAGCAACCGTCATAATTCATAAATCACAATGCATTATTCTTTTTAATATTCGCTTTTTCTTAAATATTTTTAAAGACGTCGTCGAGTGAGTCACTAACACACGTCGATGACCACGCCTGTTTGTTTTGCAATGACAAAATCACGAAGTATACCGGACGCGAATGTGACGTGAAAGTTTTCGAACTCTCGCGATTATTTAAGTTCGTACACGGTTTACGGATCGATTAGCGAGATAATTGATTTTTCTATTTTTCGGTGTAATTGTTTAATACAAAATAGAATACAAACGCTACGAATTATATTTCAATGACTAATGTTTTATAATTACAAGAAATTATATTAAATATAAATAATCCGTACGTGCTAAAATGAATAATCCGATTCTAGTGAACAGATACATTTTAGCCATGATTCTTTAAACACACGATGTGATAAACAGTAACCGATCGCAAAGACCCGAGACAAAAAGAAATTGTGTTCGACGAAAAATTGGAAACTTGAATACAACGTATAGACAACGCGTGGTTATATCATGAATGTAAGATATAGGTGGCATACATAAAAGAAGCAAACAACGGCGCTTGACCATCTCTAAATTTTGCCTATCCCTCCAAAAAATGAACGTCCACAACAATTACGAGCTGTAAAATATCAATATTTTGCATACAAATGTTGTCGTCCAAAATTCGAAACTTCTTGCGTTTACGGCTGTCAATTGGCACACAACAATACAGATAATAATGCCTATACTTAAAATTACCCACACAAAAGCTACACAAAAAAAAAAAAAATTAAAAAATCCGTATTGATAACAAGAAATTAACTATTTATCAACTTCATAAACCTAGTATGATACAACCGGTTAGTACTTGCACTTTGTAACGGCCTATAATTAGTGATTGTTAATAAATGAGTAATAGTATAGAGCATAGAGATTATGGTTTCTAAGAATGTAAACAATAGGTTAACACTTTAGAATATTAATGATAAACTGTATTCTTTACTTTGAAAAAATTAGATATTCTATACGTTTTACTTTTTTCAAAGAAAATACCAATTTTAATTTCCAACAAAATACTATAGTGCTATTTTTTCTTAAGTCGATCATTCAAAGTAAAACACACATCGATAATGTGTGATTGTGACGTATAATTTGAACTTTTAAATACGCTCGATGTAATGTAATCGTTTTGAATACACCGACTTTCTAAAGAATCTAAGTGTTCTTTGTGTTGTCGCGAGCCCGAACGGGATTTTACACAACTTGTATTACATTCAAACCGAACTTGTAACCGACGTACACATCGAGATGTATACAAAACATACTTAAATACGTATTATTTCATAGTAAGATCCTAATTTCCGTAACAAAAAACCGAGATCATATCATTTAAGGCACATTCGGGTGAATTTGAAAAGAACTCTTTTAAATTTCTACTTATAGGTAAAAATTAACTAAAATATATCATTGCGCGTTGTGTTTCAGATTAATACAGTATTATCACTCGATTAACGTAGTACTAGTACAGCTGCTAGTGTGACTATTGAAAATACTATTGCTCAAGTAAAGTTTACACAGTAAAGAGATTGATATCGATTTGCAGTCTGAAGGGATGCTAGGGTGAGAGAGTGTATGTTGCACTTGTCAGTTGCCATGGAAACATCTGTGGACCCCAAATGCAAAGAGTACAGCAGGCCATCGAAGTAGAAAAATAAAATCCCATGCCATGTCGTTTATGACTTTTTCATTCATGAAAAAATAAACAAAATGTAACAAATAATTATGAGTACCTAACCTAGCAACTTACAAAACTAAACTTATTTTTTTAATACTTCAATATGAATTACATATTCAATATTTCATTAAAAATGCATGGGTTTAATAATAATATAAGTAAGTACAAATTTCTATATTCATACGCAATTCTTATGATATTTTCATATCATTATTATATAATATTATATAATTACATAATCATTATTGACCAACTTTTGATCGCAAAAACAAAATCGTAAACACATTGATTAAATTGTAATAAAATCAATACAAAACTCAAAATACAAAATACACGAATGCAAAACTATTCAATTAAAAAAATACTTGCAAACGGCATACTACAGTACGTATGACACGAAAACCGAGATGACGTACCCGTTAATTTTAAGTTCCTTATACTACGCCCAGTATAAAATATATAAATGACACATGTTAAATGAACTAAAGAGATTTTACAAAGATTTCATTTCAATATAGGTACTAAAAACTTAATGTACAGAAGCATTTAGAAAATATACTTAAAAATTAAACCAAATATTCTATATTTTTATTAAAGAATGGATAAGCTATAACAGACATACTTATAGACGGATTTTGAAATATTTTGATGTTGTAAAATGTCAAAAATGTTCTATATTTTGCTCCAAAATCATAAAAAAGTTTGAAATTTTTTCACGTTTGAGCCTAGTTTAATAATTCGTATAACGGGTTAAAATCTAATACTTTGTTCCGGTAGTATAATTAAAAACATTTTTTGTTAATAATTATCTGTACTTTAAAATGTATCATATAAAAAAAAAATACAAACAGGTACTTACTCAAAAATTTATAAAATGTACACAAAACTAGTTTTTATAACCCACATTAAATTACTTTGCAATAATTGTATTCTAAACTGCCTTTAAGTATATAACAAACTTGAAATGTCACAGATTGTGCAGCCTATTAACAAGATCAATAAAATAGATCTACATTATTACGGAAATTCTTTTCATTTTTATCTGTTTGAGGTTTTTATTGAATAACAAAACTTAAATTTTTTGATTTTGCAGATATTTAATAACACAGTAAAAATCTATAGACGTGTACACAAAAAAGTTTTGTTGTACAGTTGGTATACCTACCTATATTTTATGTTAAAACATAAAATAAAAAATAAAACATATTTAATACTGCAAAAAGGCCAAATCTATTTTGGATTTTTTATTAAAGCCTTGTCTTTAGGAACTCCAGGTCAAACACGCCACTACCATTGTACGTTTTTAGTTATCAAATACCTATTATTGTCCCCTCAATAAAGACTCCCGACAGTTCAACAAATGACAAAGATTTTATAGACATTGATTTTTGCTTTGTTTGAGTTCTCTCATCTCGATATTTATTACGTCGTGTAAGTTACGTACACATAAAACATACGAATACAGTTTATGTCTGCAAACTTTACCTACCTGGTTCAAAGCAAATGATTTTGTATCAATAAAACATAAAATTTTACTATAAACAAATTTGTTTTTCTGCGGTCTCGATTCTGGTTTGAATAGTCTGTTCAAAAATGTTAAACTAGATATTAGAAAATTAACTTTTCCAACATAGAAGGAACCGTTATCAGTCGCATACAAATTAGAGATTCGTTCAGTGTTTAAAAAAGATATAGCGACGACTTTAAATCAGCTATTTGCATACTTTATTTTTCTTAGGATAATTAAAACTCGTATAAGTAGGTATTTGAAATCCTGGTACCTGCTATATACTTACTAAAATTTATTAAATTGTGTTTCCTGCTGTAAAATAGGTACGATACTCGTATTTTTAATCATATACCTCATAAATATTGTTATTTATGCTATATAAAAATAATTATAATTTGTACATCGTTTGATTAGAAACGTGATTAACCTATAGCTATAACGTCGTATCCGTTATCGTATTCAAATGGTATTTTTCTGACTATAGTCTGTAATAATGTTGGCGGGACGATAATACTACTAACAACTTGCAAAGCCTCGAAAACAAAAAAAAATTGACCTTTTAAACAAAACATGAGTAATGCGTCAAAAGTATTATGACCTTTAATACACTTTTATTTCCTTCGTATAATATATTTTCCTAAATGGCAAACACAAAACGACCAGTGTTCGAAAAAGGCACTTCGTAATAAACTAAAAATTATAAACAAAAACAATTACTATTTGTTGTTGATATTAGTGTCTTGGTTTTAAACGGTATACAAGTCAATTTTGTGTTGGTTATACAGTCTACAAACATCAGTATGAAAAAAATCGTACACATGGGTGTAAAAACTATTCATCAACGAATCCGAAACAATTAAATATTCTCCATCAGATTTATAAATAACAACAAAACGTATGAAATCTTATTTAAAGTTGATTTTTTTTTTTTTTAACCGATGGGATTAATTATTACAACATAGAACAACGAACAAATTAAAAATGAATTGACACTAGTTATTAATTAAAAATGAGAAATTATAAAACTCCATTGCTGATGAAATTTCGTCCGAAACCAATGAGCCAATATTTATTTCATAATTTATGTGTGCTATATTGATTACAAAACAACTCCAACAACCCAACGAGAGCGCTCACTGCAATTATTATTATGCTTGGATATTTCAAAAGATTTGGTATTTTACAATATGAATGATTCCAATGATGTTTTTAAAAACACGAAAATAGGAACTTAATTAATACAACTACGACACGATTTTTTTTTTTGTACTACAGTGCTTATCAATTACGAGACATTTTTTTTTTAATTTCTTTAGTATGGATAGCTATTATAACTCTAGCTAATAGACGATTAAATTATAAATGGGCTTATATGGTAAAACGATTGTTTGTGTCTTGACAATTATTTCGACGACGAATCTCAACTATTGACTAGGACGTGTATACAAATTTTAACAACTATCGACAATGTTGATAACGTCAACAAACAATATTAATGTACGTCTTAAACCCAAAACAGCAGTACTTCTTTAGATAGCTAGGTGTTATTTTATAAATATAGGTAAGTATTTATAAAATATTATGTATATTTATTTATTTATTTATTTATAACATGCGTAAATGCATGTTAGGAGTCCAAATAGGTTAAATGTGTTATAAATATAAACGCCACACGTAATTGCCAAGACAATTTTGTTCATTTATATTATATTAGGTACATGTCATAATGTGTTTTGAATTACAATTGAAACAAAAAACTATAAAATCATCAAATAAACAACTGTAGTGTGAATAAACAGCAAATATTTATTTGTACGAGCAAATATTTAATATTTATTATTATATTTAATATTATAATTTAATTATTCGAGTAGCAAAACATTGAACTCGAGTAAGAAAAATGTAATCCATAATGAATTACGTCATTATACACAATACCCTCGATAATACTTATAATGAAACAACGCGTGTCAAAAATGATTTTATAGTGTTCATCTTCTCGTTACACGTGGTAATTATTATTTCGATTCCATTTATTTATATTTCAGTCGCAATTTAAAAATTGTTGAATGAGTATAGCGTCTTCTAAGACAGTCTGTGACAGATGGGAGTTTATAATATTTGTCCTTGAGTGTATTGTTAGGAAACAATAGGTATACCAAGGTAAAATCGGCATTATGTTCCATAATGTTGAAGCCTGCCTTAAATGTGTTTTAATAATATGAACGTTCCAAATTTTATTTATAAAACACATGTAACAGCATATTATATTATTTTTTTTTTTTTTTTTTACGATAACACCGGATAATTTCTATGAAGACTAGCGATTTCTAGCCTTAATGAATTATTTACTATGCTTGAAATCTAATGTAAAAAGAACAAACCGCAAGGAAGTTTTTTCTTTTTTTTTTTTCTATATAAAAGAAAAATATGTGTACACCTATATAGAAAAAATCACAATGAAGAAAAAAAACGAATGAGGTGAATTGACGTGTGGACTAAATAAAATCAAAAATTAGTTTTGATAGTACGCTTGGTTCGAACACGTACAAATATTAACAAAATCCATACGGTATGTACCTATAAATTATACACGTTTTAATAATTTGTTTCTAACTAATAACATGATTTTATAGCATTAGTAGTATAGGTAATATAAAATTATGAACATACATTTAGTGATATGATTTTTAGTTCATTTTTTATGAGTGTGTAGGTATATAGAAATCAGAGAAAGCTTCGTCAGAACACTATCGTACCACTATAAAAAATCATTGAAAGTAAAAGAAATGATACTTGGTTAATATAATATGCGCGTTAGTCACACTACACATAGAATACACGTTAACTACGCAAGTATTATGAATTATGTTTGAAAGTTATCGTTATAAATTAAAAAAAAGTGTTATAATATAATATACAGTAGTTAAATCGTTATTACCGTAATCAATGATTTATCATTGCTTTTAAATTCAAAACATTAAGCTACACCATCCAAAACTACAGTTATCATCCACCCAAATCCCAAACCTATAGGTAGTCCCTAGTTATTATACGTATACTCCAACCCGTCGCTCTTCAATCCCTTATAGTTGCATTCGCCTAATTTACACAGCCGTTAACGCCAGTAAGTAGTACGCTCTTATTATTATATCGTTTTTAAAGCACAAACAATATAATAACCTCATATAAATGTGTTCTGCTTCGTAATACAATATTAAATAATCAATTTTATTTGACTACCTACTCGAATTATAAACTGAAATTACTTGAGAAACTAATCCAGTTATCATTTCATAAAAAAAAAGAATGCAATCAAATACCGCCACACGATACTAATCGGCGATAACTTAATTTTCTCAAAAACTACTCCATCGATTCCGGAAAAATTGGATGGTATAAAATTTGTTTCTCTCTCGGTTTATCCTTTGTTTCTCAATTGTAACTTTATCATTTTTGAACTTTCAAATTTGAGACAGCCTAGTCCAAAGACCTTTGAGAAGAGGTATACTGACATTAAAAATCTGAGCATTTCTTATAACCTTAAAAGTGTTCGTAACAAAAAAAAAAAAACATCATTGTAAAAACAAAACACTTATTGCTGCGCTCAAAATATTCTAAAAAAAAAAAAATTATAAATCCTCAATACTTTCATGTATATAACGCATTTAATTATGAACATTGAATAATACTTGACCGAATATGTTTATGCCAAGTAAGGCATCACTGTAATCATTGAAAAAAAAAATACATGTATAAAGATTTTGTGTTATTTAATTTTTATTATCAAACCGATTGTTAATATTATTTACACATTACTTTGGTATTGGTAAATCTACCCACTAAAGTTAAATTGTCTATATAATCGCACGATCGGCATTCCTATAACGCATTCATTGGCTATTCCACATGAATCAGAAACTGTTTTACTGCACTGTTCAGTGTTCACTAATAAATAAAAAATAATGAATTCATATTATATTTATATTTCCGTGTTATTGTTTAAAATCAATAAAAATTCGTCAAAATGTTGATCATTGAAACTATTAGTCTTAGCATAAAAAAGGTATTAGCACAAGACATAATTAACATCGGGTCAAAAATACCTAAACCTAAGGTACCAAATCATCAGATATATAACGATTACTCGAAAACTATCTATTGTCTCGTACTCTCGTGTTTTTTTTTATTTTGACTGGATTATCGGTTATCTCGGTGAGAAGGGTTTGTAAAGAACGCATGAACTTGGACCAACACCAAAACTTGTTGAATACAGCTATATTGATTATTATATTGTACGTTATACACTGCCAGAATACATACAGATAGAAAACTGTAAAAGCATAAAACACTTGGTGAAAATCGTTATTTTTACTGCAATAATGGTTATTTGCGCAGTCTTCGTCAATGGACACATGGAACGCGGTAATTTATCCGCACATTTATTTAAACAGCAATAAACGATTTG
Source organism: Hormaphis cornu (assembly GCA_017140985.1). Taxonomy (NCBI): domain Eukaryota; kingdom Metazoa; phylum Arthropoda; class Insecta; order Hemiptera; family Hormaphididae; genus Hormaphis; species Hormaphis cornu. The sequence continues at coordinate 37,958,422 of CM029357.1, read as the reverse complement.
CACAATTGATTTGTAAAAAAAGAATTTAATTCGCCATAAAGTATTGATTTTGGATGGGTTTTTAATTTGTATACATCTACCAATTGTATATCTTAACCTCTGAAACCCTGCATCTGATAGTAGACAGACAGATGATAAATAAAACAAACGTTTGTCGTATTATGTAGTATTCAATTAAAAGAAAATACTAGGCAAAAAATAGAAAAGTCGATTGAAAGTTTACTGAACGCCGAGTTCAAATATATTTTCATTATTCTAATATTGCTTACGTTTTTACCAATACGCAATAAACATTAGGCAATGGAAGCGAATCTATTCTAAAAATATGAACAATTTACTACGTTTAGTACGTTATATACAAAAGCAGCAAAAGAGCATATATTTTGCAATCCCTTTAGACTAATTTAGTTTTCAGAACAAAAGGGACAGCAGTAACGTTAATGAATATTAAAAAAATGTTAAGAGTATAAGTTGCGAACACACCGGAACGCAAGAACATTATGTATATTTTCTAGTTATTTCAAAATGAATTATTGTTAAACACATTGAATAAACTATCAAAACCACATTTCTCCAAATATTCTTCCGGTTTAAGGATCGTAATTTTAATTCATGCGATTAAGTAAAGTAAAGTAAAGTAAATAACATATAGCTTTTTCTAATTATCACTTACAAACAACAGAAAACAAAATAGCAGACAAAATTGGTACTAGAAACGAACAAATTGAATACGTAATTAGAATATAATAATAAGGATGAATTGCATTTAAGACTAAAAAAGATAATTTTTTATGTTTAGCCACTAATATAAACTACTACTAATACTATTATAATAAACCACGTAAAGTTAACCTGTAAGTTAAACTTATATGTAAAACGGAGTAAAAGAAATATTATATTTAATAAAAAAAAAGGAAATTTTCGGTATTCTCATTATTTATCGGTATTTTTAAGTATAATACTTGAGTTCAATGAATTTTTAAACGGCCGAATAATTTTTAAAAATTGTGTTTTTACCTAATTATGATGTATATAAAAATATATGCGAGTTTGAACAACGAATTAATTTTTTTTATAAACACTGATAAGTGATTTTGTACCATAATACTTTTTTACAAGGTTAGATACAATAAAACGCATACAAAACAAAACAAAGATTATTGGATGATGATATTCTTAATAGTATTACAAAATTAATTTAGTATACAAAATTAATTTTTTCCTATTGGGAAATCGATAATTATCAATTATATAACTTTGAACTAATTTTGTTTTATACTTATATAATCGCATCAAACATTATAAAAGTTTCGCCTTTCGATACCTTCAAATTCAGTTTTTGTCCACGTTTTAAAATGATTAAACTGATTGTTTACACTTGCATTTTATACATACACTTATAAATAATTGAAATTGGGTAGGGGTCCCTGTAATAGAGGAGTATAATTACTTTATGGTTGTTTGATATTTTATTGAATATTTTAGCCATAAAAAATAATAATATTTCGTAAAACTCCTACTACTTGTAATAAAACGTTATCTCTATCACAGTATGCCTATTTAATTACAGCGGTCTACAAGTGAACATTGATCACTTCAAATGTTTTAAGTCTGTATAATTATCATTATTGTGTAATGTATACACTATAACGCAACAAAATATTTATCACAATACGTACATATTATTTAATATTATATTTATTGAACTGGATACAATTTTCTTTTTTTTTATAGTTGTTTTAAATGCAGTAGTACTCATAATTTGAGCATACGACATTGATTAGCTGATTATTAAAACGTATTCGAGTTTTTTGTTTTAAGAATTCAATTAAAAACTCATAATAGAGGTCTATCTGTACACATCGTATCTCGATGGTATGCAACGAAATTTATCATAAAATACAGACAAATGTCGAAAACGTGCATATAATATGCTTGAGATCGTTTGAGTTCTTCGAACTATAAACCGACTATAGACCTAACTCGCGGTTCGCGTATACGATGTACACCTGTAAACTTGAAAAAAAAAACTAAAAAAAACTAACCATCAGTCTTGTTATGAAAGTTCGAAATAGTATATGAAATATTATCTCTACAACAAGCGTTTATAATTATTATGCCTCTGGGTTCCGCGATGTTTCTGGCAATATTTAGTTAGGAACGCTGAACGGAATTCAACTTTTTTTTTTTTTTTGGAGCAGCGCACGCCTATAACAACAGTATATATATGATTATACACGTGTTAGCTATACTTTCTACAAAAGATCAAAGACGGTTTCGTTTCGATTTCCCGGTTTCGTATTGTATAGGCTCCATCATAATCTGCGGCCATAATAAAGCGTAAGATAATAATATTATACGCAGTATCGAGATCACAGCCTCGTGATTTTTTAATCATAGTCTGCGTAGTAATAACAGAATAATAATGTATAAATAATAATATTTAAATAATATTATATTAAAAATCAACGACGACGAAACGCCGCCCAGAGTTTTCGGTTCGCACAACGGCCAACACACCTACCTACTTGCGTTCGCCTAGACACTATCTTCCGCACGTGTAGTGGTGTATAATGATGCACGTATGTATGACACGATACGGGATGTTCACAAAAAGAATGCTTCGGTTTTTTAAAAGTTAATGCGTTTCAAAAAGTATTGGACATTTTCAAAAGTGAAAAAAAATGCGCCAAAATGTTGATTGCGGTTGTTGTTTTTTTTTCCACGTCACAATTAATGTTTGGATGAGGCCACACTGCCGTTTTTGCCGCACGCGAATAACACGCGTATAGAAACGATACATTCTGTTCATTCCACACTTTCGCTAGTGAGATTCAACTGCTTTTCGATCCGATTTGTTCTAGTTTGTCCGAAAAATGGTGGCTTACAATGGGGGTACAACAAAAAACTGATCTTCGTAATGTGACCGGGATTCGGGACTTGAAGCATTTGCGTTTTTTTTTTTTATATATATTTAGCAAAAAATAGCAGTACGCAAAATAAATTCACAGCTTGGTGTTGTGATATTAAACCTGCAGAAATTCGGATGTGCATATTTCAGATGTTTTGAAACGATAGTGCACATATTTTTAAATTTGGAGCATTTTTTTGCATATTTAGATTATTCTAGTTTTCAATCTAACAGTAAAACTGAGCGAAACAACACTCTGCAATTACAAAAAAAAAAAAAATCGTATTCAACATTTTAAGTAGGTGTTAGGTATGTATATTTTTTTAAATTTTAAATTGTTAATGTTATGCTCACACACGTTCGTGAAAAAAAAAAGAAAATGTACTTGGAAACGCATATTTTTTTTTTTATTGTATATTTTACGGTTTTTAATCGTATTTTCAAGTGCTACATGTCCCGGAACCTTGCTCATGACAGTAAATCGTTGTCAATCGACTGCGAATTATCGAAACCTAAGCATTCTTTTGTGAACACCCTGTATTTTACTATGTACCGTTCGGTTTCGGTGCCGGTGACGGCCGGAGGGAACGCGGGGCCGTCCGCGTCATACTACTACGTGCTTGGACCGCGTGTTCGTCATGAAACGTATATTAGAGATAACTGTACACGGTTTCGCCGTTTGCTTGTGATACCTATCACAATATTATTATTAAATTATAAATGTTCCTATACAATAATAATATTGATAATGTTAATTTTTTGAATTCACACCACGGTCATCAGGGGTCATTGAGCGTGGGGCGGCTCACAAGAGATATGCAGTTTGGGGGTAAGCCATGTACATAGTGTTCGCCGTTCAGTCTCCAGAAAAATGCGAGGGTTTAAAAAAAAATCATAAATTTTTACACCGTCAGTTTAATCCTTCTATTTTTAGGTTTTTCTGTAAAAAAAAAAAAAGAATACTTATTATTTGGTGTACACCCGTCTAAGATCGGTGGTTTTTACTTTGATCTAAAGGGGGGCTTGGCCACCACGTCCCCCTGGGTCTCAACCCTGTCGTTGAGACGATGTCGCCCGGATACACCGCCCCGTATAACGGGAATCGATCTTACGACAATGTACCGAAGACGCATAAATAGTACGCAAACGTATAAAATAAAAATATACAGGCTGTCCATTGTACAATGTGTTTGGAACCCTTGATCTGCAGAAGGGATACAATAGCTAAATTTAAAATCAAAGTAATATTGATAACGTTCGATTATTCGGAAAATATGTGTACACAGCTAATCTAATTTCTTATCTTTTACTTATTTTTTTCACATATTATTATCTTTTAAGTTTATAATATCATGGAAACGAGAACGTACACGAAAAGAGACATAATAACGACTTTCAAAGACCAAATATACCATATCGTATAAGGTCGGAGGGCAGACGGAAAAATATAAAACGAGCCACAGAAGAAAGAATAATGGAGAATAAAGACCTCTAGGAAGGCCCCGGACAAGACGGAGGGCCGTAATAGGAAAAGATTGAACAATGATCCAGGAATATGTACGAATAGAGGATGCGAACGATGGAAAACCGATGGAGTGAAATAGTGGCGGCAGCAACGGGGTCTACAAGGTCCGCTTAAAGATCTTAAGGAGAAGAAGAAATTATCATAATATATTTTTTATTGATGTTTAACTGACGTTTTTAAGTCAACATAACAGAGGTATAGAAACTAATATTGTTCGTCAGTTTTCTCTATCACAGAAATTTCTGCGTGAGTGGGACAATTTTGAGAGAATTTGTGAGTGAGAGAGAGAGAAAAGATGAAGTAGGATTTTTTTTTTTTTTTTTGCTTGTCGCTTATCAGCTGATGCCGTATGCATAATTTTAATATCAATAGTATATTTTTGTTTTTATTTTCGTTTACGACTATCACTGCGATTTCATACATATTGAACACCCTATATATATATACATTGTTTGGACTTAGGAATGCCAGTGGTGCTCTTAAGGCGAATTCGGGTACGAAAACTGACGCAACAATTTCCATTCGTGTACCTATAAGGGGACTGATGGCGATTTTCTGTCTTTGTCCATCGCACAGCTATCTATATATAGAAAAGAAATTTTTAGGCGTTTTCCATTTCTAGCGTACATTGGATGACTCAGTAGAGGTATGATAAGAGCTCTGAAAACTAATTTATATTCGTATATTAACTTCCGAAAAACTCCAAGATTACATTTTTAATTAAAAAACTAGCAGACATTTTTAAAAACAGTTTCAAACCGATAAATGTAAATGGTGTGAAATCTGTTTGTAACTTGATTTCATGACAAATTCAATAGGGTTTTCTCGGTTTTCATTGTGCCTTTAGATGAATCGGTAGACGTTCAATTTTGACTGTGTCAGTAACATACGAACGGGAAAAACCGAGAGAAAAACCATTAGGTGACAAATTGGTTACTAAAATAAGGAAAATAATAACTAAAAAATTCTACGTCTTTCAATATGTTTAGCAATAGAGACATTCAAATACCTTTATTACCTAATGTAACACACGCGCCTTATGTCTCAGGATCAATTTACACCTCGCTTTATACTTAACCAAAGTAAAATTTTTATAGATACGATGCAAATCATGCAAATACGTGCAAATCCACATTTGTGAAAACTGGAAATAGGATATTCATAATTTATTTATCACAAAAACAAGAAACAATAAATCATACCTAACAGTACTTGGTGAATTTTTTTTAAAATTTATATTGTCTTCTCGATTTTCTAATCCAATAAAAACAGTAGACTTTGATAAGTAGTTTTGTTGTATCGATTGTTGTTGTTTGTCTGTATTAGTACAGAAACTAATAAAAATTTAAAAATAATAATTTCTGAAATGTACACGAGTACCTATGGAGTTTAGAGAAGAATGAAGTTTTCGTTTAATGTTTTGTAAGCATTCATTATTATTTAATTATAAGCAAGCGCGTCTTCCATAAATATCTATCTAAAATTACAAGCTCTGAGTCACCGAAATCGCAAACTGACGTCGCACTATTGTAATAGGACCGTTTTATTGCACAGTCCCAATAATATTGTGTGTACAGAGTGCGCAGATTACTCTGTTGGGTTAATATGCAATGTTTACATAACACCAAATATTAAACCAAACGAAGAAATAATTATTAAGCAAGTGTATTAACTCAGAAAAAAAACGTTCTCTCCGTATTTCTTTTGCCCTTCTATACTTAAAAATTTAACAGCACAGGTATATTTCATTCGATTTATATTTATAAATGATGACAAACCGATAAAAACCAGAATACAAAAACAATGCGATACACTTCAAACACAAGAGCAAGTTTTAAATCGTAGTTGATGTGTTGACTAAAATAAACTAAAATAAATTATCAGTCGTAAATACACAGTGAAAAGTTTTGGGGGAGGATAAAGCCCCAAAAACATATTATTCCATGACAAAACCGTGAACAAATTGTTTGTGAAGCCATTTTTGGGGACTTAGGAGGACGCAGCTATTCGCACGAATAAAAATAATTATCGTTTATGAATTACTAAACAAAAATTAATAAATGATACATAGTATAATGGGAATAATGTTTGTAAATCTAGCTGAAATTTGTTTAATCCAAATGAAACCGATAGTATGGTTGGATCACTCTAGAACACAATGTATTGGTAAAACCTACATCTAGAGTCTAAATTTAAATACAAAATTCAACGTAGCTGGAAGATACCACAATTTTTGAAAACTGATCAAAATTCTATAACGATATAATACATTTTTTCGAAACAATAAGACAGATATTTTTGAAAAAAAATACTTTTAAATACGTGTGTTACTTGTTAAAGCGCTAAATGCATTACAACTATATACTGCTGACATTGTTCTCCTGTTTATAGTTTTTAAACAGTGTTTCAACCGCAGTTGACGCAGGCACAATAATTAATAATGTACCTCTACAGCGTTGTTTTATAATAATTATATTTCAATACGTATATATTTTTTGCACCAGTCAAACGAGGAACGCAGAACGTAAAAACGCAGATTAAATTTCTCAGTTTTATCGTTGACAAAAAAACAGCCGGACGAAAACGGTTTAAGAACTCGCGTCGGATTGGCATAATCGCAATGTTGGAACACCCGTTTTTCAACTATCTCCGTTTTAGAGGGAATTTTAGTAAATTTAGCGAAATTCTCGGTAAATTGGGTCCCGGGGAAAAAAAAATGTTGGTTCCCGGCTGTAAGCGAATTAATGAAAATAGAATAACATGAACTTTTTGGATTATACGCACATATTTTATTGATATTTTGATTATTGTATCTCAGTTATGTGCCGGAAACGACGAAAATTTTAAAATCGCCAAGTTCGATCGTACTCGTGAACTCGGGTGGAAGGGCGATTTGAACAATGCCCTTTATATATGTTAACATAAAAACAAAAAAAGTTAAGAAATTTGATTTAAATTAGACCGTTTAATTTACAATAGATTTTAAGGTCAGTTATATACCACGGATAATATACCAACGGAACTATATATACCAGTAGTATGTGGGTAACTCACTTATAATAGTATTGTTTCTGCGCTTCCTGCAGTATATAGATAACGATACAGATAATTAGCACCGGTAACAGTGTAGATTGTGGCCGGAAACCGGATTATCTACTATACGTCCTAATCTATAAGGATTTTCCAATACTCAATTTACCGCTTTCAAAGACACGTATTTTCGTGCACTCGATTTACCTAGCCCCGTGTTTGCCGTACAATACAAGTTTTTACAGAACGCTACGTTTCGCAGTAACACACTGCGTGTTACGCACAAACATTTCAACGGATAAAAATTAAAAAATTCCCATCAAATTCGCATTCGTGGTTCCGGTACGATATTATCACGCGGAGAAATCGTATCGAACACCGTGTGCTCAACAAAAATAACCCTTTTGTTTAGTCATTTATTTAATCCGAGCACTGCGGATAACACCTGCACCCAGCTGCGGGGTAAGCAGTGCCGCAAGTATGCATAATTCGAGTAATCGAATCAAAACGAATTGACTAGTTTAAAATTGTAGGAGGCAAAATCTTACCGTGAACGTTCATCCATCCTTCGACCCGGCACGGGTACACGATTTTGTTGTCGGTGCTTGCGGACCGAGTTCTCCGTCCGGCGAGCGACTTGGCCGAGCCGAACGCGGCCGCGCCGCCATTATTACAGCGGTTATTATTCATCTCGCGCGGTTCAAAGGCGCACCGGCCGCACAGTATTAATGTTATGGAGTAAAACACCCCGGGAAACGAACGAAACACACGCGAGTTACAAAAAAAACGGTATAATTCTCGGCGGTCGAAATTACGACCGAAAAAAAAATTCCGTCGGCAAAAACGAAATCGCGCGTCGCGAACGGACGAGCGAGCGGCGCGGGAACGACGGCACAACCGACGGCGCACCCGGTAACGCGCGAACTGCCGCGGCCGTCAGCTGCGACGTGTGGACGTGTGCCGCCGAGCCGACGACGCTGGAGACGGAAGGCGACCACCGGGCGGCGCATTAACAAACCCTCTACGGTCCCGGAGCGCCGCCGGCAAGACACATTATACGGGCTCCTGATTGGTCAAATTTTACAAATTTCCCGCCAATTACATTGATAACAATCGCCAACGAAAAAAACGTTAAAATTATAAAAATGAAAATTATACCAATACGTTTATAATGTTGTGAACACCGGAGCACATTGGTCGTCATCACACATCGTTCGATTTGCACCGACGGTATAATAGCGTTAGCAGCCGTTAACGCGATTAATAATTGTTATTGCTCTCGTCGTTCGCGCTCTATTTTACCGTAACGTATGAACGGGTGCTCCCAGTTGTCAGAAACTGACTGACGACAAAACCGGTGTCCGAAATCACAGAACACCACAGAAGGCTCACTCAAATCACTCCGGTGGTTGCCGCCACGTTATTGCCGACTTGAAAAGTAAAAGGTATGCACTACTTACTGGATACGAGAGCAGAAAAACTCGCCGGACAGTTCATCCGACACGTGTGTGACGACCGCAGTACCACGGGAACGGCCGATAAGCATTTTCCGTCGAACACCCGCACACCGCACACGCGCGACTACGTTATAAAATTATAGTTGTTGTCAACGAGTGAAAAACAGAAACGTACTTTTTGTAATCGTCTAATTTAGTTCAACCGGCGAGCAACAGCTGGAAAGGTCGTCGTCGTCGTCGTCGGGAGGAAACGCGGCCGAGCGAGCGCACGAACACAACTAACCGTCACGGAAACGGGACGACTAACGTACAACGCGAGGCGATTACATACCTATTACATGTATACTTATGGAAATACTATCTTTTGATTGGCTCATTCGAACGCGGTATAGAAACTTTGGTCGTATCAACCGACACGGTTACCGAAAAACGGTTGAATTCATCCAACTTTCGGACGTGGCGGTTACGTTCCGGTTAGGTTAACTAACCGCAGCTGAACATAACGGCCTGCAGGATAACGTTGAAAAAATATAAATTACTATGTACCAATATAACCCCATCGCATCCAAACGTCCTACGGATTCCACGTCGATGTCGGTAAGGGCTTAGTACAATATTTTCTCGTAGCGGTTGGCCACGCGTTCGTCGGCTCTCCCGGGCTGCTTATCAATTTTCTGACAACAGCAGCTGGCTTTATTTACTCCGTCTATGAACAAGTCGAGTTACATTGTATAGGTAACGTCATAGACTCGCAGTTAGCCGACCGTCCTGTCGTAAATCGCGGCGCCGAGCGCATTGGTGGTGAAAGAATTCCAAAGGATTTGGTGTGGTGTACCGGACACGAAATATACCCGCGAAATTCGTTATACTGGCAACGGGCAAACGGCGTATTCGAACACGGCGACCGAGTAGAGGGAACGTACATACGCCACCGGGCGCACGAGCCTCTTTCGGCGGGTGGACGAGACTGCACCTTGCGCGCACACACAAATCGTGCACAGAGTTTTATCGTCGCGACGACGTCCGTCCAGCGCGCGCGGTTTTTATTGTCAGTTATTTCTTTCAACAAAACGAAATGCGGCGCGTGGACGACTCGTGTGTAACAGATGGTGGTCGTAGAAAAAAAAAATTCGTTATTCGGTTTGTAAAAATTTTCGTAATCGCGTTTTGAAAATTTTTACGACCTCCCCAACGGGGTAAAACTAGTTTTTTTTTTTCTGTAGCGGATGGCCAGCGAAACGTTATCACGCGGCGTAGTTTCCGACTTTTTACGGCGTTTCGTGGTCGTGAAAGTGCGATGCGCCCGTACGAATTTCGAGAACGCGAATTGCAGAATAACAAATTTTGGCGCCGGTTTTCAGTTTTGTAGGTTTTTTACCCGCGGATGCCTGCGTAACTGAGCCGCGTGTGAACACGATTGTGCGGGCGCTTTCCTGAACAAAAACTGTGCATTATTGTTTCAAATTATAATTTGAAAAATTTAAATTCATAATACTTTTTGAAAAATGCCGTACAACACGCGGTACGATAGTAATATCGGTAAAATTTATACGCAAAAGTACATAATACGACGACGACGTACCTACGATATGTTCCGGTTCGAATTTATGGCGATTACGTATAATAATACATCTTCAGACCGACGCATTTATCACACAACAAGCTGTTGGTCGCGGGTGTTTCGAAAACCGCAACCAAAACCGTTTGTTTATTACAAATATTCGGTGAAAAAAAAAAAACTGATCGCGGACGAGACGAAACCGCGAATGTACAGAAAAATATAGAAAATATATAGAAAATAGGGGCAATGTTTGCGACTAAACGAACGTGTTTGAGCGTTTGAGCGTTCCGTCGTCGGGGAAGGACAATGAACACAGCACTCCTCTGAATGCCTGTACTTTAAAATAAGCTAAAATCGAGTGTGAAATCAATAAGAGTAAAGGATAGTTTTAAACTCGATTGTTTGCCGGGCGATTTCATCAGATGTGAGTGTTTTAGTCAAGTGCCTGTAAAAGAAAAGTCGACTCCTTTATAATATCTCCTGCATGGCCCCAACAACGCATAAATCCCAAATTACGAGCAAAATGAGGTTTTTGTTTCCGTACGAGTTCCGTGGAAATATTATAGCGTAACGTCGAGTTGTGATTTACTCAGAAAGCGTCATAAAAACGTATATTTAACAATATTATATACCTGTTGAAGTGTAACTAACTTTTACAAACGCGTACGTGATAAATGTTAACCGCGTAGTAATGATTATAATAATGGGTGGCAATAACCAAAACGCTTAGAACGAATATTTAAAAACAAACTGATTTTAAACGCGCGTATACAGTATAACTGCAGCAGGACCTATAACACTTCGATAGTCCATTATTTAGGCTATATGTTAAACTGCATAACCTATATGGCTTACACAAAACTCATTTTTCCGAACATGGATAGGTATTTGTTTAAAAATTAGTTTTAGTTTCAATTTGTAATTCTCATCCTATGTATAATGGTGTATACAATAATAGCGTGTAAACGTATACTTTTAGAACTTAAATATTGTGTTTGTGCGGAAGCTGCAAAAATGTTTTATCCCGTCACGTTTACGTTAAATTAGGAGGCGGCCGCGAGTAGTTTTTATCGGAGTCCGCGGGAGGAAAAAAAATGGACGTCAAGAGAATTTCGTATTTTTATACAGCGATTTGTTTTAGATCCTGGCACCCGTAGGTTTCAATTGTAACACTTTGTAACTAATTTGTAATTTTTCGTAACCACGAATTTGGAATCTGTTACCTAAAAACGTAAAATCAATTTTAATTCCGGGTGCTGGAAACGTTTCTATAATCGATTTTACGTCAAATTTTGTAGGTCACAAATATAAAAATTGCGATTTTTAAAAATTGAAATTCAGTTTCTAACGGATGAAACCATTCCAGAGCTTATTGGACCGTTTTCCAGGATCCCGAGTGCCTGAACGACGTCGTTCCAGGATTTAAAATCGATTTAACGTTTTTAGGTTACCAATAATTACAAATTTGTACTCAGTATTACAATAATTGAAATAATAAGAAAATTCCAACTTATGGGACGACACGACCCCTTTGTTTAATATTTTACACTCAAAGCATATGCTTGGTGTATAAAAAACGTACCTATTTTTGTAGTTTACAACCCAAGCCAAAAGCATCAGATACAACAGACGTTTATAAAATACATCGATCATTCGGCGGCATATTATTCATGGGATATGGAAACTGTACAGTCAAACATTTGAATCGTTGAGACAATTTTTTTAATTTTTTTTTTTTTGTCGTTCCGTGTCGTTACAGTTACTGCAGCAAGCTTGTATAATATTGTATAGTCTGCTTTCAGCTTTGATTTTTTTCTATAAGTAAATATAGGCAAAGTCACAGTGGGCAGCGTGGCCCGATTACTATAGCACATTTTGGCCCACTTAAAGTTTGGCATGACTCTTATGACCGACACCGTTATAGTATAAACCGCAGCGTATAACGGTCGGTACGATGAATGAAAATACGTATCTCTAAAACGTATTTTGGTATGCCGGCACTGGTTTTGGTGAATGATTAAATTTAAAGCAAAATTTCTTTTAATAACTGCGGTTCTGCGACGCGTGTAACCTTAAAATTTTACGGTAATTGAAACGCTAGAACACTCGAGAGTAAACCAAAACAGAAAAAATTACTTTTCTCGATACACAGGTACATTTGCACACGTTCATTTTTTTCAAACAGTTATCCAACGGACCACGCATTGGAACGTGACGGACTCTCATCATGCAGGACCACGGATATGAAACTGATCAGTTGCTGTTCAAAAATTGTAATGATGCGAGTACGTTTTAAACAACTACGGCCGAAATCGCATAGTAAAACAAAAAAATAACACCGTATTTGTACCAATTTCCAAAACGATTTAACCATATTTATCGATATTTAAGTATATTTCGGAACGTGTAAAAGTTTCTCAAGTTTCTTAACTGTAAAGGTTTTATGAAAACAAAAAAATGTAATAATAATAATGTGTTAATCTATACAAACTTCAATAAACTCGGTAAATCGCATTCGCCATAATCGCATATACCTATTCTTGTTTCGCGCGGTAATTCATTTGATTTTTCTTAAAGATTTGTGAAAATCCCGAGTCATTTGAAGCATACAGGTAAGTACGCGAAAAGTTTGATTTTTCCGTTTTTTGATCGTGTCTCAAAAATTTAAAAAAAACATCAAATAAAGTGATCGAAATTCAATCTGTATAATACAGAGAACATATTATCTCGAATCTCTCGATATAAGGGTCCCCCCTGCAAAATTTTCCCACTTTAAGCCCTGTTTAAGTACAACAAGTGCAATTCAACGGACAGTACGCGAGCGGTCCATAACGTCCATGACAAATTGATTTCAAATCGCACTGACTGTAAATTCGCGCTGTTCTAGGGTTCGAATCGATTAGTATCCTTCCGATTTTTTTTTTTCTCATTAAAACCGTTCTATTCTCCGACGATATATATTTTGTTTTACTTCCTTATCCAAGTCCTCCCAAACTTTGAGCCCGTCCGTCGCGCCGCTAGAATTCACGAATGAATCTCGTACTCTCGTTTCCAATAGATTGATTGCAATCGAGCGAACACAACGGAGAAAGCGTTGTGCCCCGGACTGTCTCTGTGCGTCTTTCCAAAGAGTCCGATATTAATCGTACAACTAAAAACTGCGTCTCGAAAAATATAATCGGTCGCGTTTCCTGCAGCATTAATATATGTGCGTGATACAATGGTATCGAATTTCTTTTCTGGACGGGTGGCGAGCAGCCGCCCCGAACATCCGTCGCTGCTGCGGCGACGTCCGAAAAGAAAAAAAGAAATGCCAGCGCGCGTGTTTACTGTTCCGCCGCGCGCTGCTGGATCCGAGCCAACAGTAGTGACCAACAGTCATCGATTGAATTTGTGCCCCCTACCATCCGACTGCCCACACACACGGTGCACGTTTTCCGGATCGTCCGTGTCTAAAACGTATATTTATCACCGCGTTATTATAGACTAATTAGTGTACAATTATTACGATCCTTAGACCAGTGGTTCTTAACGGGAGCGGTATTTGAGGTTCTTTTCCGCCCCCCCCCCCCCCCCGGGGAAGCGTTGAGCTTTTTCAAACTCGGAAATTGAAAATTTGGTATTTTATCATCAGCCGGGTCTGGAGACTTGAAATTTTGTACGGACGTTCGTATGTAGTGTAGGGGCGCACTGAGTGAGGTTTTTTTTCAAAGTTCTACCTCCGAGAGGGTAAAAGGGGTTTTTTTTTTTTAAAAGTTTGTGTGGATAAGTTTATATCGTGTACACGAATTTTTTTTTTTTCCCCGACCGTTTACCGCTGTTTTCGTCATGGTACATTATATATAAGGTGTATACAACCGGTTGCGGGTAATCGGCGACCCACACACACTGGGTGTCCAAAGACAACGTAAAACGGCATGAAAACTCGTTCGCATCGGCAGCCGACCGTCGTCCGTACTCCCCGTACTGTCCGATCAGCCGCGGCCAGTTTTGAAAACGACGCGACACCGTCATCGAGTTAGGGCTGGCTATTTTCGCGCCTTTCGAGAGACTTTTGACGCCTTTCGAGAGACTTTTGCAACTTGTACAACGATCGAGACGCACACCGGGAAAGTGTTTTTCCGAATTCGCGTAACTCGCGGGCGCACTCACTTTTTAAATTTGATCTGGATTGTAATTCACCGAGCCAACTAAACTATGCCGGGTCGGGACAGCCGTATTACGCAACGACGCAACGACGTGAAATCAGAATCGTATTGTAATTATATACATATATTACGTATTATATTTTATAAGAAAAAAAAATTTTTGATTGAGGGAGGCTGTCAAAACGATAGACGGGGCGAAAAAAAAAAGGTTAAGAACCACCGTCTTTCCGTACGGAATTATTATTATCGTATTTTACGGCCGCGCGCGTCGACCGAACCGTCTTTTTTTTTACCGCCGCGGCTGCCTGTTTTTATCGTATTTTTTAAAGCGTCCAGCCGTCGTTTAGACCTAAAAAAACTGCGTGCGACGTGTGGCGGCGAGTTCCATCAGTCGCCGCCAAACGCGTGGGTAGAGACTAAATTTAAAAAAACGGATTTGGACGTTCGGAATTATTGTGAACTCTTCTCGTACGCGGCTGACATCGGCATTTTTTCTATAATACATCAAAATAATAAAAAAAAAAACACGAGAAACGGACGGAGTATCCACGTGTAACGTCTATAGTTCTTAATTTTAAATATCATTTTAAGAGAACGATACAAAATCAAGAGTCGCACGTGCGGTATACGTTTTCTGCCTGCAGCAGGATTTTTCAAAGAGAGTTATCGAGTTTGGTAAATAAATACAAACAGAGAAAAATTGGCACGATTTTTAAAATGCAAATAAACAGAAATGATAGTACCCATATAAAATTGTATAAAATTAAACGACTGTAAAAAATTTTGATAATTATAAACGGTATTCAACAGACGATCTTCACTCAGCTAACTATATCCACTCGCCGTCGCTATTTGGGCAACCGTGAATAGCGTACACACATTTTTACATTAGATTATTCGAATCGTGCAATGATCAATTATTTACAAAATATAATGAATGTTTTTTGAAAACTGCAGCAAAATTATGCGTGAAGAGCTTTAGCGATTTTAAGCGATACTCGGAACAAAACGTTTATCTATAATAAAAAAATACAAAAAAATCTTGATTTGGTACGAAAAAAATATACCCTCGTGTTGTTACGATTTCAAACGAATTTACAAACCATTATTAAAACCATTATTAAAATGTGTACGCTTTCGGTTGGGCGGTATTGAGTGCAATGATATTGTACGGTTGAAAACGCTGACCATTTAAAGTAGGTGAATGGATGTTTAAAAACAATCGTGTTTCAAATACTGTCAATTAAATGAAAATTGGGTTGGAACTTTACTCAACTCTAATTTTACTAATCGCTTCGGGCACACATTGACACGTAGAAAGAGCTACAAAAATTGAATAAAAATCAGTTAGACGACGCGTGTAAAAAGACGCCACTATTAAACGTATTTTAGTTGTAGAAATCGTTTAATGTAAGTTACTTTTAAAACTTGAATTGTTATTACAAATCCATTGCTCTGCTACGTTAAACAACTGTGCCAGTTTTATGTCTGTAAGTACATCATGCTACGGTGAGGTAAATTGAACATTATAATGGTTGTTGTCGAACGGCATTTTATTACACCTTAGCACCCTCCTACAAAACTATTACAGGCTTGCGAGTTTTTAGAATTGAAATCGTTTATCGTATACCTACGATGTGCGAGTTATACACCGAAGTTCTTGTATACATCGCGCTTACCCTAATGAAATATCTTACACTACTTCATTTTTTTAGTTCCATCAGTTTTTTTATGAGTCGAAAAAAGGTTTCGTATAGACAGATGTATCCTCTTTGCCCCATACCGCAGTCTGCATGAAACGCTTCCTTAAAATCTCCGATTTATATCGATGAGTACACTATTCAAGCATGAAATGTCACACATGCTCGTTACGAACTTAACGTACGTACTAATCTAAAACCGATGGTAAACGCGGAATGTCTGAAAGTGTCTGTATAAAAAAGAGAATGTCACATCAAGATAATTTTTTTTATTTTTTACACTAAACACGCGTGCGTGCAAGTATGCGTCACACACCGGGTGGCATTCGCGGCGGTTGATTTAAAAAAAACGTATATGAGTCAAATCGATGTATACATACGAACGCAAGTATACTTATGGCATTATTGAGTCTATTGTTTGAAAAATTCATAAAACGTTTGAGGTTAGCGAGATTGCGTAAAATATTTTTTAATAAATTCCTACCTATCGGGGGCACATACGTATTAACATAATGTGTTTACTTGTTTACGTATAACATAGCTGTTGTATTAATACATATTAGAATTTCGCTCACGAGAAATTGCACGCATCACAGTCAATCGTGTATTTATTACAGACCTGAAAAAATGTATGTAGTTGGTAAAATAACATCGGTGTGGTTCAGATTTCGGTATTGGCATATGTACTCAAGGCTGGAAATTATACCTATCTAGTTAAAAGTTAATTAGTTACATATGTTAATTTCAACTTTTTAACTTAACGGCGTACGCGTCTGGTCGTAAATCAACTTAACTTTTAATTTATCTTGTTTTTTTTTTTTTAAACTAACGATTAATTTTTTATTAAATCGTTTCAATTAAGTTAATTTAAATTTGCAAAATGGCTGACAAAACGCGCGAATTTGAAAAAAGAAATTAAAATTGTACAAACTACATGGATAGCGCATTCTTTTTATAATTACGTGCTAATGTAGAGAAGTCTCTGTCGACACGTGTCGTTCAGGCCCTCCACTAGATGTAAGGGTCTTAAGCAAAATGCACGTTAATTACAAAAGTGTTCGTGCTAAATTATTCGTCTTTCAAAATCATGAAAATTTCAAAATGGGGGTGGCACTGAAGACTTGTGGTACGTTTTAAATTTAAAATTTAATTTTGGACGCAAGTATTAAATTTCTGTTAAAATAGTTTAAAATGTACTCTTAGTTAATATCTAAAAACCTACCTGTCAGTCGTTGTTTATAATATTTTAACGATTACTCACGCGTTTGCTTTTTTATAGGAATTATAACGATTAACATACGACTAACAGAAATCTTTGTATACTTCTTTTGAACAGTTATGAAATCATTAAAAAAAAAAAAAAAAGGACACGCAATTATCAATCATAATGGTGTACCTATATCATAAAACATCCATTACCTTTTATAAACATAACCCATACTTACAAAGTGCATTTTTGTAGATCATTTCTTCCTGAAAACAAAATCGCGACCATATTTTTACGTCCTCCGCCCTTGGACTACTTAAATCTAAATTGTATATCCACAACACACGATGAATATTAAGCGTATATATATTGTAAAATTACTAGGACACTCGTGTTTTATAGTTAGTTGTTGTCCTCAGCTCTTCGTGATCCACAAATAGGCTTGAGTCAATGTAGATGATGGTCGAATGTCAATAGCAAGTACCTGTCTCACTCTTCATTATTAGAACAAATTCGTGAAATCGATACAAATAAGTTTATCGAAGTATGCCTAAAGACGAGTTATGAATTGAAATGGAATCAAACTTTGAAGTTTGATGTCGAATAGTTTGTTACTTAATTTATAGTCAGTACCTATATAGATATCAAAAAACACTTAATATTGAATAAAATATAGTTTTAAAGTTTGGTACTAGGTAGGCAATCAATACATAGATGGGTACCTAAACGCAGCCTACCAATTTTAAAGATTTAAATGCCTACATAGATTTTACCTGTATCAATAAAAAAATATTTATTCCATCAAACAGACATTACAAAATTAACACAAGAGATGGATCTCCTCAAAAGCCACAGGCTGTGCAAGAGGAGTGAGATCAAACAAGGTATTTTAATTGAGTACCTACATGATTTTATATAGTAATAAATGGTAAGCCAATAAATTTGGATCAACAGATAATATGAAGTAACTATTATTTTTATTAATAATGACGTGTTAAAATAATAGGTATCAGTGTACTTTTTATACGTACAGAAAATTTTGAAGTTAATAACTCAAGTCATGGTAACAAAAAAACCAAAAACTGTTCTCATTTTAGGAACTATAATTCTGTTGTTATAATCACTGCTGTACAGCAACGCGGGCATAAATACGAACTCTTGTTGAGGAGTTTTGTATAGGCAAATTATATTGCGTCCACATTTTATGTGCCCTTACACGACTACTGAAATGCACGAATATTAAATTTAGACTTCCAAGACTAAGCGCCGACAAAAAATTCATGGTAAGCATACATATTTATACAATTAAACACAACATTTAATTAAAATTTTTTATGTAATTAATAAACTGTTCATTTTTTTTTTTTTGTTAGAAATATTAACTTGTTTTTGAACTTTAAAATGTTGTTTATTACCTAGCATTCAGTTTCGACAACATGGTAAAATCCAGTTTTTCTTTCAGCCTGTTGAGCGGTATCAAATGCTTCCTTTTTTAATGTTTCCCTAGTCTTTTCCTACTTTAATTATGTTTTGATTTTCTACCTCCTCGTGAATCACAACTTTGGTTTTCTGTTCTTCGTCTGCTTTCTTCTTAACACATTTCATACTACGTTCTTGAACTCTCGGCGAAATTCAACGGACCTCTAGTGTTATGTTTTTATATTCGATAAATCTGTCAATTTTATCAAACCCAGTTCTCTCGTGGGCCCCAATGGTTTTTTTTATTTTCAATTTTTTACCATCATTTCTTTGTAAACAGAAAAACCATGTATATTCTACCGAGGCTTATCCAAATTATAAAACAAAAATCAATTTAACTACCATTTCCGCGCATTGTATTTTCTTCAATAAATAGTTGTGACGAAATATATATTATAGGTGTTCATTAAACCGGTCAAAACTGTCCAATCTATATGGTGAGATCACGTTTTGAATAACTTAAATTATTGCTGCAGAGCGTTGTCACCCAGGTACTACAGCCAGGGCCATCTTTAACCTTTTTGAGGCCCTGGGCAGTGGTATAATGGGGCCCCTACGACTTGGGAAGAACACTATTTTATTAAAACGGGTAAAAAAGAAAAAGTCTAGATCAATTTAACTGTAAATTATTGTTATTTTTAGAACTTCTAACTCTCGTTCTTTGAGATAGGTCCTCGTAGTCAGATCCCGGATTTTTTTCTTTGGCGGACGATTTGAAGCCATCAAATCTATCCCTGAGGTTATCAATAAAATCATCGAGTGAAGTTAACAAATTAGTTGCAACGGTAATAAATATCGATTATCGGTTGGTGATCTGGCAGGAGCTAGGGGGCCCCATCGATTGCGGGGCCCTGGGCACGTGCCCAAAGTGCCCAATGGGAAAGAGGTGCCTGACTACAGCAGGTTATGATTTTCGTGACACTGAAAGCGAATTTTCGAGAATTTGTCGATAAAATTTCATTCGAGATTAAAATCACCTCGAGTTACGGACAACGGATATTATAACCGGCTCGCGGGCTACGGGGCAGTGTAGAATAGTGTACTCTTCTCTCTTTTTTTTTTTTTTCGAGACGATCCGCAAAAGTTGATTTCGTCGCAGAAAATCCCGATCCCGTCAGCAGCCGACACGATCCGACCGCAACAACAAGCCTCGTCGCGATTTTCAGTTTTTCTTTTTTAATCGCCCGTTCGGCAGTCGGGGATAATGAACATCGTACGGTGTTTTTTTCGGTAAAAAATAATTAACCGTCTCGCTCGTCGGCGCGCAAAAACGACGACAGCGACGAACGCACCCAACCGCCGAGCGCCCGCGTACTGATAACGAACGGTGGCCGGCGGCAGGCGGCGGCGGCGGCGGCGCAGTGGTGCCACCCGGGGCGACCGCGGCGCAGTTCACTGATCCGACGACGACGAGGGCCGCCGCCGCCGCCGCCGCCGAGAACGCACAAGCGCAGGCGGACGTCGAGGCCAGCAGCGCCCAGCGGTCCGATGATCAACAATGTAATCAAAAAAAAAATGCCGTCGGGAAATTTCGAGTAGTTTTCAGTGTAATAATAATAATAGTGATCGTCGGACGCCGCAGCCGTCGCCGTCGCCGTCGCCGCCGCAGTTGTTCGTCGTGTAATCTTTACGGTGAGTCCGGGAGGTGGCCCGCGGACGGAGCGCGTTTTGGTCCGCCGTTTTGACGACGGTGGATTGCGGCCGGGCCAGTTTCGGGAAACTCTGTCGACGCGGCGGTGTCCAGCATCGCCGCAAATATCGCGGGTGCTGCACCCCCCCTTGCCCTCCTCCCCCGAAATGGGTACCGTGGCGACGACAGTAGTCGAGGACGCCGAACGAAAATGCTGCGAGTGCCGAAAATTCGAACCTGTCGTCGAGACCGCGTTTTATTAGAGACGTTCGGGTTTTCGATCTCGTTCGCGTCTTCCTTTTAATTAAAAATATGCGGTTCTTACACAACTCGTCGTTGTCACCGAGAATTGAACCGCCGGAATCGTTTTTGCGCGCTCGTTACTAACGCGTCTGCTCTTTTGTTTACAGAATAATTTAACGATGATTAGCTGACAAAGTTGAAAATGTTGCAGATCAAAAAAGAAACGGTAAGCATTTTTTGTTCTGGCCCGGGGATATATTACGATCTTGCATATCTTTCAGCTATCTACTCTCGACGGTATTCCGTTTGGTATTTTCGTTTGGTTTTCTTTTGTCTCGGCAGCTCCGTCATAAATTCGTACGGTTGTCGATTCTAATCGTACTGAACCAATCGTATAATATCTATTTTTACCAGATAATTTTTGAAAATATTTACTAAGAATTTACACGTCAGGTATTGAAATTATGACAACACTTCCAGAACAGTTTTAAACGACCGTAAAATTATGAAAACTTATTCATTTCAAAAGTCGCCTCTTCAAAACGGTGCTATTACATTTTTGCCCTAAGTTTGACTCGTCAGTGTTGCTTACCAGAAAAATGATGACAATCATGGAAATATCGAATACAAAACGATATTTTTAAAAATAAAATTTATCGACGTGCCCTAAAATGCGTTTACGCTATTTTAATAATTTTTTAGCTCTCCCAAAAGTGCAGTTTTCCCATAATACAATCACGAGTTCAGAACGGAAAAATATAACGTATCAGAAATTACCACCACGAGTGTCCGTTAAGATATTATTAAATTCGAGACCCCACGATATTCACATCATTCTTTGAGTACGGAAATTATTCGTCAACACGTTTATTACTCGTAAGCTCTAATAAAAATAAGTATGTACTTTATGAGAGTTTTATGGATGCACGTTTGGTGTTTTGTTTAAAGAAAAACCTATTTGTAATGTATCGTTGCTGTCTATTACAAATTGTTAATGTAGTTTTTGTTGGGGAAATGAATAGATTCCTATAATTATAATTAACAGGGATGGCGCTTGATCAAAAAAATAATCGAGGTTTTGGTAAAGACCCGTGAAATTTTTTATTTTTCGGCCCTGATGGCGTCTTAACGTATAACTCTAGTTACCCACTCCCGTTGCCGACCATTCTAATCGTACGAAATAAACCCATGATCGTATTACAGGTTTTTAATTCTAGAACGCCCTATACAAGCGTATAAAAATGAATTACCTATACTTTGTTCCTTTCGTTCAAATCGTATTATTTTTTTTCTAGATAAAAAGGGAGAGCCCCGAAGCTCCTACTCCTGATAGTACTACTATTGATAGCAAGAGTTATATATGCGGAGAAGAAGTGTTGGTTCATCTCAGTGACGAACGATTTTATTTAGGATTTATAGCTAAAGTAAATATTATATCTCTTTTTAAACTGACATTTTGTTCAAATTGAAAGTAATGACAATCGCAATTACGTTTTGATTTTAGATAAGATATAAAGAAGCTAAATGTTTAATTAAGTTTGGAGATAATACAGTGAAATGGGTGTTCTTAAAAAATGTCACACGGATGACTTGTACGAGCACAAATACTCAATTTTGCTACGTGTGCAATATCGAGACCATGGTTGATGATATTTGTGTGTGCGACAAGTGTGCCAATGCATATCACCGTAAATGTCACAGGGTAATTATTAAGTTATTATAACCTTATTTTAGACATGAATATTAAATGTAATATTTGAACTGTCCCCAAAAAATATCAATTCCAGTTTTTAGACTAAGATTTAGATGATTTTAGTCAAAGAACTCTGAGAAATTTTTTTATAAAATGCATTAAATTAGCCTTTTGTTTTAAATTTTAGTCATTTTATTTTGTTATTTATGGTATTGCAATATATTTCTGTAGGGAAAATCATTTTTAAAACCACATTAAAAAAATTTCAAATTATCTTTTGGCTCTATTCTTTACCAGAAATATGTCAAACAAGAAAAAACAATAATTTGTTAACTTTTTAAATGATTGTCGTTTGAATGGATTTACTCACATATGAATATGTCTAATATAGTGCAAAAAATTGTTGATCTGTTTTTTTTTTTATTTATAATACATTTGCCTTTTAATAATCTAATACTGGAATGTAAACTAGAATAGTTTATAAATTTTTAAGTTGATCAAGTAATTTTTAATTGCATTTCTAGTGTTTTTTTTTTTATTTAAATGTGTTTGAACAAATTGCTTTGTTTGCGATAAACTTTCTTTTTGATTTCATTCGTTAATGAAATAATAAATTATATTACTTCAGTAATTATGATAATGATTTTATGAATTTATAAAATTATGATAAATATAGCATTATGTACTATTTACAGAGAATTAAATATTAATTTTTTTTTTTTTGATTAACCAGATTATATATTTATGAAACATAAAATAGAAACTAACATACTATAAATAGTATAAAATTTGTATTTTTAAATATGTGTTTATATATATACATCCAAAAAACTGAGAGTGAATTAAGTATGCATTTTAAGTTCTCTGTCGATAGTTAGAAACAATCAAAAATTGTTTTTATTGGTAATACTTAAGTATTTATAGTTAGTTGTATTATCAAATTATTAATATTTCGTTACATTATAGTTTCTAATTATTGTTTTTGATTCAAATTATTTAACCTTTTTGTGTGATCATGTTTTGTTAATTTTATTTTCAGCCTGAAGTTGCAGTTCTAGATATTTCTGTTTGGATGTGTGCGCCGTGTAAGGCTAAGCAGCAGATTAAAAACATACAAACTTTAAACACTGTGTCAAGCACAATTGTTCCAAAAGTTATTAAATTACCTTATGATGTATGTGTTAGGATATTTATTTATCACGCTCATATTCGTAGGTTTTCTAATTTAAATTTATTATTTTTAGTTGAATTCTCTACAATGGGACATACACCATCGAATCAACAAATTAGGAACCTATTGTTACTGTGGAGAATCAGGTGACTGGTTTATCAAAATGTTGCAGTGTGCTAAATGTTTGCAGTGGTTTCACGAAAAATGTGTTACTTCTTTAGTATATCCATTGTACCTTGGTGATAGGTGAGTTAAATATTAATAAACTATACAATCGTTTTTTATGATACACATTTTTATTTAATATTTATAAAATTTGTACATCATAAAACTAGTTACTTAAGGTCTGACACCAGTAGTCACAAACAATTAATATATGTTGAAAAAAAGTTAATTTTGGGTTGATGTTGTGTTACGTGAGAATTAAAATGGTTAAATGGTTAAGCCTTTATTTAATTGTTAATTATTCAAACATGTTTTAAATAAATATAATAATAATAAATGCAAAGTTCAACTTTTGTAAGTTGGATACTTCTTAGTTTTTTTTTTTCAATTTAATAAGAAAATAAATGTCTTACAAATATTTTTTTTAAATCCATAATGTTATATAACATAAATCTTGATTATATTTATTTAATTTTTTAATACCTATTGAAAATAAATTGACCATTTTGGATGGTTATTGTATCTTTATACCAATTTCAATTTTTGTTGTAATACGGTACATTATACATGATGAACACTTGTTTACTAATTAAATGTTATATATCGTACAGATAAATTATTTTATTTTGGATTTAGGGGGAATAATCCTATTATTTTTATTTTTTTTTTTTTGTTTTTGCTTAAATGGTTTGGTTGAGTATACCATCTATAGTTCATACTAGGCTTATAATGACACTACAAAATATTTTTAAAAAATTTCATTTTAAGCGTTGTAGTTTGAAGTCTGTAACTTTTGAATGTACAATCTATACGTATTGCTTGATATCTTGTCGTTGGCCAATTTTTGAAAATTATTTTCTTTTTTTAAGTTATGGTTTAAATTGATTTGATTAATGTTAATAAACCAAACTATTGTATACTTTTTACTTCTGGTCTGGGGTGGGACTAAGGTTTGATAACTGGGATAGATCCCAGGCATAAAATTGTTGATCACCTGAGAATTAAAGCTGCTTAGAGAACAAAACTTATAACTGCAAGTTAAGTTTTACTTACTACTCATAAAAAAATTAATTTAAAGTAGTTAATTGATTTATAGTTTGGCACAATCTAAATATTTTGACTGGATGTAAAAATCCTCGTTTTTCCTTTGCTTTCAATAATATTAAAATGCAGTAGCGCGCAACGCTACTAATTTTTTCAGGTGTAGTTAAGCATTTTTACCCTCCCTCCCCATTGAAATCTTTATTTAATTACTTAAATTATACAACTATAAATTAAGACACATTCTCTTTTTAGTTTTGATCACTTAAAATTATTAAATATGTCAATTTTAAGTGCAAGTGTCGGTAGTTTGAAGTGTTCATGAATTTATCATACTTACATACATCATTCATACATTTTTTAGGTTTGATGATTTTATGATTTCAATTAATCCTTTTCCTTAATTAGTTAAAAGTCAAACTTTTTGTTCAATAATTATGATTAAAGTTCTTACTCAGAATTGATAAAAAGTTTCATTTATCCTGTCTCTGGGCAATTGCTACACTTGGGTATAGGCCTGGGGGGCACCACTGTTAATATGTACATCGTAGTTCAAACTCTGTCTGGTGTCCATATTTGAGAGTAACGTGTTTAGATTTTTGATTGTTTAGATCACATTTAGAGTAACATGTTTTCTTATCACATACTCATTTAAACAAATAATAAGTATAGAATTGATTGCACCTACTTTAAGTACTTATTACTTTACTTATGCCTTTTTTTATTAACTTTATTCATTTTGTATACTTTTAGGTTTTATATTTTTGTATGCTCTATATGCAATGAAGGAACGGAATTTGTGCGCCGTATTGAAATGGAATGGTCAGACTTAGTTCATCTTGCCCTCTTTAATATGACTGCTTACAAACCACAGAAATATTATGATGTGGATGTTGATATACTGCCATACTTAGATAACCATTTAATTTCAATGTATCTACCTCCTACGGTAAGTCTTTTTTTAAATTATTTTCATTGTTTCCTTTTGACTTTTGTAAATAATATATAAGCCAATCAACTGATTATAAAATGTATTGATTGAACTTTAAACCTTATTTGTTAATAATATTAAGAATATTTTAATATTAGTATATTTTGTGCTCTTTATCTTTTATTCAATTAATAACAAAAAAAAAAAAAAAAATTATAAATTTTAGTTGTAATTCAAACATATAACTAGATATCTTTAGTTAGATTTTTTTCGTTACCATACGACAATGTTTTTAATTCTAGAAAATATTCAATGTTATAAATTAATTTAATTTCAGTGTTAAGTTTGCGCTTTAAATTTGTTACATGTATACATTTGTTTACAGATTCTTAATGTTCCTGTTTACGACAGGAAAGATTATGTTGTCAATTCCCTGCTCAAAGACACCAAACAGTTAGTATTTTTTTCAGATTAAAATGTTTTTTATGTGTTTTATGAAACCTTTTTATCATGAAAACTTGAAGTATATATATTTTTTTTTTCTGCAAGTATTAATATTTAAATTTAGTTTTTTGTTATATAGTAGGTTCGAATTCCAGGGTAAAAAACCCACCAACATGTGGGGACTCAGACTGAAGTTGCCGCCCAAGCCCCCACGTTTTTCGTTACCTGTTCAAGTTCCAATTAATGAAAATCTTTTGCACCATCAATTGTTCAATAAATTTAACCTCAAATTATTACCACCTCTGAAAAAGTAAGTACTTATATTTTTCACGCATACTTAAAACATTTACATTTTTAGAATTTACAAACTTATTTTTGATTTTTACTAATAAATTTAAAAATTTAATAAATTGTTTTGTCAAGAGCGTATTTTTTATCAGTAAATGCTATGAAATATTAGCCGATTTGTAGGTTTTTTCCAGATATTTGCTTTATGGATTGTTTGATAGAGTAAATTTTGCATATTTTAGAATGAAATCGTCAGTAAAAGATCTTATTTGTTTATTTTACAATTTTTGAATTTTTTTGTGACAGAAAAATAACCTTATATGAAAAACAATCAATGAAATATGTTGAATTATCATTTGTTTGTAATAAAACTAGTAATGTTTGTCACACTGTTCCATTCATATTGTGATAATAATTTGTTGTTACTATTACAACTTGACCAAATTGCAAAAAAGATTTTTTTATTCATGGTATAGGTATGTGTATAATAGTTACTTTGTTTGAATAAATACATGCGCCATTAAAGTACCAGCAATAACTCATACAAATATTAACATTATAAAATTTAAAAAAATAATTATTAAAATATTAGCATATAAAAGCATATTTTAAGAAAATAGAATATTTCTTGGATTTTTTAAACATATTTTACCAGTTTTTAAGGGAATATTTAAAGCATGATTTGGTATTTTTTTAGTGCATATTTGCGCTTCATAATTTAAACTATTAAAAACCTCAAAATCTGCTCTTTACTTACACATAACAGAAAATTTTTACGCATCTAGCAATATCTCGCGTAGTGTCTATGTGATATGTTAATATATATTTTAGTAACTGAAGCACAATGTTAATAAATAATATAAAAATAATTTCAGGACTGATCTAATATTGAACCATCAACTTGCTAAACCAATGTACTCAGTAGAAGGACTGAAATTTTTACACCAAGATTCACATGTTGTTATGTTACCAAAAGGCCTTCCATCAATAGGACATAATGTAAGTGAGACTGTTTAATATTGTTAACGAGAAAAGAAAATTTAGATTATTTAGTATTTACAATATTAAATGTATTGGTTTCTTGTATCATTATTGGACGCGCCATCAAACATGATGTATTATAGTTCCCAAACACCTCCCTCAATAATTAATTTTTTTTTCAAATTTTTTTTAACACTAAATTATAGTACAAAAAATTTTCAGTTTTCATGTCAAACCCACCCCAAAATGTAAATTTTTTTTCCTTTATACTTGTTTGTTATTGATTGTTATATCATGTATTACATATAATTTATCCAAAATTTAATCTGTAAGATTGTGAGTAGCCAAGTAAAAGACATAGTAGTACATTTTTTTTGCTATCAATTGTTTGGACGTTATATAATTATATATAATTTACGGTAATCTTTCTATTAAATATCAGCCAAACTTACTGGGTGTAAACCTCCAATAACTAAGATTGGGTGGTAAGGGGATAATGAATGTGGTGAATGCAAAAATACTTTAAATTTCAACCTAGTGTATCGAAATCATGATAATATTCAGCATTGATGCAAGTTAAAATTGTCTCAACTTCACTATTAAAATATAGATTATTTACAGCCTTTAAATAAAAATAATGACTGCTGGCCGTGTGTGGGTAGTTTGTGCTAAACTTTGTAGTTGGTCACTGTTTTGGAAAGTTTAGTTCTAAGTTCTCAAATTTGTTCTACTCATTGCCTATTTTGAGAATCAAATATTTACTAGAGCCTTTCAAAATGTTTATATGGTGTAAACAGCACCAATTTCATTACTAGTTTATCAAAAATTAAAAAGAAAACAAACCCAAAACAAGATTAATAACAAAATTGTCAATGAAGTAGGTATTTTAGTATTAATTTGTTAAATCAGGAAAACATCCTTTTTTGTAACAGCCATATGGACTTCTAAAAGCCTCGAAACCTCAAATTATTTTTGGGTCTTTGACCACCACCCTATTGGCCTCCAGTGCCTACTAGGGATCAGCCACTTTGAGAAAGGCTAGTATCATTAGAAGTTTCAATTTGCAATCAAATATCAACACATCTTTGTGAAATCAATAGCTTCTTATCTCCACTCAGAATCCTAAACAAAACATTTAAAAGATGTTTTAAATTTGTTAGTTGGGGTAGTAATTTTGTTTGTATCCATTCAATAATATCCATTACCAAACATTTAAGTATGGTTAAATACTATTTTATTATTAAATTTAAATTAACAAAACATACTAAATTAATTAATGTTATTAATTTAACCTATTAATTCATAAATTATAATTGTTATTCATATTAAAGTACAAATATAGACATTATTGTAATTAATTCTAAACTGTTGGTGAAGTTGTAAACATAATTTTTCTTATGATTTGAGGCTCTAACCTTGGTGATATCAGACAATAGCAGCAATCTATTACTGCTTTAATTTTACTGTTTGTAACAATCACGGTGATAAATAAACCGGTGACACAGCTGTCGTATAAAAGTATTTGATTAAATGGTCCCCTCCGTTGCCCTGATATCTGTGATAAAAGTTGATTATGTAGATTTCTTGATTAGAGTTCTTGTAGCGGTAATAAATTAAATCACCAACGTCTGTTGTAAGAAACAATGTTTTAGTTTCAATATTTCTCCGTGGGATTGCTATGTGTTAGATCTACACACGATTTTTACTTAGCAACGGAGGAGCGGACCATACATTTTTCCCTAGTTGTGTAACCAGTTTATCTTAAATCGTGGTAACAACTAACTTGATTACTGTTAATTTAATTAGTGAGCATTGTTTTCTATCGTGTTTTAGTCATTACTCATTAATGTTAAATGTATAGATGCAATCAAGATTATGTCAAAAAAGTATTATTAAAATAAATGTAACCGAGATGATTGTTTTAGTATAACTGTAGTTATAATACTTAACATT
This sequence comes from Hormaphis cornu, assembly GCA_017140985.1. Lineage (NCBI taxonomy): Eukaryota > Metazoa > Arthropoda > Insecta > Hemiptera > Hormaphididae > Hormaphis > Hormaphis cornu. Next base: position 37,928,864 of record CM029357.1, on the reverse strand, counting down.
TGAAATTATCATAGGTGTGTATCAAAAGTGCCAGTCCAATTGTACCTGCGCCAAGATCTGTTATCGAAAGACGGATCAAGCAGCAGCAAGTAGAGACAATCAAACCAACTTCTCGAAGTTCAAGTGTGGTTACAAACAAAGTAAAAGTAAATATCAAATCCAACATTAATTTTACTCACATTCATTGAATTTGAATTTAAATTTTAGAAATCACTGAAAAAAGAAAAAGTTCCTGAAAGTCGGTCACCTTCACGCTCAACAGAGAGTACTCCAGAAAAATACATATCTGCAACTGAAGAAGAACTGACGAGCGATGAAGATGATGAAGATCTTGATGAAGAAGATGATGCTGATTCATTACGTACAAATGATCTGCAAAGCCGTCGCAGTCAAAGACTCAGTGTGAATCGTTTGTTGAATGGACGGCCAATCGCTAGATCTTCACTACCTCGTGAAGCTCGTTCTGCTGCATCAATTACGTTGCCACTATCTTTAGCGCCCGTAATTTCTCAACCTCAAGTTCGTACTACAAAACGACGTTTAAGTGAAAAAGATTTGCGTGTTGACCGCAATGGACAATATTTAGTGAAGAAAAAAAGACTACGTCGAAATGGCTTACAGAACAGCAGTTATACACCTACAAAACGCCAGTCTAAGAACAACTGTAATGGTCGTCCAATGTACAAATCATACTCCGATTTCTTTGCTATTCATGGTCATTCGGTAAATAGGCCTTGCTCTCCAGATACTGCTGTCGATTCGTCATCTGATCTTAAAACCTTAGTTCATTCTTATTTTGGCGCTAGTAACAGGATTGCTAATGGCGAAGAGTATACCATATTGTGTAAAAGAACTAATCCAGATGGGTCGGAAGAATTTCTAATTCGATGGGATTAGGAAAATCATGAATTCAAAATACTCCATTAGACTAAATTAATTCCAAAATTTTTTTTTTTTGCAAAAAACTAGACGAGATAAAAGTCTATTAGTAATAGTAAAATAAAAACGATTTTGTTTTAGAATTCCATATATTGTTGCCTTTTGGGGTCTTTGACTGTTATTATCAATGTTCCTGATTTGATTCTTGATTTCCTATTGATAGCTATGTGTGTTCTATTCAACTTTCAGCTGTTGTAAACAAATCTGTTTTTTTTTGTTTTTTTTTATGGAATATTGACGGTATATTATATGATAATAATTATTCCTACCGCGTATTGCATAACGTGTACTGGACTCGGCTCATTAACATACTTTACCTAAATCTATTATAGATTATTATTATTATTATTATTACTATTATTATTACTGTTGCTAATTAATCTTTTGGATATTGTTATTGAAAAATGTGTCTTTACACGTTTAATGACAGCTGCCACTAATTATAATAATTTCCTACTACTTATTAATTTACTACCATAATTTAATGAATGTTTAACGGTCGCACAAGGTTTTAAGTTTTTGCATTTTGTTGTAAATTAAACAAATGTGTAAAAAGAAACAACTTTCAAAGTTTGTACGTGTATTTTTTTTAACGTAAATTGTGTTCATACTTATATTCTAGTGATATCGGCGCATTACCTCTTTGGTAGTTTTTTGGGTGAAATTATCATTTATGGTTTTACCAGACCCCGACCAACCCTATACATTTTTGTCTGTCTTAACATTTTTTGTGAAACGTACGTTCTTAAATTTTACTATCAAACACAACAATGGCTATTTGAATATTGCATGTACATTTTCCAAAATGTTGAAACATGTTTTGTTTTATATTAATTATGGTATTAGTAAAATTATTTATTATAAGACATGTAATTGTTTGTACTTATACCATTGGGTTATAGAATATCGAGTAGTTAAATTTTTAACATACATTTTGCCTTTGCAAATATTATTTTTAATTGTAAATAAAAATGAAAAAATTTCCGTGTGAAGACTGAGAACGTGTGTCCAAAATATAAAAAATATTTCTGGTTATGGTTTTAAGGTCATGGCCTTGGAAACTTTAAGAATAAGTTTTGTTTTTACTTTGGGTATTGATAATTTTGTGCTGCTAGTGTTTTGTTTTTACATTTTATGGGGTTTTAAGATGTGTTTTAGATCTCGAAAAAATTAATTCATTTAGTGTTTTTTTTTTTGTTATGAATTCATACTTACATATATTGATTTATGACTCGTGACATTTATTTTTTGACATCATAAGAAACGTCAGCAAACAAGACAAGACTTGTCTATTTTAAGAAAATAATTTTAGTTGATCATGCATTTTCAATTGGTGACGATATTTTTACTTACAAAACAATGATTGTTTTATGTTGAGTTCAGTTTTAAATACATAATTTACTATGTTCATTATCTTGTGTACTACAGAAGTGAATATTTTGAACATAATATTAAGTTTTACAAGAGAATAATTGTTATTAGACAGCTTTTTTAAATACCAGCATAATGATTGTTTAATGCCCAGTGCTCGAATTGAGGATGGACGCAGGGGGGCGGAGCTCCTCTTGAATTTTTTTAAAGTCTTGGAGTCCCCTTTCGTTTATTTTTCCAATTCGAGCACTGTTAACGCCTCTCTTTGATATAAAGTTTTCAATAAGTAACTGTAAATTATCACTGCCATTAAGACGACTGTTAATTATTACATTTTAGACTTAATAACGTTTTGATATAGTTAGCTGTCATATTTATAATTGTTTTTAAAATTTCTTTCGACGTAAATAATACTTATGTATGTTCCTTATTATTTTCAATTAAAAAAATGTAGTCGTAAATAAATGTAGTATTCTAAATCATACTATGGAAGTGTAAACCAAACTTAGTTGTCTTTCTGTTTTTGATTTTTTAGTAAATATAATTTGTTTAGTATGATATGATATGGAATACGTTTTTTTTTCTGGATGGAACCGATTTTAGTGTGTGATGATTTGTATTAATTATGATTACCTAGTTAATGTATATTTAGTCAACATTTTTTTTGAAGTATGTGTTTAAAAGAAATTGTTAATTTACATTTAAAACTCATCGAAATGTGTATTTAATTTTTTGTGTACATAAATACGTACAGATTTAAAGTCTTCATTTATTTGTATACATTAATCATTATGTGATTATGTGTATTTTTAATATTATAAGTAATGTAAGAAATGACATTTCACATTTGATATTCTGCGTGTTCTTTTTTAAACCTTTTTATCCTCCTGTAATCTATAGTTTCTACAGTTTTCGGGATCAAAGTTTTGTACAGTTCAATAATCTTCCGACTGTGTAACTATTACGGAAGTTATTGAAAACAACACCTCATTGACCTCTATGTATTCTGAACTTCTGAGAAGTAAAAGACTCTCAAATAAAAGACCAGACGTAGGTAAAGAAACGGTAGGTATTTTGTTTCAAGTGGTGACCCGAATTGAAAGCACCGACATTTCTAACGGGGCTTAAAATTATTGGAAATTTTAAATTCAATCGAGATTATAATCATTCCTCGGTGCGTTACATTTTTAAAATTATTGAGCAATTAAAACTTCAATCGTTTTCAAGTTATAACGATCTGAAATATTTACATCAATGTTATGTGCAGTTTTCGAGGGCCCACTTCACAATTGTGTACTTTTTTTTATACTCTGTGCACTCTTACTGCAGAGAGGTTTTTTTTGATCCTTGATGATTTAAAACATAGAAAATTTTTTAATTTGCTTACAATTAATACAAATATATATATTCTATTAATTTTGACAAATTTTTGATCGAATTAGGTATAGAGAATTGAAACTTTGGAGTTTGTTAATTTTGCAGTTTTTGTGTCATAAGGCATTTAACTTGTGTACACATTTAACAGTGTAACAGTGGGAACATCTCAATATTGGGTCATGTAATACCAAGTATCAGATGGAAAACCGTTTCATAATATTGTTACTAATTTTTTTAATGTAATTAAGATTAAAAGTCAGTTCCTAATTAGTTTTATTTTACTTAATAATATTTAATAACTTATCCAAAATAATAAGTTATAAAAAATTTCTTTTATAGGTATGTATGGTTGCAATTGTTGATGTGATATTGTGTATTTGTTAATTTTATTAATAATAAAAGTTTCTTTTGTAGCGAAAATCGATCATCTTATTATTTGGTCTAGAAGAAACCGAATGAAACATAAATGATTTAGTTTATAAGTTATAAACAAATGAATTATATGTGAATACGTAAACTAATACATTATTTTCACAAATCACACATTATTTTCCCACTTTTGAAAGATTAAACATCGAAAATTGGTTTACAGAATCGTTTAACCAACACAATATATATATATATATATAGTAAGTATATCATGTTTTATACCGGTTAGTTTTTTTACTCTCGAGATTGAACGATAAGAAAATCTGTAAAATATCAAAATTAACTATATAGCGTCGTTCTATAACGACCCGTGGTAACGATAACTGATGTGTAAAACCAGTACTTACCAAATTAGCATATTACGATTTTACTAAACTTTTTATAAAATACACCTAATATTTTATGATAAACCTCTAATGGTTTAGGAAACTAATTATTTATGCTCAGAAAATATATTCAAAAAAAAAAAAAATATCCACATTGGTGGGTTGGGAACAAAAAAAAAAAATAATTACATTGTCAGTATATAACGACTTCTTATTTTGCATATTATATTCAATTCAAAACATAGAAATTATCGTAACTCGTTTGACCACTGTAGAGCTACCTAATTCAAGTGCAAAACTACTTGATATTTTGTTATTTTTTTCCCTGAATTATTTTATACGAAGAAAGTTGATAGGTTTATCAACTTACTGTCGTTCGTATGAATTCAATACAAAACTACAACTCGAAATTCAGTCGAGTAGCGAATCTGGTATAAGTATACAGATACCATCGTGTGAATGAAAATGATTTTCGATTTCTTTTTTTAGTGAATTTTAAATCATTACATCGCCTACCAGCTATAATGTATTATGTGGGTATTCATATTAATCGCAACGATTATTTCTACTAAACTATCCCAAATAAGTAAATATTTGCGGTCTAAGACCTTTTTGGCGCCGTAACAATACAATGATATTTTTTCATACAAACTTAATATAGATATAAGAAGTAGGATCAAATATTACTGAATAGAGGCTCTTAAAGAAAAATAAACGGGGAAATAGGAATAATATCACATATTAGAAGAATTATGATGCTAATTTTTCTGTAATGGTATAAAAACGATCAATTCATTCGTATATGTTTGTACCGATTGAAGATTTTAGACGAAGCAATAGCTGATTTGCTTACCGACGAATTTTCCGACAAAGTATTGTTCCGTTACTTGAAATCGCAGGTTACCAGAACGTCCGTGTTTGGGCATTTGTGTGTTTCTCTAAACTAAAAGCCTTACAACGCAGGTCTTGCGATAGATACCTATACAGCGGTACCTATAGAGTTGTATCAAATTACTTATTTACTTGTATCACGCTTCCTGACCAGGGTTTTAGATTCTGGATATTCTGTCAACCGAAAATCGAACCATATATACACGCACAGTTTAAGGGACCGAAATCACGAAGCACGATAGAGTTTGCGTAAGAATAGTCTTCAACTTTAAACACTGAGCGACATGAATCTGCAATATACATTCTGCAATAATTCAATTGTAACATTTACTTTTAGATGTTTTTACCACCGGGCACCGACACCCCATTCAATATTAGTTTTTCCTACACCAACGAGTTTTTGCAGTCGTCATTTTAACACGAAAGTATTACGCACTCATTGCGCTCAGAGCCTCAGGGGTGTTCTCACAGGCCGCAAAAGGGTACCTGTAGTATACGTCGTATATTCTCAAGATATTTTGATATTTATATTGTATGCTCTCAAGACTCGAATTTCTACACGAGGGGGAAAACTTTGATTACCTGTTCAGAAAACGCCTTGAAAGTAGATAAATTCAGTTTATTTTCAAAATTCAATTAAATAATTTTTACGCGATTCGCCAGTTGGTATGTTTTGTATATGCACATAGTATTGACGTCAAGTCTTTACCACGTCGTTGGATATAGTCAAAATATTACTGTCAGGTATTCAGATAGGTAATGAGAAATATGTATAGATGTGACGGATATTGCGATTTTTTTCTATCTCAATAAGTAGATTTAATTTAATTTTTGTATGGGAGTATAAAGATGACAGCATTATTAAAATGTTTGATTTAAATTTTTTTTGGTATTATTGACACGTCGTCTTTTACCCCCAACGGATCATAAGAAAAACGTTTGTATATTAAATATGTTTATGTTTTGGTTCCCGACGGCTTGTACTCACAAAAAAAATTAACACCACTGATTTCATATTATACATCCATATTATGTATGTAAGCAGTGCTCGAATTTAGGAGTATTTTTAGGAGTATTTTTAGGAGTATTTTTTAGGAGTAATTTAGGAGTACCCCTCAAATTTTTACAAATATTTCAGAGTACCCTTTCAAATATTTACCTTGACCCATGTGACCGAACATATATTATGATCTAGTACAATCAGGGGCGGAGTGGCCCAATTTGGAATGGTGCTGATGCGCTGAAGTGAAATATAACGAAAGATTCTGTAGCATGAATTTCTTATAAAACGCAATAATGATTTTTGAGTCGATGCAATAGGTAGGTAGTTAATGTAAATTATTGAACAGAAATTTGCTTTCGAAATAGGATAATATAATAGCTGGTAAAGCTTTGTTGAAGAGCTTAAAACTTAAGTATACGGATTAAGCGACGACTCGACTGGACCTTTGAATTAATTTGAACTTGGAAGACTTGCACATTTAAAACACGTTTTTAATGAAATATATTTTTGTAAGCCTGCAAATCTTTACTTGTCAGCGTCCCGCTTCAGTTATTTAGCTGAACTGTTTGTATGTACAATATATTATACATGATATTATTTTGTATGTGTACAAAGTATTGCGCATCATAAATAATATAGTTGATAAATAGTAAGCATGTCGTTAAACTCAAGTGGCTTGTTGGTACTTTTAGCCGACAAGATTCTGTACAACTTACTTTTTATCGTTCTCACGTACACATAAATACTATATATAAAAGTATAGTAATAAGTATAGTTTATAGTAATTTTATTTCACGTTTTATAGCGGATAATATAACATTTAATTGGACGTAAAATAAAAAACTATTCATTATTGTGATTCTTCGTTCGTCATATAATGCACAACGATAATATAACTAATTGTAAACTATCCATCTATATTATAGGTACCTACTTTCAAACAAAGTATGTTACTAAAACTACAAGTAGATACACTTATGCGTATAAGTGTTAAGTATACCAATACGTTTAAAACGTTTTTATAATGTACCTACTATAGAACTTTGTTTGCACATCATAATCAGTATTACGTTGTACCTATAACTGTCAATCGATTGTGTACAAAGCTCGAGTGCTCGTTTCCTTTGAAGTGCAATGCTTACACTCTTTGTGTAGCGCCTTTTGGCCCTCTTATTCCTTTTTTTTTGCTCTTTGAATCGACCATCATTTGCGCTTGTTTCTTCATTAAATGTCTGTTGGTCACGGGTTTCTCTTCTTCTTCCTTGCAGTTCGCCGATTCCATTCCGCTATCGTCTAGTGACCACAACGGTGCTACATTCTACAAAAATATACAAAAAATACTGCAGTGTACTACACGTTGATATTTTATACGTACACGGTTCACGCAACACTTTATCAAATCGAAATGTATTTATAATTTTATATATAATTTATAAATTTATAAATACTTCTACTTTAGTAAACGTACGCCGTTTTTTACTTCCGTGTTCACATTACTATTTTGATTCGTGTCCATTATTATTCCTGCGTTGTTTCTAACTATATTGCCGTACTTGGTTTGCAAAAGACACATCAACCAGTCAGCCTTGTCGACGCCTGGGCATTTTTCTGGTACTGGTGCGCTGTCCACTTCTTTTAACATAACGCACATATTGTACAGTCGAAGTAGCGTCAGGTCGATCTGACTGGACAACTCGGAACTATCTTTTTTTAAGCGTGCAAGCCTATCAGCTTCCTCGACGATGTTCAACTTGAGATTTTCCGTTTCTTCGTCATTCCTAATTATAGTATAAACAGAATGGTCAAATTACTCAAAATTCGTGAAAAATAAATGATTTCTAAAGACTAAAGTGATAACACTCATTCGAGCCGTATTATCGAGTCATTTCAAAACCTAATGTTATATTGCATTTTTTCTAAACACGAAAACGCATTTATACCCAATTTTGTTCTTTTTTTTTTAATTTAAAATTTAAATTTTGAATATACGTTGTATCTGTGTCAAAAACGTAACTAAAACTAGTTTAGATTCGTCAGTAGTAGGTATCTGACGGCGGATATATTGAGAAGTTTTTCTTCGTATAACTCACTGCTCTTTGTCTTGAGCGTCGGAAAATCGACATTGCTCGAATTCTTCATTGAGTTTTTGACATTTAAGCTGAAGCTCTTTTTTCTGATCTTCGGTAGTCGTTTTTAAAGTAGTTAGTCTATCTTTGGTTTCTTTCTGAGACACAAACTTTCTCCGAACATCTTCACTGTCTATCGAGCCTACGAATCGTTATTAAAACACAAATGCATTTTATACTTATCAACATACTATGTATATGGTGATTTTGATACAAAACTGTAATTAAATATAGTACCCATAGGTACTGCAGTCCAATACATTACCAGTGACTTGTTTCAGTTTGAAATATGGCGTGTCAGAAACTTCTTGACTGTCCGACGACCCGATGTCTCCAGGCCGTTGTTCTTCCGAAGAACTGGGAACCGAATCCTGGTGTGCGACTCTCTGCCCAGGAGGAAAAATCTTGCGTTCCAATTTTTCTAATTCCAATTTTCTTTCTTCTACTTGAGCCCTATATGTACATAAATAGTTAGATACTGCCGTTTCATTGTTGTCGAGCCTCCGCGTTTGACGGAACGAGTATACTACGTTTTACCTGATTTGTTCGACTTGTTTCATGCGAAATTTCGCTATATTAACCGCGTTGGTTTCTTTTTTTTGCAACACTAATCGGGTCTTGTCTCTCGATCTAACGGCTTCCTCGTTGATTTTCTTTAGTCAAATATTAAGACATTATTACGCTGTGTATTGTTGTAAAATTATCATTCTAAACGGATATTGTACGGTTATATATTACTTCTAGCCGTTGGATTTCACGTTGTTGCGCATCGATTGTCTTCTCTAATTTGTCGAGCGTCGAGTCGAACACGACGGAATCCTCCAAAAGCCGATTCCTGATTGATCTGTATTTGCGCGTCACGTGCGATGCTTCCATTCGGCTCATTTCGACCTGGTGAGATCGATTTTCGAGAGATGACAGCACCTGCAGTGCACAATACGCGTAAAATATACGATTCATTTTAGACACAGATTCGATTCATATGTATACAGGGGTGTCTCACCGTGCAGCGTGTCCCAGAGAATCATGTAATTATTTTTATTTTTCAAAATCTGTTTTTGGAAAATTTTTAAAAATATCATACGCTCGCACGTGATTTCAAAAACATTTCGCAAAAATCAGGTCGGAAAAAAAAAAGAAAGTAGAGAAAAAGTCATCCTCGGGGGCGTACGCGGCGAGACACCCGGTATACGACATAATAGTATTAAATTCGTCTTACCTTGGCCGTACTCGAATCCTTGTCAACGGCAGAATCAATCTTCGATCGCACGTCACTCCATCTCCCGAACAAGTCGTTCAACTTAATCCTTTTCTACAACTCGTAGTACGTATAATCAATCTATAAATATGGGTTATGCCCACAACTGGTCCGCATAAAATATTATAACGTTCACTACCTGATTAATGTTGTGTCTAATAAGATCGGTTTTTTTCTTCGCCTCTATCGATTTCGCGTCCAAAATGTCCAACGCTTCGTGATATTTTTTTCTTTTTAAAACCGCGATTTCGTCATGCGTTTTTGTATCCGGTAACACGTCTATGCACTACAGTGTACAAAACAGTGACACCTACGTGTAATCGGCTTACGACTGCAGTGGCGTGTCCAGGAATTTTTTTTTCTTTTTTTTGTGAGGGGCTGAAAAACACCCTGGACCACATCGATCGACCCATCTACGTATAGAATTTAGTCGGGGAAAAAACGAATTGCGCCTTAAAATTAATTTTAGCATTCTCCAAAAATTCGTACGCGTACCGCGTTTGGCGGCGGTGATATTTAAATCTATCGATACCACCTATACTAAAACGAATAACCCTCAGATACATCGCTGTAAAATTATTGGTAGGTATACCCGAAAATACGCTTTGTTTTCGTGCCAAAAAATACCCGAGTTTTTAAAATAAAAAAATTTCAATTTATCCGAAATGCCCAGCCCTCCTGGATACGCCGCTGGTTTACAAGGAAATCGTTTACATAATATATATATTTTACCTACCGTAGTTTCTTGTCTTTTAATCTGATACATTTCATAGATGTCTCGCTTTAACATTTGAATTTTCTCGTTGTTTTTTTTCCTCTCTTCCTCGCATTCTTCGTATTGAGCTTTCTTCTGACCCTCTTAACATTGTTTATTTTACAGACATAATACAAGATAGTACAGTACTCAATACAGCGTACTGTTTTCGTTTACACAATACATAACAGGTGTATTATATAGGTGTACGACGAACTCAATACAAATAGTACCGATACGCATTATAATTAAATTTTTCGTATTGTTTGTAAAATTTAACTTTTTTTTAAACATTATTTTAAATCGTAATTTTCAAACTATAAAATAATTTCGATAATGGGAGTCCAGTCGGTGCATGATAATTGACTACGAGTGTATTGATAAACGTGTGGTTTAATGGTTTGGACTGACTGATTTGGAGTTGGTGAGAACGTGGTCAATATACACATACATTTGTACGGGAAACAAATAAATAGTACAATGGTAAATAGTAAAAAAATATATTTTGTACTTATACAAAACTATCATTGATTCGAGATAACCACTGCGATAGCGGTTAACCACACACAAATACGTCGTGAGTGTAGTCTGAAATGATTGGTATACTGAAAACTAACCAATAGTTTTTATTTTTTTTTTAAGCATTGTTATGTATAATTTCTATTTCTATCAACATTTATCTTGTATTATAATTGTAAATCTGAAGAATGCCATTTGCAGTATACCTGCATGTTATCTAGGTAAATACGTATTTAATTTGTCTTGATTATTATGGGATGGATGGATTGTAACTAGTTACCCAATCAAAATACACCCATCTACTTTAAAAAATAATAGTTGAACGAATTCGTTAAAATTGACTCACCAGAAAGTTGAATTTTCTTCTTCAATTCGTTTATTCGTTTCACGAGTTCTTCGGCGGGTACCGCTGATTTTTCACGTTTATTGGGCATGATAATATTATTTTTAGACTGATTTGATTTGTACTAGAGGACAATCTCCGTGGATTAAATTTTTTAATTTACTTATTGGCCACCAGCATTAGATGTAAGTTACATTTGGTACTGCGTGTATTATTATGCAGTTTGATCGATAACAGAACCGTCAAGAATCACCCTCTCCAGTTATAATATACAGTTACTGTTATACAGTTTATACAGTAACTATACTTGTAACATTCTATTTTCACAATTTCAAATGATTGTTGATAGTATTTTTCTATACCTACCGGGAGATATCGTTTTTTGTTTCAATAAATTGTTTCATTAACCGTGTATTTTCGATTTAATGTTTTGAATAAGTATTTGCGAAAATGGTTACACATTTCAACGTATTGTAGAACGAAAAACACGAGTTATTGAGTAAATAGTAAATAAATCTTACAAATCAGGACGTTCTTTTAATGCGGTTGCTTCTAAATAATTTCATAGATATTATCACAACCCCTGTTGTTTTCTAAATGGCGAGTTGGCTGCATACCAGCAGGCAGTGATCTTCAACATTTTTTAATTGCCCTTGTGTTCCACCAACAATACGATAAAAACTGTTTATGTAAGTACATGCATACGAAGGTCTACATTCGCTGTCGCACCATAGTTTTTTAACCGCATTATAGGAATTTTAAAATTCATATCACGAAATATCGTTGATGTTTAAAAAAGAAATATATACAACGCAATCAAATATACCGCAGTTATTTAAAAATAAATTTTGGTACACCAGCTACCTATACTATTATAATAATTTTCAAATTATTATATTATAATATATCTACTAAATAATTTATGTATTATTTTAGTTTTATAATAAATAGAGGATATAAGAACGTGTATTGCATAATCATCATAGTAAGTGATCGCAATAAAAGTACCAGCTATTAAAATGTAATCAAAATCATGCGAAACAAAAAATTATACGCATTTACTAATGGTACATTTGTAAAAATGTACTATTTTCAATAGTTGACACATAGGTATGTGTCAACTATTAAAAATGTTGAAGTATGCAAAACAAATAAAAACATGATATATAACTTTATAAAATGAAATGTTATTAAACAAATTTCAAACACTTTAGAGTTATCCTCTAATATTTCTCAAAATAGCTCGTATATAGTCGTATCCGGGTGTATATATTATTATGTAGTAGGTACGATTTAATGGTTTTATAATATGCACACCGCATATACCATAATATCTAATTTTACTTTCATGTTGGATGATTGTATATTTTAATTTTTTTTTCAGTTGGCTTACTTTATTTCAGTTTTTAATTGGATATTATTTTGTTTGTCGGTATCACTAAAGTAAACCTATAAAAATAATCTTTTTAACAATGTTTTTTTTTTTAGTTGGCCCTAAAAATGCGCAGAAAAAAATAGAAGACATTATAACCCATATTTTTATGATATTAATTTTTTTTTTGTACAGTCAGGTCTACTCAAAATTTAAAACATATAGCCCGCACAAATTACCAAAGAGTATCTTTGAAATGTTTAATGTTATGATTACCTGTTATTTATTATTTATAGTTCCGTACTTACAGAACTTAAAAGTCAAATTGATAATACATTCAGGAAAATGCGTGCGATCGACAGGGGTGGGTGGACCATGGCCCCCTTGTGAGCCGACCCGTACCTATTATACTGTATTTATCTATATTTTTATTAGTCACCACTGTCTGTGCACGATTTTCTCAAAATTAAAACGATCTTGACGATTACATTTTGTACGATAACTTTGAATAGTGAACTTGTCATTTGGTAATAACTATAAAAATCAATTTGATACAGGTTATTACTTATTTATCAGGTATACCACTGTGTCTAACACATTTCGACCTTATATTAATCCGTATACATTCGTTATCCCGAAAATCGTTATCCCGAAAATCGTTATCCCGAAAATCGTTATCCCGAAAATTGTTATCCCGAAAATCGTTATCCCGAAAATCGTTATCCACAAATTTGAATATGTTGATTCAAATATTGGTTTTTTCATTGGTTTCGCTCTTATTGGAGCTCATCAGTCCAGGGTAGAAAACATCTGGAGGCCAATGGACAAAACACCATTGGCGGATCAAATCTAGGATCCAAACTCTATTTTTTTGGTTTTTTAAAGAATTTTATAAGTTTTTTTGGTTTATAATAAATTTTATGATTTTTTTTTAGTTTTTCATAATAATTAAAGCAAACAAAAGAATATTAAAAACGAAATATAAACGAAGGAAACACTTAAACAATCATTCGATGAGCTATTGCTCTGAGGAACTCATCAAGAGTTCGTTGATTTCTTGTATTTATAATATTTTGATGAGTCTGTTCTCTCTGAATATCTATATTCCTAACTCTGTTAGGGACTGGGATGGCTCTGACTATATTTTCGATTTGAATTTCTGTCTCGATTTTCGGGATAACGATTTTCGGGATAACGATATACATCCATATTAATCTTCCATTTTCGATATCAGCTGTTTATAAATCTTTTCAGCGCACAATTGTCGTCATTCATACTGTTTTTATTTGTTCTTTAGTCGTTGATTATTGTACTTGTGGGGTAAAGAAGATACGAGTATATACTTCCCTAGGCTGGTGAAAAAATAAACATGATCTTTGATATCGTTATATTATTTAGAATGTGCTCAACGTCATATTAGAAATTTTAATTTCAAAAATCTTTATTAAAAAATGTAATGTTACATGTTTTCAAACATAAACGTCCCATATTAAACTAACACTGCACTCCAATATAAATTGTTGAATCGTCAAATTTAACATGATTACCATATCTGAAAATGTATCACCCCAAGGAGTTTGGAAATAAGTAAAAATGTATTGTTCTTAATGATCTTTCTACAAAAATCGTTTATATTGCTTAATGGTTATTGTATATTCGTATCAAATCGAAAAGCCAAAAATGATCTAATATTATATTTCTACGAGATTTAAAGATGTACGTACTAGGTATCTAATATTAAATCTTTAGCCAGACAATTTTTAATCTCCTCGATCCGATCGATTTTCAGTTCTCCCCTGGTACATCCGTTATTTTATTCTACAGTTCCACCAAAACCGTTCCGCGTGGATAAGTTTTCGACAAAAGACTATATAGGTGATTCTAACAAGTGACAATTAATCCGTAGTAACATTGTCAGCTGATAAAATGTGTACGTACCTACGCAACGAATTTTGAAGAAAAAAAATCATTATCATTCTTCTTGTTTAGTTCTACACTTCACATAGCAGAAAAAACAGCAAATAATTGAAAATAGATAATGCGTATATTATGATTTATTTTGGTGACGCCATCTATGATATTATAACTTTATATAGGTACACTTGAGCACTAATGAAATCGAGCCACTTGCAAATTTTTTCCTCTTTTGTTTTTTCGAGTATTCAAAAAAACGGTAACTGCAGGTACCTACCTAAACATGCGTATGTTTTACACTTTACTCTACATGACTTTTATAAGTATTCAATTCTCAATTTTATCTGAAACTTTGTAAACATAACGTATTTTTTTTTAAAAGCCAAAAGTGCCTATTTATCAGGTATACTTTTGGGCGGGTAGGTTCTGGTTTAGGCTCGATTCGCAATTTTTAAAACGCTAAAATGATAACTTGTCGTTCAATATAACACTACTAAGACTTTTCAACCATAAACTGTACCGCACGAGTATGATTTGGTCGTAGATTCGGGCGCGGGTCTGTATAGAAATCGGAAAATGGAGGAAAATAATGACTTCTTGACTCTCGCAAAGCAAAACATCAAGTACCTCATAGGGTATAAAATACAGATTCATAATGTATGTATAACACGTTCGAAGGGGAGGGTCCTGAATTCAAACTTAGACCCTTTGGATCGGTGCCTGATGGCATTACATATACGAAATATATAGATACGTAATTATAATTACTGGTTACTGATTTTTTTTTTTTACAACGTAAAATTACTTGTTAATTATAAGTTGTTTGAATACTTCACCGTCGACGTAGGTAGGTTGGTACAAAGACGGATGATCCCATGTGACTACACGTGAAGCCAAAATACAATACAGCTGTAATACCTACCTACCTACCTATCATCTATAGTACTGTATAACTAGGTATTATCTACACCACAACACAACATATTGATGAGAAAAATACGAAAGTTATACAATGTTTCTCAATTACAGTGAGAACAGTAGCCGCGGCCATGCCATCGCTGGGCGTTCTTTTCGCTTGACACCGCGAGTATCCATAAATATTATTAGTACGCAGCACGTCTTTCATCAATACCCCCGATCAAGGCGCTGCCGGGGACAAGTATAATAATGAACTGTTGTCATGAGAACAGAGAAAAAAAATATATTAAAATTAAATTAAGTTAGAAATGCGTAGGTACGCTGTATTATTAAATATTCATACGCGCGTGTTGATATAGATTGCTATTCAAAAGGAAAACGAGGTCGAATATTATTTCTTGAAACAAAAACGATAGGCAGATAACAAGTTTTCAAGTTTTGCACTGAGATTTAACGGTTGTTTATTTCAATGTATAAAACGTCATAACAAGTATATTATTACGTCAACTTGTGAGTTGTGAGATGTGTACATTTTGATTCCGTACGATGTTTGGTTGAAAATTTCTTTTCACGATATCATTTAATTCCGTGAACATCGTACAATATACTGCACACGTGAAGGCGATTCAATTTAAGCGCGTGTCCTTTAATGTGATACTATTATTCAGCGAACATATATTACAAATAGGTTGAGACTGTACGCGCCAGTCTGCAAAATTTTAAGTAAAAACATATTATACTCGAGTAACTTCAATAATATCGCGAGAGATTTGATTAATTAAAAAATATAACGATCGAAAATGATTATAAATTAACTAAATTTACTCGAGAAAATGAGCCCACTGTGCGCAGGCCCGCTGTAAAAAAGTACGGTACGTTTTCACGGTTTTAGATGTCGCGGCTTGTGTGACAATAAAAAAAAATTCACACATTTTTAGATTCGTTTTAAAGTATTAATAGTGACGGGAAACGACGCATAGAATACAAATGTGTAGAAATAAACAAATATAGGTAAATAACAGACTTTTATTTCTTGACTATAGTCCATGTTAAATTTACTGTACTTTCAACGTTTCCAATTCATTATTTATAATTATTATATTATTCGTTTTACGCAAAAGTCTATCGGATATATCTATTGGATCTTGACTATTAAAAAAGAGAACGTGAAGAAACCTTGGGCGTTTTTAAAAATTAAATATGTATGTATCGAAAATGATTTATGTTCAATATTAATAAGTACTTATTCATTTATGATTTTATAACGAATTTGTTAAGGTCTTGTAATTGATCAGCTGTATGGTTTAATACTTTAATTTTACCCCGTAACGTGTTTTTATCCTTTTCAGTGGTTAATTTTTTCCAAAAGTAGTAAAATACTGCCAAAAGTTTGGTATTAAGAATATTACAAAGTGAAAATTCGTACATAGACTCGCATAATGTATTGAAGATTTTATGTTTTAAGCTAAACAAAAAGTTATGTGTTATGTACCGCCGATGTACCTATAATTAACTATACTGATAGAAGTACAAGTTACGTGTTTCTTTTTCTCAATTATTTTAAATCAATTGTTTTAAAAATTTGCTTCAAAATCAATGAACTATTATGATGTAGTTGTAACTGTGTTTTCTAAAATAGTTATAACTAAATAATGAATTACAATTTACATATAATCGTTGGGTTGAGTTGGTTGTTGGAAAACTATATGTTTGTGTATATATATAACGAACAGATAACTTTTTCCACTCGGTATTGTGATAAATTAAACAGAATTTCAAACTCATTTTATTCGACTTTGTATTAAAACAATATTAATATGTTTGTATGAGAATACAAATTAGGTACAAACGTTCGTAAGTTATGAGTTAGTAGTACACTGTAAATGTCACAATGAAAAAGTGTATACATTTTGTTTATACATAAAGAGTGGCCTTTTGAACTTCAGACAATTAAATCACATTTTTCAATTTTAATCGCATTGTCTATGCGACCTCACCAATTCATTAGATTTAGATACTAACGGTTTAATATTCGTTTTTAAAATTTTTAATGGCTCGTGTGTTATCATTTCGATATTCGCTTATGAAATCTGTACATAATAAAAATAAAATGTTTTCAAAATATCAATCAACGGTCTAAAAATTAATGTTTTTTTTTTTTCTATCCATTACGTCTTATAATCGTTAGATTCGTATTAAAATAAAAAAATTGTTAGTTATATTATTATTAATTAGTATTAATTTACCATTTTTTTTGTTATTGGTGAAAAAGTGGTACGCTCCTGGATTTCGCATCTCGGTTATTATACTCATGAATTCCCACGTAATAATTCGATTACGATCATGACACAATATAAAATAATATGAACGGTAAAAACGATAGAATTTTGAACCGTTCGGGAATTCGTTTAAGAAAACGATCATTATAAATACGATATTATAATATCGGTGTTATGGAATATGTGCCCAGACAAACGTTTCAGAATTGATAATTTTCGCATCGTAATCGATAGTTATCGGGCTGGTTGTTTAGGTACAGTAGTATAATGCAAATGAAAAATGTGATTCCGAACGATGTATATAGATTGCGGGTTCACGTGTAAACACTGTTAGGTACACACGATTTCTCGTATGCGGATAACTGCTGTATAAGGTGCCTTCGTGGCAACGTACAACAATTATGTACAGTCGAATATTTAGAGTACGCCGATCCAAGTTTGTAAAAAAAAACCGTATATAATAATAAAAATGGTGAATAATAAAAAAAAAAGAAAATAATCGAATCCCCGAGCGTTTCAATTAACGTCTTATACGCGTATTTTCACAAGACTGCTCGTACAACGACAATTGCGCTGCGAACGAACCCGTTGTCTAATACAAAATAATAACACGCTTTTGATCGAGCTCATTGGTAAAAACGTAGTGTGTAATTATTCAGTAGGTTCTTTTGATCAAAGTTTTATCTGATATTTTAACGTCAAACGAAATCCGAACCGATCTAAACGTCAGTTTGACATTTCGATACTACTTTGCCGACGACGCGCACCACAATATAGTGTAATACAATTCGATAGTATATTGTATTATCTCATTACCCGGACAAACACGTCCTGTTCGTGCATAAATCAGCATCGATAAATACACATACCTACTTATACGTAGTACATACCGCAGCCGTCAAGACGTTGTGTTACGGTCGGATCTAAAACGAAAAAAAGAAAAGAAAAGTCGACATTTGTGTATTATAGGTGCGTAGGTAGGTATACACAAAGAAATCGAACCGATGAGTATTTTTTTTCCGGCCATTTAATTCCTGCGCGAGTCATTCGCCGTACACATTATTTTATATTATTTACAACGTCGCAGCATTATATTCACTCGACTCTGGGTAACGACGAGTAGGTCCTTTGCCAGATCGCGCGGTCAGATAATCCTGACAATTATCTCTGTGCAGTGTGCATCATCATCGAACAATCTATTAAGTACACCTAGTTCCTAACGATTTGCGTCCGATCGACGTCGGTTCACCGCGAGATCCGAGTACAAATCGCGTTGTCTACGTGGAAAACAAAAACCACAACCCACCCACGTATTATACCTACTGTAAATCGTACCGAGTTGCGGGTAAATGGTGGCGATTTAGTGAAGAAAAAAAAAAATTTGACGGGAATTAAGTCGGTCCAACCGAATTGTCCGTATAAGTTAACGTAGAAAATGAAATAAACTCGGTTAAAAAAAAAAAAATGAATTTTTTTTTCTGTATTCGCAAGTCAGCCCATTTTCAAATATAATTGGAAATGATGAAAAAAAAATGGCGATTAATTACAGTTTTGGTTGATCCGTTTGATGACGACAAAAAAAAAATAAACAAACTTAACTTTGCTGCAACAACTAATAGAGTTAACTATGAAAAGTTTAGTAAACGCAATAACATTTTTCACCGAACAAGTTAGAAACAAAAATAAACAACCAGTTACTTTTTAACTTTGGCGCGCCCACCTTTGGTAAGCCGTATTATTGTATGCACCGATTATTATAAGAATGCTGTTGGAAACATATTCGTGTATTATGAACAGTGGCGCAACTAGGGGTGGGGTTTGGGGGTTGTAACCCCCCCCGAAATTTTTCTAAATACTACTAACTAAATACCTGTTGAAAATGATTTTTTTTTTTTCCAAATTCACAACCCCCCCCGAAAATGAATCCTGGTTGCGCCACTGATTATGAATGTATGTAATATGCGTATAAAAGGAAAGAAAATATTATTGTAGAACGAAAAAATTAAAAAAAAAAACGTATGCAAGTTTTTAGCTGCGGTGACCTTCTAGTAATGCTCTTAAAGTATCTAAATTTGAATATATTGTACGGATACCACGATTTATAGCTATTGATTTTTTCAACATCTAGTGATTGAACACGCCATAATATTACGTTTTAAATGTTTACGGACTGTTATTACAATAATGTACGCTTACACTATAGGTAATACGATTAAATATAATCTAATCGATATTGCAATTTTGACTTAAGTTTAGATACATACTGTTATTGACTATACCGTGCATTTATAATTCAAATTTATTTATTTATTAACTATTCGTTTGATAAAAAGATGAAATCACAACGAATCACTTAATCGTATAACATAAAATATTACGTATGATACGTTCACAGTATCAACAGTCGGTAAACCGATCTATAGACGTATATGAATGGAAATGAACATATAGGTACTTTATCCGAGTACAATAAATCAAATATCTGATTCTGTGATTTATGTGCGAACCGTGTGACAATCACTATTTCGTTAACGTGCAGTTTGAGACCTACCATTAAACTCAAATAAATCACGAAACGATAGAAGTTCAGTCACACAATCAACGAAAATGAAAAACACGAATAAATCAGTCAATAATTATTTCGAGTTGGTTTAATGTATCCGTTGTGCGCGCAAATAAATCGCCTCGGTACCTAGGTATTTACACTGTTGTTCGATATCTAAACCATTCTATGTAAATCCGATCATTGTAACTCACATAAGCGTTTTTTCAAAGATTATAAAAACTTTTCAACGTATAGTTGTACGCTAGGTTATTAATATTTTGTCATATTTATCAATGGAACTTCATAGGTACCTCATGTCCGTGTAGAGGCCCGTGTGCGTATATCTGCAGGTGTGATGTAAAAAAAAAATTTGTTCAAGAGCTAAGCATTATAGTGTACTCTAGTACTCAATCAGTCAATACTAATCTTAACAATTTAAATTAAAAAATTACAGTCGACTCAATGTTTTTTTTTTAGATTCTGAGCGACGAGTATATTGTTTTTTATTCGTCAACAACCCCAGGGTAATCACTACTGCTGCGCCTTTACCGTGATACCGTTCTTTTTTCGGAGTCACTCGTATAATATTTTAAAAAATAACTCTGTACACCAAGGTCAAATACCTAAATTGAGTTATCCCTGTACGTATTGGATAGGTACGTGTTTAATATTTATAACGTCGTCGCACATCGAAACTGTTGAAGTGTTGTGGCAAAGTTTACGTTAGTAACGAAATTCCCATGGCGCGATATATTATATATATTACGTTGTATAGGTACAGTGTTATGTTATAAACCTTTTTTAAAAAGTCAATCTCCATTGTATACATACAAAATACATAGGACCTACGAGGAAAACCAAACAGGATTCGAGTGGACCCGTCAGTATTATATTGTACCTTGGCGACCGCTGTTAGTATTCAGACGTCTCACCACGTATCGAGCACGCGAGTGTAACATTATGTGGGCTCAAGTACATTCAAAGAGATATTTCTCCGGGTGAAAAGAAAAAAGTGTGAATTCTCACGTTCGGCCGAACCGAATTTCGAGAATACTGCAGCGCGTATATTTACAAATTGAAGTCGTTAAGAGGGCCACCATCAATGGGTTGCGCGTGTATGTTGAATATTAGCCGGAATTCGTTAAAATCCTGTTAAAATCAATACCTGTATACGACAAAACTATACGTTTAACTATCAAAACAATTGAAAAACGTATTAAAATAACAAACGTTTTAATAAACAAAGACGACGAGTGTACTAAAAACGCGATTTATTGTCAGGATTGAAACCCGAGCCACGATCTTCACGGTCTTCGGTCTTTGCTTCGAAAATCAGACAGGAAATGCGGGAGTACTCTGGCAGCAGCTATTTGAAAGGAACCTCGTTACGAACGTGTAAATTCGACACACGACGAACGGCTGCACCCGTTTTTCGTTTCAATAGTTGTTACTTTGCCACTAACAAAACCGTACGTACGTAAGATCAAAACGTGTGTTAACATTTTTTTTTATCGTATCTTTTAGAATTAATACGCTAGTGTAAAAAAACATTCGGATGTTTAAAAGTAAATTTAATTCGGGTAGATATCGTTGTGAATCGAATTTAATAAAAACTTTAAAAAATATAAAACTTTGTCACGCGGTTACGCTATTTTAGTAACAACATAGACACGTTAGAACGACGAATGGCGCATTAAGTACCTCGGATCTTAAAATTAAGTAACTTAAAATAAGAAAACAAATAAGAATAATTCAAAACGATAAAACTTCGAAAAATGTAAAGTTTTATACACGTAGACAATATATATACTGTATCTCATAGTAATGACTAACGCGTGAAAATTATCGACGGACATTTAACTGTTGTAGGATTACTATTATAGTAACTGTATCAAAATAACAATACGCCACATACGGACGCGTCTTGTCCATAGACGAGTCGCGAAAATCAGTCTCGAAACAACAAAATGTTGTTTACCCAAAAAAACGACGGTAAACGAGAAAATACACACAACAAAACGTTTTATAAAATCCAAAGACTTAACCAGCAGCAATGTTTGCTTTTTTTTATTTAAGTTTCCTATAGTAATAATGACTATAAACAACGATATTCTTTTAATCGTGAAATCATAAATTGTTAGTTGTATTGTAATTTTTACAGTAGGCACGTACTATTTATACGTATTTTACCAAATACTCTTTGATTTAAACATAATTTGAAGTTATACAATTATACCCTCATACGCGTATTGGATAGATTATCACTGGAATATACTTAAATTTTGTCAATTGGGAATGAGCTCACGAGTTAACTTCGGAACTTTATTAATTACCGTACGGAAAACTGTGCGATAACCGTGTACGAAAATTGCGTCCGACTGAATAAACGTATCTGCAGTGTTCAAACATTTTTTTTTTTACGTCTTTCGAACGCGCGTGAGAAAAGCAATTCGTTTTTGCAAGTCAATTGTAATCAGCTCGAAATCGTAAAGTGTTTGATTATTACCTTTAAACACCGCGTCGTCTGCTCGTGCATTTCAAAACATTAGTAAACGTAGTTAGTCGTACCAACAATAATATCGCGTTTAATGGCATTTTTACCTTTCCGCTCAGCGCGTAAATGTCTCATACGTGGTTTTCTGCGCACAATATCGCAGACAATTAATGTCAACAGACCTTCTGGACAAAATATCGTACCCATATACACACTTTGGAAACCACCAAGACCCAGTTTCGGTCGTGTACGAATATACGAACCATGCGGGTCCGACGAACCGGTGTAGAAAATTTACTTCAACATTTTTCGTTTTTTTTTCCTCTCTACACGCGACGTAATAAAACATATTCACAGCGAAAACAACAACGACCGTCAGCAGAGTAAAAAGTCGTAAACGAAAACATAATCTCGAGATCTGGGCGTCGCGCGGTTCATATTTTAATATTGTAGTATAAAAAGATTGAAAGGAAAAAAAAATCCTTACCGCAATTATCATCGTGTTGGTACCAGAAGATAAAATTATCACAACGGATCACGTTTAGACTTTTGCGGGTACCTACCCAAGCGGCGTAACTGTATTTTTTTTTAATAACATAATAATTTTGAATTATTGCCGCGCGTGATATTTTCGTGTGTACGTACCGACGACGCTCGAAACATACGATATTATAATACACAACCGCAATAATAATAATAATACGCACGATTAATTGCCGTTGTTCGTGTAAAAAGCATGTACGTTATGAATAATAAATTATCGTTATACTTAAAGTGTGTGTGTGTAAAAAACAAAATGTATATAATACAGTGTGTCGGGTAAATTGCACGTTAAAACGGTCGTGTTTGCGCGTGTTTACTGTGCTTCGGGGTTATATTGTACGTAGCGGGTACTTCTTACCAGCCTCGTTCCGAGATAAAATTGTGTACCTGACTGTTTACGGGTAACGGAGACGCGATTTCACGAGCAAAGCTCCCCGACGTTCTAATTGCGTCGTATAATGATTATTTTTTTTTTTTATAGTAATATTATGCTCATTATAATAATAATGCGTATTGTTACTGTAGGAATGCGCCGCGATTGCCGCCGCTCGATCTCGGAACACGTGTTACGGTATTAAAATACTGTGCGCGACAATTAATGCTGATTTCAGAGGCCTCTAGGCGATTTACGGAGCGTTTTCGTAAAAAAAAAAATATTAAAGTTCACGAGCGGAAACTTTCCGAGAGTTATAACTTCTGGGCGTGTACGGAGAGAAAACAGCCGACAATATTTTAGCCAACGAATAAATGAGCGGCCAGTATTCAAGCCGAAAATATGCCATCCGACCGCAATGGTATAGTCTGCAAAAATTTCTGCTCCTGAGTGCGCGCGTAGTGTTGTCATCCCGATTATTAAAAAAAATTATAGTAACCGATATACGACAGTTTAGCAAACTCGAGTGTCTATAGGTTTGGATGCAAATAGGTTTTAGGCTGTTAGCGGAGCAGATTTTACAATAATTATCAACTGTCGTGTCAAAATAATGGTATTACACCTTGTTGAAGATAACAAAACAAAAACTATAACTATAAGGACTGGGGGAACCTATGTCAGCCTGCCTCCACGACTGTCCATGACTCCATATTACATATTTTAATCTGTGACCGCAGATAACATAAAATGCTGTGTCTAGTTATCAGCCGTCCCGTCGGCACAAGATACCCGCAGATTATACTACGCTGTATAATATAGAAATCTGTGAAGATAGCTGCTGATCCTTGCTTCGGCAAGAACACGGATTGATCAAATATTTGTCGAATGGCATATTTGCGTCATCTGTCGGTTGAAACAATTGTCGGCTAAAATACTGTCGACCAAATTATCTTCGGCTTAAACAGGTACCGTCGCGAAAAATATTTTCGGCTATTTTATAGCCCTCCTAAACGGATAGGGGTTCCCCCGGATGATTTAATACTTCGGAAAATGTTTCAGAATGTTTCGAAAATTCTGGAGGAAAAAAATGAACAGGGGTCTCTTGAAAAATTGAATTTTTATATTCGCGATAAGCTCTCTGTGTTATGATTTCTGGAAATAGACGGATAGGGTTTTCGATATTCAGTTTCCAAGTGTTAGAATTTCTAAAAATAAACGGACAGGGTCGCCCCTGAGTAATATAATTTTAATATTTTAAATATTCAGGATGTTTCTAACAGTGTTGACACTTTTGGAGAAAGATGGACGACACCTAGGACATAAAATCACAATTTTTATGTGTCAATTCTTTTTAAAAGTTTTTGTTTTTTCTGATCGGCGCTTTTATTTTAAAAAAAAGAAAAGATTGACAAATTTCGTTACGTCAGAATATACGAAATAACTGGACACCATTAAAAATTGAAAATTCCTACTCGTTTGTGAAATGTGTGAGAAGATTGTTTTAAATTCATTCCCGCGCGGTCGCGAGGTATAAGTAGGCACCGCGTACAGTATATTAATTAATATTATTGTTGGGAAACAAAAACATCTACAGCCGGTTCTACATAATATGTATTACGTTATACGGAGAAAAAAAACAACGGTTATTTCTACTTCTGCGAGTCGACTTTATTCGAGAACAGCCCAATTAACGATTCTACTTATTTTTACACACACAAGAGACGCAAATGTTTACTATTGAAATTTCACGGTGTAACACCTAATCACAGTAGCAACATTCTTAAAACTATACTCATAGCGTGTTATTATGCGTTGCACAGCAATCAAAAAATTCAAAACGGACGGTTATTGTTAATTTATTACTATTATAAATTGCTGTCGGTAAGTGCTCGTTTTTTTCTGGAAACGCATCGTTCGTCCTGTTATGATACCTGAATAATATTGCAAACACTCTGAACGCACGGTCGGATTTTAACGGCTTCGGGCCGTTTTGGATTTGTTTTTTTTTTCCCCGGCAAATAATAATTACTGTTCGGCTCATGATTTATTATTGGTACTGTTCGTCGATCTTGATTTTCGAACGACTGTGTGAACTGTATCATTTTTTTTTGAAGTACTTTGTGTTAACGTTAACGATACATAAGTGTATAACGATAATACGTGAAACCAAAACGCGTAACAGCATATAGGTATCATCGGAATAATTTATGGATTCGTTAGACAACTCTCTCTCTCTGTACGATGACATTTTGAGTTGGCATCTGTTTTATCGAACCAAATATTATAACGTACCACCTAATCGTTCATCAACGATCGCAATAATTATTATTAAACACAATAATCGTGTCGATAAGCGTCTTCCCGCAAAACTGTAGTATACACAAACTGTGCATAAAATATACAAATGTTTTACATCGTGCAATCATGTTTTTTACTATTAAACGACTCTGTCGGATTATACCTATAGTACTGAGGTATACCGAAGTAACGGATGATTAAGTAGAGATAACAACGTAAGATGATACATTAAAACTAGGAATACATTGAAATAAGAATAACGGTACTGCATCGATGTATAAATAAAACACTATTTTTATCATTAAACTAACAAAATTTCTCATTTCAATAATATCGATTGTTCTCGCCAACCAAAGTAAATACTAATTATTATTATTCCTCATAGTTACATTACATCACAAATGACATAAATTATCCAAGTATACAATTAGTGTATTATAATGTTTTAAAGAATAACGTTCACAAAGCACACGACTACAAGATGCCGCGAACGCTCCAAAAAAAAAAAAGTCATTTCACTCCAAAAAGAAATCAACATGTTGTTTACCTCAATCCAAACCGTTTTTAAGGTGGGTTTGTCACGGAAGCGAGATCAATTCCTCTTTGGGGGAAATATTACTTATCGAAGGTATTTATTGTCTGTTATAATAATATACTTGTAACTAACTAGTGTTCCCCGCCCACCCATTTTTGTAAGCTTAAAAACTCGGTTGTTGATTTCGGAGAGTAATAATATAATAATATTTATATTTAATATTTTTAGTACATATCTTGTATAATTTATGTCAAGGAATCTTTACACACAATATTATGTACCTAATGTATAGTTTGAAAAAAAAAAAACTTTATAAATTTACTGTAAAAATTCCAACATAATAAAATTTGAATGACCGTGTACACTTATAACGGTAAAATATAATATGTGTTCCTATAAAGTACAATATACTTAATGAATACTATAAAAGCAAAATAATATCGTTATAGGTACTTAAATAGTACATTGTTTTATGATAAAATATGTAGCGAAACACTTAAAGACCAATACTTTTAATTCAAATAATAAATCAAAGGCATATTCGGGTACCTATCTGTATTTACAACGAACAATAATTATAACGATATACATTTACTATAGTATGTTATAGGTACACATACTGGAGTTATAAACTGTACGAAATATGTACCACCTATTCGAGGTGTCGTCAGATGAGCAATTTTTAGGAAATTTTTCAACATGTAGAAGATTGTTTAATGATCAATTTTATATAAGTTTAAGAGTCGTATGACCAGGGTCATTCGGTTTAGAAAATCGGGACTTTTTTTGTAATGAAAAAATTTTCTTCTGGTTTAAATATGATATTAAAAAAGTAATAATTTCTGGAATAACACATAATAATGTAACACACGTATAATCGCTCTCTGTATGTATTTATTTTACTAACATTAATAATATATTGTACGATAAACATGATTAATAAAATAATAACAGTAAGGATATAATAAAAATAATAATTTTAAACCGAATTTTTAACGAAACAATAGAAAATATTAATCATTTATTGTTTGTTTTTCCAATTGTGTTTTGTCGGGCTCTTCGCGGCCTTCAAAAAAGCATCATCTTTCACTAAATTTACAAAATCATTGCAGGAACTATTTTTGGAAGGCAATAAATTTAATGATACCATTAATTCACTTTTTATTGAGTCAACAGAACCAACGATTTGTGACATCCGTCCATTTAAGTTTCGTTATCGAAAAACTCTTTTCTATACGTGAGAACTGTATGGTGGTACACTTAGAATGAGTTCTAATAACATTCCAAGATTTATAAGCTTATTAATTATCACCCAATATTATTATACTAAAAATGAAGAATTCGCTAAAACGACATCAAATACAGCGTAAACTATTATAAATGGCAATGCGGTGTATTAGATTATCGCTCTGATCAATACAACCTTTTATCGTTGATTATGTGGCGAGCCGACGTCACATGATTCCCCCCCAAGGAATCATTGTTGGGTGGTTGGTGGTCACATTGATTTTCGTCAGGCGACGCACAAATTTGTCGGAGGAAAAATTGTGATAACGACCTCCACAATTATTATATTTCGGAGCATTATCGTGTGCTTAATCGTAGAAAGAGATGAATTGTGGGAATTTCTCATAGATATATAGAATAATAACAATTTGTATATGTCCACAGAATTCCCTCGCGTCCCGGGAAAAATAGGTATGTCCCGCATAAACTTTGATTGGAAAAAAAATGTCCCGCTAAAATCGGCACGGTTTGCAACCCCGCGTATGACTTTGATACAGCCGGATGTATGTTTCCGACGTTAAGTTATGGCTGAAATCAAAAACTTTTTCTTTATTGTTATAAACGATGGTTTTGAAACACATTCGTACCGATGGGTGATATTGGCGCTGGCACAATTTTTCCAACTTAGAACGATAATTATAATAATATGTGGCCTATTTCGTATGTTCGACAATCAAAGTGTTAAAAATTGAAAAATGCAAACAATCGTTGATTTCGACGCTTGACTATTGTAAAAATTTATCCTGCGACAAATCTAGAGAACGTTAAAATTGTTTTTCGGTAAAAATATCGTTGTCGTTTTAACTATATACACAGGTAGGCAGGTAGATGCAATTACGCGTATGATACGTCGTCCGTTTAATGTTTTAACTGGAAAAAAAAACGTGCAAACAAAGTGAAGAAAAGTGGACAGTATTAGTGCCTACAGGGTAAGTAGGTAATATTGTTACAGTTAATAACGTTATTTTATCACCATTCTAATAACATCGGCTTCGAACGTGTAGGTTAGGTTTATTATCGACTAGTGGAAAAATATGCGATAGGTTTGTTTACAGCGTGTGTCGGCAGGCATTTTGGTTGGCATTAAACTAAAATATCGCTCTATAGAAACATATTATTATTCAAAGTATTCCATTTCCCACGTACACATAATACACGTATAGGTGGAAGATTAAATCGATTCACCTAATTAATGTACGATCGTTTTTCTTCCTTTCCTCGTTTTTCCGTCGTTCTTTAAAATCTTTATAACCCGCGGTGTTTAATTATTCGCTTTTTTTTACTTCAAAATATAACGTGAACAAAACGCGCATCGAACGTGCGTCGGACACGATAAACTCGTTTTGAATTGACAGTACACAAAAATGACCAATATCGTTTATAATATTCAGCGCGTAATTTTTTTTCCGCGCGTCCAGAGACGTCAAATTAAACGCACGAAACGTAGATAAAAAAAAACACTACCGTTTGGTACGGCGCACAGAATTATGCGCAAACGTATCGCGTGATAATTATTCTATTTTTTTTCACAGCATTTTAGAGCCGCGCGACGACGGCGGCGGCCAAAACGTAGTGAAAAAAAAAAAACGTGGACATTTTACTACGCGGAAAGCACACTGACGCGATCGGAACGAATAGTACTACGTATTTTGGTTACCAATGGTTCGGAAGAACGCAGGTGGTTGCGCGTCGTCGGTCGGCCACGCCGTCCGCCACCAGGGCGCGCGGCGTACGACGCCCGAGGGGGAAGAAAGGAACCAGTCCGCGGCGCGCGCGACGAGAGCAGTACCGCGGTGTTTTGCGTGGAAAACCGTAGTTTTTCGGCGATTTTCCCGAGGAATTTTCCGGGCGAAACGCCGTCTGACCGTCCGGCACTCCGAGCCGAGCGAAAACCGCGTGAAAATCCGTTCGGAAAATCCGCCGCCGACCGACGCGGCGTCCTTTGCCCCCGTCCTGCGGCGGCGGCGGCGGCGGCGTACGAATACGGCATCGGTATTTTCATGGCGGTTCGTCCGTCCGCCAGTTCCGAACAAACAGCCGTGCGCGCGCTACGTTCCGTCGTCGTCCGAGCCGCGTTTACGACTCATTCATTCATTTTTTTTAATTATTTATTTTTTTAATTATTATTATTTTCGTCGTTTCCGCCGAATGGTAAACGTCCGTTTTTCCGGTCGACGTGCGAGCGAGTGTAACGCCGCGTGTTGAACAACCTCGTTCGTTTGGGGTGGTGAAAACATTCTTACAACCACCGCCGTGTGCAGTGGCGGCGGCGTGCGAAAGACGGCGATCATGACGTGCTCCGTCGAGTTCGGATAAGTTTCGGCGGATTTTTTTCGTACACGCGATCGGTTCGACAAAGTATACGCACAGTTCACGCCATGAGAAGAAAAAACCCTGGACGGCGGACTTTTGTCAGCGTTTGGCTGGCGTGCTGGACCGTGTTGGCCGCGGGACTCTTCGACGACGCTTCGGGTAAATAACAACAATATTGTCGTCCGTACGATGTTGCAGTAGATCGGAAAACTTTTGTTACATCGTGTTCACCACGGTAGCAGGGAACCGCTGTGCGTGTGTTGGGGTTAGAATTCGCAGAGGGAAATTCTTAGAGATCGTGCGAGGAAATTTCAAGAAAATCCCGGCGAATCCGCCGCACTACGCGTCTTGCGCACGAGATTATGCCGGGAAACTCGTTGTTATAACAATTGTTTTTCCTTTTTTTTTTGTCCTCACGCGCTGTAACACCGGGTTAGGTTTGTTTTTCCGCCGGCGGTTCGCAGTGATTTGAACGCTGGGCCGTTTCCGGTGCCGAATTTCGCGCGAATTGTTGCGCGCCAACAGCAGTCGTCGACGGGCGATGCGATCTACCTACCCGTAATAGTGTGCAATAATATGGTTTTTATATCGTACTGTTCGGTTTGTTCAGCCGCGCAGTCGAATTCGCCGACACCGCCGCCGCCGTTGTTGTTGTTGTGTTCGGCCGGCGAATTCGACTGAACAAAAACAATTGTGTTTTGATCGGTTCAATTAAACGTCGAAGAAAATCCGTCGGCGAGATCAACAAGTCGTCCCGTCCGCGCGCGCGACGTCGGCCTCGTCACGCCGCCCGTTCCTTACACACACGTATTTTATTATAATAACAAAATGTACTCGCTGTCGGCGGATCGACACGAGAGCTCGCCCAGACGCACCTTTAATCACCGCAGCACACGCGCACAGCTGGACCGCGCGATGTAACCGAAGAAAAAAGTAACACACGCGCGCACTCCTCAGGTGTTCCCAATTCGCGTGGTTAGCTCGAGAACTCGTATTTTCTTTAACCGTATAATGTACATAAGGCGTAATACACGTGTATTTCCGTCGTCGACAAATTACTCTTTCTTGTCAGACTGAAGGGGTAAATTTCAAATTTTCGGCCGTGCTATGTCGAGCACCCTCCACCGGGGTTTTTTTTTTT
Source organism: Hormaphis cornu (assembly GCA_017140985.1). Classification (NCBI taxonomy): domain Eukaryota; kingdom Metazoa; phylum Arthropoda; class Insecta; order Hemiptera; family Hormaphididae; genus Hormaphis; species Hormaphis cornu. The sequence goes on along the minus strand of CM029357.1, from coordinate 37,897,516 downwards.
TTTTTTTAAAAGCTCTTGGGCCTCCTCTGCTCGTGTAGCTTCCCCCCGAATCGCATCTGCGCCTATCTATCTATCTATCCATCTATCTATCCGTCTATCTAATTATCACGGACAGTTGGCGACGGCGGTTAACGATCGCCCAAAATCGCTCTTCGACCGTGACCATCACGCGACTACGCAGGCGGCCGTAACGAGCAGGCCATTTGAATTTGGTCCATTGGCTCCAAATTAGTGTAGTAATACGCGGCGCTGAACACGATCGTTCGATGTTATAGCGCGGGCCGTAGAGGAGGTACTTGTCGGCCGGGCGCGCGTATAAAACGTTTTAATTTTTTAATGCGATTAACGACGTGGGTGTCGTGTTAAAAAAGCTTGTAAAAGCTCTCCGTAACAGCGTGTACGACGCGTACGGTGTAAATTAGAAAACGATTTTGAACGATAGCTTTTTGTTCCCTCGACGGCATTATTATATACCCGGGGGGCGGACCCGGGACGGGGCCAGGGTCGCAAAATTTATTACCCTGTGTCACTGCACTCGGGGCCAATATGAGGAGGAACCCGCGTGTTGACCTGTCCGAAACGCGAGCGCGGACGAGCCCGGGGCCCCGAAATCGGACCGTGAAAAATAATGGGTGCTTTTTTTAAATTTCCGTTTTTAACCAACCGCTCGAAAAATACGGCATCGCGCATTTCGTGTATCGCAGACGCGCGTCGTATTCGCGCCCGCATTTTAAGCTGTACACGCGTCATGTACAAGTGTCGCGAAACACGCAGATCGTAACGGTTTTTTTCCCCTCTCCCGTCGCAGATCTTTGCGACCCCTACGGCTTTGGGCATCCCTGTCCGCCGCCACAGCACGGGGGCCGGGTGAATAATATTGTCGTCACGGTCGGCCGGGGCGCCCGAAAAA
>CM029357.1:37866314-37891606 GCA_017140985.1 Hormaphis cornu | reverse complement strand
CCGCGCACCGCCGCCGTCCGGTAAAACACACATTGTATACGTTATACAATACGAGATCTTATTTACATTGGCTTTGAACAAAAACAGACGCCGCGGCCAAAAATCATCATAATAATCATTATAATCGATTATCTCGCGAGCGCGCATTTTATTATATTTTTCGGTCGATCGAAGTGGCGTTTCTACCCTTTACAAAACGTACCGTCACCGTTTGTGGGAAAGAAAAATTAATCATCTCTGTATAATATACGCGTCGCGCTGCAGACGAATACGACGATGTAGCGACGTCAAAAGTTAACTAACTATTTTTTTTCCATACATAAAGTGTTGGAAAAAAAAAAGAAGATCTAGGCCGGTCCGATTCTATTATGTCAGCGTTGTAGTGGCGGGTCGTCGTCGTCGTCGTCGCGGTGGTAACCATATACCCATATATATACCTACTATACACAATATTCACTTTACTCGATCGACGCGGGCGTATTTCGTACTACGTCTTGAAATTCGATAAAATTCGAACGTACGAGAAAAAAAATAATTCACGTGCGATCATCGTAACAATACACAACAGGATCCGATCGGCGGGGGTATCTGAGGCGACTCTGTTGTGATTCGTGGGAGATGAAAATTACATTATGCACGGTGCATTGTGGCAGCTAATGGGTTGTGTGTAACGAAAAAGAATGAAATAAAGGAACGAGACACATTTTTTTTTGTTATATACTTACTAATAACAGCGCAACGCACGATTTACATTTCGGGATGCTGCGACGACCGCGCGCGTGTATAGATATGGCGTGTGCGAGTCAAATCGGTAATGACAAAAAAAAAAACACACTCATATGCATACGTGCACCATGATAAATTTCATTATGAAAAGATTCTCTCACGATAACGTGAAATAATGGTACGATTCGTAAAAGCCTTTACTCCGACGTACGTCGCGACGACGGTGTATTGTACGCAATCCGGCGTAATCCAAACGGTGCACCTCTCAGCGTGTTCGTCCTTATATAATAACGTATAAAATGATTGCAGCCCGTGTGCTTTTTGTCGACTCGTTAACAAGTAGTATATTGATTGATACGCGTTCAAAACTATGCTGTTCGTAATCATCGTGTGTGTCGTAGTTTTCTTGAAAATCTGAAACGCGCGTGTTTCGTGTCTTACGGGTGGCGCAAAGAACAATAATGGTATTTATTATAAAATCGTACAGAATTTGCCCCGTTTCGAAAAAATGGCACGATGTGTTTTCGTTTCCTTCCATTTTGCCGCGGGGCTTTTTTCCACGAAGAGAAAGGGCACGGTCCGTGCGGTTCCCACGGAGGGCAGTCGGCCATAGTACCTGGTCAGGTGAACAGCAGCAGCAGCAGCAGTCGCGCGTGCGCACTGACTTCCCGGGGGGCTCTTCAGAAATCATACGTGTCGCGGTTGTTTCAATCGCGATTAACATTTCAAATAAAAAACTGTACGAAATTTTCGCCTACACATTTTTTCTGGTTGTAGGTTTGTGTACGATGATATGTACGTCGAGCGCGTATAACGATCGAAATGGTTCGGAAAACCGCTGTCGCGTTTGTAAAATGTTTTTAAATAAATGAATTTATCGTCCAAAAGATGGAAAAAAAAAACACGGTTTATTCGAATCAGACGTGCGCAATGTGATTCTTTTACCATCCTCGTATCTACAGTATTCAAATACGTAGGATACTACTCATTTCTATATGGCTGAGATGCATTACCGTTCTGTAACGGACAACAGCCTTTGAAAATCGGTCGGCGTACGGCGGCGCTGCGAAAGGGCGCGCGCAACCCATAACGTTATATACGGATCACGGGCGTTTGAGGGTTTTCGGAACAATCGAGTTCTCGGGGAGTTTGCCGGCCCCTCCTGCGGCAAACTCCCCGGGGCTCGGCGATAAAAAAATCACCGCCCTCGTCTACGTAGTATACCATAAACACCATTTGGCACCCTGCAGTACGCGTGTGTGTGCACGGAGAGGAGAAACCAGTTTTTTTTTTTTAATGTGTTTTTTCTACGAGAGTCGTAAAAAAAAGTAGTTACTAATTCGAATTTGTCCGAGCGTTTCGTACGTATTATACGCGCCGTAAAGATTATTATTTGCTGCTGCTGCCGCCGCACTGTCGGAGTTATAATATAGTCGCGATTCCCGAGCATTATATTTTATAACAAATAATAATAATATACAAACATTACGCGGAGAGAGACTAACCGTACGAAAAACCAGTATCCTCGAGCCATTCGCGTGTGTTATAGACCACAATATACTGTTATATGACTCCTATATATATATATATAGGTATGTTTCAGTGGCGACGCACTCTTGGGCTCCGTGTACACACGTAATGACTCATGTAATTATACGGTTACGCCGGCGAATCCTCATTTTCAAACAACATGGCGCGACCGGTCGGAAGTGCTCTGGCGTTGCTCGAAAACTGATGACGAAACGCTGCGTACGTTTCTTCGCTGGCATTCCATACCCGTAATTAATTATCGTACGGATTGGCGTTAAAATTTAATTAGCCAATCATCTTTTTTTGTTTGTTTTTTAAATTTTACGTTCAACCGTTGTCTGTGGCGTGTCGACCATGGGGGACTTAGGGGGTTGATTTGAATGCAACAGAGTAACAAGAAAAACGTGCGTATTTTATTAGGTTTTATACTACATACAAACACTCGATGTGTTTGAATAAATGAGGTTTCTCAGTAATAGAGTTCAGTATTTCGATTGACTCGCTCTTTGTTTTCACCGTCAATATTATTTAATAATATTATTTAACGGCAAAACCATAGCGGCAAAACTGCAGTTTGCACGCTTCGCGCACCTAACCCGTTCGAATTGTTCAATGACGTTTATTTTTTTCCCGAATTCTGCTGTTGCCGTGAAACGCGTAAGAGTTTCTGATGAGTTATAATTGTATTAATAGAAGCAGAGCGACAATGACTTGCTAGTAATATTCTATATATTGTCCTGAGAATCTATAACACTGCGTGACGAATAAAAGATTCTGGGGCCGTGGACGAATAAATTTTCAGGAGGGGCAAAATACAAGGTTTGTTCACTACGTAAAACGCATCGAGTTATTTTTTTTCATCTAGAAGTATAGATTTTGAACTTTTGAAGTGGGTGGATTCCGGGGGGGAAATGGGAAATATAGGTACCAAAACGCATTTCGAACAAAACATGAAAATCGTTTAAAACGTGTGTCGAAAGATGGTATCGTGTAGTTATTTAAAATGCAAAATATAAAATTACGTGTTTTTGAATAGAAAAAATAAGCGCGCTCGTCAAATTTTATTATTTTAAATTTATAAACTATAGCGATGTTTAAATCAAACAGATTAAAAAAAGATTCTAATCGGTATGAGCGGTTCGAGTTTAGCGTTTTGATTCAACTTTTAATGTTTTCGTGCCTAAAATACGCCACTGCTGGGGACAGATATAACATCCCTCCCGCACAGTTACGCCACTGATGGAAGATACCCACCAAAAAAGGGTTTGTCGCCGTACTGTCGTGTAGTATATATTTCGTATTCATCGTCGTCACCCATAGCGCAAGAGATTTTTCGACGTTCTCCCTTCGTACGGTTTTTTTTCACCAACGAAAGGGTGCAGTTAGCGACGCGCAGCGACGTACGCCCTCGAGTACAGACCATCTGGTCACGGTTAACCGAGTATTCGTTTTGGGAGTAATTAAGCCGGGTATTGTGTTGCTGCCGCAGGATACTGCGAGGTGACATATTATCCGTAAAATGTATAACTGTACGCGTTATAATACAAAACGGATAGGTATTTTCAAGCGCGCATTTCGACCGCTTTGCCGCGTTTATAAAATATAGAAATTAAGGTTGGGTATCGCGGTCGAGAGGAAAAAAAGCTGGCCGGCAGGTGTACTACAGGATATATACTGTATAATACTACTATATGTCGTGTATGAACGCTGTAGTAGAATTATATTACGAAAACCATTAAGGAGATTTCGGCGGCCCCTATAATTTCGGAAGGCTGCAGCATTTCGCTCGGAGAAGAATATTATTTTATGATTGTGTTAGAAGACCCGTCATCCTGCAGCAGGCACCGCCCATTCCTACCTACTCCTCCTCCGGGTCCGGGGGAGAGCTGGAAACTTATATAAAAAGAAGCGGGCGGATCGTACCGCGGAGGAAAATGGAAATTGTTATCGGTACCACTTAGTAGGACCGCGGTTACACGGGCCCCGGGCGAAAATCGAGCGGACCCGGCAATTTGGTTTTTACGCGCGGTGGTTGCAGCCCGTCGGGTCCGGCATAAAATCGTCGGCGCGCGGGGAGCAGAGTGTTTTGTAGAAATCAATTTTACTTTTAGGATTTCGTGTGTGCGTAAGTATACAGCCGTAGGAACCCATTTGGGACTGTAAAGGACGCGCCGAAATGTTACGACTTTCCGAACCCGCCGCGCACATTACCCGTCATGGAAATAGTGTATTCGTCCGTCTCGCCGCTGCCACTGTAATTTAGTGACCGGGCGTATTTTACTAGACAGATACCGCGCCGAGCGTGTGCCGTCCGAAGGAGTATTTATCGATTTTACAGCGATATTTTTCTTCTGCGTAAAACGCACACTTTACTTCGGGGGTTGTAAATACGCCCCTCCCCAACCGTGGCGATTATTGCGTATTCGATACGTTTCTTTTTTCGGCTTGACTTTCGAAGTACAATCGAAGAATGAAAACGTAAAAATCTGCGCGAAATAATACGCCGTTTCATTAAACGACCATGGCCATGTTTTTTTGACTAAAAAAAATATGTACTACAAAAATTTTATTCGACTTTTTTCGTGCAAAACTTAATATTATGGAACTTTGAGATGCGTTTTGACTATCGGTTTTAGTTTCGAAACACGTCAATTGTTATTTTTGCGAACGTTTTCTGAGTTGACAAAAACGTTGATAAACTGTTGTGGTTGACGATGTATCCGGACGTGATAAAAAATTTCAAACAATGTTGATATTTATCTTAAAATAGGGAAATTCTTAGTTTATTTTTTGATTATTCACCAAGCTCGCTCTGAATCGTCATGCATCAATTTCTCGTCGCTTAAAACTCGACTCACTCTCAAAGCTACCCCCTATACTCGTTTATTTTTATTTTCAAATACACGATGTCATGGTTCTAATCGGTTCATTTTGCGCAGGATAAAATGCTTCGAAACAGTTTTATTTCAATGCCAATCGATGTCTCGTGTCGTATTCATAATTAGCAATCGTAACATAAAAATAGAATATTCAAAAGCAAACGAATAGTATAAAATAACTTGTAGAATAACGTGTTGTTTTTGTTTTCGCCTGTTATTCATAAGTTTTTTTTTTTTTCTCTTTATACATAATTTAGTGTTTAACACATAACGTACAGTTTAATTTTTAAATATCAAGTCCTCCCCACGTGTGACACGTCTAGATTTGTCGGCGAGCTTCTTCTCACGGTCCCAACAGATGGCGAAATTTCGTATCCACACGAAAACGTTACGTGCGCCGCCGCAGCCCTACGGACATGTGACATTTTGAGCGCACATATTATTATGATAGGTGTGTGTATATGTTCACCGTGAAGTGAAAGACTCTCGTGTTAAGTGACTTCTGACGACACTCTTGGCCGGATGATAAGTGGGGTTTGTTGTTTTTTCACGTTTAAAAAACGCATATTATAGTCGTAATAAATCTGGAATGAGACGTATAACACACGAGTACGCTTGTGACCTCTCGGCTCTCACAAGATTACAAGGAAACAAGTACTATAGTTGTTGTTATTATTTTTTTAATTTTTTTTTTCCTACGTCTCGGAACGTGCTGTGGAAGGCCGGCGTGCGGCGGCGACACATACCGAATCCACAGATCTGGTTTTGTCGAGCCGTCCTCTGTATCTCTACTCTTTTATACGAGCGTTTAATTCGGAAGCACGACGATTAGCTCGGTTGGAACGCAGCAAAAAAGAAGAAAAAAACGGGCTTTATACTATAGTGTATATACGTGTGTGTGTGTGTGTGTGTCAAGGTGAGGCAAGTTAAAAACATTCTTTTAAGTTGAGTTAGTTGAAAAAACCGAAAAGTTATGATGTGAAGTTTAAAGTCGATTTATTAAATCAAAAGTTGACCGACGAAAAAAAAAATCGACTTAATTCATAGTACACGTGTTAATTATTATTATTTTCATACTTTTTTTTGTAATTCGGTCGCAGTGTGTGTACCTGCATAGACGCTTGTTCCGCTTCACAAAAACTCGTTTCGTATTGTGTCGTTTGAAGCTACTTACAGATCAAAGTGGAGTTCGTTAAAATTAACTTTTTGACTTGATTTCGATTTTCAACGCTAACAGGATGTGTTTTACGTATACGGTGGTACACAAGGGCGTGTTTGATTTCCCCCTACATGACCGTACTGCGATCGAAAAAATTGACTTCGGAGGGTGGACAAATTTCTTTTTTTATGCGCTTCTCTACAACCCTTTGTCGTCCGATGATCGTGCGATTCGGCCCCGGTGGTCTCCGCCGTGTTCTCTGCGCGGTGGCGCGTTCCGCGTTGAAAACGTTTGCAGTTATATCGTAGTTTTATTATCCGTTTATTATCCGTTTTAATTTCAGTCGGATAACGCGTCCGTTGTCCAGGCCGTCGTAGAACAGTCGCAAACATCTAATCAGAATTTCGCGCACGGTGAGCTCGTGCGACCTCCGGGTACTATATAGTACCCCCGCGATAGCTGCACGTAATATTACGAACGATGTGTTATGCGCGAGACGCGTTCGATTGTGCTTCTCTGATTGTTCGTATTTTCGGGCACCACCACTGGACAAAAAAACAGTAGGAGGTTAGGAGGAGTTCCTGTAAACGAAAGACGCGCTTTTGTTTTATAATAAATGTACGCTTCTTCTTCTTTCGTCACGTTCTCCTCAGATTTCCACCGGGCGTCGGCGTGTATAAATAAAATATCTAACGTGACGACGTTGATGTACGCAAAACCTTTAAAACTGTGCCAGCATACGTATAAAAATCACGTCGAATCCAAGCTGACACCCTGAGTAGTAGCAGTAGGTACAGAGCGCAATCGCGCGCAAGCCCGCGTATTGTTTTTCTCGAACGACCGTTTTTTTTTTTGCATAGTGTCTCCGAATACCAGAAAAAGAAGAATAGTTATAATTGTGTAAAATAATGTTAAAAAACATAAATAAGTAATTGTATAAACATATTTTTTACGTAACTATATAGTTTACAACTATGTTGTTGAGGCCGCAAAAAAAAGGTTTACCGTTTTCAGAACATCTAAATAACGCCATCATCTGAGATTTCTCTTTCCGATTAGTGAAATAACGAATTGAGCTTACATTATAAACTTATCACCAACTGTTTTTTTTCACCACCTGTTATGGTTTTCACAAATACACCGTTGATTTTTTTTTACGAATTGAAGAATGTTAAACCGGTTTCGGTCGTACAAGTACGAAAAATAAACAACCGTTTTGTGAATAAAATTAAAATTACCAATATCATATTGTGTAAATAACGCTGCAGTGATGTTTTATACGTTTATATGTTTGCATTTCGATTGTTGTTTAGCCACCTCCGAGGAGTTACCTACCGAAAATGCCCAGTTCGAAACGAGTAGTGTCGCCAGCGTCTAGCGTTACATTTTTTCATTACTATAACGGTTCTAAAGGCGCTTTTATCGCGGTCGTTCTTGTTTTTTACTAACCGACGTGTTTTTACTAGTATTTTTCGAACGACACAGAGATGCACGGGACACGTCGAAAACGGGCTGGATTAATTCGATACGTTAAAATCACGTTTTAGTAAAACACATATTGTACGGGATACTGTTGTACGGCTTCGTCGGTGGTATCCGATGTAAAAATCTCTAACTTTTAAGGCTCGTTTTACGTTGTTGTTTGTCACAGACGGCGGGGTAACTATATAACTTCTTCTTCTGCGCACCTGTAGAGAATCCTCCGGTCTACGCGTCGCATGTAAGAGTAAATTTTTAGATGAAAGGGTTTTCAAAGTGGTGTCGGATCGCTGTACTCTTCGAGTCGTTAATTTTCATCGTCGACTTTGTAACTACCGGCCGCGTCTTTTGAACGAATTTTGTTTCATTATTATTATTTTTTTCATCAATGTGTGTGGGCCGCTCCGGCTGTGGTGGCGCTTAAAAAGCGTTGCGACTTAACGGACGAAATGATTTTATTTCTATAGTTTTATATATTCGTGTATACATTCGTTATTACCTCACCCCGGAGGCACCACGCTCACGGAGGCATTAATCATTCGGTTGTCGTCATTACAAGTTTATTGAAATCCGCTGCAGTTGTTGCTCCTCTAAACCTGAGGTCTTGTGTGACCCGGCGTTGCAACGGCCCGGCGAACCGGTTCTATTTTACGATGCAAGAGGTCCCCGGGAACGTGTATTACAATATCTTGTTTTGTCACCACCCGGCGGTGGTAAGTCACGGATAATAAATCGTGCGGATTTTCGGGAACGATTCAAAACGTTTGAATGAATACGTAATGATTGCTTTCGATATGGAAAAAAAAAAAAGACGTTTTTTTTTTTTCAAACACCGCGGGACGTCTTGTCGCTAAGGCAGGCGTGCGGGTGGTAAGAACGTAGAAGAAACGGTGCCTGCGATTTTGGCGCTAAACAAAAAATTTTTTTCACAGACAGACATTACGCGTAATACTGTGTTTTTATTACGAGAGTCGTTCACACACACTGCTGCAGGTTCTTTTTTTCATCCGTACGACCGTTCGTTGCACGTGTTCGACACATGCGTGATGCAATAAAGTTTAGGACAGTTTTTTTTTCGTGTGTAACGTATGGGAAAAACAAAAAATGTTGTATCATAAAGTTAAAAAACGCTGCAACGTAAAAGTATACTGGCCGGAGAAAACAATGACTTTCAAATGTCCGTTATCGGTATTACAATGAATGTTGGTGTCTAATCCGTCAGAAGCCAAATACCGCCGCCGCCTTCACGTATCAGCGGTGTACCGATAGCTGTTTATAATGTACGGACCTCTCGTATCGTCGCTACCTTATATACCTGCAGCACACGTCCGAGAACATTATTATTATTATTATGATGTCCGTCTTTTTAACCTCTGCGTTTGTTCCATACACGACGCGGCGTTTTATACCGCAGCGTTCTGCCTGGTTGTACCATAGGATAAAAAACCATAAAAAATACGTTATCCCATTTTACTGCCCGTGTACAACACTCGAACCGTGACCGTTTTTTTTTTTTTTGTTCTTTCTCCACTCCGTCCAGCGTATAGTACCACCGATAGTCCACACGGTGTTTACATTGTGATCGTTCGACTTGACATTGGAATTCCGATGCGTCATCATCCGGCACATCCGATCGATCCGGAAGACATTTTCAGACGATGCCGTTTCGATTCGGACTTTTAGAAAGTATAACCGGTCCGTGTACAATATAATATCTTCACCCTTTTTTCTTCTGTTCGCAACCCTTGAAGTAGCACCCGATAGGTGCACGCGAATTCTCCGCGGGAGGTTTTTTTTTTTTTTATGTGACGCGGAGGGTCGCTGCAGAAACGGCGTGGCAGATGTTCGGCGTTTTTAACGGAAATCCGAAGACGTGGCGGCGGCGGCGGCGGGATTATAATACATTTTATACCGCGGATATCTCCGCCGCAGCATTCGGTTGATTACGACTTTGCGGTTTATTTTATGAATATCTTATCATGATAAAACGCGAGCAATATTTTTATAATACAGCGTATCGTCGTTGTGCCTAGGGACACACCGACTGGCATTGTAGTAGTAATAACACGCTGTGGCGAAGAGTCGAGACCCGCGATCTATATCGATCATCACGATTCGTTGATTTGCCCGAGATCCTTTATACATATTATTATTATTATTCGTCCGTATTGTATATCTGTCGTGGACTACAGGAAAAAAAGAGAAAGTAGCGCGTAATAGATGGATATTATGTACAACTGCTGCATGCAGAACCTCGGTTCTTTCTTCGTTACACTGCGTATCTAAGTGTGCTATCGTCGGGACTTGCCACGTCTCTGTTTTGGGTGTTGGCTTTACGATTATGAAATATCGAATATCCGTTTGTATTGGGCATACAATCTGTACTTTATGTTAATATAAACTCGTATAGTTTTTTTAAAACTATAATTCTCTATTCTCCTCCACTAGCGTTCAATTGATAAATTGCCAATGTCATTAATAATTTTCGGTGATAAATTGTAATGTCAAACACATCTAACACATAATTGTAATGGTTTAACAAACAGCCTAAGCGCGATCGATCGAACTTTTTCCTCGAACGTTTGATTTTTTTTGCCGCATCGTACTTCCCCTTCCCCCCTTAAGAAATACAAAGATTATACTTACAACGCTTATACTGCGTCCTCTTCATTTCATTATAAAATGTATCGAGAATACTAAAAAGAAACGGTTTTTTGACAATATACCTAGTTTATTAAAAAAAACAAAAAACTAATGATAATAAATTTGCCGGTGTTGTCTGTCACTTGTTGATCAAGCAATATTTTTTTACAGTTTTGTAATTGTCGTATGTATGGGGTGTTAGGTGACAACAGGTTTTCGTCTTCTCGCGTTACAAAACTACCTATAGAACGCGAAACGAAGGTTCTATCGAACCCGATATCTTCTGGTCGAACCTTTCGTTTTTTTTATACCGTATACCTCTCGCCGACCTATTATTCCTTTGTATCGTTTCTGTTTTTTCGTTTTTTGATTTTTTTTTTTTTTCCATCGCTCGAATACACAAAATTTTGAATATCGTATGTCAATGCGTGGTTTTCCATAGTCTGCGCAAAATAAAGGGGGCTTCTTGTAATAATAATAATAATACCTATTATTTATGTTTTATATATTGTTTGTACCTATATAAATATAACTCATATATTATAATACTCGCACACATTTTGCTGCGGGATTATTATTCGTATATTATTTTAGCCCATTGTTTGCCCGCAGAGTGATGAAAAAAAAAAACGCATACCGGTCGTTCATAGTTTTCTGCACATTTTAAGATGTCGAGCGTTCGCCTTCCAGCCATCATGACTTCGGTCTTTGTCGGAGATCGTTTTGAAATAAGAAAAAACCCGATTCTGTCGCTGTACAACCATTAACCACCGTCCGCAGACAATAATTATCATCTTGCATTCCATTTTTCTTTCTTCGAACCGGCAGCTATCGAACTCCTCTGCATTGGGCAATTGTCCCGGAATTTTAACTGTCCAAACGATTACAAAACGATATATACCCTTCTAAACGATTGGTATAAATATGTGTCTGCGTCGTATGAGGTGTGGACGGATTCGTTGCGTTCCGTGTGCTTTTATTACTACGTTTTATACGCAGCAGAATTGAGGTACAGATGACATAATAAATAAAGATTTTAACATTCGCGATGTATGGATTTTAATTTTTTTCTGTATCAGGTAAAACGATGTTGTTCGTGTATTATGTACGATCCAATTTTGGCTTGTATACAACTATCGTTAGTAATTTTTATATTCGCCATAATGACGCGCGCGCCTTGACTCGTCCGAAATTTCAAATTTTTTTGTAATTTTTACCATTTTTTGGAATGCATACAATTCGAACGTGATAAAAGTATAAACATTTTTCAGCTAAACGTACGACATTCAAATTCGCAAAAATAAAACGTATAACCACGACACCTATTATCTATCCAAACCGTAGCGACCCGCTCAGAGCTGTGACCTACCCAGAGCGACGTTGCTACACACTTTTATCTTGTAATCGGTTGTGAATTCAATCGATTAAATTGTTTTCTACGCCTATTCCAGATACTCATAGGTATTTTGACGTCAGAATTACTCTACTAAAGAAACGTCAGACGTTCAAAAGAACAAGTATCGTTCAGAACCATCGAGTGAATTGTTAAATTATGTTGAAAGTGCGGCATGAGTAAACGGGTTGGGTATGTTATATGTTCTTAAAAATGAACACCGCGGCATTTTATATAATTATGCTGCTGCAGCCGTGCGGCGGAAAATGACAGATGTTTGTGTAAAACGCGTTTTGCTTCTTTGTGTATAAATCTCTATGCTTGCAGGGTTTGATATCGATCGAACAACTGGGGTCTTTTATAATACATATATTGTTGTGCACGCATACGCACAAACGGCGTTGTTGTTGTCTACTGAAGTCTGCAGAACGTGCAGACTACAGTTTATGCATTATTAAAATTCGATCTTATAATGTAATATATACATATTATAGCGGCGTATTACTGCAGGGTGGTGGATGTGGTCGCGGTGTGTATCGTGTATTACGAAATCGTCCCATCAATGGTTTCGGGGTCTGCGCGTGTGATACCGTCGAGAAAACAAAATGATGACAGGAAAACACATCATCAGTTAGGGGCAGTTATTATCGGGTCATATCCATCTATAACACCGGCGAAATAACCTGTGAAAGTATTAAAAAGTCTTAAACGTATGTATAAGTTGGAGTATGGATTATAGACATGGTACAAATTGTCAGCCCGTCCTACCAGAACTCGGGTCAAGACGTTTTAATAACAAAACGAAGCTCCGCGCGCACGGACGGAAAAGCATAACGATAACATCGTCCGTCGACTTCCGTCCTCTGTCTGGGTACCTGCAAAACGGAATCAGGGGCGTGAAATTTCAGAGAAATTAAACATTCGCAATCGAACATTTACCCTGAAGATAACTAACTGGCCGAGGAGACGACGCGTTACACAAAAACGAGCTCGCATCGAGACCTATAGTTGTATGTAAAAATACACGAAAATGATCGGTTAGCCGAGTGGTTCGTAATGATAATAGTAATAATAACAACACGTATACGAGAGAAACGTTCGACTGTCGGCCATTCTCTCTCTGTTATTATGTCGTTCCGAGCCGACGTGAGCCCTCTCTTCCTCCTGTCCCGCACGACCGTTTCGCGCGATCGCCGCAGAGGAAACGATTTCTGCGTGTTCGTTCGCATAGCAATATCGCTATCGGCTCAGCAGGGCCGCGGAGAGAAAATCGGGGCCCGAGAGCAGCAGCAGCAGCCCTTTCGATTCAAAAAATTACTTTTCGTGGTTCTTCCACACTAACTGTAACGCGTACTATAAGAAAAAAAATTCTACACGCGTAGTACCTAACCTAAAACAGACGTTTTTTCACGATCAAAAATCCAAACGACACGATTCTGAATGCGTCAGGAGCGCTAGGATTTCAAACGATGCTCGTGGATTTAAAAAGTCGCATAAAACGCTTTTATTATTATTTTTTTCGGTTCCGGGCCCGAGATAAAACACGTACCTCTCGACCGGGTATATCCCTCCATTAAAATAGAGAGGAAAAATGAAAAAAAAAAAAACGCAAATAACGATCTCATTACAGCGTTCCAGATCACGCAAATATAACGACCCAAATTCTCTGTCTGTTTATTAAAATTCCTCCGTTCTAGCTTGCGGTCTAAATAATACGCACGGCACGTATCGGCACAACTCGAGTCAAACATGTATAGGGCGGTGGAGGGTCCGAAAAATTGCGCGAGAAAAAACTAAGTTTGAAAAGCCTTCGTTAAAAACACGATTTCGGGGCTGTTCCGGAGGTCAAATCCGGTAGGTCTGAGCAAAAACGTGATGCGAAGTAATAAAAAAAATAACACCCCGATACCAAATAGAGAGAGAGACAAGCAGCCGGAATACAGGCGTTAGAAGGCCGAAACTAAAAACGGAGAAGAAGAAGAAGATCGGATTCGAATTCGGCGTAATATTTTCGGTACTTTTTTAAAATTAAAACGGATCATTTTTCCCGTATCCCTTTGTAAATTTCTTCACGATACCGCCAGGCGCTTATCGGCCGGCGAGAATCTGTCACGCGAGAGCAGAATACTATTATAATATTATTGTCGTCACGACGATGTGCCGCGGTTAATTAATTAATTGCCGGCGTTGTAAACGCAATTACACACGCGGTGGCTGATTGTTTGCAGTTTGCCTAATGAGCCAGCACGATCGTACGGTACATGAGCTGCTCGCGTGCAATCAGAATCGGCTGTTGTTGTTCGCAGATCCGATCGGTCCACGAGCGCACGTAGATCTTTTACAAACGTTTGTTGTGTTCACCGAAAAAAATAAAAAAAATAACGGTTCGTCATTGAAGACAGACACACGCAAAGACCGTAACTGTTGCGATGTTCGACCGGGTTTTTTTCTAGTTAGGCGAGAGAAATTCGCGTGTGTGTGTGTTACATAGGAGGAACGAGTCGAGAGAAACTTTTCTATTACTTCTTGACAAGACCAACGTCGTTTGTTACTTCGATACTATCTGTTTTTTCGTTTGAGATCGTAGTAGTAATTACGGAATGTTAGCGATTTCGAGTAGAGTTCGTGCGGACGGTGGTTCGAGGAGTGCGAAAATTTTGCTGACCATGTTTTCGTGTTTGACCGTCGTGAATGATACTACGCGGTAGCTGTGTGAACGAAAAATCAGTTTGATTCGTTTCCGGGCGAAACGAGTAGAGTTCAAACGAATGTCGTGGAAAAAAACAAATATTCCAGTAGATTTTGGACGGTCAGCGAAAATCCTTGGAATATCGTAGACGACATAATAATATTATAACGTGTGTGTGACGACGTAAAATGACGTCAACGAACCAGTGGCGTGCGTATATCTTGTCCGTAGCAAAAGAATGCGCTAAAAGAATAATAATAATAGAAGCAAGTGGCGGCGGCGGTACAATACCGGGAGCCCGAAGGTCTCTTCTCTTGGACAGTGTCGCCGCCGCCGCCGACGTCCGAGTACTTTGACCTAGCGCGAGTATTCTTACTACGGCCGTTTTACTGCTGCTGCTGCAGGAGGAGGCCCCCGTGAGCTCGGTCCACGCCTACCGCTCGTAATATAATATTTTATTTTTTTTCGCTTGCCCCCCGCATCAAGAATGTTTGTTGTACGTTCGATTTACACGTGTCGTCGTGGTGGTAATTATCGTAATTTTGTATATTCGTCATTACGCTTTTGCAATATTTATTACAACCGTCCCAGACAATCCGAAAACGAGGTGGTCCGCCCGAAAGTCGTCGCGAATTTTCGTTTTTGAAAAAATTACGCGTTTTCGCGTCCACAGAAGAAGAACGGGCTATTGAGAGTCGGGCTGCTAAAATTTTATTTGTATTATAAACAAATAACGATACGTCGTATGCATTATTATTATTATGAATTTAATGGAATTATTCGAGTCGTAACCGTCGTTTGCAAATCAAGGAGGCGTACTTACACGTGTATTTCTTTTGTTCGCGCGCGATATGAATATAATAATGGAAATCGCGTGCGCAGTGAATGTTAAATGTCCCCCGCCCGCCTGCAGTGGTCTGCTGTTTCTATTTTTCAAAACGCGTTTGTACCCGTGAAAAAACAAACGAAATACGTTACGTTGTCCGCGGTGTAGCGCCAAAAAAAAAAAAAATGTATTTAAAAAACCCAAAAATTTCCACGGAAAATGAAAGTTTACTCTCGTAGTTTAATAATAAAAAAAAATGATAAAAACGATCCAACGCGTTCGATGACACACCACACAACGGTTTTCTTATCGTAACGAAATGAAAACGGTTAGTTCCAACAATTCGCGCGTTGATAAACGCGGAAAAGACACCGTTTCGACCCCCATTAAATTGTTCTAGTAAAAATTTTTATATTTTTTTTAACAAGGAAAACGTGTGTGTCAACGCAAATTAAAAAGTGTTAAACAACGAAAAAATCGACAAACTAAAACAACTCGTAACACGAAAAAAAGTGTTCGGGACACCGACAAAAAGTTTTTTGATACCTAGTTGTTGAAACCAATCCGTGTCCCGATCACGTGTGTTCTGGTCCCTCTTCGCGGACACGTTCTGTTTTCTAACACACCGAATGCAGATCCAGTTGATCAGGGATGCACAACCTATGGCCCGCGTAGCCTTTAAAGTTGGCCCGCGAATGTTGTTATTATATGTTGTATGTTTATGCCATATTTTGATATTCACGCGCTGCTTTGGCCCTCGACATGATCCTTTTTCCTATTTTTGGCCCTTCGACTTGAAAAGGTTGTGCATCCCTGCAGTTGATGAACCTTCGGCAAGTCTAGACTCCGCTGTGACGGCTGTAACGTTTAACCAAAGACTTTGGAGGCAGGTTAAATGCAATCACTTGTATTACTTTAAAGGTTTTTCTATACCATACGTTACTTCAAACTTTACGCAGTTATTGACGAAGAACATCATCCAACCCGACACCCGACGAGTTTTTGTTATTTTTTTACTACGTTTTTCAACGTTAACCTAAACTACTCATATCCATAGTGCATCGTCGTCAAACAACGTCTACGTATGGTATGGTATTCGTCGCGAGAGCACTACAATGATTTTATAATGAATAGTTTTACTCTAATATACGTGTAAATACGAGCATATATAGTAATTACAAACATACTGCGCGTTTGAGGGACCGAACAGTTTTCTTCGCCGCGATTCCGGTTTTTTTTTTGTAACACGCTGCATGTTATGTAAAGGACAGTGCATCATTTCGCGTTATTTTATACGTACACCACCGAGCTCTATGGGGTGATTTAATGTCTTTGCTTACTTATAACGTGTACATACCAATGTATATATATCGTGTGCGTGTGCTCGTGTAACAAATTGGCGTCGTCGCGTATAACATCGTCGTTCGTATTATATACGGCACGTCGGGGGTTTTTTTTTTTATGTTTTTTATTATTCGTGTTTATTGTGCGGCACCTATGTGGGTTTATAACGTACGAGCTTAATTTCGTATTCAGAGGGCGTCCGGTTTCCGCGCATCAAGACTCCGCGAGAAACAGAACCCGCGGCCACTGACGCGCGGCGTATATCATGATGTTATATACTATATATCGCAGTGCTCTCGAATGGAAAAAACAAAACGCTGTCGAGTAAACCGCAGTTTCAAACGTTCCTATATTTTCCCCCTGCAGACCCGCGGACCGAGTACAAAAATTAAGATACCAATCGAGGTAGGGACGGACACGAATGAATTGTGATTCGTGAATTGTCATCACAGATGTTAAGATTATCAGGAGTTGGTGACGACGAGGCTTAAAGGGGGTGTTGAGAGGTTCATTAGAATAAATCGTTTATTTTTTATTTCGATCCGATACCGATTCGGTTGTATTGTTGATTCGCGATGAATCACCGAATCGAGAGAATTCATTCCCTCGGCTGATTCGTGTATTTCCCATGGTCGAGGTGTGGCCGTCAAACTCACGTGATCGATGGAAAAAGGTGGTAACTATGTATCGATGCAGTGGCAAATTTAGATTCCAGCGTTAGACCGTCTTAAGGAGAAACCTTGAAACCTACGCCTTTGGCAAAAACGACTGTCCACTGGATGGCAGTGTGCTTTTTCCAACTGTCAGCTGGTTCATATAGAGCCATTCCTGTTGGTTCCAATTAGTACGCAACGGTTTATCATAGCTCGTCCATATTAATTCGTGGGATTACGACAGACAGGATTGTAGAAGCAAAGTTTTGAACCGCTACTACTACAGTGTGACCGCGTGCAAACTGTCTACGATGGATGGTGTTTATCATCTGTTCATGGCAGCCGACCGAGTAGTGTACATTATTCGAAACTGCGGGATTTTCGTACGTTTTATTCTTATTCCGCGTTGCGGACCGAGAGGGTAAGTAAACTTAAAGGGGTAGGTACTCGCTCTCTGTCCTCCACTTCCATCTCGATTCGAATACTGTATTGTATTTACGTGAGAGTATGTGTTATAAATTGAAAGAAAAAACATTGTATAAAATGTGTACTTAACAAAGACGTGTGTCAAAATTGATCGTTGAAGTGTGCGGCGCGAACTCTCTTGTCCGCGTCAACTTCTCCTTTTCGGCCCGCTCGGCACGTCCATCGTATTCTGCCTTCCGCGTCGTTTCGTTCGTGTATGTATAGCAGTGACGGTCGGTCACGCCGCCGCGGCCGATATGTAACTGTAACTGTTGTTGTCCAATCGTTTCGTGAAACCTGTTTTTATTAATTAAAATTTTGTATAGGTACGTCGCGTAAAATATTTCAAAAGAAATGATACACATACACAGTATTAATTCGTCCCCCTACGCTCGTGGCGGGATATTATCACAGTTTCTTTAAATTTGTGCAAGTTATTTAGACTTTTTATTGACGTGTTGCGGACGTAAGCGGTCGACTTGCGCAAAAACCTTATGCTCACGCTTACGTCCAAAACTGTTTTTTCGTCGTTACAGACGGGCAGAACTGTTTGCACCGTGAGGCTCGTACTTTTAGTTCTTAGAGGCGAGGCGGCTTTTAGATCTGTTTTGTTCAGACACATTTTGTGTTGAACCAGCTGCAGCATTCGTGTTACGTTTTACGCGCGGAACAGACTTGTTAATAATATTGTCGTGTCGGAAAATGATTCTTCTGGTTTAAACGGCGCCCTGTCCTATATACATATATCTGGTCGTTACACTTTTATTACTAACCCGTGCTATACGTCGCGTCTTCGCGTTATATATAAACAGGTGTGGCGGCGAGGCGCAACGTTATAGGAACGAAAAAAAAGTAAGAGAGAAAAACCGTCCGATAGATTGTGTGTTTTGATATCGCGATGAGTGTGCGCGTTTAAGTCTCCGCGCGGCGGGTACGTTCAAAACAAGTTCAAAACCGTCGTCCTACGATACGATTTTTCTTCGCCACTAGGAGTGAAAAAAAAAAAAAAGCGTATTCCTACGCGCACAGGTATCGTTTGTTGTTGTTAAAATATTAGGCTCGGCATCATTAGGCCGTTTCATTCCGTCCGTCGGTCTCGTACCATTATTATTATTTTCCTTTCACGGTCGGCGAAACAATCCATTAACGCGCGAGCCACTATATGTACGTATTATACTGCCGCAGCGTGCGCACACGGTGGTAATCCGAGCCCCGGGGCCCCGGTTTGACGACAAAACGAGAACGGGGAAAAGAAAGAAAAGAAATATTGTTGTTACACCGGTATAACAAAATGTGTACGGTCGTCGCTGTGGGTATACGTATGTGGCGTACAGTGTGGATTTTCGGTGCAACAATAACAATTATTGTTAACGGCGGAAACGTTTGGCTCGCGCATTTTCTCCTGTACGCGACAAGCCGAGAAATCTTCGTCCGAAATCGCGTTGTTTTACGTGGAAAAAAAGTATAAAAAATATTTCATCCACGACCGCCCTGTTACGGCGACAAGTACTTGTGTGTCGGCAGCGAGATACGCGCAGTTTATTATGCGTGTCCACGTGGTGTTAGTTTCTGCGCAAGTATAAGACTAGTACGAACACGAGTTAAATTTAAACTGTTTAAAAGAGGCCAAGGACACGGTGGCGCTGCTTTTTCAACGGAGCCGCCGCGTAAATCAGTGAAAAATATCCTTTATACCTCCATCGTACTTCTCTCATTGCTCGAGTCTTGCTATTGTTGTGTAAAAATAGCGCGTTAGAAACTACTCTACGTTGGTGTTTCACGAGAAACCGCGACATTTTTCAGAACAACTCCAAAAAGACAATCACGCCGCACGTTCTTGAAGAGAGAAAATTTCACCCTCCTCGAATGTTAGACGATCGAAAATGACTCGTTGGCTCGAAAGGCACGATTTTCGTATTGAGGCGTATGGTTCAATTTTAGAAGCGCTCAGATTTGGAAAATTCTAAAAACGACTCTTAGTCCTCCGCTATACGGGCGCCAGAATTTCTAGTAGGTCAAATACAAACTGAAAACTACAAACTTGGTTGCGTGGCGTCGCGGTGAAGTTGAGTTCCGCAGGGTCCGAGGAACAAACGTCTGAACGGTTTTTATTCGAATTCGTGACATTCCCCCCTCACCCCGTGAAAAGTTTTCGCGCACGATAGTGATTATACGTCTTGAATTATTTTCGACCCGGGACGACGCGCGTGGTGGTCGCCATATATTTTGCTCGCGTAAATGCGTTTATTTTTGTTTTATTAACTTTGTGCTGTACGCGTGCTGTAGCAGTCGCTTCACGAATTCACGTCATGTCTATAGTGTGGTGGAAATAATGTAAAAATTGTAATAAAACGAAAAGAAGAGGAAAGAAGAGAATCGAGAGAGCGAGCGAGCGCCCGCGGCCGTCCAGCGCGCAGCAGCAGGCGGGTGGTGCCGTTCTCCGCGGCAGCCGACGGAACCGGTCGACCGTATCCGAATATTACGGTCGAAGATACGATCTGGTTTTTTGATTTTTGATTTTTTTCTCTCTTTTTCCGAACAATATTTCCAGTGGTCTTGGCCGTCCCGTGCTGCTGCCGCCGCAATATTTTTATATCTATCTCGGCCGCATCTCGTGACCGCCGCCGCCGCCGCTCCTTGTCCACTGCAACAACACACACACGTGCGCGGCGGACAAACGGGGGGACGGACGCGTATAAGAACGTGCTCCGGGCGGCTTGTGTATTTTATACATGTTTTTACGTTTTTTTTACGTACACGCGCGCGCCAGTGGATAATAACATAATGTTGTTGTCCACGCACGCTTTATATACACCATTGTTCTTGTGCTATAGATTATCTAGGTGTAATATCGTAACGTTACGAAAAACCTCCGTGTATAAAACCGCGGCGGGCGCTTTTATTATTACTTGTATTACAATACCTCACTGATGATTTCACGTGGAAAACGAAAATCGTGCGCGTACTAACGTTTTGTCGCTTTTTCTCCCCGCAGTTGTACCGGACTGTTCGTGGGACCCTACTGCCAGTGGAAGAACCCGTGTCACACGGGACCCGTGCCCCGGTGCCAGAACGGAGGAACGTGCGCCGTCACCCAACTGTCGCCGCACTCGCAGCCCGGTTTCTCGTGCCAGTGTCCGCTGGGTTTCACCGCGTCCCTGTGCGAGATACCCATATCGAACGCGTGCGACTCGAAGCCGTGCCAAAACGGCGGCACGTGTTGGCTGCACAACATCAAGGAGCACCGGTGCAATTGCGCGCCCGGATTTACAGGTATGTACGTCCCTGTAAATGTGTGCTCGACAATAATGTAGATTGTTTCGTCGGAACGTAGAAGACGTATAATACGTGCGCGTCCTGGACAACTACTGCTATCCGGACAGAATCGTTAATTCAGCACGAACAGAGTAGTATTTCTACGAATAAACCGGGGGGGTTTCTTTTTTTTTTGATTGAGGTGGACAGTTAGAACATTACGGGTTTTCCACCGTTGTTTTGCGCGCTGCGGGATGAGAAACGTGATTTATTCAGCGCCCGAATCGGATAATTAGTCATGGGGGGGTAAAAAAACAAGTTCCTACTATACACTATATATATGTATAGGGATTTGTAGAGGCGTTCAAAAGTGAAAATAGTGAGGGCACAGATTCGAATATGATGTATCGCAGTTCAAGGGTTTTTGTTTAAAAAACAGCCAGAACCACGTTACGGTTAGCGTTTAATATTGAGTTCTAACGCACATCGTTTTTAGTTTTTACACCGAGTAATTATTTCGAGCCTGCGCGGACTAAACGAGATTCCTAAACTGTTCTAAACTTCATGTTTACACGAATACTACGAAATATTAAAAATGTTTTTCTTTTTATCCGAGAAGAGTCAATCAGTATGATTGAGAACACGTTCGTTGTGGAATATAAAAAAAATAACGGCAACACAATGTAGCCAAACACTATTCTGCGCGACTAGTTTAAAATGTGTACGAAACGCATAAGCTCCAAAAAAAAAAAATTGTACGTACATTTTCTTTCGGAAATTCTATAATTTTTGTAACTACATTTTGTAGAAATCGTATCAGTGTTGTAATATATTTTTTTTCATTCGACGAAAATGTTATGATGAACCGCTTTTTTTTTTTAAACAATTGAACGTATAACAGAGTTGAAAACGTTGTGCGAATACCGGTTCGGTCGTTGATTGCGGCGTGCAGAAATAACCAATAAAAATGATAGGCTAGAAAAAAATTGCTGCAGCATTCCGCGAACAACACGGCTTTTTTCTCGCGCGTCGAGCTCCGGTGGTGGTATACGTCACGACGTTTTATTGCGTGGCGGCCGCGACGATATCGTACAAATTGTACACGTACAACATCGTTATACGCCTCAGCTCGTCGTATACAGCCACCGCGGTGTTTTATGTTATGTACGTCGACGGTCATTTTTCTCCTCGGGTTTTTCTCACTTTGCGCAATTCATTTCATTTTTTCCTGGCTTTTAACAACGCCACAATAATAACAACACACGGTCCCGCGGAGCGTCTCTGCGTATAATCGATTATTCACGTGCCATGCGGCTGCAAAAGCTTTATCGTTGTGTGTATATATATGTGTATATTCTGCAAATTGCATATTCGCGCACACATTATACGCGTAAAGACGTTCAACTGATTCCAATACGTGCAGCCTAAGGCACGAACTTCTTCTTCTTCTTCGCCTTTCTCCCAACAGCCATTTGGGGTCGGTCATCCTCGTCCTATTCCTCCACTTGTCACGATCATTCACCTCCAACCACCCTACACACATACACACACACGTACATTAACAACCCTCGTATCTTTTTCAATATTCTTCCATCTCTTCTTTGGTCTTCCTCTTTTTCTTCCTGCGTTTTCATAACCGCTCTTCAGTTTCTTTTCTCCTCGACACGTGTCCAAACCATCCCTCATCTTATCCACTGTTGTTGCAGTGGACCGATGCTCTTACGTATTCGTTTCTTCTTTGCTATCCTCGTTACTCCGCTCATCCATATAAGCATTACACTCGTACCATATTTTTCTGTCGATCGCCCTACAAATGCGAACCATGTACAACACGATCGACCTCACCACACTCCTGTAAAACTTATACCTTTTTAGCTTTATCGGTATCGTATTTTGTCACATGAAACACCCGCAGCTTCTCTCCATTTCATCCAACCTCACCTATGTTTCACATCTCCGATAAAGCCTTTGTACATAGGATCCTACAGTTGCTCGATTGTCCTCTACCCTTTTCTATTTAGTCATCTGCCGTTACTCTTCTCGTATCGGCAAGCACCCGGTCTCTTCCTACCAAATTATACTCCATACACACTGTTTCATCTAAAATGTAAATGATACGCATACAAATCAAAAGTCAATAGCTGTAATTTTGCACTAATAGTTAGAATACATAACGTGTCGTTCTATCATTTGACTACGTTTATGATGGGTACGTCGGTAGCTGTCGACCCAGTGTGTAATATTATATTTCATGACTATTCGCGACTGTGTATCGAGCCCGGTGCATCTTCTTTACTTCGATGAAATTTTGTCTCTTTCATGAATATATTACCTACACGTATGTGTATAGTATACATTATAGTATAGTCGTATGCAAACATAATACTAATAAACCTGTAGTTGACTTTCTCTCTGGCGTAAAAATATGTAAAAAGTGTCCATTTGTTTTTTTTTTTTTATATGTGTATACATAGCGTTATAAGAAATGTTCTTGAGCTCTCACGTGCCCAACTATTACTGTATAGTTTTTGTAAATAATCTGGTTAACACGAGTGGATGTATTGTGTTTATGGCACATAAACTAGGTTGACGCGCCGGTTCTCAGTTACAAATATTAAGTTTCCGAGGTCGCATATAATATTATGTATAATTATATTATGTCAACGAACGATATTCCCAGTTACTATGATGTATAATGAAGTATGTTGCTCTGTAAATTACTCTAAATTATCTCTGTCGGTAAGAGTTTTTTATATTTAAAAGCGTCTTCGCCAAAACAATCGAACGGTTCCTTTCGCGTGCTGTTAGAATTTCGCCCTACCAAGATTGTTATGATATCGTAATAACAATAGTTTCCAACTCGTTGGTGTAGAATTTTTAATTCTATCGTTTTAACGAGACAAACGTAAGACCGAAATATTCATTTTTCCGTACTTACGTATTAAAATTAATATGACACGGGAGCCGTCCCCTTGCCACAATTTCCCTTCAATCCGTATACATATTTATGAAATGGCATATTGTATCCAATGGTCTCTTTTTTTTAGACTCTTATAGAAATAAAATTGAAAAAAATCCGGTTGCGATCAGCCGGAGCAGTGGTAAAAATGCTTAGACTATCACAAAAATAGAACCGAAAGATTGAAAAATAGGTACTACCAGGTAAAAGAAGCCGTTTTCGATTATTTTTTTAGTTATTTAACTTATGAAACCAGTTGAAGTTCGTTTTGTTTTATAACAACGAATCTTCCAAAAACTGCTCTAGTAAAACAATTAAAAGTTAAAACCGCATCCACAACGTTAAAACGAGGAGTTATTTTCAAATCATGCGATAACAATATTTCAAACAATTTTCACCTTTATTTCGACCACCTAATAAACTATGTGCCTATGTGAGCTGTTCTATAACTATCTTAAATGTTTGTAAAGAGAAATATTGCCGAAATAATATCAGATTCAATCGTTGGCATGCGAACGCTTTCAATTATTTTTACAACGCCTGTGTTTGAATCAAGTTTAAAGTAAGGAAACATACACGTATTAACGCCGCAGGCGATTACAAACTTTTTCATTTGGACACTGCACACGTTATACTTGACTTAAATTTGTATTCGACGATTTATTTAATCCCCGATGTAAACGTTCGCCGTACACGCTGGGGTGATTATTACAATTGGTTAGATGAGTGCGGACTCGAATAATATCGTGAACTCTACTCGATCAACTGCGAAGAACGTTAAAAATCAATAACCGTTTCCACGTCTCGTGTGTATTTATGTAAATTGTACATCATGTATGTTTCGTTTGACACGTTTGTTTTGATTGTTCGAATCTCAGGTCCTAACTGTGAGCTGGAAGATCACTGCGCTTCGGGGCCGTGCAAAAACGGAGCCGAATGCGCGTCCAAAGACGATTCATACGAGTGCACGTGCGCCCCAGGGTTCACGGGTACCACGTGCTCGGAAGACATTGAGGAATGTTCGACCAACGAACCCTGCGTACACGGGAAATGCGTCAACACGCATGGATCGTATGCGTAAGTATATATTACGTAGTATTGTTCTCGAAAATGTGTTTTTATTTGGTACAATAATTGTCCTAAAGTGTTTGTTCCGAGGCGGGTATTGTCGCGAGCTTATAAATGGCAGGTAAATGGACTCCGGTTAGGTATTTTGGTCGAAGCTTTTTTTTTTTTTTA
This sequence comes from Hormaphis cornu, assembly GCA_017140985.1. Lineage (NCBI taxonomy): Eukaryota > Metazoa > Arthropoda > Insecta > Hemiptera > Hormaphididae > Hormaphis > Hormaphis cornu. The sequence goes on along the minus strand of CM029357.1, from coordinate 37,866,367 downwards.
ATTTTTCCTGCTCATCGAGTAAAACCCCATTAACAAAAAGAACACGTGTGATG
>CM029357.1:37833865-37865914 GCA_017140985.1 Hormaphis cornu | reverse complement strand
ATCTTTAACACGCACACACGTTCCGGTTCACCGAGTTCATACCCGATGCACTTATAAATTATTGTACTACATAGTAATATAATATTATTAAGACGTAGGTGTACAACATCGTGCGAAATTAGGGTGGCCAGATCGGATTTTAATAGATCCGGGACAGTAAAACTATTATTACCATTTGCAGAATAACTACTAACTTTTACTCGCTTTTACTGTAATGAATTGATCTTGTTGAGTTTTGTACGATTAACAAGCGCTAACAAAAAATTAACATGAAAGCGTCTGACGTCGATTTCGAGTCAAGACGAGGGACAATTATTGTCCGAACGTCAACAAACGCTCGAAATCTGTTGACTAAAATACGACGCGATAATACCTGACCTAACGCGGTGAGCTGATTGTTTGTGTTTACATATTTTTCGAAACAAAACCGAAGAAAGGAAACAAATTCACGTGAAACCCGGGACATTGTTGTGCGAAACTTCCTAACCTGGACAAAACTGTGTCCCGACAAAACCTAGCAAAATACACGTGTGTGTGTGTGGCGAAATTCTCGTGTTTTTTTTGTCGTTGTTATGGCACGGACATTTTTTTTTCTTCTTTTTTTGGCGTTTGTTTGCGAGTGCGTGAGCATTCATTCTTTTGGGTCTCACCGAATCGGGTCACAGGTGAACGTCTGTTTTGAAAAAAATAAACCTCAATTCGAGCAAAACAAAAAATGCGCTCGCACAGTAGAACAACCAACGCCGTCGTGGGACAATCGATACGGATTGTAGTATGATTATAATAGTGTTATTGAGTTTGTGCGTGTGATTGTTTTTTTTTAATACTGTTATTTATTTACACTTTGGTCGTATACAAAAAGATAAGAAACAGTCGCCCACGCTAAATTCGTTAACAGCATATAATACTGCAGCACTACTGTTTGTGTGGAAAAACGATAGTATTTTTTTATACACATTCCGTTTTTCGGTTCACACGATTTTTTTTAGCTAAAAACGAACGGGAATCGGGGCGGATTCACACAATTGGCCCATTGTCTCGGGATCATATGCGTATTGTTTTAATATCATAACAGTATTACGCGCAAAAAACTTTGTTTATACTATCCATTATATTGCACGAACGCGCGTTCGAATAAAAATAAATAGGCGTTCCAAGATTCGTATTTTTTAACGTAATTTTATTATTTTAACTGATAATAACGGTATTGTTGTTTTTAACATTCTGCACGCGTGTTGCTAAACATACACAGTCCTTAATATATATTTCACGTTCTTTTGTAATATATTATTTCTGTCCTACATAAAAATTTTGTTGACTTTCGAAGGTTCGTAATACAGTTAAAATCGTTCCGAAATTTAAATAAATCAAATACGCGTGTTTATAAATAAATATAATCTGTAAAAAAAAAAAAAACGTTCGCGATTCCTCGACATCAAACGCGCGCGTGTGTGTGTACCATCGGTCAGGTCATGTTAGGACTTATAATATCTACTTTAGATGCACGATTTCAACTTTTAAATTCAAACGATATATTATTGCGTATATAAAGTGATCTAGTCCGTGTGAAATGAATTATCGCATTCGTATTACGTACGAAGTGCGCGCAATATATTCGTATATAATATCTCTTATATTAACCATGCATTATTCAGCATTTCATATTATACACAGGCAGCAGCCAAAGCTTTATTAACTTGTATTTCTGGTTTTAGGTGTATTTGCGAACCCGGTTACACGGGCAAAAACTGCGAGATGGTGTACGTCCCGTGCGATCCGTCGCCGTGTTCAAACAACGGCAGGTGTATGCAGATCGACGATCTCAATTACGAGTGCAAGTGCAAATCAGGTACGATATATACTGCTTCGCGTGAAGTGCTGCAGCAGAGATTGAAATTGATCGAGTTCAAAAATCCATGAATAAAATCGAATATAACGATACGTCCGCAGTGTTTCCCTGTGTAATGTGGCAATTATTTTAAGACGAACCACAGGAAGAGGGAAAGCCCTTCCTCTCATCCTGCCCCCAAAAAATTTTTAGTCTATTTATACAAGTGAATTTCTCAAGACCATGTGTATACAATTGCTCAGACGCATCTTATCCATCAAATAACGACATTGAGATGATAAAAAATATTATTACTCGTATACATTTGTACCTATATTACATTTTTCTTTATTTTTATGCAAAGCGCATCTTCTTATTCTTCTTCTCCCATCCATATTTGGGGTCGGCCACCCTCGTTCTGTTCCTCCGCTTATCACGAACATTCACATCCCCTATACACACACACACATTAACAATCCTCATATTATATTTTTAAATCGTTTCCGTCCGTCTCTTCTTTGGTCCACCTATCTCTTTTTACTTCATTTTCATAACCGCTCTTACTGCTTTTCTCCTCGTCCACACATGTCCGTCTCGGCCTGTTTTCCGTCATCCACTTTTATTGACGCGACAACAACGCTACAACTTACTATACGTACTCGTTTCTTATTTTTACTTATTTTATGCAAAGTATACATTATTATAATAGTTTTATATTACGGGTACTAAAAATCGGAATTCTTTTTTGAAACGGCGGAAAAACAGTTTTTGTTCTGTAACAAACCGACAGCGTAGCGTATCTTATGCTTTTGTCCAGGGCGAATCTCAAACGCGGGGAACCGCAGGGTGTAGGGGTACTCTCCAATAAACCTCTGCACTGGGTGTCGTTTCGTTTTTAATTTACTCGGGCTTATAAGGTACTACATACATATCGTACTCGTAGTCAATCTATTACCGACCGAGCGCATTTGTTGTGGGTACTCACTCTGTTGGTAGTTCTGTTTTACGTTTTATTTATTGTTTACCGCGTGTGCTCCAGCGCCAGTCGACGGGGGTTCTTCTTATCCTGTACATAATAAATAAATAACACACGCGTATTGTAATAATATTTCTCGTGTCGAGATACACGCTGCACGCTCGGTGACCCCTAGGTCTGTCCGCGGGCATGAGACAAACATTCTTTTGTGCCGATGCGCGTCGCACGTCCGCGGGGACAACGTACGTAATAATAATATACAGACATCATCTGGGAGTGTATAATATATACACCATCTGTAGATGTCCCGACGTGGCTTTGCTGCCCAGGTTAAAAGGTAATGGTTCCACTATGTGTGTCCCATTTTTTTTTCTTTAATTTATCACCTCGTCCCCCTTTGAACGACCCCCATTAGTCTTTGGAAAACGCCGTGAAAGACTTATCGTCGTTTGTATAATAATGTTGTATGCGCCGAAAAAAAAAAACCGACCGAAAATAACCGTATCTTCTTAACAATACAGGTTTAACTTTGGAAAGTGTTATAGGAATTTTTTTATTTTGTACTAGACGAATGAGCGACTAAAAATCGATTCCATCGTATGTAACTATGGCGACCGCGTAATATTATAAAATACTATCGAATTCACGACAAAATTTGTGTTAGAGGTTCTCTTTTACAAAAAAAAAAACCACATGAAAATCGGATAAGCAGTTTCGGAGACACAACCTCTGACAAAGATTTCCATTTACGTAATATATGTTATTTATGTATAAATTATAGAATGTAGCGTGTGTCACGTAACTCGCCGCAATCGGTTACAGGGGCTCCAGAGATATCTCCACTCTTCGAGAAAATGTAAAAACAATTCACATTTTTACACGGCATCGGTTATCGTTCTATTTTTGGGTCATGCTGTAACCACCACAAATAGGCACAATTACTATGGGGTTATCTATAAAAAAAAAAAATATAGTCATTATGTTTACCTAACATTTATATGATCTGTGCGGTCTTTTCTTGCCCACCCTCTCGCACTGCCCCCTTACACCCCGCAGTTATACTGTTAAATATGATTTGAGACTACGCGGGGTACGTAAACGAAAAAGAGAAAAACAAAAGTTTATTTCCAAACTCTGTCGACACTAATAATATCACTATCGTAGCAAAAAACCGCTCCGTGGTTGATTTATCAACGCTCGGTAATATAATAATTCGCGTCCGGTACTTCTTTTAGGGTTTCACGCGCGAGACCGATATGAAAAGATTGATAGAAAATAATATTCTTATCCGAACGGTTTCCGCCTGGTTAAAAACCAATTTTTTTTTTTTTATTCGATCGCCTATACGGTGGACATAAACATATTTTGTCGGAAGTCGAATTGAGTGTGGTCATACGTCGTTATCTGCATAACGGTTCCGTGGGAACGAATATTTATTATCACTGCGACGTTTCATGGGAATCAGTAATAATAACGACATTTTCAGAAGGTTATTCGATCACATTTAAATTTTTTTGTCCTATATGTTTCTCGATTTCGACACGCTGCTCGGGGTATCATCGTGCGAGAACAGTGTTCGTGTAGAACAGTGTTGGTAGGTAAAATGTATGTTTGAAAACAACGTACAGAGAACCCGTTGGCCCCCAAAATATTATAATGCCATTTTTACCATTTTGCCACCGCGAGGACGGCGGCCGAGTTTGCGACCGACCGCCCGTGTCGTCTAAAAAATAAATCATCGTCGCAGCTGACGCATTTTAGTATAAAAGCTCCGTGTGAGCAAAAAATAAAAATGAAAAATCGGTGGCGTGGCCCGTGGGCGTTTTAAAAAACAGAAAATTTCCCAGCGAGTCTCATTATGATCGCCGTACATAAAAAATAAACGCACACACTGCACGCCATCATCTTTATAACGTCGTACATAGATAGGTACAATATTTCTCCTGTCCGTGGGTGAGTCACTGAACTCTTCCTAAACGGCTGCACCGATTTTTGCGAATGGAATTCCGTGCGTGCGAGAATGGTTTAGATTCGAGCGGAAAATCCACTCCTAAGGGTTGTCTCAATCACAAATACTATTTTTGTGTTTTATTTTATATTATGGTTGCGCGGAATAAAATAATCACAGTCGTTTATGATTGTTAAAACGTTTTGTTGTTTTACGCTAAAGATTCCCTGTAAGTAAAGATTTTTCATAATTCCACCACTGATGAGGCGTGCGTTCCACAGAAACCATATTATACATGTTTGGTCAGTACAGTTTCGTTGTACGATGTACTGCTTCACTAAAAAACGGGTTTCTTCCGAATATTCCCACCCCTAAGGGCGTTAAAAGGAGTCAAATAATGGGACGAAGAAGAGTTAAGAATAAAAAACGGTTTTTTCGCATCTTCCAAAGTAAAAAACGGTTATTTTTGGTCGGATTTTTTCGAAACTTTACCGACGCGTAACGTACAAACAACGAAATATTTTTTACCGAATTTTTCTAAAATTAAAACCGTAAAGACATCTGGTGGACGTTTCCCCACCCCCCTCATTTTCCCGCGACCTCAACGGGTTTCGGCTTTCTGGGTGGTTTCGGTGGACGGGACGACTGCAGCGGCGTATCCAGGGGGGGTTGCAGCCCCCCTCAGAAATTTCAGAAAATCTTAAATTGTTATTCAGTTAATTAAATAATATACATAGGCGACGTACGTTGTTTCCATAACCATTATTATATTTTTTTAATCACTTATTTTGCAGTTGTTATGTTTTTTTTTGTAATTGATCAGCTCTCCCCCCGAAAAAAATTCCCGGATACGCCACTGCAGACGAGGGTCGACTTTGAAATCGATGTTTATAGGTACCTCGTACATTATACCCACGACAGAGCTGGCGTGTTATTATTTATTGTAATAAGATATAATTGGCGAGACACGGGGGTGAGGACGCGTATTTATTATCTCGCCGGACTAATAGAAATCCGTCGCTCGGATCATCCATTTGCTCGCCGAGTTGTCCGTCGTCGTCGTCGTCATGTTTGGACGCGCGTGAGATTAATGATTCCGGCGCGGTAAAAATAATAATATGTGCGGCGTCGGTGTTTGTTCAACCGGCTCGCGCGCGGCGATCGAAATTTTCAATAACGTAATACGTATATTTATTTTGTTTATCCTTCTCGTTATTATCGTTATAATCGGTCTGCGATCGATCACTATCACGGTGATAATAATAATATTGTTGTTATTACACTGTTAATACTACGCGGCACTCGGCGGCCGATATTTATTCCGTGTGTCTGTCGTCAACGCGGCGGCGTCCGTCGTCGCCGCCGCCCCGATCGGTTCACGAAACTCCTCACTTTTGACACGCTCGTCGCCAATATTAACGACGGTAGGAGGAGGGAAAATAATTTTTAAACTCGTTTTCACATAAAAAAAGACACTCTTTGATATTCAGAATGATTTTTATACGCGTTTTTTTTCGACGAAAAATAATGATTTTTTTTTTATCACGACTCATGATTGAACAATCGAGTCGAATCATTTCTCGGTCCACGATTGCCCGACGTTCATTTTGGCGGCTCGTATCCGATTCCATAGGTCTATAGGACGCGATCGCCAACACGATGTAGGGCACTCACGGTTAGGTTTGCTCGAAAATCAATGATTTTTATCAAGGTTTAGGGTGCGTACTTTTTTCACGGAGCAATTCTAGTTAAACAATTAGCCCTGCGTTTCGTTTTGGCGACCGAATTTCATAGCCAAGCGCAGTCCCCCCGTATAGTCTTGTAAAAAATATATACTTTTGTGTTTTGTATTTGTTCGGAACACGTGTTTGAATAAACACTGCAGGGCCGTGAAAGATAACATTTCGTCGCGTTCGGCGAAAAAAAGATTCCGAGCGAGCTGTCTCCAAATCCAACGGACGAAAATAATAAAGAACGCGAATTACTCTATACATAACAAAAAATCGTGTGTTATACCATAATATACTTTTTGTTCGTAACGCGTGTTAAATTGATTTAGTAAACGTAAAAGTTTGAAAACGATAGTTATGACCGTCATAGTCGTTTTCTTCACGTAAAATAATCAAAACGTCAATAATATATTTATATCTATTTCAAATGGAACACGATTCGCGGTCGAAATCCCGACGACGTTTACGCGGTGTTCCACGTATGGTGCCCCCCCGAACACGTCTCTTTGGAGACGTTTAAAAATGTTTCGCCGCCGATTTCTTTTTTTTGTTTTCTTCGCGTTAAAACTCGAAGAGTACGAGCGAAATCTCGACCGAAATACCACCGTTTGAGACCGTAACTGGTGGAAAAGTTACCGATTTCGCGGAAAATCGTTCCTTCCGAACGAAGAGTCGTCGACGGCGGGGCGGGAAAAACATAAACGGCGTCAACTCGAAAAAATGGCCCCATCGCCGTCGCTCGGAAAAAAATCGTATCAAACGACGTAGAACGGTTCTTCTACAAGACTGACGTTTGCATCTCCACTGCTGCTGTTTTATTATAATATTTATTGATATCCGACCGCGTTGTATATTATTATTATTAAGCCGTTCTTGCTTGGCGTATGTAAGTAACACACACCCGTTGTCGGCCGCCTCGCGCTAACGGGTCGCCCGCCTCTTGTTGTAGGGCTCATAACTATACGATACGCGCCGTATAATCCGCCGATTCGACTCGCAGCCGAGTTTTTATTGCGATAATCGTGACCGGAGAATGATAATAATATATATATGGCTGCGCGTTTCCCGCACTTTTTTTCAATCTTCTTCTACTCATTTAAACACACACACGCACTATTCGCATAGAGGCGCCCGTCTAACGGATCATCGCTCGCCCGGGCCGTGATGGTAGTCGTCGTCGCTATTATGTATGAATAATAATAAAAAAATATTATTATTATCGTAATAATATTTTAGTGCGCGTGCACAGCGTATATTACTATATTATGTCCGTCGTGAAAGAGATGTGTGAAGAAGAATGAGAAGAAAAACGAAGCGAGATCCGTCGGGCGCGCACGGAATTATAGATTTTACGCGTTCGTTTAATCGCGCGCACCGGTTTTTCGCGAGCATCCGACCTACCGACGACGACGATGACCCGTGTTCGTTCGAACGGCTGTCGATCGATAACGATTGTAAGATATCGTTGAAATATCGTATCAGATAGGGATGTGAATTATATCGCATCGTTTACCGATACGCCACGTCCTGCAAGGGGGCAAACCCGTTGGAAAACGTCCCAGAGAGAGGCGGATTGATACCTGTACGACGCAACGGGCACAGAGGATCGGCGTGAAACTGTATGCGAGACGGGGAAAAGTGGCGGGATATTGTAGCGACGGCGAAAACTCTGTCAGGAGTACACAGTATGGTCAGAAGAAAAAGGTGGAAAAAACGCTGGACAGATGGGAAATTCGTGAACGACTGCGGATCGAGAGAGCACACCGTCGTAGATTCCGCCTCAAAACAAATTTGCGGAATATTCTGTAAATTAAAATAAAATTCGCTTCAGTCCACCGAAACGTTGAGCCACGCGCGGCCTGTATAGTTTCATTGCAGCACCGATCCTTCCGAATAGTCCGAAGAGAACCTGCAGTTCTGTCACATTTTCCGACTTTTAGTTTTTCATCGTTGGTAAATGCCATATTTTTTTTGACCCAGGCTTATTGCGTCCCAGGGACGTCATTTGTGGGTGCAGGGGTATGCGTTTTGCCATCCCTAGCTTTTAAAAGTTGTGGGCCGCGCCTTATTTCGGTTAAATTTTGTTGAAAATTGGCTGGCTTAGTTAGGGGTCAACGTGGGCCGGTACCGATAAAAATGGGCCGACACGATATTTGAGACGGACAGTTCAGCATTGTTTGACCACTAGCTGGCCAGTTTTAGCCGCAGGACGTAATAGCCGTTTCGAACTGCGTTTTTTTTAGGGGTTATTTTAGTAAATGAAGCGTCGTATACCCTAGATAAAAAATATTTGCAAAAACATCACTGCTAGCCGTTTGTTATAGGGTTATAGGAAACGATGGTTTTTTAAAATACAGTTGGGCCGGCAATTTTTTTGCCCTGCCTGCCCTGGCAAACATTGAGACGACGCCCCTGGCCCCGGGGCCGGAAAAGCACTCTCCGCTCAGCACATGCCCGCGATAGTCGATGATATAGTCTGTCATATCATCGTCGTAATAATATCAATACGTAATATCGCGCGTTTTTCCGCCGCAGGTTTCCGCGGCAAGAACTGCGAGGAGAACATCGACGACTGCGTACCGCACGCCTGTCTTAACGGCGGCACGTGCGTGGACGGCGTGAACGGTTACACCTGCTCGTGTCCCGCCCAGTGGATGGGCGACTCGTGCGAGATGGACGTGGACGAGTGCGCGATGCGGCCGAGCGTCTGCCACAACGGAGCGACCTGCACCAATTCGCTGGGCTCGTACAACTGCATCTGCGTCAACGGGTGGACGGGGCAAGACTGTTCGGTGAACATCGACGATTGCGCCGGGGCCGCGTGTTTCAACGGCGCCACGTGCATCGACCGCGTCGGCAGCTTCCACTGTCAGTGCACGCACGGCAAGACCGGTGAGTACCCGAATCCGTTTGCGAACGGCGAACGTCCCGCGGTTTCTTACGCTTTTAGTGTCCTGTGTACAAAACAGTTCCGTAATTTCTGTTTCAAACGCACGTGCGTGTTCTCAACCACCGCGTCACATTGTATCATAATCCCGTCCGATGGTCGTGTACCGACGATTATGTTGTGCGTGTGTTGTTCCGGACACTTGCCGTTGCAAACGACGAACAATAATTATTGGTTTTTTTTTTATCGTTCGCGCAGGTCTCCTGTGCCATTTGGACGACGCGTGTACGTCCAACCCGTGCCACGCCGACGCCATATGCGACACAAGTCCGATCAACGGGTCCTACACTTGTTCGTGCGCGTCCGGCTACAAAGGAGTCGATTGTTCCGAGGACATCAACGAATGTGAACAAGGTACGAAAAAATTTGCGCGCACAATAGCCGTTAAAGAAACACAACGTGTGTGTGTGTGCCTACGAATCCGCAGCCGAAATCACGACAGGTTCCCACACTATCGCGTTTCCGTATACATATATATGTGTATATAAAAACCACTGCGCATCGCCGATGGGGGGCGGAGGCGAGCAGGACCTCTTCTTCTTCTTCTCGTTTTCCTACCGCAGCTTGTAATCCACACCGTAGCCGTGCGTATACGGGGTTCTCTTTTTTTTCCGCTTTTTTTTTTTTCGTCTTTTCTCTCTCTCTCCAGATCATTATCCGGGCCGCCGAACAATGGCCCGCGCCGGTGGCTTCCTGTTCCCATGGCGTGCCGCGAGCCGTGTTATTCTGGAGATCGCGAGGGATAAGGCGAAAGATTTGAACTGGATAAGAGACCGGCAATTAAAACTGTTACGTGCGGCTTTCGCGCGTGTAACGCCAGCCATGTCCAGTTATCGTACGTACACACATACGTGGTTGACACCGCGTGTACAACGTTGTACCTCTACACTGTCTAAATACGTGTTGTACACTATTATATGGCTGGTACAATCCGTATTATAACCGGCACAATATTGTGTCGGACACTCGTTCGTGTTAACGGCGAACACGGTTACTGTAGTATCGATGATAGTATACACTCGCAGTGACCGTGTTCCCGTCTTAATCTGTATCTGCCGGCTACCGGGCCGTAGCGAGAGGAGCGGAAAACAGGAGAGATTTCCTCGTCGCCCATTCCGAAAACCTGGATCCGCGGTTGTACGATCTGCTTTTATTCACGACACATCCGTCCTGGCCAACAACTCAGTTTGCCCACGGTTTTGTCCCTCGTGTTTGCGCGTTTTTCGCCGCGTAGACCGCGCAGGAAGTCGCGTAGGTAGAGGAGTTTTCGGAGACCGACCGGTTGGTCAGAGGCCGCGCCCGGTCACCGAGAGACGATCGAGAGAGATCGAGAGAGAGAGAATGAGGTGGATACATCATACATACTTACCATTCACTCGGCGCGAATGAATTACATTTCGTGAAACGTAATTAAGACGTAGTCATCTTTTTAAATTGTCAAGTGTGAAAAATCGCCCGTACGCCCTCCGTTAACGAGTCAATTAAAATTCGTAATAGATTTTCGGCCGTGCAGCAAGAGAGAGAGAGGTGCGTTGGCGAGCGATTTTTCATCGCCGTCTTTTTGTAAACACTGTTGTTGTTGTATAGCTTTATCACAATAACAACGCGTAAGACCGTCGTCCTCCACCCGACTCTGCAGCGACGGCGATGTATGTATATAGCTTTCACACGTTATCATTTCGCGGTGGTCGTAAATTGTTATAATACGCGTCTCTCGGGCCGTTGTCAAAAAAAAAACAACATACTTATTCACTACTCGTTTTACAGGATCACCGTGTGAACACGACGGAGTTTGCGTCAACACTCCGGGATCGTTTGCGTGCAACTGCCCGCAGGGGTTCACGGGTCCCAGATGCGAAACGAACGTCAACGAGTGCGACTCGCATCCGTGCAAAAACGAAGGATCCTGTCTGGACGATCCTGGAACGTTCCGATGCGTGTGCATGCCAGGTAAAAAATGATTTATCGAATGTAGTATTGCGTCGATCGCGAACAAAACGGTTTGTTACGTGTGTTAGGCTTTATTTTCCATCTCGTATAATTACGAGATCTGTTTTTGTTTTTTTTTTTTTTTTGCATCGAACCATTTACTCTGGATGAAAAAAATTTACGATTGGCAGACGTGCCTCGTTTTTTGTAGTGAACATAGTGTAAAGTAATCATAAACAGTATACAATATTGTTATTCTTCGCGTTGAAATAATTTGCTTACGGAGCTAGAAACCGACCTCCGTGCAGTTGGGTGTCTAACACAGTATCTGGTGGCGATCATTTCGTATGAGCTCGTAGGTTTTGAAATTTTTTTTTTTACATCTGACGAGGAGTCAATTTTTATCACTGAATCATCAACAGCGAATTAATGTGCTACGTGGAATTCTTTACCCCTCCGTTAGGTGTGTAAAAAAAATTTCACAACTCGCCGTGTCAGACAGTTTTGCTAATATCCTACATATAATATATAGCCCATGATGTTATTTGTTATCGAACTGGTAGAATATAATATTTTTAAATTTTTTTTTTTTTTTACATAATCTAACAACGCACGTTATAAATAATATAACTACGGCGACTTTGCTCGCATGATACTTCCCGACTCAAAGTATGTTGTACACTATTGTTTATAGATACTTACACTTTTACGTACGAAGATATCTTTTTTTTACAAATAATTGATTTGACCAGAAGGAGAGTTTATAATAACCGAAGATGTCTAAATAATCTGTATAATATTATACATACATATATATATTCTGAACAGATTTTAAAAACCTGTCGCGATTAGTGTAGAAAATATCTGCTTTGTCTGAACGGTTGAAACTCTAGTACGGATTTTCACTGTATACTCCACGAGGGAGTAATCAGTCGGCCAAACTTTTCCGCCTTATCGTTCGAAAGAAAAGGAATTGATTTGTTTCGCGTCAGACAAGTTTGACTGTGGGTGACATCGTCTAACTCGTCGAACACGCTCGGAGAACGAAGTCAAAGTTGAGATGCATTAAAACCGATTATTCTCTCGTGGAACGGAGCATAGTTTAATAATTGAGAATGTATATACAGTGAGAGGAGAACGAATAAAGTTATCGTTAAACAAACGGTCACGGATCTCTCGAGCCTCGTCTGCATTTCCGCGGTTCCAATCCGCGGTGTTGCTGCTTCAAAGTCGGGCTTCAAAGACTGGTTAAAAAGTTAATTATTTTTTTAACTCAGTTAATTTTTTTGACTTATTTATAGTTAGTTGTTAACCGTAGACCGAACGCAATCTAATTTTACCAACTCGACTTATCGCGGTGAATTTTTTCCCACCAACTTTCCCAACACACACTGCTGCCGGTGACTTTAAACCGTCGCGGAGTGAAAGCTCGGCTCAAACACCAGAAAAACATAACGGACGTACCTACTGCGATTTTTTTTTGTACGCCCGTTTCGGTCGAATACAGCTCGACGTGGGTTATACGTCATTCGGTGGATCGTGCGTGTCCGCGCGCGGTTGTCAGTTGACGAGCAAAACAACCGGTACAGCAAAGATGCGCAAACACAAAAGCTCTCTCTCTCTCTCTCTGTTCATCTCTATGATCTTTCGTGATCTTGTGTGTGCACCGCGTATTATTTTATGCGCAGAGGTACACGCCGCTGCAGTGATCCGACCGGCCAGATAAACACATCCGAACGGTCGTTCGCCTCATTGCTGCTGCCGCCGCCGCCGTTTCACATTATGTGTAATATACCCGTGTATACTATACAGTAATATTGTGCGTTATTGTACACACGGAGCACGCAAAAAGACGAGAACGAGAAGGCGAGTACCAGCGTATTTTGAAGTTTTCGCGAATCCCGTCCGGGTCCGGTACGTCTCGGCTGCAGGGAAACCACCGATCATAGCGATGTAGCCTGCGTACAAGACATTCTACTTCGTCAAACCACAACAATACAATCGTATCGCCGCATAGTTATAATCGAAAAATAGAAGCGTTTGCGGCGACGGTGTTAAGTTCTTTTTTAAAACCTTCACATTCTTCAGACACATCTCTGCGTCCCTGCCGATTGGGTGGATGGGCTGCCGACATGCCTCTTTCGTTCGAAAGAGCACAATGTACAACGTAGCACGTTTTCAAAGTTCGCGGTAAAATAATAATGGACGGTATCGCTTGAGATCGAGTTGGCAACAACACTGGGCCGTTTGGTTTAAATTTTCACGGAGTACTATCGTAGTGCTACGGCCGGGCTGGAAACTGGTGTCGGAAAACGGGTGAGAAACGTTCGTCGCGTACATCCGCGGTCGGCCGTGTATCTCGTATATAAGACGAGTGTCGAACCGCGGTAGTAATCGTAATCGCGGCCGATTGCGCAGGCAGAGTCACAGAAGAGTGGCCGTCGTCGAGGTGTGTTTTTTTTTTTCCTTCTCCCCAATAAACGGCAACAGGCTGTTGATACGCAGTACGAGATCGCATATCGTTATTGTTTTGTTTTGAAAAATAAGAAAACCGGGGCACGTTGAGCGGCACATCGGCCGTGCTTACGGTCGCGTTGTCGTCGTCGTCGTCGTCGTCGGGTAAAAGATTTACGGTCCATTGTACATTGTCCAACACGCGCTGTATTATTTACCACGTAAACTCGGCGGTGTACTACGACAAGCTCGCCTCTTCAATCGGACTGGCTGATAAGAACTGCGCGTACGCAGCTCACGAGGCGCACATCGTATATTGTTGTTGTTTTCGCCCGAAGATCACAATCGCTAATGGGTTGTAAAGTTGTACTCCTTTGTATCGGCGCGTAATACCGGGCGGTGCGGCAGCCTCGTTAACCGGAGAGATCGACCGAGGTGCCTACCTTTCGGATCCGTTACGAGGAGGATGCCTCCGGGCATTGAAAACTCGCCGCGAAACGAAAAATGTCGTTAAATTTTAAAGAAATAAAAGAAAAAGAACCACGAGTAGGTTTGTGATCATGATCGCTCGCCCGCCGCCGCACAAGACGTGCACAATTCCTACTCTTCTTCTATACGTAGCGCTCTTGCGCCGTCGTCGGAGGGTATAATAATGTGTATAACACAATGCACTATTGTTCCGGGATGTCCGTCGGTATCGCTGCTTTACCTGCGCGTTTTTAGTGTATCGTCGTTATTTTATATTTATTTACCGTCATATTTTTTTATCTACGCACGCTTTGCTACGTTTTATATACCTCGGTCCGCGTAATCCGTTTTGCTGTCGTGCGCACAACCACCTATAAAATCACGCCCACGCCACGTCGTGCACCGGTTTTTGTCCGAGCCGCGAGTTGTGCCGTCTCGAACGGCCATAACGAACACGCGTGTAATGATTATTACTATCGTTATGCGTATCCTAACGGCGTTGTGTTCCGCGAACGAACCGCGAAATTCCAACGCTCGTGTTACCTACGTCCGAAAGTCGTAAAACACCTGTGGATTATTATTTTTCAGTCTGTAACGAACAATACGTACGATCGATCCGTATTAGCATGGCGAAACGGTCACCAAACGTCGTCGAAAACGTAATTAAAATCGCAAAACGCAAAACGTTTCAATTTGTTACAACGATCAGGAGGATTCCTCCGCCGCTGCACCGCCGTGTTTTCAAAATTTTGCTCGTCGTCGTATACGGATGATCGGCCGTCTCGCGTACAAGCCGTTTTGTTTTTCGATCTCTCCGATTACAAACGTATCGTGTAACAGACCTCTACACGGCCACCGTAGAAACCGTTTTCGTTAACATTATCCTCCGCCGGTTGTAACAACCGTGTTCTTATCGGTTAGGTTGAAGGCCTAGGAAAAGTGCGCAGGACCATTCTTGTACGCGATCTCCGTCGCGGTCTCTCGGCGAACGCGTGGCGCTACACGCGACGGTCGAACGATTAGCCGTTGCGGTCCGGCGGCGGATGCTGCCGCGGTGTCTCGCGGGAAGTGCGCAGCGGCGCAAAGTGTTTTTTTTACACCGAGACCGGTCCCGGGGAACGAACCGCTCGGCGGCAATATTCCTCCTATAAAAGGACTGTGCGTACAGAATATATGTATAGGTATACATGGACGACGATTTGAGAAAAAACTTCACGTACCTATACCATAAGGGGGAAAGAAGAAGAAAAAAAAAGCGTAGAAAAAACAGTCGCCGATCCGACCGGATTCCGGACGCTTTTTTTTTTTTCTTTCACCACGCGCGTTCTTATCTTTCCAGTTAGCCGGCGGTGGAGCTTAACAAATCAACGGGGGCGAATAATAATAATCGACGATCGCGCAGCAGACACGGGGACGACCCGACACCCGGTCGCGCGTTACATTACCTTTTATAAAACGCTTATTATATCGTGTGTGTGGACGACGTGGTGATTGACGACGTGATCTTCTGGTGTTGTTGTTGGCCGGAGCTCCTCGGGGAAGCCAGAAGAACGACATTGCTGCGACAACCGTCTAATAGTATTGTGTTTGAAAAGATTTTGGCTACGAGTGTTTGCTGCTTTTGGGCCTACCATTTCTTTTAAAACGCAGCTGAAAAGAAAAACTTTACGGGGTAGATTTTACTTATTCACCTGTCGTGTGTCTAACTACGATAAAAACGGGCGTAAACACGCGCTCGTGGTTACCAAAAAATACGCTTTGGGTGGGTTTCAAAGTTGCGGTTTATCCGCATTGTTGTTTAGCGTCTGAAAACGACGATAGATCGTTGCGTTCGAAAGAAAACGATTCTGAGCGAGCTGTCCAATCCGATAAGTCCTGGGAACGTTTTAAATACATTTAGCGCATAAAAGTTTGAAAACGACGAGGAATAATTTTTTTATAACGACAGTAGTACGAGTTTAAATGGCCGTTCCGACGCCGGATTCGGCGATTTCGCCGTTTTCGTCAGATAACTCGGAAAATATCAAAAAAAAAAATGCTCGAAATAAAAATTTAGAGCCGAAATCCCGACTTTTATTGCGGTATTCCGCGTAACGAGCACTACCCGAAAACGTCGTTACAAACATCGAAATTTCAAAAATGTTCGCCGTAAACTTCTCGATTTTTCGAACTTCTGCCAAAGTACACCGTCCGCGTAAGCCTTCATTAGAGGTGCTGAATATCGTTGCTGCTGTACGTAAAAACTTCACGACAAATCTTGAAATTTCAAACTTTTTGTCGTAAAACTCTCCGAGATTTCCAATTTGTTGTTCGTGGGGTAAAACCCAAAAAAAAGTTTTAACCAAAGTGTACCACCGGGGTCGGTCCGTATCACGTAGAGGTGCTGACTTTGAAAACCTAACTAACCTTCTACCCGAAAAATGGTTTACAGAAAACGTCGTACGCTCAGAATATAAAAAAAAAAAAAAACGTAGTGAACACCGACTGATTGAAAACACCTGTTGTGTCTTTCAAACATTAAAATAATACTCTCGTGGTATACGTGTCAACTGTTGTATATTGTATTATAAGGTCGTGTAATGTGTATCGTACGGACACGAAGTCACTACAGTCAGGTACAAGTACCACCTCGCATGTATGTATGTGTTACGTTTAAGTGTACAAACTCGTATTTTACAATATAAACGGCGTATATTATCGGTGTGTCGACGAATTGTGTGTTCATAAATTTTCACGTCGACGGCGGGGAACAGAGGACGGTTATTATTTCTTACATCGCACCGGCTATTATAACACATCGTGTTCGTTCGGGCAAGAGGAGAACCTCCTCCGGGTACACGAGAACGGAACACCTTCGGAAAGCGGCGAAATGATAATAATAACGTCGTCCTGTGGAAGGCGCGTGTCGTTGGTACACCACCACGTGTCTTCGCCGCGTTATGAAATATTACGTACGTTTTACTTACTCGGCGACGTCCGGCCGAGAGGATAATACTGTGCCGGTGTACGACAAATGTTTCGCCGACACGGTCGTCCGTAATCCGAACAGTACGCGTTTTGTACATTATTTTTATGCTCTTATAATATTTATCACACGACCAGCTTGTGTATCCGTGTGTGCGCCGATCGCGTACGTGACATTGTGCGGGCACCGCAGCAGCAGCAGGTACTACATATCTTTGTAATATACAGCGCGCTCGAAAAAATATGAAAACGCGGCCCGGAGCGGATAAAAATTTAATAAATGGAACGATAAACTGACCGACGTATCCAACGCCCGGCCCTTTGGGTCCCCGTAGACCAGGGATGCACAACCTTTTCAAGTCGAAGGGCCAAAAATAGGAAAAAGGATCATGTCGAGGGCCAAAGCAGCGCGTGAATATCAAAATATGGCATAAACATACAACATATAATAACAACATTCGCGGGCCAACTTAAAAGGCTACGCGGGCCGAAATTGGCCCGCGGGCCATAGGTTGTGCATCCCTGCCGTAGACACTCGATTGCTCGATTCGGACGTTCCTCCTTGTGGTAGACGCAACGACGCGGGCGAGCGCCGAGAAAGGATTTTCCGAAATTCAGCCCCTCACGGCGGGGGCTCAACGTTTTGGGGGCTCGAACCGCTGGGCCCTGAAAGAATTTTTCGACCTCTAAAGCGCGTTTTTTGAAAATTCATTGTTTCAAGGTGGCGAAACAGGGTTTCCGGATCCGTCGAACTCTCGGCGAATCTGACTCTGTTTTGAAACTATTAAGACCATCGACCCACTTAATCCCGGGGATCGCGGATAGCAAGAGCAGTGTGTTCGACGTTTTTATTAGAAAATATGCGGGACGTCGAATATTATTTAACGGCGGCGTCGTTCGTTGGTTTTTCAGATGATAAAAATATAAGCAGGCCTTCTTATTGTTCTTCAGTGGTCTATATTTTTTGAATTTCACTTGCCGTTTTCGGACGAACGTTTCGTCCCCGGTCTCTCCGAGGGCCGGCGACACGGGCTGCTGGCCACCACGCTCCGTCGACTTGAGCGCGCGTGATTTTTTTTCTCTGCCCCTCGAGGATAAGGTCTTTAGAGAAAATCACAGTCCCGATCGCGAAAATCGTTCGTGGACTATCCGGAGATCGTATTGACGCCGACGGCCGCCATCTTGATGATATTGTCGTAATCAGATAATAATCTTGAAAAATTAGATCTCCCGTGTTAATTTAAAAAAAAAAACAGTTTTTCTCTTTTACCGTTAGGTGTTTTTTACCGCCCCTCCAAACTCGTCAGTCGGCCCTGCAGTATTTTAACCCTTCAAATGTATATTTTCCCCCTGGTGGTTTAGGAAAATCAGATACGAGAAATGTTTTGTAAAAATACAAATAGTATCGTTTTGAACATTTTTTTTCTTTCAGCCGATTTTGAGATTCTAGCGCTAGTGTTTATTATGAACATAATCAAACGCTCTGTACATACAGATCTCGGACAGACTTATCGTGTTGATTTACTCAGGTTTTCGCCAACGCGCAATTTCTCATACTATAAAGTGATAAATAGTTTTCTTTGTGTGTGCACGCGAGTGTTTTATTCCGAGAAACCTGATTCTGAGATAAGGCTTATTCGTCATCTAAACAACGTTGTTTGTAATAAGTTATACGACACTTGGTCGGGGCACGACGACGTAAACACTCGTATTTTATTATCAATAACAAACTATAGTAACTTATGGAAAACAATACAAACCGTAACAGTGACTTTTATTGTGTTTTGTTCCGTACACGGGAAACGTTTTGTTGATGCGTTTTTGTTTTTAATCATAAAGTTTGCCGAGTGTAACAACAAGCGTTTAACGCAACAAAAAAAAACCCTTATAATACTAATTTGGTAACGTTGCGATTTGTAATAATTTGTTTGTTAATATACGAATGAACGAGTAAAGCCTACAAAAAAGGGGGAAAAAAATGTGTACGGAAAAAAGAATTTACTAACGTTGGTTTGAAAATTTTCAAAGATTGCAGAATCTCTGAAATCGTTGTGTTTCGGATCTGTTTAGAGATTGTACTTGATCCGCATTTTCGTATTATTTATACAACGTAGTGAATCCAACTGTATCGTGCTCGCATAATATTAAAATATAAACATGGTTTGAATTTCGAAATTATAGTTTAGCGGCGGGAAAAAAAAAACTCTTTTAAACGTCTGTTGGACATCAAACATATCTGTGAACGAAAATTGCCCTTGATAAAAAAGACAACAAGATAATTTTATAGTAGTTCATAATTCAAATGTTTAACGCTCGACTGCAGACGCGATCAGATGAGTCTTAGAAAAACATATTTGTTTCCCACATTGTTTTACATTTGGATAGCTAAATATAGTACGCAGAAGGATTACATCCTTCTATTTTTTTTAACACTTTTACTACGGTACGTAAAAAAAAAAAAAATAATTAAATAAATAAATGCAACCCAGTTTCTTCAAATCGTACCCATTAAACGAACAGATGGCACCATTTGGTTCGCTCTATGTAACAAGGATACTCGGGACAGTTTCCTCTTTAAATCATTTTTTTTTTTTCCTTTACCGTAATATGAATATTAGGCGAAAAAGAAAAAAAAAATGTTTACATTTCCGTATGGTTTTAGCGCTATATTGTAAATTAAAAATAGGTAAATGGGTTTTTAAAATGAAACGAAAATCATTTATTTTACTCGTTTACAAAAACGCAGAAACGTGTCAGTAAAACAAAGTGGTAAAATATTTCATTGATTTTATTTTTTGCGTTGATTCTGATCTAATAGGTAGGTACTATACAGTTTTGTTTGATGATATCGTTATTTTTCATCGTTGAAAAATGGGCATTTGTGCAAACGGTGTTTTCTAAAATTTATATTGCTCATTCCATAATTATTTAAGCTAATTGGTACGTTAGTAGAATGGTATCTATATATTTTGATACGCGTGATGATGATGTTATCGTAATGATTCTGTATTCCAATACTGTGTTCTAGCTAGATTTTCGATTAACCGCTCTAAAAAAGTAGTAATCAGTTTCCAAGTTTTGCGTTGTAATTACTGTGGAACCTGTAGTGTCGAGCGAGATTTTATTATACGATCGGTGCGGAGTGTTGCGACACATTTATCGTGGGATTTTTTTTTTTTACTAACGAGATAGTGAAATATATTAAAAATTATGTTTTCGCTAATCGAGGTCCACGATATTATTATTGGCTCGAGTCCAAAAACGGTATTTAAATTTTAATCGTTCATCATAAAAAAAAAAATCGTTACGTCTCGTTATACGCTAGTTAGTTAGTGATTTAATTTTTCGCGTGTGAACACACTATACTTTTACGACTAATACGATTGAGTAAAAAAAAAACTACTGTTGTCGTCGGCCGTCAAACAGCTTAGTAATTTTCATCACGTGGTGGATCGAACTGTGTGTACCTATATTATACGTATATTATGTCATGTGAATCGCATATGAAAAAAAAAATAACATATAACGTCGCACCAATTTGCTGTACTAGTTTGCGTTTCGGTATCGTTCTCAACCTATAAATAGGAGGAAACTCGTGCGATGAACGCAAAACACGACGATATCCTTGCGACCAAACGCGGAGACAGATGGTCTGCTGCAGTCGAGTGGCCTGTAACAGTGACAGTTTCCTCCGGCTGTCGGATAGAATCGATTTCGATTCCCGTGTAGTACGACGGTTAAAAAAAAAAACCTGATTGTCAACTTTTAATTACCAAACGTGGAACTGGACTCTGACGATTCCTTGAAATTATTCATTTCTCACGTACGCTTGCGGACACACCACACACCACACACTCGATTGCTGCACACCTGCAGGTTCTCTCTCCGTGTACGAAAATAACGACGATGTGTGACCTGCATCTGTAACGTGGAACTGTGTGTTAGGGCCATTATTATGCGTACCTACCTAATGTCTTGGTCGCGATTCGGCTACAGAGGAGGTTTGTGATCCCCGTGGACAGCCTCCCCGACTTGAAAAAAAAAAAAAAAACGCCCATAATAGACTGTCTCTCAATTAGTCCGCCCGAAAATATGGAACTCGCGTCGTATTTCTATCTACCTTTCGGGTGATGTCTACTTTGTACGGAGACTAATATCGCAGGCGTGTAAACGTCAATAATACACTCTACAGCCTACACTTGTACAGTTATTAGTGGACGTATGACTTTTTGTTTGGCTCGTAAAAGTAGCGGGCGTTTATGTTTTTTAAGATTTCCAGTGTTTTTGTTTGCTCCGCCATAAACGTGACAGCCCAACACCTAACCTAACCTTGACACTCTAAACGCACGCTACCCGAAAAAGGCGTTGACCCGAAGAGTATACTAACCCCGTTTGAAGTGTCAAGGTTTGGAGATGCAGCAATAGGCTGTTATAGCGAATGGCGACGGGTAAAATCGGTCCGGAGGAAAAGTTCTTTAGTGTAATAATAATGCCCAGACGACACCTACAATCTACAGATAGCGTACTACGCACACGATTGTGGTAGATACATTTTTCACGTAGATATGTAGCCACGCGAGTTCCAAACAAATCGTTGTTTCAGCTCTTCAAATTTTTACACGCGTTTTGTGTATAGCGATAATTTAAAGCGAAACATTCGTGTTCTCGCGACGACGAATACGCACGCGCGTTGTAACAATTTGTTCCGTTACTCCGTTCCAGGGTTCGCCGGCACCCAGTGCGAAGTGGACGTGGACGAGTGCGAAGCGGACCCGTGCGAGAACGGCGGCGTGTGCACGGACATGATCAACGGGTACAAGTGCTCGTGCCCGGCAGGGTTTTCAGGGCCGCGGTGTCAGATCAACATCGACGACTGCGTGAGCACGCCGTGCCGGCACGGCGGCATATGCCACGACTCGATTGCCGGCTACCAGTGCGAGTGTTCGCCGGGCTTCACCGGTTTCAACTGCGAGCACAACATCAACGACTGCCTGTCGAACCCGTGCAAACACGGCGAGTGCGTCGACGGCCAGAACTCGTTCACGTGCTCCTGTCACCCGGGTTACACGGGGCTGCTGTGCCAGGACCAGCTGGACGAGTGCGCGTCCGCGCCCTGCCAGCACGGCGGCACGTGCGAGGACCTGATCAACGGATACCAGTGCCGTTGCCGGGCCGGCACGTCCGGTGCGAACTGCGAGGTGAACATCAACGAGTGCGTGTCCAACCCGTGTCGGAACGGCGCCAAGTGCATCGACGGTATCAACAAGTAAGCGGCCGCCGCGTAGACGACGAGTTATAATTATTATATTATCGTTCTAAATCGTTTCGAATAGGTGAGCACGTGTTTTTAATACTCGTTTGTTTGTTATTCTCTCTATCTAGATACTCTTGTGACTGTCTCGCCGGTTTCACCGGTTTACACTGCGAGATGAACGTGGACGAGTGCGCCAGCAGCCCGTGCGCCAACGGCGGCAGCTGCGTGGACTTGGTCGCCGGTTGGCGTTGCGAGTGCCCCCGCGGTTACTACGGTCCCAGGTGCCTGTCGGACATCGACGAGTGCGCCAGCAACCCGTGCTCGCTGAACGCGTTACGGTGCGAAGACGGGCTCAATCAGTTCATATGCCATTGCAGGCCGGGTTACAGCGGTAAGCGCTGCGAGGTGGACGTCGACGAGTGTAGCTCGAACCCGTGTCAGCACGGCGGCGTGTGCACGGACCGCGTGAACGGTTACTCTTGCCAGTGCAAGCCCGGCTACTCGGGCCACAATTGCGACGTGAACGTCGACGATTGCGCCATCAACCCGTGCAAGAACGGAGGGTCCTGCATAGACCTGGTGAACGCGTACAAGTGCGTGTGCCAACTGCCGTTCACCGGCACGGAGTGCCAGAGCAGACTGGACCCGTGCACGCCGAACAGGTGCCGCAACGGGGCGAAATGTTCACCGTCCAGCAACTTCTTAGACTTCGCCTGCGAGTGTTCGATCGGATGGAAAGGCCGCTTGTGCAACGAGGACGTCGACGAGTGCTCGTTGACCGCGCCCTGTCGGAACGGCGCCACCTGTCAGAACACCGACGGATCGTACAAATGCGCTTGCGCGCCCGGATTCCAGGGCCGCGACTGCGTTATCAACACCGACGAATGCGCCTCCTGTGAGTATATAAATCATCGGCGGTGGTGTCTAACCGTCGTCGTTTTCTGATCAAAAACTCTATCGTTTCGAAATCCACAGCGCCATGCCAAAACGGAGCCACGTGTTTGGACGGCATCGGGGACTACACTTGCATGTGCTCGGACGGTTTCTCCGGTCGCCACTGCGAAGTCGACATCGACGAATGCCTGTCCCAGCCCTGCGCGAACGGAGCCACGTGCAAACAGTACGTGGACTCGTACACTTGCACGTGCCCGATCGGATTTTCCGGCATTCACTGTCAAACCAACGACCAAGACTGTACCGATTCGTCTTGCATGAACGGGGCGACCTGCGTGGACGGAACTAATAATTACACTTGCATATGCCCCGCCGGGTAAGTAACTTTACGCGCGCCGGTTTGTTTAAATAATCAAACCGCGAACGTACGGCATTAATGTTGAAATCAATTTTTTTTTCATCTTATAGATACACGGGCTTAAACTGCCAGACTAGAATAAACGAATGTGACTCGTCGCCTTGCGAAAACAGTGGCACGTGTCTCGATCACGGCAAATATTACACGTGCCATTGTGCTTACGGTTATACGGGTAAAAACTGCGAATCGTTGGTGGACTGGTGCAACGGCGGAGGAGGCATCCCACAGCCATGCGAAAATGGAGCCACTTGTAAACAGAATCAAAATTTGTACCAGTGTGTGTGCCAGCCCGGTTGGACGGGCAAAGTGTGCGATGTGGAGATGGTGTCTTGTAACGATGCGGCCTTCCGCAAAGGGGTTCGGCGCGACGCTCTGTGTCATAACGGTGGCGTCTGTGAAGACATCGGTAACAGTCACAGGTGCCATTGTGCCGACGGTTATTCCGGCAGCTACTGCACGAAAGAAATCAACGAATGCGATTCAGCACCGTGTCAAAACGGAGCTACGTGTAGAGATCTAGTTGCGGGGTACTCGTGTCAGTGCCCGCGCGGTTTTCAGGGACAAAACTGCGAACTGAACGTTGACGACTGCCATCCGAACCCGTGCCAGAACGGCGGGACATGCCGCGATTTAGTAAACAGCTTCAGCTGTTCGTGTCCTCCTGGAACGCTGGGCATAATCTGTGATATAAACATCGATGACTGTACAACGGACGCGTGTCATAACAATGGCACTTGCATCGATCGGGTCGGTGGTTTTGATTGCCGCTGCCCAGCCGGTTTCGTCGGTCACAGGTGTGAAGGCGACATAAACGAATGCCTGTCGAATCCCTGCGATCCGTACGGAACACTGGATTGCGTACAACTGGTCAACAATTTTCATTGCAACTGCCGTGCCGGTTACATGGGTAGACATTGTGAAACCAAGGTGAACTTTTGTGAGAGTAGTCCGTGCCAGAACGGTGGCGCGTGTACTCAGATAGAAGGAGGCCACACGTGCGTTTGTCCAAAGGAGTTTTCTGGCAGAAACTGCGAGTTCTTTGGTATCGATTGCGACTCTAGTCCTTGCCAAGGTGAAGGAATTTGTCACTCGTTAGAACACGGAGGGTATCAGTGCGAATGCCTCCCCGGTACGGCTGGTATTCATTGTGAAATCGATAGCTACAACGAGTGTGAAAGCGATCCGTGTGAACACGATGGTACGTGTCAAAATAAACTCGGAGACTACGTGTGTTTCTGTCCACAATACTGGTCCGGAAAGAACTGCAATATTTATGATTCGAAGTTCAAAGGCGGTTTTGGTAAATTCCTATCCAAAGGAATAATGACGAAAAAAGATTACGACTGGGAACGAGAGCTAGCCGCCTGCGTGACCAACGGATGTGGTGCCAAATCCCAAGACAACAGGTGTCATCAGGAATGTAACACGGCTGCGTGTGATTTTGATGGCGGCGATTGTTCCCTTGGATTAAACCCTTGGAGAAACTGTACAGCGACCAAAAACTGTTGGCAAGTTTTTGCCGACGGACGTTGCGATAATGATTGTAATACGCCCGAATGTCTTTACGACGGTAGAGATTGTGAAAAAATTCTGATGCCTTGCAAGTATGTACATACTACATTTCAGTGGTGATTTTTTTTACGACGAATAAAAGTGTTGATTATATATATATTTTTTTTTCTATGAAATTTTAGTCCAGTTTATGATGCGTATTGTCAAAAGCATTATGCCAACGGGCATTGCGATTACGGTTGTAACAATGCTGAATGTAATTGGGATGGCATGGATTGCGAAAGAGAACCGCCTAAAATCGCAGAAGGCGCAATGCGTTTAGTCTTGAGAATGGACTACCATCAACTTTTATCTAATCTAACTTCATTTTTACGAGACGTACGTAGTAAAGCCAAATAAAGTTGTTTTATAATTTGTTTTTAATGTCAATCGTGAAACACTTCAATAGGTCGGACGTGAGTTGCGAGCCACAGTTCGAGTCAAACAAGACGAGCTGACAAGTAAACAAATGATATTCCCTGCAGAAAATCCGGCAGGAGCTGTCGTGGTTTATTTAGAAATCGATAACAGAAAATGTGAAATCACCCGAGAAGTCGAATGTTTTTCTAGTGCCACGGGGGTAATTTATTTATCAAAAAGTTTATAACTATGTAGTTTAAAATATTTACAATTTTAATTAATGGCGGCGTTTATGTTATTTTACAGGCGGCTGGATTTTTGGCTGCTTCTGCTGCTAGTCATGCCCTCTCAACGTCGTTCCCCATTTACCGCGCTGAAGGTGTTGGTCCTGGAAGTCAAATCCCGATAGAACCACCTAGAAGTAGTACAGCTCTGGTGTTGACAGGAATGTTCTTGATACTCGTCGTGGGACTTAGTCTTGGAGTACTGATATCGACACACCGGAAGAAGGCTGCGGGTATTACTTGGTTTCCCGAGGGATTTTTACGTACCGGAAGCAACAACAGTAGAACGAGTACACAGAGACGAGTACCCGACGGACAGGAACTTAGGACCATGAAACAAAATAATATGACGTTAAGCTGTATGGACATGAATGGTGGTATGATGAGAGGCGCTGGAGCTTGGTCGGACGAAGACGCCGAAGGCGACATGCCACCAGCGAAACGTCATAGGCCAGCTCCTATACTGTCGCAACCTTTGGATAATCCGTACGATGACGTCTGGAGTCACTGCAACTTAAACTCCAACGACAATAACGCAACTGTTATGTATACGCCACCGTCTAGGGTAAGTTAACACTACTTATACTATAATATAAACGTCGATAAGCGAACAATTAAATGATGTTTGTTAATCGTTTTCAGGAGACCGAAGTAAATGAAAGACTTCCCGGCGGACTCACTAGATTGATGGATGTGACAGTAGCGGGCGGAGCAGGATTGGATACGAGTATCGACCACGAAGAAGAAGAAGGACAAGACGCTACGACCAATATGATATCAGAACTAGTTTCTCAAGGTGCAGAGCTAAATGCTACGCTCGATAAAACTGGAGAGACGTCTTTGCATTTGGCCGCTAGATATGCTAGAGCCGATGCAGCCAAACGTTTGTTGGACATGGGTGCCGATGTTAATTTCCAAGATAACACCGGCCGTACACCATTGCACGCAGCAGTAGCGGCGGACGCTATGGGTGCTTTCCAAGTGAGTTATTTTTTCTGTCAACGAATGATGTATTATGGGACCAATGTTGATCTATTATAATATCGAATTCCAAATATTAATTTTGTGTTACTTGTAGATTTTATTGAGAAATCGTTCAACAAATTTAAACGCGAGGATGCATGATGGTACCACACCGTTGATATTAGCTGCCCGGCTGGCCATTGAGGGTATGGTTGAAGATCTAATCAATGCAGATGCTGATATCAATATACCAGATAACAGTGGAAAGACTGCATTGCATTGGGCTGCATCTGTTAATAATGTGGACGCTGTGAACATTCTATTGGCCAATAATGCAAACAAAGATGCTCAAGACGACAAAGTAAATGTTTTTTTCTCTTACTGTTGTATATTTTTTATTTATACCTGGATAACACCAGGTAATAACGATAATTTATACCTCGCCTTCTTACACATGTTTTGCATCCGAACAGCTCTTTACTTAATGTGTATGTTTTTTTTTTTTAAGGATGAAACACCATTGTTCTTGGCAGCCAGGGAAGGTAGTTTTGAAGCGTGTAAAGCACTTTTGGACAACTTTGCGAATCGAGAAATCGCTGACCATATGGAGCGTTTACCACGAGACGTAGCCAGTGAAAGGTTGCACCACGACATAGTCAGACTGCTGGACTCGCATGTGGCGCATCCCAATTCTCAGACTATGGTACCCGTGAACAATAATTTTATGAGTAAGTCACAACGGAATCGGGTGTCTCGGCCCTTGGTGCCTTTGCCTCGGAACACGCAGTCGACAACAACACCGCCGGCGGAGATTGACCTTGGAATGTGTTTGTTCACAGACTCGCAGCATAATATGATGTCCGCTCATACAAACATTAGTATACCTGGACTGAAATTGAACAACACATTAAGTGGTAGTGGTTCTGCCAAGGGAAAAAAGAGACCAAAACCGTCAAACCCTACTAGCCCGTCTGATTCGACCGACTCAAATGTATCAATGAAACGAAAGGGTAGTGTCAAGAAACCACCACCTCCTCTTCCACCAACGGCAGCCATGTCGTCCAACGCTGCTGCGCCCAGCAATAAAAAACCGTTCGGGTTGGACGTGACTTGTTCCGGTAATAACATGGACTTGATGGCGTTGGATGTGTCCAGGTTGTATGGAAGCAGCGCCGGTTTACCGCAACAACCACCCGCCTACGAGGAATGTCTATCATCACAGTTGCCGGCTGCTTCTCAGAGGCCGTTGGCTAACTACGGTGCAGCGATGCACCACCAGCAACAGCAGCAGCAGCAACAACAATCTGACTACCGAGTCATTCACCAGCAATTGCTGGGCCTCCAGGCACAGTTCCAGGAACCGTCGCCACCCCACAGTGTCGTCATGTCACCGTCGCCCGGCAAGACACGACCGTCGCTTCCTACGTCGCCTACGCACATGCAGGCCCTTCGCCACGCCACAATGCAAGCTGTCGACCCGTTCAGTCAGTTCCATCATTTCTACGGCAGCACTCAGCAAACACCGCAATCAGTGCAGCAGCCTCAGTCGCACCATACTCAGCAGTACCTAACGCCGCCGTCAGACGCGGCGCCGGAAAGCTTCCCGACACCGTCACCCGATTCGCCGTGGCACTGGTCTTCGTCGTCGCCCAATTCCAATTCGGACTGGTCAGAAGGTATATCATCACCGCCGAATAACAACAACAACAATAATAATAACAGTCATCCCAACAAGGTATCTGACGCTGTTTACATTTGAACGTAACGCAGAGTATTATAGGCTTTAGGTTATGTCGTCGAGACACCTACCACCGCGTCATGTCAACCGGATACATCATTGAAACTGTCGTATTTTGTATTTTATTATTTATTTTGTTCTTTAATATGCCACAACGGTGCCATCAATCGACAGTTTTGGCGTGGTAGCCTGTTGCTGCATACCATTGTCACCAATACCAATACTCTTTGACTTAAAGTTATTATTATTTTTATTATTATCATTATTTTATTTTTCTTGTACAGTGTAAATAGCTTACAATTGTGTTAAATATTTTTTTTTTCTTTTTTTGTTTTTAACATATTATCTCTTTCTGTGTGTGTATATATATATATATATATATAATATAAGTTGTTTAAAGTACAGATTTTATTTATACAGTATGCATTTACGTATTGCTTTAAGTGTATTTGTATTATTATTATTGCTACTACGATTGTCATTAAACACCATCGCCTACTAAACAATATTATTTGTGTACCGTGAATGACCTTGGTGTCTACAAACTTTTATCATTATTATTTTTATAATAATCGTTCTCTTTTCGATTTTGTCTCGTTGTCTTATTATTGAGATACGTAAAACGAATCTACCCGAACAATTTTACAATAATCTACTAGACTTATTTTGGTGGTTAATAAGCACAACGACAAGACTGCTAGGGATCTAAATGTATGTTTTTTTTTATTTTTGTAAATACAATTTTGTATACTCCAGGGATTGTTCGTACACGATCTCATCACATGACATGATTTTTAATATTAATTATTGTTATTGAAGTATTATTGTAATTTTTTTTTTTTTTTTTATAATTTTATGTTGTGGACAAATAGGATAATTCCGAAATATACATATTTTATACATACTTACATTTATATATTATAAATTAACATGATACTATATTGTGTATATTTTAAATAAAATCTTTTTAGTCCTCTCCTTCAGAAATTGTGTTGTTAACTGTGGAGAACCACGTCGTGGGTTTTATTTTTGTTCTGTGATTCTAATTTAGCATAAATTTCATTGTCCGTGTATACTTTATAATTATATAGGTACATTATTATTATTATTATATTATTATTATTATTATTATCATTATTATTATTATTATTATTATTATATTATAAATTTGAGAATGAACATAATACAAAATATTATGTATTAGGTATAAAACAATTTTTTTTTTTTCATTTGATTGTATTTAATAAATAAATACACAATACAACGAATAGAATAGTGTTTATTTACTCATTAAATCGTCCAGAAATATAGTGTTTAAAAAGTATTATAAAAATCTGCGCGCAAACGTCCGAATAGAGTGTAAAACAGAACAGAACAATGTCATCATTCCCTTGGTCCTTTTGTTCCTTAATTGCGTTTGTATTTCTAAAATATCCATGTACTTTTTAGTGAAACATTGTACGAATCAATCTTATTTGCGTTAATTTTATTTATTATTTAAAATAAATGAGCGATTAAACAATGTCACAGTTTTATTACTATAACATTAAAGTAAAATGTCACCTATCTAACATTAGGTCTGTAAATTATGAAATGTACAACATTTGCGTCGGGTTATGAACAGCTAGTAAGTAGTGAAGCTAAGAACGCAATACAGTCTGTACCTAAATAATCAAACATCAGCTGGTTTTAACTTCTTCACTTGTTAATAAAACTTTGCTCAGTACCTACATAAAATGCAAGTAAAGCTCTGTTATAAAACCACTATGGTTGTCAATTAAATATTTAGGTAGGTACT
This sequence comes from Hormaphis cornu, assembly GCA_017140985.1. Lineage (NCBI taxonomy): Eukaryota > Metazoa > Arthropoda > Insecta > Hemiptera > Hormaphididae > Hormaphis > Hormaphis cornu. Next base: position 37,835,410 of record CM029357.1, on the reverse strand, counting down.
AATTTAGATGAAAAGTTAATGGTTAAAAATTTTATTTTCATGAGAAAAATGGTAAATACACATGGAACATTTGACTTCATAAACATTAAACGGCTATATTTTAATTTATTTTCTTACACTGAATTAATGATATCTACTATCCTATCATTTGGTAATAAGTATCTGTGAGTAATAACTTATTACTCACGGTTGTCCCGGTTTAGTTATATACTGAATCACATTGAGTAAAATAGTACACCTGGAGCAATCATCCAGAAGCGTGTGTTCATCAATGACAGATGGGTTGTATAAGAACTCTGGATAAGTGACCCTAAAAGGTTGAGTTTAGGAAAATATTGGAATACGTCTTGAAATTACTCGCGTTGCAGAAGTATATTAATAATAAATACTAAGTTTCAAGAAAATCCAACTGAAAAATCGTATTTTTCTCCACGCTCTTTTAAGGTTTAAATTTTGAAAACCCATTTTTCAGTGTATATCACCAGATAAAGTTACCGACCAAATTTCACAAAATTTTAGTAGTTTTGGGTATGAAACAAAAATATTAAGCACGCTCGCACGATCAATCTGTGGACTTGAAAAACTGGGCGGAATTTTGAAAATAGCTGTTATATATTTATACATTGCTTTTAGATGTTAAATAATGCGTTTGAACCACAACTTCCAAACCTGTGACCCAACCAAAGCGTAGTTGATACTCCGTCTAACCGCCCATGCGACCTAGAGTGATCCCTGATTTTTGTTTTTTCAATTTCAAGAGGTAAGTATCTAAAAACTAACATTAGATAACTCTAAAAAAAAAAAAAAATAGTGTAGGTTCCAATCAAGTTGTATCATTTTAAATGTAAATCATACATAGCATACAATATATATCCAAATTAAAAGGTTTATTTGTGACATTAAAAAAAAAAAAACACAGATTTATTTCAAAATACGTACCTATAATATATACCATAAATTTACTTGAATACATAGTCTATTGTTTAAATTATCATTTATAAATATTACAAGCACAATTATTACTGTTTATAGCAGATGATAATTCAACTACTCTACATACATTCATGGACAAAGCTAAATAAATTTAAACATTTTAACTAAGATAAATGTGGACACAAGAACTTTAGATTTTTCTTAAACAAATAATATTAATTATTATACTAAAATAATCAATCCATAGTAACCGGTACTATATACTTTATACATTGTTTTATAATGAATGATTTTTGGCGTTCAAAACAAAGTTTGAAAAAAGAAAACATAAATAAATGAATATTAATTAAATAAATTGGTTTCTGTCATATTTTAGGAACATAAAATGTACAATAAATTATAGTTACAAAGTAAAGTAAATTAAGTTACACTAAAAGAGTAACAGTTGTTAATGTTTTAGAATTTAGAGCATTCAAATTAACTATTAAGCAAATAATTATTTTTAAAATTTGTTATTCCAGATTCTAGAAAATACTATGCATAAAAATATTATAACAAATTATTTCGTAAGAGAACATTTTATAGCTCTCAAATACATTTTTTATTATCAAT
>CM029357.1:37788906-37802045 GCA_017140985.1 Hormaphis cornu | reverse complement strand
AAAACTATATAGGTACCGGTGTGTTTAGAACGTCATAAAATAGTGTATGGAAAACGTTTGACGTCATCGAAAAGCGAGAAACAATACGCGAACACGTCGTATACTAACTAGGTACCAATATTGTTTGACTGTATTTCAGAAACGACAGTATTCGCAAAACTATAGCATACAGTATAATATCGCGGAGGTACACGCGCAGTGTTGAAAAAAAAAAAAAGGCTGAATCCGCAGTAAAGGTCGCGTGGGCGGTTTGACGGAGCAGCGGCTACGATTTGAGCGGGTCACCGATTTGTAATAATTGAAAGAAATCGTTTACCTTTGGAAAAAAAAAAAACCGACGACTCTGAGGCGAGCTGTGTAATCATCTAATACCGTCCAGGGAAATGTGAGCTGTGTGGGCATAACTTTAGCGTTGTAATTACAATACGAATTCAAAAATTATACAATACGATGAGGTACCTACACAAATTGTCTCTACCTATATTCCCCCTAAGGGTCGTCTCCTCAAACACAAATTTCGTCGAAAATTCTACTGTTTTTTTTTTTTTATACGGTTGCTATGTGTCTAATTTTAGTTTTTTATGTTACCTTTTTTAATTCAAAGTTTTTTCTTTTGGTGTTTTGGGTATGGCTTTGTTTTAAATCGAAAATTTCGAAAAAAAACACGTGCGCAACGGACAATCAGGGATATACGAGTTGACCGTTCAGAAAACGTTTCAACCGTCAAGATCGGAGCAATGTCCTACTACGCATGTCACAGAAACAAAAATGAGAAAAACACACATCTTTGTAAAATCAATAGCTTCAAACGCTATCGCTCAGAATCTAAAAGTCGTTTGAAAAATAAACAAACAGACACGGTGACACAAAAATTAACGAACTACGAATCAAAAATTCGTGAACACGGATGCACTTTTGTACGTGCATACATGAGGTCTGCAGTTATCTCCGTTTTTTTACGCCGCTGCAGCATATATAATAACTCGTATGCAAATTCGACGGGGACTCCTGCAGCGGTACACTATATGTTGGACACAATGCACGATGATGATATAGTATTTCCATAGTACAATTCACATAACGTATGTGACACCAGCCGTTTTATCGCCTTTTTTTTTTTTTTTTAAATAAAAAAAACGCACTCAAGAGATGAACAAATTTAGCTCTGCACACCCATGAGACTCGTAAGCACGTTAAAATGTTATGCGCAATACAAGCCCCGGCACCTCGCGGCACAATACCACAACGCATGTTATTATTATACCTAGGTAATATTACAACTATAAAATATAAAATCACAATATCTTTTTTGGTACGAGTTTTTGTTTCGGACAGCGTATTTTTTCAATGCACGTTATATATTAAGCGTATTTTTGAATAATGAGAAAAGAAAAAAAAATTGTTATCATAATACAGCAGTTCGTGACACGCTGTTGACCTCGTCAACCGAAAATTTCAAGCAGCACGAGATTTCGGCCGCGGTCACGAATACAAATAATAATAATAATGCGTACAGAACGTTTTCTATCCTTAAAACGTTTTAAAATATCGTCGTGTTGTTATACCGTACAATAATGTTATTCGTTGTAAAGTATATATAGTGTGGGTGGGTGGTTTCACTGCGACGTTGGGTATACGTCGAAATAACATTCGGCCGGTCACGAAGTCGAGAGAGAAACCGTCTTACATATCGGTGCTGCGTGATAGGAGGACTGTATAATAATACAGTGATCTAATTATTTTAAACTGCTAAAAACCAATGTCTGAAAGAAAACCAGAATTCACTGTACGTTAATAAACGATCCGCAGAAGCGGCGAAAACACCTATATAGTTGTTATACAACACACTACTGCAACCAGAGTTTGTTGTTACAATATTAATCGCTCGAGTGATGTAAAAAATAATCAAAAAATCCGTATAATACTATACAATGTATATAATATCTTTTGATTACAACTATTTTGTAAAAGTAAAGTGTACGTCGACGAGGACTGATATTTCGTTACTAAATCTCAAACGGGAAAAGAAGCCACTTTTAGGTTTTAGCGTAATAATATGTAACGAACACATTGTAACGACATGTTTTGTTCTTCACTCGATTATTCCACAGTGTGTGTGTGTTGTTGCTAATGTTATTTGCAGATTTTGGACCTAACCGAAAACCCTATAATACTCGTACTTTACTGCTGTGTAGTTACATACAACTACTAAAATATTTAACACTCGACCCGTAAAACACCGACGGTTAGTAAACCAAAAAAAAAACGAAACTATTCCAAAATTAAAAACACGTTTAAACATCACTGCAATTATTAAATACGCGGGACTTTTTCTACCGGTACACGTTTGATTTTCTACCGATTGATTAGACAACACAATAGGTCGGTTGACGTGTACACACAATATCAACAATTATTTTTGTAATTATGTAGCGCAAAATTAAGTTGCCACTTGGGCGTGCAACACACGTGTACATAGAAACGGGTCGATTTGCGTGCGTCAGAACTTTCCAAACGGGAAAACAAACTGAATAAAAGCAAACACTCTTGTGTTTTCCAAAAACGATAATTTTCGTAACGTGTAAACGCTTATTTCGCCGAAAAAAAAACGCGTACGATAATATTATTTCTCCGACAATTTATATAGTGTTGTATTACATAGGTTGAATTTATCGTAACAAGTGAACACGATTGGTTCGACTGTGATATTGGCGTCGTTTTTAATCCTAATTGATTTATTTTCAAAATTCGAAAAATATACAAAACAAACGTGGTTTTTCACACAAAATCGAACGTGTCTTACCAGGGGTACCTCTCTATACTCGTATATTACGTTACCACTGTGGTATTAATTGTACACCACCATCCTGTAATAACAATTATTTACGTTCACGGATAATTTTCGGATCTCACGATTCATCATGCTGTTTCGATGAGTCGGATCGAGATAACTATAGTCGTTTAAGACGAAACTGGGCATTAAACTTAAGACTGTTTAAAAAACACAACACGAATGAGATCCAAAAACATTATCATTTCGGGTCTTACAATACTACGGCGTGGGCTAAATTTGACACACGGGAGGTGCACGCGATTCGAAATGAAAAAGCTAAAAACAACTCGGAACTTTCCGTTTTTCATAACTTCACTAAAATCATACACGCTCGAACGATTATACGACATTCACTTTTTGTGCCGATCGATAAACGTGTGTTACACAAACACTGTTCTGCTCCGATCTGTTGAACACGCGGACCAAACGAGAAACTATTAGCTGTTAACGCGCGTTCATACGAAATTCGACCGAACGAGCCGCCGGCCACAGAATAATACTTTTGTCGAGACAGTGTGTTTTTCGAAACACTGTTCGTCTCTTTTTTCGTCCATTTATTTAGCCGGCACCGAACATTTTTAACAAACCGCCCGAAATACGGCGCGGGCGGCGCGTGCTCTGAGCGTTCACAAAAAGAGACACACGCTAGGGGAGACTGCAGTGCAGGTGCGCCGTGTGTGTAGACCACGGCGACGTATCATCTCGGGGATCTTTGTGCGACGTTGCAGTCTCGACTCGAGAAATGAATATAAAAAAAATAACCACCGAATAAATATAGGCTCACTGACGACGACGGACGACGCCGCTGCACAAAACACATCGGGAAATCAAACGATATTTCTACCGGCGGCCAGGATACGTGGTGCGCGATCTGCCGCCAGTCGAGCGAGTCGTCCAGGTGCACTCGTAAAACTAGTATTTTTTTTTCACATACATATTATGCACACAAAACGTTTTATTTTCATTGTATAATACTTGTCGTGTGTGCTCTCCCCGAGAAGGAGCTCACCAGCCAGGTAAACCTCCTTATGGGCGTGGTCCTCCGGTGTGCGCTACAAGACGACGCACGGCAGCTGCAGGCGAGTTTCTTCTTTGTTGTACCTACACGGCGCACGCGGTCGGTCGCTGCAGCGAGCAGAAGTCGAGGGGTCCGGGGCGAGTATAAGAACGATGATATTTAGCACACACCTCAACGTACGTTATTATAAAATCGTATTTAAAAACTTGGGATAAAAAACGTGTTTTTTCAATAGGTTTTACTACGCGAGACGGTCGGCTACACGTCGGATAAAAATCACCGTTTTCCTCCTATACAGAGTGTAAACAGACGGTTAGGTTAACACTGTATAAAATACATATACAGGTATATATCTGCCGACGTTTGTTCGACGCTAATAAATGGCCGACACGCGGCGCGCAGCGAAAAAAAGAAAAATGTTTTCCAGTCGCGATAATTGCACGGGTAGATTATAACGACTTGTACGGTGCATAAGTTTAATAATATACACAGGATTAAATTAAAAGCAAACATACAAAGGTTTGACTCGGCGAAGGTTAGAAAGAAAAACGAATAATAACACACGCCTGTTTTGAAAAGTGTACGCGAAAACAAACAGTTATACTTAACCATTAAGAGACCCCGCTGTCAAAAGACTCGTTTTATCAATACACGCCAATAAAACGAATCGCACACACGCATTATGCCCGCTCAAACGACAGCGATTCTCGTCCAGCTTTTTATCTACATAAATCTTGTATACGCGGTGGTCGCTCCAAACGAATGCCGAAACTTGCGAAACGTTCACATCTCGGACAAAATTGAGTTTTCACAATGACATATTTCAGTGTTGTCCCTACAAATTTTCGACCTCGTCGCGTCAATAATACCGTAACGAATTTACCCACTATATGACGCGTAAATAAAGATTTACCCGACGAATTGTGAGAAACGGCAATGTTTGCGGTATACGACTACGATATTTTGGCGATCGCACATAGCATTCTAATACGTTTTACTCTTAATTAAGTCAGTTTGTCAATGAATTGAAATATATATATATTATAGACCGCGAATCACTTTCGTACAAACCGATCGCTACCAGCAGCGAATGGCTTTTTATTCGTAGGTACTGTACTTGCGCATAATATACGCATCGATATTTCAAAAGTGACTGCACAAAATTGTAGTATACGTAGAAGATTCGGTGCTCGGGGGTCACCATTTATTTTGAAAAATATTTTATCGTAAACCCTTCTGAAAAGGTACTTTACGGTACGGCGTGTCGAATTTTTTTTATTTTACTGCGTCCTACACTGTTTTTCATCCAAACGCCAGTAGATTCGGATAAAACACGTTATACACGCGCGGTTTCGATTCGGATTGAAAGACGTCGTATTTCGATTTCCCGCGAACGTCGTAACAGTTTTGCAGCATCAGTAAAAAACACCGTAGAAAAACGGATCCAATCTCGTTTCGCTACGGCACAGTAAATAACATAATAATATACAGTGTATTGCTCAGTGGTCTTCCGGTTCCGGGGCGGTTGCGCGTGGGACGACGATGCGGTTGTATATGTGTGGATGCACAATTGACGTGTGCTACAATCAAAACGCACGTGTCGGGGGCGGAAAGAATCGTTCAAAAGTTTCAACGGCGAGACTCGGACGAAATGCCGGTGATTTTTTTTTGTTAAAAGTACAGCGATAATATTGCGTCTCATCAAAAAGTCGAAAACAGAATGTGCAGATAAGATAAAAGCGTGTTGCCAGTGCTCGATTTGAAGAAAAAAAACCACGCTATGGAGTAAATATCGTAACGTGCTTTCCGATTTCCCTATAGGTGCGAGGGGAAGTGTACTTTGGTTAAGCTAAAATAGTTTGTAAAAATTATCGGTGTGCGTGTTATGAACTTACTACGATATTATTACATACATCGTGATAGAAATTTCGAAATAAAAATATCACCTACACGAACAACAACAGCGACGTTTGATCGATTTTTCGTTCTCGGGTAATGCCCACGAATTCGTTCGTCGAGCTGCAAAGTGCAAACGCACCCCTACGCGTTTTCGTTTTTACGCGACCGTTGTTAAAATGCAACAACAACAACAAATGGACAGGAAATAATCTCACGAGCACAAAGTTTTCGATACCGCGTCACTGAAATAGATAACAATATTGATGTCGGGTAAGACCCGATTGTTACCACACGACGGTTAGGTAGTTTATTTAGGTCAATATAAACGCTATGTAGAAAACTCATCGCGCGTGAAATAATTAAGGCTTTATTAAAAAAACGTATCGTTTCTTTAGTTTTTAATGGCCAGTACACATCGAACATACCTAACACACGCTATTAATAAAACTTTTATTACGGAGAAACGCAATTAAGCCTCGATTTCAAAGAGAAAATCGTTGTATAAAATATATTGGAAATGCGCGTACACTAGCACGCGGGATACTCACGCGAAAAACCACCTTGCTTCGCTCAGATTCTGAAATATCATTATTATTATTATACAAGCGCGGCCGGCGTTTTTTACGTGTTAGTCATCGGGACGCGGACGGTGAAAGACAAAGAGACCGCGTAAGTAAAACGTCGAGTTATGTGCAAGTCACGAGGTCAGATCAACATTGATCGCGAGCATTTTATCGTCGATCTAATTACTATATTACCACCCGCCTCCCATAATAGGATCTTAGTAGTCGTAGTTTTTGGACCAAGAAAAAAATTGGTCGAATATTCTACAACAATGTCATAATCATTGATTTGTATACACATGATCAACGGTATAATTTTATAACAAAAAGGAAATTATAATTAAGCGTATATTTTATACACTTGCACCGAATAAGATTTTTGAAGCTTGTTTTTTACATAGACACACCGTAGACCAACCACGCGAGTGTAACGAATAAAAAACTGACTGTACAGCGTCATATTTGAGCTTTTCAAATGGTCTATTGGACGAAATATTAGCGGGAACTCGTAGACATTTTTCTGGGACTAAATCGCATTGAAACAAGGAGCGTTTTTTCATACACGATACCAACTATAAATAAGATGAGAACTTTTGAGTGGCTGTTACATTTCACCTAGCTCTTTTTCGACTTCCAGCTCCGTTTCCTCCCACATGACAAACAACCGTTTTTGGATCGGTACATTGTGTAGGAGGAAAATTATGCAATACAAATGTGCTCCATCCGGAATACTTTTAACATCGCTGCTATTATTTGACAAATAATAGTGAAAAAAAACCGAAACGAGGTTGGTTTAACCGGGTTATATTCGTTTAGGACCGGAACAAAACGAAGATGGACGCACAGTCGAAAAAAACAGAAAAAAATTAAGCAAACAGTTAGACGCGGGGGGTATACCTACCTGCGTAAAAAGTAAACGCGCAATACGATCTCAAGACGTCTAACCGGAAAACTCGGCAAAGGAATTTTCAAAAATACGGCGCAGGGGTTTTTTCTCTGTACAACAGTTTTTTTTTTCCCACAGATTAGGAACGTACAGCGTGTTTATCGGCCGATTGGTTTGTCAATACACGTTCGTTGGAAGATTTATGCGTTTAAATTATAACAACAACAACATGAAATACAAAAACCGCAGAAAATTCGTACCTACGAAAAATAATTAAGAAGAGTACAAATTCTCGTCGCCATAATAATGATGGAAAAAAACAAAACAAATACCGCAAATGTGGACGAAATCATAACAGACATTAACAGGTTAACTACCTGACCTCGAGTAAAAGTCGCAGAATCCAAGCGCGACACGTGCTCCGTCCGTTCTCTATTGGTTTTTTATGTACGGTTACCCCGACCGTAGTAGCCCGTGGTGACGACGACTTTCGCGCTGCAGGCGGAAATTCCTCGGAACGCAATCATTACAACAAAACGGCGAAAACTACGAAATAATTCTCCGACCGTAGAAAAAATAACTAACTAACTATAAAAACACGCGTACATTAAATGACGACACACAGAGAATCCAGCAGTGTTTTGCGTCTGGCCGCCTGTGTTCGAGTGCGCCGCAATAAACGCGCGCGTACTACGTTTCGACGACGTTTCAGACTCCTCGAGATGATGATCAGGTGAATCGTAACCGTACGAGAGAACGACGTCGCCGCGTTTCTCTTTTTTTTTTAACACGTTCTTTGAAGTTCACAAAACGACGTAGAAATTTGGCGGACTCTTTCTTACGCGTCGGTCGTTTTGTTTTAAGCAAGCCACGTCAAATGTATAATTTTCAGTTGTGTGTTACGAACCCCAAAAATTGTTTGACGTCGAACTTCATAAGAAAATATAAACGACCGTTTATGCCGCGAACAGTGTGTCTACACAATTCGCGGAGTACGTGGTTAAACACGACTTCAAGTCGAAGTAAAGAAGGATTCCACGTTTTTCCATTCGTTTTTCGACAAATCGGGTTCAAAAATTTTTCTATTCTGTGTATTATAGTTCGAATATATCCAATTTTAAGTTGGAAAATCAAACAGTCCGCGACGACGTCACTAATATACTGATACGCAGGAATATAATAATCAGACGTTGTATGACTCGGTTGTCCGGAGACGGCGTGACACAAAATATTTACGACTTTCGGTGTCAGTTTGAAGATTGTGTACTAGATTACTAACTATACAAACAAAAACCGACGCCGGGTCATTTTACAATACAGAATAACTGTTTTCGACGATCATCTTGACTGCGGTATGTGCAGTATTCTTAAACGCGTTCACAGTGTATTATTATAGGGGTTTGTTCTCTGGCCAGCTACCATACTACCCACCCACATATTGCGTACGACCGCAGCAATTCCGAGGTGTGACCACAGAACACAACCGGAAGGCTCTCACTTTTCTTGAACGGGCTCCTCTTACGGGCGATAGACCTTGCTACACCTGTTTGGATGTCAGTGTGGTCTGTATAGAGACAATAATAATTAACTGTACGACCACATGATATCCTGTGGTACCACACCATATTACAACTTATCGCATCAAAAACTCGTAGAATCGGTTTCGGCAGCAGAAGAGAATTTTTTTTTGAACTATTTATAAATCCCGGGGCTACACCGAACATTTTTCACTAATTTCTGAGTTTCTCCATTAAGTCTTCCGGTAATAACACCGCGGTGACACGTCGGTTCACTGAAAACCCGAGCGGCGATTTTCGCGCCGTCGATCGCGAACGTGTCGGACCGTTTTCACGACCCGCAGGTACATAACGTACCCGAACGTACGTTTCAAAAAACGGTGCGCAGCGGACAGCGAGACAAACAAACCGAACGTTGTCGTGGGGGGAAACGAAAATATAAAAAAACGGCGGAAATCGAGTGACGACGACGACGACGTGTCGTCCGGCATATTATGTTCATCATATGTATAGACACGATTCTATTTGCATTCAATCGGCGCGCGCGAAGGCGGTTACGGAAAACAACAATGGACACACACAAAACGTCCGCACCTCGACCGAGCGCGGTTAGGATTTGAAATCCCGAGAGACGGACAAAATTCATAAAACTATTATTATCCACACGCACTCTTCCGAACGTCCACAACACGTGCTCTTTTTCATCTGTCGCCACGGCCGCGTTTATCTGCGTTACGTCCGATCTCGTCGTGCACGCGCGCAGTGACGCCCACCGGAGGAGACGACACGTTTCGACAGCGTTCAATTCCGCACCGCCCGGAAACTGTTCGAGAATAGAGAACCTGCGAAATTTCCGCGATCGAATCTTGGGACGGTCGGGACACGTCGGCGTTCAACTGGACACGGAGCTGTACATCGTGCATCTTATCGGGCGCATTTGAAAACTCGGAACGCTTTTTTCATGGCACAACGAAATGTGTTCTACAGCTTTGAGAAAACGTTTTGGCGGGTAAAAAAAAAAGTTGAAAGGAAAAAACCACTAAAAAATCCACGGTCATTCCAGGTTTTTCTCATCATACACACTGTTGTAACCCCCTCGAGAAATTCGTTACTGATTACGCCCCTGACCTGATTGCTTATCGTCGTCGTCGTCGTCGCAGTCGTCGCCGTCGTCGCAGTCGTCGCTCCGGTCGTCGCCGTCCACCGACCGCCGTCGTCTTTGCCGCCGACGCCTCCGGTAAAACTGGTCCGGCGACCCTTCGATGGCCACAATGGGAGGCGACCGGTTGGCGGCCGGATGATGGACCACGCTCGCGGCGGCGTCACCGCCGACCGACGAACAACTGTCGCCGCCGCCGCCGCCGCAGTTGATCCGGAGCGGCCCGGTCGCTTTGGCCGACAGCCATCGGCCCGTCGTGATTATGGTGGACGAGCTGCGGGCCAGTTTCCGGGACGACGGGCGCCGGATGAACGCGAGCGGCGAGCTGCGCCGGCTGGACGACGGCGAGGTCGGCGGACGGTGGTGCGACGGCCGCGGCTGGTGGTGCTCGTCGTCGGTCTGCAACAGGGCCAAAGCGGACGCGGACAGGGCACGTCCGCCGCCGGTCTGCAACTTGTGCTGCGGCGGCGCGTTCTGCACGGCGTCCGCCGCGTCCACCAGACGGGCCACGGCCAGCACGGGCCGCGCGGTCGCCTGTAACGGTATGTAAAACGTGGACCGGCGTCGCCGCGGGCTTCCCGTCATCGCCGCCACGGCTGTCCGCTGCTGCTGCTGCTGTTGCTGTTCGGTCGTCATCGATCGCGCGGGCCGTTACGTGTCGTATTATTTTCGAAAACGCGTCATCGATCACTGGACGAACGGTGACAAGCCGGTGTAACAACAAGCCGCACCCCGTCTATAAACCGGGTCGAAAAACACCACCCGACGAACGGACGGACGGACGACGCGACACCGAACGGCACGGGCACTCGCACACCAACTGAAAAGTCCGAACAGTCGACGGCGCCGAGCGGTGGTCGCCCCGCGCAATGTTCGGTTCAACCGCGGCGAGTGCGCGCGCGCGCGGCCGACGGACGCGGACGGTCGAGGGGGTTAACGCGCGGTTGCCCCTCCCTGCCGCGACGACGACGAGACGACACGGTAATATCGCGGCGGTAACAGGTCGCCGTCGTCGCATTCCCGCGTCTCCCCGGCGGCCGGTGGTGCTCGACAACAACGAAAAAAAAATAACGCTCAGAATCTAAAAAACTGAACGGACGTGTAAAAAACGCGTTTTCCGTAATTATTTTGAACACAACACGGCCGCCCGAAATGACGAAAATTTCAAATTACTCCCTCGAAAACCTCGACCGAAATTTCAGCGGAACAACCCGGATAAAACCCTCCTATAAATGACATAATATACAAGTTGTAAAATTCGTCCCGTTTTTTTCGTTTTCCTCAGGACTTTGAAAAACGCTTCGATTAAAGTACCGTCTCGGATCTATCTTTTAAGGTATCATACGTCAAAATTGGCGCAGTTTTTCTACTAGAACATTTGGATCACAGAAAAAAACAGAAAGCGCCGGGATAAGTCGCGCGGGTGGTCTGACTAGGGGTAGCGACTGCGCTTTGGGTGGGTCAATAGTTTGTGAAGTTGTGGTTTAAACGCGTTATTTGATTTCTGAAAGCAACGATAAATCATTTCCTTCGAGAATACGATTCTGAGCGAGCTCAGTTGTCCAGTACACACGTCGTGGTAAAAACAAATTTAACGTGAAAAACTTTCATAAAATCTGTATCTTCCCAATTTTGGTATCGTGTAATAGTTTCGGCTAAGTCCGATCTTTATTTTGGATGTTATGATCAACAAAATCTAAACCGACGTGGAAAAAACACGTTTCCCGTAATTATTAGTTCCCCCCCGTAAGAAATACACGACCGGCCGGAATGACGACAGTTTTACGACAAAATAACAACGTGAATTCGGCTATAAACCAATTTTCTAAATTTTTTAACCACATACGTAAAACTATGTTTTTTACATTGTATTAAAGTTTTTAGACTTAAAAACTATATAGAGGTTTTATGGAACAACAACTGCGTAAAATTCAAAAATTTCAAAGTTCCATACAACTCCTTTAAAAATGATCAAAATCGATTGAAAACTAAGCAGTAAACTAACCCTTTTTAAGTCTTTTTAATGACACATATAAATTTCAAGTCGAACGGAGCACTTTTGGGAATTTGACCGTTTTCTCGTTTTTTCCTCAGAACTTAAAAAATAATCAAAATTTTAAAAAAACGCTTCAATGTAAGTATATGCAAAATCTATGTACTCGACCCAGAGATGGTTTCTGTGTATGTTTCGTTTGTGTCCAGTAGGTGGCGCAGCAGTCTAGCTTTTGCACGCGTAGTCACGTACAGAAACATACAACAAACATAAATTGTAAAAGTCTCGTTGCAATTTTAATGTTTTGTATTTGTTTTTGTTACGGTTGCTACGGGCTACCCGTTTTTTTTTTTAATTATTTATGATTTTACGATCCGATAAGAAGAGATTTTTCAAAATTCAATCCTAAAGAATGTCAAAAAAGGTGAAAGAGGTATATTAAAAAAAAAACTCCAAGCCGGGCGGAAGAGGTCAAGATTTAAAATATTTTTTTTTGATCATTTAACGGTCGGTTAATACTTACCTACTATATTATATATTGAACATTTATCAATACACGATTGCCCACTAAAGGGATTCGAACGCGGAGTATTTAGAAACACCGAAAATAGGAAATAAATGAAATTCGTACAACGGGCAACTGCAACGCTGGGTAACAAAAATTACTATCGTCATACGAGGAAAAACACCACGGAAACGCCGTGTAAGGACGTAAGGTTTGACGTTCGCGGTTTGTGCAACTCTCACCCACTCGTTCGCCTATGTGTCCTCTTCGGGTTTTGGCTTTCGTCTTATGGAAAACGGGAGGAATTCAACTTTGAATATTATAAACTTTACCCGGGCAGCGCCGGTCCAGGACGGCTAGTAAAAATTTTAAAAATTGAGATCCGAGAACCACAAAGTTTTATAAACACTCTCTGGTATTTTTTCATAAAAAAAATTACGCAAACGCTACGAAGTTCCGGCCCTGATAACGACGGATAAGACCATAAAAAAAAAAAATATGGCTACATATCCAAAAAAATCACAAAATATGCCGAATAAAATTTTTGAGATCCGCGAAACAGATTTTATTAAGCTTACTCTGGTATTTTTTAAGAACGTAATAAAAAATCACGCAAACGCTACAAAATCCCGGCCCTGGTTATGACATTAATAACCGGACGTTCAGAACAGGTCGCGATAACGACTTCTCGAAATTTGATTGGCCGAGAGAGTTTTGATTGAATGATGACGTCGTTTTGCTCGACCGTTTATAATTTTTACCCAAC
>CM029357.1:37679269-37785644 GCA_017140985.1 Hormaphis cornu | reverse complement strand
TATAATATGACATTTTCTCCACTTTTAAAAATTGTTTTTGTATTTTTTCTCTAAATTTTATTCTTAACAATAAATTACCTTGAGTTAAAAAAAAGGAACTTATTGCAAGTTAAAAGTTAACGAGTTATTTTACTTAATTAAAATTAGCTCAACTTTTTAATTTAATCATTGCTTTTGACAAGTTAATCTCGCTTTTAAGTAATTTTCAGCGCTACTAGACTTGGGAAAAGAGACAGTGGGGCTAACACGGCCAAAAAAAATGTATAAAATAAATTGTCTTTATCGATGTATCTGCAGTACCAAACCATTATGGGAATCAGATAAATACGCGTTAAAATATTTTTACAAAAATAAGGGAAACTCCGTTCCACCCCGTCTCAATAGGCGCTGATGTTTCGTCACATTTAGCGCAAAAGACTGAAAAATGAAAGAGCTTGTACGATATTTGTAACGATTTGTACGTATTTTTTTATTTTCGAAAACGAGTTGTGCGTTTCTCGTGAAACAAACCGTTTTTACGCGGCTGTGTACTTAAGAGTTTCCGGAAAGTTTGTTGTTACGATGGCCGAGAGGGTTATATAGGTATTATTATACGACTCTCCACGGACGAAACGGTACGCATAAATCTGTGACAATAAAACATTTTATTCGTGCCTAAGGGCAAGGATCCTTTTCGGTTCGTCTTGAACACGCACAGCAGCCGATGTCTGAAAGGTTACACCGCGGCATCACGATTATTATTGCTCGGTTCTGTTAGAACTATTTTTACACTGTGAGAGCGCACGTTTTTCTAACCACTTGGACAGGATTTCAGGGTTTATCTTTTCGTTGCAAAAAATGAAAGAGTAACGATTCGAATGTCGGTTTCGAAGGCTAAGAAGACACATTATATTATGTTGCAGATAAAAAAAAAAAAATATATTTAATTGATTGGTATTTGATTGGTTGGGGTTACCGTTCAGTACGTACAACGTGTTGTTGTGCTAATGGGATCGAAATTTTTATTTAATTGATTCCTTTTTGTATGATCGTATTTAGACGCGTGCGTTACATTCTAAGCGGGACGAGAAAGCTATTGATTTGAAAAAGTTTTACAGAGTTTTGTCATTTTTGAAATTTGTTAGATTTTTACAGTTATTGCTTCGAGAGAACTCAAACTTTCTGTTTATTGAGCGTTTAAGCATTAACACACGATGTAGTCGACATATTTTCCGATATGTTACTGGAAATTTTGAAATTAGAGTCAAATACAAATAACCATTGAATAATGTTCATAGTTAATTTGAACAAATATATTGTATACAAATTTAATCAAACAAGGTATATAAATAAAAATTTGTTGTTTAAATTGTGTTATTCAAAAATAAAAAAATAAAAAACTAAGATAATAATATAAGGTCTATGAATAACCAAATTAATATGAAAACGAGTTTTTAACCCTAAACAAAAAGTGCATTATTAATAAGTTCCAAATTATTACTCTAT
This sequence comes from Hormaphis cornu, assembly GCA_017140985.1. Classification (NCBI taxonomy): domain Eukaryota; kingdom Metazoa; phylum Arthropoda; class Insecta; order Hemiptera; family Hormaphididae; genus Hormaphis; species Hormaphis cornu. The sequence continues at coordinate 37,784,159 of CM029357.1, read as the reverse complement.
GTCTCTAGTTTTTTTAATTGACTCTGTATTGGGTAGTTGTGTTCAGACATTAATTTTAATTAAAAATTAACAAAAAAATTTAATGAAAAACACATATTATCTAATGTTTATCAAAACATTACATTTTAATTTGTCAAAAATTATAGTCTCAATAATGTATACGACTTTTCAGAGTATCAACGCTAATACTTTCATCAAAGTCTATTTTCGTATTAGACCAATACAATAAATATGTGTTTTTATTGTGTATAAAATATACTAAATTGTCCGATAAACATATATAATATATCTACCACTTATTAAAAGTCCTGTTTGGTTAATAAAAAACAATAATAAACACTAAATATGACATACTAATAAACTAAAAGTAAATAGGCTCTTATAGAAAATTTTATAATAAAATTATTAATACTACGATAAAATCAACCTAAACTCCAGTCATGGTTTTGAAAACCAATACCAACATGTGATAAGAACATTAAATAAATACTAATCATTAATCTTCAAACAAATTTTTTTTTTTCAAAAACTTTACATGACTTGTTGAAAATAAAAAAAAAAACATCACGGGGATAAGTTGTACATAGTGTTTTGAACCAGTGATGTAAGTGTTCATTAGTGAACTACTGATATACCTTAAATAATTCGGTACTTTACGTCTTTGCAAATTCGGTTGATTATTTTAGTTTGAAAATATCTACCATTTCTAAGTACTCTTCTTTTATCATCATTATTATAGAGGTATGCTCTGAGTGTCTGAGTTTTATACTTTGATATCTTAAAGAAATTAAAAAAATTGCATTTTGTTATAAATTCATAAACCAATAAAATACTTTTTTTTTGGATTAATTCACTGAGACCAGAAAAAAACTGTAAATTATTCCGTTCAATTGATTTTTCAATTTAAAAAAAAAAAAGCCATCGAATTTCGTGTAAATGCAAAAGTTCGTTAAGATCTGTGCCACGGAAGACAATCGATTTATTAAAATCATATTTGCGTTTTAGTGGGTTTCTTTTGAAAACTTCCGTGAATTTCGAACAACAGTTTTTGTCACGCGAACCGTTATAATATATTATGGTGGGTTCTAGGCTGGACGTTTCAAGGTGATATTTTTTCCTCCGAATGAATATAAGCGTCTCTGAAAGTTTTGCGCTTACAAACTTTTAAGATCGATACTCGACCTCCCTGTCTTGATAAGTATAATATTTTAAAATACGTTTAAGTTGTTCCGAGAAAATGTCGGGCTATTTCTAAATGTGATCGTCACCTAATTCGAACAGCTACAATGACTAAAAAAAATTCAGATTTGTAAACAATAATTACAGTGCCATTGTCACTGTTTTTGATTTTGGGCCGAGGGTAGAGGTTGAATATTTGTAAAAATAATATAATGGGGTCGCTTTTGAGTTACAAGCGTTTTCTTTGTACCAAATTACAAGGGGAAGTAAATTTAGAGGGCTGCGCTAAAATATTTTGTAAAAATTAAGAGCTGCAGAGAGTAAAAAGGTTTTTCCGCGAAATTAACGATAATTCAGTTAGATTCGAGTTTCCCGATGAGCCCGTTTCTATCTGTGAACTATAGTATACGATTTAATTATCTAGTTTGGGTGTTTAATATCTGACCTACATTGGTGTGGGCTACATCATCACCATTATTGCCCAAACAATAAATAACAGTTAATAGTAGGTACGTTATTAATATGTTTCATTATTTGCACCGCAGTCACGTCGCTAACGAGTAACGTATCACAACTAATTAACATTGGTATGCTAGTTTTTCATTCTTTTCAAATCGAAAATAGCTGTCGTTTGCGTCTCTCCCTAAATTGAATAATTTCACTCATCCCATTCTTTTCCTAACATTATTGTGATACGTATTTAAAAACTGTAATTATATTTTTTGTTTGTGTAATTTAAATAATGTACTTATTTTTATACAAGGTTAGGTTAGGTACGTATATAGGTACATTTTTCAATTGAATTTTATTATAGTATCTTGGATTAAATAAGGATAAAAATGTATGCATATCAATTCTTCCTATCTAAATAAATTCAAGTAACTTTATAATTACTATTGTCTCAAAAACTTTTTCATTTTTTTGGCTCAACATTACATCAGACTATCAATGTACACTTTTAATCGGTGGAAGTACATTTTTGGTCGTTTGAAATTGTGAAGGATGGTTGGAAAACGATAATGTTAAAACATTTTGATCATAACGATTGAAATTTTGAATTTCAATTATTTTAATTTATTTATTAAACTACAATTTATAATGTTTATTATTGAAACTATTGGACAAGTCAATATAAGTATTGAACTAATTAAATTAAAATTTAATAAAAACTAATTAAATTTAAACTAATTGCGTCAGCATTCAAAATCATATTACAAGAAACACATTAAGACAAAAATGACTAAAATATATACATGATACATTTTACTCGTCATACAAACATATTACTTCGAACTCTTTTTATTTAAGTGAATAAACGTAGTACATTTCCAACTGCATATTGTATCATTCGAAAATATTTATTAAGTTTATCTGAATTGCGTTTTAGTTTTTCAAATATTTTTACATGTTTGCAGCAACGTATAACCAGAAAAAAATATTCTGTTTAGAGACAATTTTTCCAAATAAATTTCTACTTTAATACATTTTTGACCTAAAGTTTTTATTTAATTAATTTGATAATATTTTGAAGACATTACAGAATGCGTTGTACAAATAAGTTCATACGTTTCTAACCGTTTCTTTGGTCACTAATATATAATTTTATTTATATGTAAAATTAAGCCCAAGTACACTTTATCCACTTGAAATTGCTTCCTCTATAAATTTAATGTTTTTATTAATCATCTATATTTTCCACAATATTTTCTATATTATTTACTTATATTTTTACTCTGTACCTACTTTTAATATGGGTTTTTTTAAAACTTTGTTTTATAAACAATAATATGTTGATTAGTTATTTTATTTCAAAAAACTATTTATTTTGTTTCGTTATTTGTTTTCGTTGTATTTAATAAACTTAAAACTAAAAAGTGTATGCTTCACCTACGTTTTTGTGTTACTTTAATGCTAAAATAATCGTTGTATTATACAAAAAAATGTTCTGTAATATTACCTATTGTTGACGTATTATTTGATCCACCATGGCCGCATTTTGCCACTGAAAAAAAAGAATAAAAATTAATTTGTATTCATTCTTCATAAACAGACACTTTATACAAACTTTTTATGATTGTTTGGTGTATTATGAACATAAATAATAAATTAAGCATTGTTTGATTGTATTGTAATAAACTTGCAGAAGCTTACAAATTTTGTTTTTAATACAAACTCACAATAGGTACCTACTGACAACTCAACAGAATTAGTTTAAAATTATAAAAGCATTCTAAAAAAAAAAAAAAAAAAATTAAAGAAAACGATAGGGATTAAATGTTTCCACTGAAATGAACCATAAAAAGTTTTATCAATATTCTGGTTAAATATAAAAATGTAAATAATTATACAAGTAAGTATTGTGTTCTTTAAATAATACTCAGTATTTTAAAATTTTTTTTGTTTTTTAAATTTACAAAAAATATTGTGATAGTTGCTTATTATTTTGAAATTATCTAAGTTGTTTTGAACCCAAATTATTAAGTATAATTATGTTTTTTGTTAGTCTACTTTAATTCTGAAAATCTGAGTTGATATACTTTTATGATAGATTTAGGACACCTGGTCAAACTTATTTTTTTTGTAATGTTAAAATATTGACGTTCTGAAAACGTTAAATTAGTTTTTGTTTGTTTGAATGAGTCTTCATAGGAACTAGTCTAAAAATGTAGAACTATAGGAATAGATATTCTACAAAAAAAAAAAAAAAAAAAAAAGAAAAAAAAAAAAAAAAAATATTCTAAAAAAAAAAAAAAAAAAAAACAGTAACAAAAACAAAACAGATTTTACTGATAAGAACATAAAATGGAAGATATCGAAGATTCTTAGTCAGAAAGTAATAAAACCTACCTCCGACCACGTGAACAATGCCCGCCGTCTTTATAAGAAAGCGATAAAAAGAAAATAATAAAACAAATCCTCACTTGTTTAGAAAACATGTATATAGTGTGTATCTATAGTGTATGGCCATAATACGTGAGTTGAATATTGATTTTAAGTTTAATATAAAAAACATGCGACATAATATTATTTTTTAAAATACCGAGTTTATTTAACAAAACTGGCCCGAAGAAAATCACTGAATCTTTTTGATGTACAGAGTGTTTGAATAAACAATTTGAAACTTTTGACGCATCCTCGTCAATTTGGCTATAATAATTTAGAGCATACATAGCATATAGAGCAATAAAATTAGAAATGTTGACGCTCGGGGAAGTGTAATTGGATATATTATGCAAATGTCTTTTCCGATTCTCCATGGTAACTTTTTTAGAGCACAATAATTTCGGAAGTTTTGAATTCAAAATCCGATGCTTATATATTTTAACAACTTAATGCTTCTTGAACATTTATTTTGACTACATACCTTATACAATGACTTTTCTTCCTCGATTTTTCCTTTAAAATAGTTTTAATCTATTAAAACATGTTATAACTGATAGTCATTATTTTCGAATTTCTAAGCCACCATTTTGTGATATCAGATAATTTTCTTTTGGATCAATTATAAGTCGCAGCGAAGCAACAAACTTTTACAAAAATACAAAATACATTTGAACACGAGGTTAAAACCTAAATGTTTACTGGGTTAGAAATTTAAATGACTATAGGAAGCGATGATCAAACGAGGTGGAATGAATTATTCATTCAACATTATGATACCGGAAAATCAATATGATCGATAGGCAATGAATGCAATTAATACAAATTGGATATTAAACATAATCTTTTATAAAATTATACTGAATCAGACGTGTATTTAAATTAACAGTAAATACATGTACGTTTGTGCCAGGCTTACGAGAATATACAAGAGACAAAAATAGAAATACGTGAATGTAATGAATTTAATTTACAGCTTAGCCTAAAATCGGTATTATTTATAATTGAAAAAAAAATACACTTTTATATTTACATTGCTCATGGTATATTTAACCAAGGGTAAAGAATATAGATGTGCAAAATTATTACGATAAAAATATTTTTAAAAACATACACAGTAATGGAAAACATTTGGTTATTTTCTGTTTAACCAAGTAAAACTAAGTTTTCAACAAATTAACCAAAATTGAAGTATTTACAGGAATTAAAAATTGTTGTGCATGATTTTCAGCAAAGGTCAAACCAAAATGTTTTAAAACAATTTAAGTGTAAAAAGTATTAGATGTTGACGATCAATAGAAGTTTTTGAGAAAATTCTAGTCGCTAATTTTTAGTTTTTTTTTTTTTATATAATCACTGAACGATGGGTAAAGTTTAGTAATCAAAATTACGATTTGGAGCCACAAGCAAATGAGTCGAACGCACTGTAGAGATATTTTCGCGGCTGTTCAGTCATCTGAAACTGAATCGACATAATATTATACATTTTTCGAAAATGGTAGCAACACACGCATCAACGGTTGTCAGTTATGCGTTTAAAATGTATTTTTTTCGTCATTATTTTTTACGGTTGCCACGTATTTGAGCGTATTTTTTTTCCTTTGTTTGTTTACTGGTTCGTTATTTCGGTGCGCGTTATTGGCGCACGCCGTCGTAATTGATTGATTCATTTTTTCCCAACAAAATCACATCGTTCTTTTTCCGTAATAAATTTGGTTTGGAAACATGAAATCAAATAATAATGTCTTTTGAAAAAAAAAAAGGACGAAACGATTTCCGCGTACACTAAATCGGCAATCAAGATTATGTAACGACAACGTGACTGTCAAATGAAACGAGGCGACTTCCGATCGGCTGTCGTAAAAATATGAACATATTTCTGTACTATATGATAAATCGTTGCGGATAAATTCGCAATATCTTTTATGTAGGATATGTAAATAAGTTTTTTTTTTTTGAAGTGGCGTAGTTTGACGAAACACATTTTTATCCTGTCAAATAATTCCAAACATATAACATCTTCAACGTTTTATAATTAGCGCAAAAATTTTCCAAATAATTTGAAACTTATTCGAGGTGTTCCGTTGTATTTAAATGTTTCGTAAATAAAGTTTTATGTATATGAAATGAGCATTTTAAATAAAAAGTATTAAAACAAAGGACTTCTCTGAATACGACAGAAAGATTTCCTATTTAAAATGTCCTAAATATTGACTAGTGATGCAGTTAGGTACTTTATTTAAACTTTTTTTTCATTAATTTTGTTTATCTTGGTGATTGTGCGTATAATCCAAAATCAACAATGGGAAAATACCTAAATCGTGCTTCAAATCACCCAAAAATTCCAATTATTATTAAAAAGAGCGTAGTATAATTTGTATTTGAAATTGAAATCGATTTAGACCAATTTTAGAGTAGAATAGAGAACTTTGAAATCATGGAATTTGTAAGTGAGTGCAGTTATGTTTTATCCATGAAGACTAGAGAAATCTTAAAATTTTATGGTTTTATCTATAAAACCTTTAATTTTAAGTTTTATTAGAGTCTAGACAATTTATTAAAATCAAAATATTGTTTATTTTCCTTTTAGATGAGTATAGTTAATTGGCTGATCTAATTGGTTTTTAGATATCTATTCATTGTATTTTCATTTTGTACTTTTTTTTTGTTTTTTGTCAATAATTCTTTCAAAAACGTTTTTAAATTAATTGAACTTTGTACACGTTGTAAGAGTTAAGATTGGGTGCAGTAAAAAAATCGATAACAATCTAAACTATCTAGATATCATCGACACTAAACTAGCTAACCAAATATATATTTTTGAAATCATCAACTTTTGAAGTATTTGACTCACTGTGGTCCCCACACAAAATCATGATTTTTGAAAAGAACGTTTCGCGATTGCGTATAAATGTGACATGACCTTAAAAAACGTCAAGAACCTTAAGATATCTCCTATTTTATACGCCATATTAGGTTATTTACGTATTATTTGTAAATTAAAATGGCACCCAACAGCGTAATTCTGCAATATCTATATACACATTATAAATATAATTTACACGTACCGGTCAGTTTCGCTGCCTGTTAATGTTAATATTACGTATCGCAAACGACCTAAATAACGGGTGGCGGGTTCGTTTGCGCACGTAATATTATCGTAATTTACCGTAGTTGGACCGAAGAATCCTCTCGGGGAATTAGGGCTCGACGCGCTGACTTTTTCAGCTCCGCGAGATAGCCTGCAGGGATCGTTCGTCACGAACTCGTGGACCGCTTTTCCCGCCGGTCTTCCAGTGAAATCACATACCCCCGGATCCCTTTGGGGTAGAGGTAGGGGTAAAATTATTCTTGGAATATTTTACCTCTCCGGTAAGATTATTATCCTTGGATATCTATACATCTTTCAGGGGTAAAATTTTTTGAGGAATATCGTACCGGAGAGGAAAAAATTTCTTAAGAAAATTTTACTGGGGGGAAATCTTCCCAGGATAGTTTCAACTAGGGGTATGAATATTCTAGGAAAATCAAACCCTACGGTAAGACTATACTTGTTTAATCGTACCCCCCTAGGTTAGAGGAGGGTAACATTTTGATTGTGATGTGATTTTCCTAGGATGTTCTGATATTCCTACCCCCGCCCAATAGGAGGTAAGATAATCCTAGGAAATTTTAACACCCAGGTATGATTTTCCTGGGAAAATATTACCCTCTACAGCTGGATTATAGAAATTCTTGGATAATCTTTCTGGCGGGTGAAATATTTTTAGGATAGTTTTATATCCCCTGTAAGATACCCGGGGGGTTATGATTTGATTGTTACAGCGGCACGCACTTCGAACGAGTAATTTTTTTTTATCCAACCGGGGGCCGATTGCTGTTTTTTGCACTTGGTCCGGAACATTGCACTGTGATTTAATTATTGTTTTTAAGTTTTTTCGAGCGCGTTTGACCTGTATAACGTCAGCCCGAGCAAGCCGTGGAAGAACGCTCGCGGGTGAGATGATTAATGGCTTCTGCAGACGCATCAAAGCCATCGTATATCGGAGGGTGATGGAGAGTAGGAAGAAATATGTTTGACATGTTTGTACCGTCGAGAGCTTTGGAGAAAATTTCTGGAAGAAAAATCAGAAAATCACCCGGAAAATGTGATCCGTTACTATTTTTAGCGAAAATAATGGATTCGTTTAATGTTTCATGCACGGAAATAATATAGGTAATAAAACCGTGCGTTGTATGCCAATGACAAAAAGCTATTAATTTTGGTCAGATTAGTTTCTTATACTTACGGAATTCTCCTAGGAGAAAATTACTTTAAAAATATGTTTGTCAAACTTTTTCGTGCGAATTAAATTTTTTTTACCAAGATTTTTAGAAAAATGTACGTTTTCAGTTTTGTTTTCAATATTAATCAATTAAACATTTTTTATCAATATCGTTTATAATAATAATAATAATTAAAATTAAAAAATTAAATTTTCTATAGTACTAAGGTTACAATTTATTTTATTAAGTATCACGGTATAAATATTTTCTAAATAGGAAAACCAACCGACTTAAATTTCTATAAAAGAAATCATAGATAAACGAGATGGCAGTATTGTTAGATTTTACCGAAGACATATTTCGAAAATAACTCAGAGAAGTGTTAAACTATATTATTTATAATTGCAAAACATTCACGTAATACTTTTTGAAAATATTATAATCTTACAACAAAATATTTTTAGATTAAATTTATAAAAAAAAAAATATATGAGACAAGCAGTTCACTAATTATCTACTTAACTTAATGATTTTAAATCGTTTAATTTTTTGACAAGATTATAGTCCAGATCCGCTTGCAGTTATCTCAACTTATTTTTTAATATTCAAATGAGCGCAACACGATTTTGAACACTCATAAAAAAAACCTGATGATTGTAAATCTAAATTTTAAAATCTATAAGCTTAAATGCCCAACAATATACTTCATACAAAGTTATTGTTTTGTGCATAAAATAAATATTTTTAATTTTATATATTCTTTTTTCTATACTATCTTATAATCGTTACCTTCACAAGTAAACAGTAGTTTTACCTGGCTCTTATGCGTTGTGAGCAAGTACGGAACGAGAAAAAAAAACAATCAACTTGTAATTATTATTAACGGAGTTTGAAAAAACAAAAAAAACATTTACATACAAACTGAAAGGGTCTTAAAGAAACTCGGGTGTATTTGCTTGTACAAAGTACGTTTAAAAACTTGACGAGTCGCAAATGCAAAACGAGGAAAGAATAACTTAAAAGTCAATAGGTTTGCTCAAAGGAGAAGAAAATGTAAACGAAACGTCGTAAAATCCGCGAGTAGCGTACAAAAATGTTATTGCCAGGTGGAAGACGGTTTCGCAAATTAAAAATATGATAACACTTCTAAGCTGTTTTGTCATTCGAGCGCATTGAAATAAATGCAAAGGTTCCTTTTTATGATATCGGAGGTACGAGTCGTTATTTCAGAATGAAACACGAGAAACGAGTTTAAAAAAAATAATAAGATTCCATCCTATTTTTTAATAGCGATTTTTATATGAAATTCAACCTGTCGTTTTTGTTATGACCAGGAAAAATTTTAACTGAGTTTATATTTATAATAGCTATTCTAAACTAATTTTTTTTAGAATTTTTAAAGTACACATATCTGTAATTTTTAGAAAAAACATTAAAAAGTGTCCAAAATCACCCAATTTTACGGTACTCAGTAATAGTATTATACATAAACTAGACGCGTGTACTCCGGGGATGGAGTAACTTGACAGACAAACGTGTCTCGTTGGATATTTTTTGTTCTACAGTCTACACAGATCAAAAAAAAGAAATAAAAAATCAGAGCACGTAAAGCAATTTTACAAACATAATATTATAAATATATATATATTTTCTTTTATGTATAAATTATGGCTTAAACATGATCAACTTTGAACGGTTAGGATTTTGATTAACAATATTATAATTATATAATATATATATATATATATATATATTTTAAATAATTTATTAATTTGTTAAATTATGAGACTATTAATATAGCAGTGTTCATACACTTCAAACCGTAAAACTCTGAACTTAGAAAAAATATTTGAAACTAAAAATAGTTATATTTTAATTTTAATATTATCAGAAATCAATTTTTCCCAATTAAATTATACGATATGTAACTAGAATATTTTTTTTTTTTTTTAAAAAAAGGTAGTTGCAGTAAGTTGTGTATTGTAAGTTACTTTTATATTCAATAACGAAATTCAAAACACGTTTTTCTTTTTTCTTTTTAAAGATTTATACGAAAAACCACATTTATCAAAATAATTTACTACCTACTTACAAATAAACAAAATGTACATAAACCGTAAATATGACTTTTGGTATCTACCCATAAAATGTGTACAGTTTTAAAAGATTTGGACGTATACCAAAAATAGCACAGTTCTATTAAATATAAATCTTTAATTTAGAATATTTTACTAAATGACATAAAAAACACGTATACAAACTGTATTGTTGTCTATCTTTCGCTATCTAATACTAAGTATTTCTGAAAATAAACTATTCAACAACCTTTGAATCCAGTGTGTTAAATAAAATAATACTCGTACTAGTCAATGTCAAATATTTTCTGTTTAATTGACACAAACGTTTTTGTACGAATAACCCTTTCGTAGAAAACAATAAAAGGAACAAAAGAAAAGGAAGTAAAAAGTTAAAAACTCTTCTTTTTTAACTGTTTCATTGAATCTTTTTTTGTCAAATTATTACAAGTTATCTTGCATTATCTTACAGGTACTTGAAAACAGTAGACATAATTTTTATTTATATAATTCATATTTATTATATATTTTAAAAATATCAAAATGATTTCAATAGCTATAAATTGATACATTTTTAAAATTTCAATGAAACTACGAGCACATTAAAATTATCGATTATTATATTTTAACAGCTGGTAATTTAAGTTTTGGTAGTTTTATAACTATTATAATATTAAACTTATACTTAATCTTGTTAAAAACAAATTGACCTAGTTACGTTTAAAACGTAGTATAAATTACTTTTTATCAAAAATACGAGGCAAATATAGTGGTTTACGAGCTGGAGTTAACGGGCCGTGGACGTTGATTTCGGTTGGACTAGGTACGACCCGATAAATATTTCGACCTTTCCTCGAGCTTGAAAACAGATTTTAGGGATATATTTTGTATAATAATTTTAAGAGAGGCAAACGGAATATTCCAGGCATAAAGCCCGTTACGCGCTGATTATAATACACGCCGAATTCGGAGTAAATGAACCGTGTCTTGGGTCATGATTGTATGCAATGCACACAGGGTTATTCTTTTACCGAGAAACACATATTTTCTCACACAACGTTTTTATGTTTTCGCTAACGCCTCGACGATACAGACATTATAATAACTGTAATAATATTATTTTTCAGTTAAATAAAGAACTGTAAAATTATCATGAACTTATAAATTTTGACAGTTTTATGTTTCATAATTTTTTTTTATTTTTTACGGTTTCAAGACTCAAAACTCTAATACAAGCTTAACAACATGTTTTACTATACATTATGAAAAGAGAACATATTTTTAAAGCCGTTTTCATTATTCGTATGTATTTATAGACAATCATACATTGAAAATTAGCAAAAATTCGTTAAAAAAAGAATACTCGATTTCTCGTATTTTTCTTTGTACCAGTTTGTTATGGATTTTTAATTAACTGAGTTCACTCAGAATCGTTTTCTTTTTTTTATTGCAATGAGTTATCATTGCTTTGAAAGTTAATGCGTTTTGGTTAAACGCTCTCTCTAAAGCAATGACTCACCGATACTTCATAGACCCACCCAAACCACTATTCGTTTCATTGTAAAGTATGCAAATATAAATTGGAAAAAATTTTTGATTTTAATATGAAATCCATTGTACGGTATAAAATAATATACTAAAGATATTTATTGAATGAATTTGAGATACATTTTATAATATTTAAACGCGTATGTAGAATGAAGTATTTAATAAAATACTTTTAAAATGTATCTAGATTTAAACCAATACGTACATAATCTCAGAGTTAATTGAATAATTTCAAAAAATATGTCAAAAGAAATTGCTATATTTTAATATACAAATATTTAATGTTACCTATTGCTTTAAAAAAAAAGTGTGAATAAAGTCGGATTACGATTATTTGAAGTGTAATTTTGTGTAATTAATGAAAAATGCAAACCGTAAGTGTAAATTGTAGGTTATCTACGATTAGACAAGTTTGAAATGTTATTAAAAAAATAAAATAAAAATTTATTGTGTATCACGAATTAATTTGAAAACATTAATATTATAAATGGAATATTGTTATAATTTTTGTATTGTTTTAGAGTTTCTTTTTTACTAAAACGTTCTGCACTACACCTACTTGAATATTAAGTATAAGTATAAACACTTTTTAAAGAAGTAGAAATTTTAACGATTTACAATATGGAACTCGCCACAGTAAGCCTATAAAATATCTCTTGTTTGATCATGATATGAAGAATAAGGGACACTTTTTTTGTTTCACAGCCTACGGGCGCCATACGTTGTAATTCGAGCCAGCTGTTTCGAATTGTTTGAAAAAGTGTATTATTTGAACACATCATATTTTGCAACGATACTAAACGACATTCGTATATGGATGTGCTTAATCTCGCTCTTTACACTCACGGTGTTTACGACCTTCACTTTATTTTCCGTTTCTGCGTGCAGTAAAACAACCCAGACGAGGTCGTTTGAAACAGTTTTCACAGCAGGCGTGTATCTAGAGATTTTTTTTTCGGAAGTAGGTCTGATAAAAAATCCTAATCTTCTAAAATACAAAACATCATACTAGGTATGGTCAATAGAAAAGAGTAAAGAATAGAGAAACAAAAGATTAAAAAATACTTTATATTATTAATATCGTGGTAGTGTTGATATTTAGTTTTCCTGAAATTTGGTGGGCCTACAAACTCCTCATCCCCCGCCATAAATCACCCTTGATTCACAGCAGTGGTTTCGCCGAAATAAAATGTCAGTATTGTCGAATCGGCTACTAAATCATCTGAAACGCTAACGATTTGCCGGTCAGCATCAAATTTAGGAGTAATTAATCATGGGTTGCCCACTCGGTCGCCGGCGCCTGTGGATTGATGACGCTCTATCCTTGGACGCTGAGGTTAGGAGCTTAATAATACCGAAGATAATTATTTCTGTCGGTGCAGAATAATCGCGACGTGACAGGATTTTCCGAGGCACAGATCCGTCTTACTGAGAGAATCACCACTTCAAAATACAAACTTTCGGCGGACACAACGATTTTTTAAAGCATTCCTCGTCAATGGGTCGAACCAAAGTTTAAAATCTGACGAATGATTGATTGTTCAATAAGTACAAACACTTGCTGTAAATAGATGTTGGTCTACGTGAATTGTTGTTTAGTTTGCACGACGTTTTATCGATGATGCAGTTTTAATTCCATTCTATATTATACTAGTATCTTTTGAGTAAAAAAATATAATATACTTAGTAAAGCTTAAAAATTTTACGAAATTTTGAGTAAAGAGCTGATTTTATTGAAGAAGATTTTTAGTAATCGAAGTCGCAAAAAACTGAATCCATCGCTGATGTTGAGAACTTATGTCACTAATTCCAATAAAGATTGCTGTGCAAGAGGTAAAACTCACCTGGAATTCGGTATTTATACTGAAATTTTCACGGTAAAAAACTCGAACATCTAATGTTTGTTTTAGCTGCAAATATTTTAAAATTATTTTCATCTTCACCATCTGAACTACTGTCTATATTTTTTCTATTTTAAAATGACTTAATTTGTAAAAAGATAAATCTGAATAATTCGATTTTTATTATTCATTTTAAGGTGGACATCAGCGTTTGAAATTGTTTCAGGTTTATTTCATATATTTACTGAACTTTTATTTACTCAACTTTTATTAACTAAACATATTAAATATTTTTTTTCGTTTTAGTTTGGTAGTCATCGAAATATTTTGATCACTAGGTTTCGTTTATATTAGAAAACATATTTGAAATAATAGATTGTTTTTTTTTAGTTTAGCATGGATTATTTTTTACCATAACCATTTAGACATTTATACTTATGATAGACATTTAAAACGTTGTGTAAAGTCTTTACTACGTTAATGTCGAGTCTTTTTGCAACATTTGAGACCATTTTTTTATCCTATCAAAAGTTTTTACAAATACCTTAAAACCTACCTACCTTAGCACACATTATGTTACATATGAAATTTACAAGTCCTTATTCATAAAATAAAAATATGAATTAATAAAGGTGTGCAATTTGATTTGGATCGAATTGTCAACAAATGAGCATGATAAACAACTAAGTAATAAAAAGATAGACAACAGTCAAATGACTTACAAATTATGTTTGAAATAAGGTAAAAATAAGATTAAAACCACTGCATTATATTATTAACAATATTGAGATGTATATTTTTTTTTTTTTTTACAGTTCTGTATTTATTTTTACAATCAATATTAGTGTTTTTCTCAGTTTTTTTAGTATATACTTGGAGAATAAAATTACCAAAATTAAACACAATGCTGTAACGAAAAATCGTAATTTTAACTTAATGTTCGAATGCAGAATATCTTTTTGAAAATTACGATGTATAAACATAAAAATTTGACTTTTCAAATAAATAGAACAAAGAGGTAAAAGCTGAGGGATAACTTTTATCCCAGTTTTTACTTTATCTAAATTAAATTAAACGGACTACTTTTAATATTAAACTAAAATATAATTTAAAATCAAAGAAAAATTCAAATTTTCTATTTAAATTATTTGTTTTGGTCTATAAAAAGTATAAAACAATAATACGTTAAAAAAAAAAAAAATGATACAGTGATGTACGGAACAAATGAAAAATCGACAAGATAATTTCTACTCAGCCTGGTATTAGAATATTATGATCATCAATATAATTTTGTACATTGAATAATAGTTGTTTAAACAAAGTTAATATTAAGCAGATAAATTATTTTAAATTTTCTAAAATTATCATACTATATTGCAAAAAACAAAAAAAACTGTGAAATATTATCTATATGTAAAAGCTAACCAGGAATTTGAAACATCGTAGCATACGTGATTCATGGGATATTCAGATATATTTGAAGCTATTCAAAGAGGACTCTGTAGTTAGTTGTCCCGTGAAATGTTAATGACGACGAAGAAATTTGAATAAAATCTCGAGTCGAAAACTGTTAAAAGTTTTTATTCTAGAACGTTTAGAAATATATTACTCGCATCCTGTTCTTTGCATACTTATGCTAATGGGTGGAATGCGTGTCGTCATATTCTTAGAACACTCCCCGCAAACAGGGTGTATTCTCGCGCCAAGTTCTGTAATTTATTCCCGTAAATAGTAAAATCGAATTTCGATAAAACGAAAAAAAAAAAAACACGTTCAACCCTATCTATATTTCACGTGTGAATGTTTTGTTTTTTATGACATCAAAATGTTAGTGCAATTTTCATCGTCGTTTTTCTCTCAATAGCTTAATATCTTTATAAATTTAAGATCTATAGAAATAAAATACAAGTACTCATGTAAAACAATGCGTATTGGACAGTGACGTGTCCAAAAGTTTTACAGTGGAAGGGGATGTTAGTATGGGAAAAATAATTCATTTCAATTTTAATTCCTAATATTATATCAAACTTGGACTTAGTGATTACAAAAGTGGGAACACTTATAAAACTGCCGAAAACCACGAATAGCACCATCATTTTCATTCACGTCCTTCCCAAAAATAGCAATATTTCATTAAATATTTTTTGCGATAATCCCTCGACCACCTTAAATCAAGTTGTGCCAAAAGTCTTCAAATGTATTTTTAAGGAGTATAAAAAGCACTGCAGAGAAGAAGTAATAAAAAACAGAAAATTTGAGTTATATTTTTACTGTGTACGAATTGATACGCTAAAATGTATTATTCATTATTAATTTTTTTACTCTTTATTGTGTGATCGGTATTTTTAGTTGCTGGTTTATACATCTACAAGTGTACTAAGAAAAATAATGATATGGGGAATTCAACCACCAATCTCCCCCCTGCGTACGCCACTGATATTGAATATCGTATCGTAGTGTTTAAAATTCGAATTATTTTGGTTTTGACCGATACGTATGTAACATAAATATAACTGTGCTAGAAGTGACGTGGTTTTTACCAGGTTATTTTGTAGGAACACATCGTTAAAAGAAAGTTTGTCACAATCTTACAAAACGTAATAATATCAGCTTTTTAATATAGTATAACATCTATATGGATAATATTATATTTCAATACCACAGTTGTATTAGTATTATAATATTCGTTTCTAAGTTTGAAAATAATTTGAAATTTGTTTTAATCCACGAAACCGTAGAAATAACTGATCGCGTATTGAACGTAGCGTTAAAACATATCACATGACGGCTGAAGAAATTCACGCCGTCTCGGCCAAACTCGGTGGCGCCGACACTCGAAGTATAGCTTTTTATGTTTTGAACGACGAGAAAACGATAAATCAAAGATAAGTAATATGTACAATTTATGCAGCGCTCGTCCATCCCTTGACCTTGTTCTAATAAACACTTAAAAATATGAGTAAAAATATCATAACAGTGAAAGGAAGATGTGAA
Source organism: Hormaphis cornu (assembly GCA_017140985.1). Classification (NCBI taxonomy): domain Eukaryota; kingdom Metazoa; phylum Arthropoda; class Insecta; order Hemiptera; family Hormaphididae; genus Hormaphis; species Hormaphis cornu. The sequence continues at coordinate 37,767,376 of CM029357.1, read as the reverse complement.
AAAGAGGATAAACGAGAGAGAGAGAGAGAGAGAGAGAACAAATAATTACAATGAAAAAAAGAAAAAGTCTAAGCGTTCTGTCGCGTTTAACCATTTGTCATTAAATCACCCGAGCATACCTGAGCACTATGACGTTTGTATGTGAAGTGTGCCTATATATATATATATATATATATATATGTGTGTAGTTTCTACATTCTAGAAAAAAGAATAAACTTTTTTCAAATAAAATGGTACATTCTCGGTCGGTGGAAAATCGGTGGTAAAGTGTGTGTGTGTGTGTGTGTATATGTCACCGTTAAAGAGGCTAAGAAAAATAACAATAATAATTATCTAAGTGTGTCACGCACGTAATTTTAAAAAGAAATGGCCGTTAAGATAGTACTTGAAATGCTTGTTGTATTTAAAACATCCAAAACTCGTAAAAACAGTAAGTATATGTTCATTTTTTCGGTTTTTTCACAATAAACATTACTTATAGTTTTTTACGGGTATAATAGTACTCAAATTAAAAATCAAAAAATATTTGTCATCTCGGGTACGGGTTTTTTTTTGTTTTGATCCACAAGAGTTTCTAGTGTACTAGTGTATTTTCGTTTAGAAAATGACGTTTTCTTATCGAAAGACCGCACGATCAAATCATTGGAATAGCCGCTCAATAAACGATTCACAGGAAAGGTTATAGTAATACGCTCGGTTTATTTTGCTTTTGCCGATGAACCAGAGGTATCTCAGAAACATTTTTCATTTAAAAAATCTAATTATCTTTGATTCATCGACCAAAAACGAGTTATTTTAGTATACATACCATCAAATTTACAGTGACGTGTATCTGAAAATTATTTTTTTTTATTATAAGAAGTATTTATAGGTGGTATTAAGACTTAAATATCGCCTTTGCCAACCGTATATTAACAGTTTTTGCGGTGAAGGGAAAATGCTTAATTTTAAGACCTTATCCTTTTTTTTCCCCTTTTAAAATTCTTTAAATGGACGAGTTCTTGGACTCCTGGATACGCCATTGAAATGTAATTTCAAAATGAAATTTGTGTCGCGTTTATCAAACAACGATAATTATTTACGTGCTAGCAACGCCACAGGACGACGTGTCCAAATCACACGTCGTATCCCGTTGTAATTATTGCAAATGTTCGACACGCGCAACAATTAATATCCAGAGTAAGGTACACAACTACAATACTGAAACAATAATTTTGAAGGTATGTCACGATGTACATTTTAGATCCGCGTGGCCCGTCAAAGTTAGTTATTATTATTAGAATAATCGCCATCGCTCCAAAGTCACACACACAATTCTTGAGACAATATTGTAATATTATTATTATTATTATTATTATACGCGATTGGATTTGTCACATCGCGTGGGCAGTACGAAATAATTATTATTAATGACCGATCGAAGAAAGCTGATCTATATAGGTAGGTTGTTCTTTTACATCAATCTGTGTCGCATTTAAAAACTTAAAACAAACACCTATACCTCTATTATATGACGTTTTACACTTGGTCACATATTATTATGATTTGAAGACGTGATATTATCACGCAACGGAATAGTAGAGGTTATAATAACATTATTATTATTTATGTTAACAAGACGTCGGGACAATTTGAAGAAGCCGATGATTTATTATTATATATTCTCGATTAAAGAAAAAATTAGACGATTTTTATTTTCGACGTGCCGATCGATCCGCGATGATGCGATACAAGAATACAACGGATTTAAAGTCGTTGTAACGGCATTGAGTCGCAAACGACTTTCTATGATTTTATACTTTACCGACTTAACTTACTAATGAAAAGTTTTTTTTTTTTTTTTACCGAGGCAAACAATTTATTTTGTATGATTTATACTGTTACTATAATTGTATTATTGATAATTACAAATTTTTCTCAATTTTATCCGCAGAAATGTAAATCATTGGTTAGTAAAACTTGTAAGAAACATACTTATTGGGTCGACAACTTTTTAGTGATTAAAATACTTATAATTACATTTTTAGTAAACGTTATATCGCTAAAAATGATTATTTTATTTTTGTCTCTATTAAAAAAAACGAATTTTATATTGACAAGAATATTAACAATGCTCGTGTTATTTTGTGAATAATATCATTTCCGTAGTGATAAATGAACGTCATAATTTTTCAAAGACATGAAATTGAATTGGATTTATTTAAATTAACGTAATACTAGATTTCGGTAACTCATGATTTAAAATTTTTGCCGTTTAAATAATGGTAACATAAAATTCTGTCATCATATACTATTTCATCATAAGTTATTGAGTTTGCTATTTTTTTTTATGCTAAAATATTTGCATAAACATTTGGAAGTGGAATCTTATATTGAAATATTTAGTATGGTATCTAAGAGCCCGTCCATTTTGAAATTTTGATTTGTTGTAAGTTATATATATAACACTTTGTGATTTTGAGTACTAGATTATGGTGGTATCGAGGAACGTGATGTTTTAAAATTTTTCACTCAATTTCTATTACCTACTGTGTTGATTGGTTAAAATATCTTTAGATGTTCTGCTTATGATTCATTTTGTGGTTATGGTTATCGGTCGCTTAAACAAATGAACATAAATTCCAAACTTAAAATTCTCTACAACGTTATAGTAATTTCAACTAGCATATAAATTATTTTAAATAATATCAGAAAACACTCGTATCATAAGTGACATTTCACATTGGATTTAGTTCCCTGTCAATCATTTGTAAGGCTGCCTAGTTTATAGTTGGTAGGTAGTCTTGATTGTTATTAATCCCAGACAAGTTTTCAAATCTTTAAAATTTATAAAAAAAATATTAATTTTGCTTCAAGTTGTCATTTTAATTTACCATTAAACTCAGATGATTTCAGAATTGGCATGCTGTGACAAAACACAAATGATAAAACAAACAAGTATTGTGGCGGTGCACTTTAGGTACAGACTTATTTTACAGTTGTCGATCGAGTGACAACAATAGTTGAAAGTACAATAAAAGTTCTGTGTGTAATTAAAACTAAAAACACAACTCGACTTTTCCATTAAGAATTTATTGACAGAAAAAATGTTTGGTATTTGTTTTACCCGGCGACCAACTACAAGCTACAATTTGATTCAATTTTTATATTTTTCATACTGATTTTGTTATTAAACAATCACAAATTTATAATTTAATGATGTAATTATTTTTTTGTTTTGTTTTTTTTACGAAGGTAAATTTATATAATACTCATATATGCCATCATACTTTTTACTAGTGCAACAATATATTTTTTTACACATAAAACACCAATGTAACGTTGTACAAATTGTATAATTAATGTTTTGGTAGCTGTTGTATAACGCTATAACACTTAATTATTAGTTAAGTGACAACTGAAAATTGTCTTGATTAATTTAAGTCAATTTATCAAGGTACAATAATGTTTTTTAACATATTATTGATTTTAATAACTGACGCATTGTATGTCAATTGTGGAAATACCAATAAAGATGCAATATTGTCATATTGTGTCCTCGAGTCCCCGAATAAAGTGGCCAACATTTGGAGAAGAATAAAATATTCAAGTTATTTTATTAAAATGACATACGAAAGGCCAATTTTTTTGAAATGGTATTCTCATGATATTTATTTCACACTTGATCCCTTAGCATAACAATCTGTAGATACTGTACAGTTTGACATAATGCATTTCCTACAGTAATTTTTCATCATTTTATATTTGTTGTCATTTCATTTTATGTTAAAATTTATAAGTTCTTCCATTTGAAATCACCATTTGTTTTTTTTTTTGCATAAAATTCTGCCGCATTTAAATATCTAATTCATATTAACATTTTTTGAAAGTATTTTTATTAACTAGTGTTAATATATAGAAAATATTGTATAACCAGTTACCGCCTATATTATTTAATATAAAAAAACTAATTGAATTGAAAATATTTTTACTGTTGCAAGAGTGAGTTTTTACATCACAATTTATTATTTGCGTCTGCTCAACAATGATACATCATTTAATAGTAAGTGTTAGAAAAAAAAAGATAAACATAGGACCGAAAAAGAAATGATGTAACGTAGATATTTTTTGAAATTAATGTGAACTGTGTATTTTATTATTATTGTTTGATCCTATTTTTTTTTTTTTTTTTTTATAATACATAAACATTATTAAAAATAAAAACATCTTGACACGCTGACGGTAGTTCATACTGTTTCCAATTAAAACGACAAATGGTTTTTGCTGATATAGTCTTAGAATTTTTCAAAATTAATTCAATCTTTTAAATATTTGTAGATAATTCACTTCTTTCAAAAAATATTAATTTTATTCAGTATTACTCATATTTAAATTAATTTTTACTGTTATGACGTGTTCCATTATATTTTTGTAAATTTACGCTTCAGTACTTTTTTTATGTTGACATAAAATAATATTATGTTGTTTCACATCGTCATTTTTCTTACAAACGGTTCTTTTCACATGATTGTACCTTTTTAGAAAGTCAATTTTAATAACTCGAATTCATTTGAAATTCAAATATTCAAAGAATATGTTAAGGGATTGTCATGCGGTCATACGCTTTATAGTTTTACCATTTAGTCTGTTTTTGAGTATATACATATTTTTATGTTATCTTAAACGTTGTCCCCTTTATACATAGTGTTTTTTTAATAGTGTTCTAAAATAAATATAAATAAGTTCCAGAGAATACGTAGTCTATGCGTTATACGTGTTATGTAAAGTCGGCTGTTTTAAACTGGAAATTTAAACAAAAAATAACTAATTTTATTTGTACACGTTTCTGTGATCGTCATTCATTTCAATACAACTTAAAAACTGTAATATTAATTGTAGCTTTCTACTTTTTAATTGAATTTAATAAGTTTGTTTGTAAATTAGGAAAAATAATGTTTAAGAAACAGATTTGACATTTTGTGAAAAAAAACCTAATTAAATAAAAATATACCTAACACGAATTATTAGAATTTTATATATACTTTTAAAGCAAATATTATATTAGCACCAAGACGCAATTAATTATACTGCTTAATTCAGTCTTATTAGGCACTTTAAAAAAATTAACATTTTAATATTATGCAATTATGTAAGATAAAGAATATTGTTAAATATTGCCGATAGTTGATGAATAATATTTCTGGCATTGATAGTTATTATTTAGTACTTTAATGTTTATTATAGTTCTAAGTAATTAAAACTTTAAAATTTTTTTTTAAATTTCTATTTTTATTACTTACGCTTTTGTTTAAATGTTGTGCAAGTTAAATGCTCTGAAAATGACATTAAAAAATTGAAAAACAAACCGAAATTCAAACATACGTACGAATTTAAAATCAATAATATTCAAAGCAAAACATTGTATTTTATCGTTCTATCGTCATTTTTACTATACATACTCGTAATTTTAAAGCAAAAATTAGTATGTTATTAATACTTTTAACGTAAAGCTAATGTGGAGGGGTCTGGAAAAACATTTCCATCCATAAAATAGTGGTAACTCCTCTATTTTATTTTTCTATTTTAAGAATTGAAATCAAAAACTTACAAGTGAATATTGTATAGTTTTATCAAGTAGATTGGCATTAGTAAGACGTTTCAACTAGGTATTGAAACGAATCGTGGAAAATACTCCTCAACATTATACTTAATTTATGTAGAACACGATTATTTTTAAATAATGAAGAACACTAAAACTATACCTAAGCTTGAAAAATTCTGGCCACGGTTAACCAACTTTTATTTGACTGGCTGCATATTATGTCCGCATTTGCTATCTTCAATAGTTCAATCAGAGATTCAAGTCCGAGCACAATTTGTTTTACATACCTACTTAATTGAATCAATTATGATCGTTCGTCACTTTTCAGAGATTATATTCATAAAATAGAGATCGGTGAAAATGCGTTTGGATGGTCAGCGAGTAGGTAGGGAAGTATACCATAACAATTATATATATATATATATATATACAAACAGGGTGCTTAAAAAGTTTTTATCCGACTTTGAAAGACAGTTATTATGGGCCAGCGATCGATTTTTAGACGGTCGAATCTCCCATACCATCCAAAATAGGCAATTCTCAAAAGTTTTCTCTCTCAGCTTTTCGCGGTACAAGTAATTTATAGTTATCTTTAGGCCACCGATCCAAGTGTACAGTAGGACTTTTGGACCGATATCGGCATCCCAACAAAAACTACAGACAAACTCATCAATAGTGCTCGAGTGACATTCATTAGCAAGTCACACCAACTCGAGGACTGCCAATTCTAAACGGTGCGAGAGTCTTTCGAAATCGAACGAAGAATTTTTTAACACCCTATACATAATTACGCTAAACACGGACATTTAGCTCGTCGGAACAGTGTTGCTGACGAACCAATTAATAACGTTGTTGTAATAATCGTTTAGGTACCGCGGAATTCTGTCATCCTTTATATGCCATCCGTCCACTAAAATACATTATATTCGCGTCAATGGGCTGCCGTACTCGGATTTCTGTTTCGCTGACCCAATTATACGCGCCACTGCCGCCGTTCGTAAAGTTTCAGCTCGCTGTCTCGGCCCATCGTTTTACCCCATATAGACATATAAACCTATGGACTGCGCTTCAGTCTTGTAAAGTATTCGAGTATAAGTACATATTCGGATAGTTGTATTTAAATACTTTTTGAAGTATTTTATGGTATTCCAAGTACAATTTTTTCTAAGTATTTTTTAAGTATTCTGAATATTTTTTAAAAGTATTTTTAACAAAATTTGAGTACTATAAAATCCGTTTTGTAAATTATTTTTCACGACAATTATATTATTAATGTAAATGACGATTTTCTGAATAAGAGTCCAACTAAAAAACACATAGGTTTATACGTCTATGTTTTGCCCCGACGAGATTGCGTTGCCGAGTTGATTACGGACCGCGGCTGAACTCGTTTCATCGGCGCCAAAATATAAAAAGATATGTAGAGAAAACAGTACTTTTTACATCCCTCCCTCAGCAATGTTCGTAATAATCGGAATATTGTACAAAAAATGGATAAGAAATTGGATAGGGACTAACCCCACCATCTATTTTATATTATAAATACTAACTATAGATTGTTGGTTTTCACGATCTCATCGCTGAGTATAATAATTAATATTATAATATAACGGTCACGATTACCTGGAATACAAGTGATTTTATTGAATTTTTTTAAATTTAAGTTTGTTAATTTAACCGAGTTACAATTTGACGAACAATTTCACGTTCGTCTACGTTATAAGTACCTAAATTCACTTTCAATCATTGTTGTCTTGGCAATTATTTTGTCATACCAGGCCGAAAAAAATTTGATCAAAGAATCATGTCAAAGTATACTTTGTAGTGCCTCGATTTTCATCTTGTGTTCGACAATGGAATCGAAACCCCCAAATCAACTTAATTAAAACAACTCAAAAATAAATCACGTAAATATTAAGTCAACAAAAAAGACAGATTAAGTTTTATTTAATACTAGTGGTAATTTAAAGAGTTATGATTTACTTAACTTTTAACTTGACAACTAGCATTTAGTTCATTCACGGCCGGATATATTCTTGCGGTAACGACAAACTATTATTATTGGAGTTATCGTGACTGAACTTGCATTATTAAGAGTTTGATCTCAATCTGTTTTTAATTTTGTGAGATGGCCATTTTTTCTGAATTCGCGACTATACGATATTACAATTCAGAGGATACAGGTAGTATTTTCGTTTTTATCATTATTAAGTTTCAAGAATAAAATATTTTTGTCATTAGATGTTTCTATTCTCAGCTTAAGTCGCGTTCAGTATTTTCGCTACGGTCTCCGAACGTTTTTCGGAAGTCTGAAAATAATTTATCAACGTGCCACGTAGTCAACGCAACCCGCTGTTAAAGTAAAGTAGGAAAGAGTCCGATAAAAACCAACCACGAATTTTCGTTTTATTATACGTCGGCAATGGTTAAGGGACACGAGGAAAACGGAAACCACTTTTTATCTTGATGCTGAAAATCGCAAAAAACATACACGCAGTGAACACAGTTTAACGTGAGTTGCCTAACTTATTCTGTTCTAGTAGATTCCCTATGGCGATACCTGTACATTTATATTGTACATGAAAATCGATGTAATATTAAATGGTTTAATTTATCGGAAAGTTGATTAATTAAAGCAAGGCTGAGCAATAATTCTCGTTAAAAGTTAAAATTAATTAATTCGTTAACTTATTTGTTTATGTTAGCTTCTTACCTAAAATAAGTTAATTCATTTATAATTTAACGTGTTAAATTGATTAGAATATTAGATTTTTAAAAAAAAACTTTTAGTTAGAACTTTAGAAGACCATTTAAAAAAAATACGAAAAAAAATGTTTTGAACGGATGTCATGCTAGATACAAACCATGTGAATTGAAAATATGAACTATCATCCTATTATTTTAAAATATGTTATTATTTTTTAATCCGTCAGTCATGAGTTAGATCTCTATAAAGATATTTTTATTCGAATTCTCAAGCCTTTGGTAGTATATGCAAGACATTTATAAAATAGATACGTATTTTCTCAATGATAATTATAAAATTTTGTTTTAAATATGACGATGTACCGAATTTGTTTTCAAACATCAAAATAGTAGGTACTTTTATAAAAATTGTGGGCCAAAAACCCAAACCTGTGTTCACCATTATTCACAGAAATCGTAAAATAATACAATTTATGCCTCATGAATAAAAGAAGCTCTTGTTTTTTTTTTTTTTTTTAGATGACTTGGTTGTTTTATTTCAAGAAATTATTACGTTTTCCTTGACTAATCCTATACAATCTAAATCATATTATTTTTAACACTACAATATTTTTATACCTGACTGTTTTTTCTTACAAAAACAACAAGAACATTCAATTTTAAGCTGGTGTTTTATATTATTATTTTAGAATAATCATTTTTTTGTAATTTTGTTATGCTTGTTTTAATAACAAGGTATTATTTTTGTATGATACTAATTACGATTTTTAAATTTTAACTTTTTAAGTAAGAAAATTAGGCTGAACAAACGATATAGTATATACTTACTATATACTTACCTGGGTATTGTATTTTACTTAATTTTTTTTTTTTCTGTTAATTTAAATTAACAGTAGTTATAAAATGTTTAGATAATTATTGATTGCACATCAATCAATACTGTTATCGAATAATAGCCTTTTTGAACGTTACGAATTGGCGTTTGTAGTTTGTATAATTTGATACGTAATATATTTTATACTATATAATTAAATGATCCGAATACAGGTATGATTTATACCCTTCGTACCAATAATATTGATCATCCCTATTAAGTTCATACGAAGAACCGAACATTGTACTCATCATTCTACCAGGTAGGTAGTTTATATTCGCGTATTATCGAATAAAAAGTATTCTCTCTTGACTTGTGTTTAGATTTTGACGAATGGATATGATTGTTAGGTATTAAACAAGTGTAATATTATAACTGTATACAACATTTGATAGTAATCAATTAATGTTTGAATTTCAATTATAATAATTGCGAGGTCTTGTACAATACAATATACTAGCAGCAATAGAATGACAAACGAAAATACAAGTGGCAAAACAATAACAACGGAATATTATAATATCAACAGCTATACATACATTTGTCGAACGAGCTGTGTGCCGTGTGACACCCGTCGACTTACCTACGTGCAGCAAATCGTCGATTCACACAACTTGACTCGCGAATTTCTCCGCATTTTTACCCTGGCACTCCCGAGTTGGCATATTATAATATAGTCCGACAGAAAAAAGTACATCACAGAACGTCTACGCGAATATTATAATAGTACGACGTAAAATAATAATAAAATGCCGTTGGCGTTTCGGAGTCACTGTTAACGTTTTTACCAGGTCATGAGCGGATAATAATACTGAGGTTGTACAGTTTATCGGAATTCGATAGTACTATGTAAGTTACATAAGTTATAGTCTTTTGTCAGTTTCTCGAAATATTTACGTTTCTTATTCATTATTAAGTTTTTGAAAATAATAGGTATCTAATCAAAATTTCAAAATTAGGATCCCTTGATTTATAATTTTTTTTTTTTTGTCATTTATGTTCTCAAGTAGAATATGACGTATGTTTTATTACAAAAACCGAAATTTTTAATCGTTCAATCTGAGTTAGAATACTATTTTCACATTTTAGGACCATGTTTTTACATTTTATTCTATTACTTCTCGGTATACTACGTATTACTACGCTTGAGTCGGTCGATTAAAATGATTTAACTTTAAAGGTACCACGTAAAAACACATGTTTTTTGTTGGATTTGTTTATTTATTATGTTTAAAACAAAATGAAACATTATACTTATACATATATTATAGATATTTGTTGAAAAATGAAACGGCCTGTGGTTTAATTACCATCTTTTTTGTGGTTTTATATTTTATAATACTTTTACTTGGTCATATTATAATGCTATAAGTTTCATACATCTTTTACATTATTTTTAGTAATAACGTTTTACGGGTCTTCTATCAATACGACATTGTAATTTCATCAGTTTCTTTCATTATAATATGGTAAGATTTGTATTTTTCAAGCTAAATGGTTTTGCATGAAAAGCGCTTTAACTCGGCAAGATTTTGTTTCGTCACTTTTAATTTAATCTAATTTTTTAAATTAGTTGATTATTATAGTAAACTTTATAACACTGTACGAATTAGCTTTACCTGCATCAGTTAGCTTCTTGATCTCGAGATCCGAAATCTCGAAATCGGTTTTGTTCTGATGACTGATTTTTGAATAGGTAGTTGATTTTTTCTAATAAATAAAATGCAGGTATCTGAAATAAAAACATTTATGATCATTATAGCTGGTTGTAAATATTTATTTATTTTACGGCATGAGTACGCCGTAAAATACTAGGTAAGTACCTAAAATTTCGAATATTGTAAAAGTTTGAATGTTTTTATCATTTAGAAGAATGGAGCGATTTCTTTAAATTATGGTATAAATAAACTATTAATTTTTATTTAACTACAGCTCAAGAAAATTGCTCGATTATACTGTCATTTTTCAAGTGACCTATACTTACGCAAACAGTTAAAACCTAAAACTCGATCGTCACCCCTTATTGAACGTTAATATAACTATAAAACTGACTTAAACATTTTATAAATTAAAACCTTGAGAGTTTATCCTGCAAAACAATTTTCATACAATATTTGCGACTGCAAACAACGTTGTTAACATATGCGTTCACGAGGCAGATAAGGAGACGATATTATAGCTAACGCACACTAATGAACATTTATTTTATCACCCAAAGACACATAAAATGTGAAAGCGATAAAATTTGCCTATAAAAAACAGCTAAGATTCGAGTTCATACCTCATGACCATACTATATGCTCAGTATTCACAAAAATAAAAATAAATTTTTTGAATCGAATTTTTCGTTGATTATTTTTAATGATTCGTTTATAGTAGATGATAAAAACTTTGATGCGTTGAATGCAAACCAATGCTGTTCACAATTAATTTGGACGTTAATGGTTTAGACTTAGTTTAGCTTCCATTTTAAAATTCATTCTGTGAGTGGTACAAATAAAAACATTTAATTTGTATAATTTAGTATGTTTTGATACATTATTTTTGTTTATTTGCTTTATTTTTAAATTTGCATAGTTTCAATTAACTGTTGTGTCTGTAAGTTTCAAAGGTACCTATAATAATTGTAATCTTTACTTAATAATAATTATACAATTAACACCAAAACTTTAAATGATTTAACTAAGAATAAAATCTATTAAACTTAAATTTGTTCAAAAAAAGTATCTATGGCTGAAGTTTAGATGTTAAACTATCTGTTTTGAAAAGGTTAGTGTTTTATCAATAGATTACCTTACTCTTTAATTACCTCAAAAACTAAACTTTTGTTAAACTAAAAAAAAAAAAAAAAATAATAACTAAAATGAAATGAAATTGTGTTATCTTTAAATTATGATTTATCATTGTGGATTGACTTTGGAACAAATAAATTAAAACTAGATCTTGATCCTTCATAATTTTGTTCTGTTTTATGTTAATTTATTACCTAATTTAATATTAAATTTGGTATAAAACATAAACTAAATTTTTTCAAACAGTTATAAAAGTTTTTACTTATCACTATGGTCTATACTAAGAAATATAAATTATTTTATAGGATCATATATTATGTAATATTATGTCTTGTTTTTATCCTTGTTAGATTTGCAATTTATCTATAAAAGTATAAGTGTAAGTGTATATTTATGTTTTCCGATTAGTAGGTTCAAAACGTTAAGTTTGATTATTTTTAGACATGTGATTTTTATTAGTTTTATTCAACAGTTGAATTTTTGCTTACCATTGCTGATTAATTACTTGAATTCATTTTTACAATGTTTTGTATTCGTTTCATTCAACGAAATGTTTTCGAAACAATAACATCGGTAATAACTTATAACTACTGAAATACTCCATGTTTCGACTTACTCGTATACGATTATTTTAATTCATTGTCATTAAATAGTCCAGTCTCTTGTTGTTGTTTACATAAGTTGTATGAACTATCGGTTTATATTCCATTCACAATAATAAAAACTAAAAATACCAACTTTGTTTTAACTTTAGTTTTCTGTTTAGAGTGGTGGAAAATTATTAACATCCAAATAGTGATTTTTAAACAATAGTATTTGGCTATTCACGAATCAATGATTATAATTTATAAATTATTAATTTATTATGTTTACTATTTATTCAATTGCTTTTAATATTAAGTTGTACAGTGAAAGTTGTACACGTGGTAAAATACAGTTTGTGTAATTAATAAATGGTATAAATTATTTTTTTTAGCCGAACGTCTTCAATGTAACAATGTCCGAAAATTATGATGATAGTTATGAATAACTTTTTGGTAGATGTAAAATTATTTACAGTTAAAGACGTTGTGGGAATTCGATTCTACTATTTTATGCACGTCACGTCGTTTTGTGCATTGTAAAAATAACGATATCATTCAAATGACAATTTTCAACAGTTGCGATTATTCGTTCTTAAAAACTTTTTTTTTCATCAACTCGTCTTTTCGTTATACGGCTGAACGTACGTGAGTCTGTTACAATTTATAATATGTAATTACGTTTAGACATTTAAAAGTGCAAGAACACTTGACGCAAATAAAATTGAATTTTCAATATTACTCTAATGGTTTTGGTTTTTAAAAGTTGAATTATAAGTTCAAATTAAAACGTATTACATTATTTATTTATTTTTGCCAAATCGTTATTTATCGTATAAAAATTAAAAAATTAAATTATTTAACATTTATTACTCATTGACAATATAGATATCATATAATAATTCAACTCTAAAGCGTAAAGGGTATACGAGTGAATAAAAGAACATTTCTCGGATAGTTTCAGATGTTTTATAACCGTCGATAAAATTGTTTTTACTACAGTTCAGTTGTGTTCGGACACGATTTCCAATTTTAAAGAACAATAACCGTTATTAGTGTAAGGGAAAAGTTTTGGTTGCAATTGTGTGTTTAAGTGTATGCCGAGGTGTTGTTTAAAAAGCCGTTTTGCAGTTTTAACCCAACCGCACTGTCTGATTTATTTTTGGTCTACTTATAAATAATTATTCAAAAGTTTAATGACTAATACCTTACCTCAGTTCAACCTTTACAGTTCTTCATTAAAATAATTCAAAGTTTTGGCATGAATTTAGATTGCATTTTAATGTTTTTTACTTTAACGGTTTCTTATAAAAAAAAAATTAGCTCCTAATTGAGAATTGGGAAAAAATTACACACTATAATGGTAATAATTCAATTTGATGATATGAACTTAGTATCAACATATTTTTATATAGATTGGTTTGAAAATTCAAATCACGTGTACATTTTTTATTAGTATATCTAAATGACACCTCAAATAATCGTTTCCGCACATAAATCCTTAAATTTAGATATATTTTATCCTTAAAATATAGTTTATTATATTCTTCAATATCTCATAAATTTAAAAAGTGTTTTATAAACGTAAATTCAGTTAATTCGGTACATTCAACAAGATCGGCTCCACAATACAACTTCCAAGTATTCACTTGGATTAAATTATGAATATTATAATTAAAAAAAAAAAAAGTTAAAGAAATAATTTTTTCAAGTATAAAACAGTAAATAATTTTATATATAGAGATTTAATATTAGTTTAAGTTTTCTTATTCTTATTTCTTACTCTATAATAATCCGTTGAATGGCATACTACCATAGGCCAACACTTTTCCATCTGATCTAAAATAGCTTATTTTTCAATTAAGTAGAAGAACGTCAGAAATATATTATACGATCAAATCGATTAACACTATATTGCCATAATTTATTACATTTTGTCGGTAAATTTAAATAGCCAAAAACCATAAAAATAACAATAATTTTAAATTTACCCAGGAGGTTGGCTGAGAAATAATAATTAAAAATACTGGTTGATCGCGTTTCTTGTTTTCTTAACGCTGAATATCGATATGTTTCATTTTAATCGATATTAAATTGTATGTTACATATACTTTGTCGTTATTCAAATGCGACCTTTTTCAGTTTGTCGCCATTTTTTCTTTTTTTTTTATTAAAATAATTCGAGAAACGACTGCCGATAGATAACCTAGAAAAAATATTTTTACCATTATTCGATTTAGTTCACTTTACGGGAATGAATTCGATTGTAGCTTTCCAAAACTGTCTAAAAATTTACCGTGCCCTTAACGACATTTTGAAGTCCCGGAATAGTATAATATCACTGAATTGTTCTAAAAAGACGGCGTACGTCTTGAGATTACGGTCTTCAAAGCAAACTAGAAATTGCGGAGCTTTCATGAAGGCTTAAGGACTATCTCATAAACGACAAAGGCCGGAAAATCCATACAAACCGCATCTCTCTGCACACAGCTCGCACGGTAGTCATAGAGTCAAGCCCTTCTGGACGAACCCTTTCCACTTTAATCTACTCGCGCTTCATAGTTTTTCGACCGTCTACTGCTCGATTAGTAATTAGTGCCAATCGGTCGTAACCATGTGCAACTATATTATTGTTTCATCACTGTTGTTAGTGCTCACTGGCTCATGAACCTGGCAAGAAGTAAAGAATTTCGTCCCCAGAATCAAAATTCGGATGGAAATCTCAAACGTCAGAATACCGATACAAGATTTTTTTGAATAATTTTTCATTAAAAAAAAGTACACGGTATAATATGAGCAAAAAAAAAAAAAAAAAAACGAAGTGGTGATAAGCGTGTTAGAGGATTCAGACATAATAGTTTCAATGAAAAATAGAAAGATAAGCTGACAGAGCAGGTGAGGTCAAAAACAGACTACTTCGGTCTAGTCACTAACTGAAAGGCAAAAAGCAAAAGACCGCTCGGCCTTCCAGGACAAAGATGGATTGACAGGGTCCATAAAGAACTGGATACGCTGTGAGTCCTGAACAGTGAAGAGCTAACCATGACCCAAGAACAGAGAGACAGATGGAGAGAAGTGATGGTTGCGGCGAAGGACCTGTATCGTCTATACTAAGGCAGAACAATAAAAATGAAAAAATTATATTTTCTTAAAATTAAAATATCTATACGAATTAAGGACGAAAAAGTGATACGACTAAATAGCTATGACTAAAATAATATAATTTTGTCAACAATAAAAATCTAAATTGACAGAAACCAAAACAACTCTTAGAAAACCTTGATTATTACTCATTATGCATGTATACTTGGTGTACGGTTAGGTTAGGTTAGGTAGTGGGTAAATAATATAGTGTCACCGTGACAGACTTTAATTTTGCAGTTAAGAGTTCATGGCCTCGACAACCTTACGATTCTGAGAAAAAGTGTTTGTGAACAATTCAACTTTGAAGTATTACATAGCAAAGATGGCGCGTAAAATATTGTCACTTCCCCTATGTATTAATGTGTAGGAAATCCGACGACCGATGGCCTGATCAACCAATAGGCTGAGTAAGGTGCCAATGGGCCAGTTTTGAATTGGCGATGCCACAAAACAATTTTTATTACGAATATATACGTTATACGTACGTTTGCATAATATACATACTTCAAATTAAGGTAAAGTTATTTTTCATATTTTTACAAACGACTTAAACCATGTTTTTTTAGTTTCGATGCGAACTTTTCAAAAAAAAATTCCTCGTATAAGCAGTGTGAAGTGTAAAACAAAAACAAATTTATTGCATATTATTTAATCAGTTCAATATTGTATAAGTTTGAAAATTTTAGATGCTTTTGTGCAATACTCTATCGTATATTTTGTTTTAACGTATGTACGTTTTTTTTTATAGCCCTCCTCCTAAAACCCTTCCCCGATCATTCTTTGAGATGCCAAATCAACCCTGGCAACCAACATCAGGCGCTGCCGACGGCGCAATCGCGTTAACGGTATATTTGATTGAATAAGTAAATAATTTATGCAGATTGATTTCGTCATCCGATCGATTCGAGCCGTTTAATTTAATTTGCATAATTTAAAATTATGCAAATTTCTGGAGACGAATATTTTTGTCGCGTCGGTAATAAAAATAACAATAATTTATGTACCTGAACCGCATGCACGTTTCGGCGACGTTTGGGGCTGATGTTGCGAGTTCGGGGACGCGCGGCGACGCTGAACAGGAGCTCGTACGAGGGATGCTGCGAAACGACTGCCAGCCGCGAGTCCCGGCGCTCGTCATCCCCCTCGACGAGATCAGTTTCCGCGTGGCGCACTGCAAAAAGCCACGCATGACCCCAAATGCGCTCTGTGACCGACGTTAATGGCAACAACAAACAAAACGACCGCTTCATAATGTAACATGTACGCACTGAAAACAACAAAAATAAAAAAACAAACATTATTTTAGCGTAGTACACTTCTCCAAACGATCGTTAGGTGATGGTTAGAGTAAAATAACTTTGGAAAAAGCAATTATGCAGTGGCGTACTCGAGGAGGGATGGGCGAACTTTCTCTCTCCGTGTGTTTTTCGTTTGTTAACGAATGTGCTGTATACGCGTACGTATTGATACAGAATTACGAAAAACTTTATTTTTTCTTCTTGAATTTTTTTCGTTGTCAAACTTGACAAATCATCGTTTTTCACGTTTTTGTTTTCACGATTGTTTTAAGGATATATTGATAATCGGGATAGACGATAACATTTATAGTGATTAGTGGTGATAAGTTTCGTGAGTAATACATCGTCGTGTAATATGACAATATGATGACCTCACATAGAATAATTCTGTGTATAATGTAGGATTTTTTTTTTGGGGCAGAATTTGAAAAAATTAAATGAATACTTAAAAAAATTAATGTATTACAGTTTTACTGGAAGGCAACGGGACGGACGCAAAAACAACCAATTTTGGGTATTATTGGCGCGACTAGAGTAAAAATTTGGGGAGTAACTGCCGAAAAAATGTTATGTTTAAAGTACATTTTTGTTTTTAACGTAGATAAAATATAATATAAACTTTTTTTGGGGCGCTATAAATGGTTTAGAAGTCAAAAATTAATCTATAGGCAGGAATCTCGGAGAGGACATAAATTACTAATTACCATGTTAAACCTGCAACCTTAACGATAATATGTGGAATCTAAAGTAAGACATAAAATTTTATTCCAATTCAAACCACGGAAAAAAATAAAATTTCTACTTGACCGGTTCTATACGGCTCGTCGTATCTACATTTTTTTTAAACGTGATTTGAAAGTCAAACTTTTATCAATGGTTCATTATTTGTAAGTGTCATAATTAGTAGTATTCAACGCTACTATTTTATTTCTATTTTTCAAGCTTAATTATATGTATTTTACAATATTTGGTGTTACTAGTTTTATGAATATTTACATGATATTAAAACTTTCGACAATTAATTTCAAATTTTTATTAACTCTAACGCCGTATAAAAATATCCTTTTTGTAAGAGAATACAGATTATTCACGAATAAAATGATCACGTTTTAAAATTAATGGTGTAATTAGTTGAAAAATATCGGTTGTAGTTTGTAGTCGTGATAAAGAAATTACCAACTTTACGACGGGGACGTGTCATTTCCGACGATTCGGTTGATTATGTACATTTTTCGTCACTTACATCTTATAGTATACACATTTTATCTTCAGGTGAGACCACTCGGAAATGTTCAGAATATATAATATATTCATATTACAGAGACAAATGCGCACAGGAAAATCTAGACAAATGATAGTTGTAAAAAACGGTGTAAAACGAAAAAACAAGTTATGAATAATTTCTCCAGTTCGATTTTTTCAATTCGGCATACTGTGGTGTTTTAAATAATATAATTTTTTTATCATTTTGGTTCTTATTTTATTTTGAATTAGTGTTAAATATGGTGTTTAGTAAGTACAAATTGTTTATTTAAAATGCTCTGTTCTCTTAAAGAAATTATAATAATATATCAATTAACTTTTATTGTTTAGTATCATTGTCTTGACTTCTGAAGATAGACGTAAGCTAACAAAGTGGGAATTTTTGCATTACAAAAATTTGTGTTCATTATATTACAACGCAAAAATTAAGTCCGATCTCAAAATTTTAACTTTATAAGTACTATAAAGTACTGTTCATAAGTACTATTGACCTGAATTATTTCTTAGTCTATTGGTAAATTAGTTGGTTCCAACCTAATTTTGAATTTTACAACATACTTTAACTGTTTAACTAATTTACATATGAGAAATTTTATCACTATAAAAATAGTAAGATTTTTTTTTGGATCAAAACATACTTAATATTCAAATGAAAAAATGATAATTTAACACAAATAATTATTTATTTTTTTTGTTTTGATGAGTTTTACCAAAAACGTTTTAGTGTGTTTTATTTACACATACCAAATTAATGATTCGTTTTGTTTTATATTACTTGAGTATATTTAAATTTGTGCAATTAACAAAACAGACTTACGTAATATTATAGATTAAATTGGTTGAGATTAAATGTGGTTTGTCACACGCAATATCGTCGATCATGTACGATGAAACTATAATTTTTTGTGAAAATTTGCTGAAGAAAATTTTTAAGACCTGAATGAAATCCGCTTAAGGAACTCACAATAATGTTGATTCTTATTGTTGGTGTGGTCTTTTTGTAAGGATCACGGGCTCAATGTTAGTAAATCTTGTTGAATGAGTTGCAAAAATAAAAGCACAACATATTATATTGAAAACAAAACGTTTTTGAAATAAAACAATTTTATTTTTCTAATAGTTTTTTTAGTATTGTTGATTGAGTTTACTCAAGAGTTTATTTCTCAAGTAAAGGATCGTGTATAAAATTAAACTAATACATTGAGTAACGACGGTTAAGTTATTGATGTCTTAATCTGCTTATTTCAGGTCACTTCAGACAGGCTTAGTTCAGACAGAATGCTGCAATAATAATATTTGGTTATTTTATTTCTTGTTGTAACTCAAGGTCGGTAAATTAATGATATAAGTTATGCTCATAAAAGTCTAAACATGTTTAATCGAAATGGTTAAACGACGGGAAAATAAATTGTTAAATCGATGACACTCGAAAATTTTATGCTTTTTATTTAAAACTTGTTAAAGATAGTGTAAACAATTTTCATAATATAATGGGAATAACATCACAATCTCCCGTTGTTTTTGAATACTGTAAATTTTTAATGGTTTGTGTAATTAAAGGTTTCTTAACATTTTCGACCCTCACATAACTCTCAAAGCGGCGTAAGTCTTTAATAGCTCTAAATGTAGATAGTATATAATTAAAGAACATTTTGTTTGAAAACATGTAATGTTTTTATTAGTTTCGTGCAGTTTCGTTTTTATTAGTGAACGCACGGACACACTGCACAGCGCAAATTTAACAGTGTACCTATATATAATATACACAATTTCATTTAAGGGGTTTCGGTGAATTGGAAACTAAAACTCACAGTCAAAATTATTTTTACGTTTTTGTTGTTACCAATAGGAATGCAATTACTAAAGTATCTTTACAATTTAGAGAACATATATTGATATAGGTTGAACTATATAAAGTAAATTTTGTTCATAGTGACACAACCAAATGTGTTTAGAATCTTAATGTTTTGAAAACATGTGTTTTTTTTTTTTTTTATCTATTTGTAAGTGCCAAGACGACCGATACTGATTATGCTAACGGTTGATTAGTCAGTAGATTTCATGGCGAAACCTTTATGGACACAATTATTACACATCGTTCATAAATAAAACACCGTACTTTACGTGAAACAAATCGTTTAATAAACATTCTATTCAATTAAATACTATATGTTTACGTATTATTTAGGTACTCGATTAAAAAAACCTGTGAAAAAATAGAAAATGCCGAGATAAATGATAAAAAGGTAGACCGCGGTTCTATGAACCTAAATTTTTCTAAAAAAATTTTATTTTATATTTTATCGTTGTGCCGTGAAAAATATGTATTGACGAATTGACATTTTCAATACTCTACCCGCGAATCGAGAGACCGGAATACCAGAGCCGGCTCGTCGAGTCACCAGCGACGTCACCGCGGCTAAATGATTTATATCGTTTCTTTCGCACTAACAAACAGAAACTATATCTATTATTATTACGATAATACGTGGCCTATCCAAGGCGAGAAGCACGTCCGTCTCGTTTTCGAATAACTATTGTTCAACGGCACTGATTCGCGTGCGAGCGCACGCATACAAACACTTATTCAGATTCGGACCTGGATTCTGCGAGTTTGTTGGTTGGTTTTTTTTTCTTCTTCAAACCCCACCCGTATAGCCAGTATATACACGTCCGGGCCCGCGATCTATTGTGCAAAAAGTAAAAATAAAAAAAATATTCGTCATGACCGTTTTTTGACGGTGGAAAGTGTTTGTAATTTTTTCGCCTATACGACGACGGTAGATCCGGTTGTGCCCCGGACGTGTTACTAGCATCGTGTTAACGCGACTACGAATAAACACACTTATAAGTAGTTCAAAAGATAAAAAATACATCATGTAAAGTCAGTGTTTTAGATTCTGAGCGTGACGAAGAATGTTGTGTTTTAACAATGATGTTTTTTTTTTTTTTTTTGTTAATAAGTCATAATTCTGTCATTAAGGGTATGAAAAACGCTCTAAAGTCAGCGCCTCTAATTTCGACGGCCAGAGACTGCGTCCAAACGGAAATGTCAAAGTACAAAAAATTTTGGAGAGTGGACTTGGATTGTACCTTACATAAAACTTTTTTTGTTTTTGAGTTATATCCGAAAAACCAAAAAGTTTTTTGACCATTTTCGGATAACGGCTTGAAATTTTGACATGTACCTAATCACTTTTACGGGTAGCAAGTGGCTCTGATTTTTACGTTGAATATAAAAAAGAAGTTTAGATTTTGGTTTTTAAATATATTTGAAACATTTTTTGATACTTTGATTGTTTTTTTATTTATCTGTCAAAAACGACGAATGTTGAAAAACCGCCGAATTCGATTGTTTGTGTTTTCGAACGGATGGAGCGATCTGATTAATGCGCACATCATAGCACAAAAAAGTTAAGGGTTTTGATTTAAATTAGATGTAATTAGAAAATTTTTTTAAAATTTTACATATTTATAGAGTTTCTATCCAAAGACACACACAAATTTAGAATAAAAAACCTGGTAGAGAGGTGATCATTAGTCCGATCTTTTTATTCTGTACCGTACCATACATAAAATAACAATAATTAACGTAATATTGCAAAAAAAAAAAAAAAAAAAAAAAAGGAAGAAAAGAAAAACAGAAAGGAAGGAAAGAAAGAGAGTAAATTTGATGTCGGGTGAGAGATTGATTGACGTAGCGATTACCTAAAAAAGTCGTAAATCAGGTGGTATAGGTAGTTTAATATAGTTAATATTTTTCGTGAAATGATGATTTTGCGCAATGATTTATACACTTTTCAATCTTATCGTAGGATTAAAAAATAATTGCTTTTGAAAAATAAATATGGATGAAAATAAGTGTAGGCCCATTAATTTAAAAAAGATTTAGTATCGTAACACTTGATTTTTTGACCAACCAATTTCAGATTAAATCGTATTTCATTTTGACGTACTCAGAGCTTCATAAATTGTTTTGAAAGATAGCAAATTAGTTTGTTACAATTATATTAAAAATAATCGTATCTAATTTACTATTATTTTTATCCTAGTGACATAATATTATTTACTTCACTACAAGTTTATTTTGTTTTTGACCAATAATGCAACTGAAAATGAAATCATCAAAATAAACAAGAGATAATTTGAATGAGTTCAACCCCATTTTAAAATTTTTACACCTCAAATGGACAAAAAATTAAATGTGATAATAAATTAGCATTGAGCAAAACGAGAACAATATTTTAAATTATAATATTGAAATAAAATAGTTAATTTAAACCAAAGTTGATACTTCGTTCCTGCGTTAACTAAACTAAAAGGGAAAAACGATGTTCCAAAACTTAAGGAGCAAATTAGTTTTCGGGGCTTGAGTTTAAGTAATTTTTCACTTAAGATATTATGTTCAAGATTTCATCTCACAGTTTAACATTAAATCGTTTACATCCTGTTATTGTTGTTTTGTTTGTTTTGGAGTAAAGTCGATTTAGATTTTAAAAGATATTTGATATGCCATAATATATTACTTTGTTGACAACAGTAAATATTTAACTAGTATAAAGAATCCGACATATTTATTTGAAAGCTGAGCTTATATTTTGATCATTTTTCGTTTTCCAATATTTTTAAACTATAATAGTATTATACAATAAAAAATTTTATAAATATATCAAAACAAATAGTTTTTTTTTTCAAAGAAAACTGATATTTGTGTCAGTATTTAGAAATCATAACAATTTTATGTTTAAATAAGGAATAACTACTACTAATAGAATGATTATTTATAATTTTTACAGCTTAAGGTATAAAACATTTATATAAATGGTATTATTTAGTTATCCTTCACGTACCAAAGTAATAATTATATTTTATAATTTATAATACCATTTGAAAAATAGTACTCTATTCATGGCTCCTTCAAAAAAAATATAGTTTATACAATCGGTTAACTAATATTTATAATAATAAACGTGCAAATACTATAAAATAAAATATTATAAATACTATTCACTATTAATGACTTAAAAACAAGAAAAACAAGAAAATAACAGCCACCCAAGAGTACTTTTTTTATATTGATAAATTGGCATAAGAGTAATTAAATCTCTATATTAATGATAAAGTAATAATTTTTGTATTACCTCAATAATTTTGGATTTTGCAATACATTTTACTTATTAAAATATTCTTTGAGCGTCTCTTTTAGATTTTGACTGTAATAAAAACGCAAAGATTTTAAATTGTACCAACGAGTATTTGTTGAAATAAGAGTATTCGATTTATAAGCTAAAAATTAAAAAAAAAAAAAAAAAATATGGCAAAAACGAATATCGTTATTTTTAATTTGATATTTTTGCAATAATTTTTTCTGAAATCACATGTAAAAATCAACATCATAGCAAAAATAATAATAGTATTAAAATGAGTTTTAAATAATATGATATTTGATATAAGGGTTAAACATTTTGGTAATTTTTTACATTTATTTTTGCATAAAATTGTGTATTCTTTTCAATAAATTCGAAGGATATATTGACAAAAAAAACAAAACAAATAACCAAGTGAGAACGTTTTAAACGTTAACAGTTGGTTTATATTTTTGAGTGATAGTCTAGCATTGATTTATTTTTTTTTTTTAAGCTGACATCATTTAAAATATGTCAAAATACTAAAACTAAAAAAAAGTAAATGATTTAACAAGAAAAATATTACCATAATTGGCTCATAATGGTCAAAAAATTATTGT
The DNA here is from genome assembly GCA_017140985.1 of Hormaphis cornu. Classification (NCBI taxonomy): domain Eukaryota; kingdom Metazoa; phylum Arthropoda; class Insecta; order Hemiptera; family Hormaphididae; genus Hormaphis; species Hormaphis cornu. The sequence continues at coordinate 37,743,391 of CM029357.1, read as the reverse complement.
CAATGCACCGAGCTGAGCAACAGACGGCCAAAAGTTAGGAATAATAATATTAAAATAGAACTCGACATTTTTTTTTTCATATCGGCTGTAAGCAATGATTAACAATAAAATATACGTATAGATGTTATCGTAATGCTTCGTTTTTTAACGTATTGCATAAATTAGGCATATCGATTTATTATTTCATTAACTCTCAACTTGAGACATGAGTATTATTAGCAACTGTCAATTTTCCCGACTATTTGAAGGTATAATTAAAATTCAAATAAGATTCGTATTTTACTGCAATTATAAATACAGTAACTTTTAAGGTTTTTTATCACAATATACAGTATACACACATCAAAACGAAAATCAACAACTCGCTATAAAAATGTTGACGCATATATGCATATGAGATTTACTTAAAAACAAGTCGTATCTTCAGGCTACAAAAATTTATCGATCGTTAGCAGTGATCGGGGAACAGCTATTGTAATCATGTGCTTCATGTGTTTCGGGTGTTCAACTTTAAAATCTGATTTTAAAATTTTTCAAAGATTATCATTTAATAGGTCATCGGTTTGACAAAAAAATCCATAGTTGATTGAATATCTTAAAGAGCAGTCAGGTTGTACACAAAATCGCTATTATTAAAATATGATATTTTGTTACCTTAGTTTATTCGGTAACGAAGTTATTGTGTGAAGCTTACTTTTAGAAGCTTACTGTCGTAGAAGGAACCTGATGTTTTAAAAAAATGTTCTCAAACTCGACTGGGTGATCCATAAACGAAAAAATCACAACATTTTATCTGTGCAAAAAAATTAAATGAAACGTCTCAAAATATCATAACTGTCATAGTTATTGTTTCGATCCGTTTCGTTTGTTTTGAAACAATTATTAAATATTACGCATGCTTAAAAATATGTAACATATTACTATCGTAGATAAATCGATTTTCAGGACGGTATAATTAGGTAGTTTCACTTTGGTGATTCGTAAAAACCAATTTAGTCGGGTTGAAACAGCTTAAACCAAACTTTATGGCGCTCAATACTGTCTGTATTAGCTGTTGTTTTAGTGCCACGGCGTTTCACGTATTACATAAAGTAGGTACCACCTACCTACCGTCGAGGAATATCCTGTATGTATAACAATTGCGTGTAATGCGTGCCTCCCTCTGCTCGCGTGCCGGTTAGGTATAGAAAGTGTGTCCCCGCACTGGACGAGGAGGAGAGCCGTTATTGTTTTAAGTTATTGTTTTAAGATATTTTTTTATTTTTATTTTATTTTTTTTTTTTTACATCGTTTTCGTTTTCAAAAACCACGGGCCGGTTGATAAAAACCATGGCGTCCTACACGCATTACCGTTAGTGTGTCGTCGCGAGCTTTACCGGCCGGATCGAAAACAGCAAATGGCTTTCAACGCAGCACCGCAGTCGCATCGATCTTCCGGATTCGTATAACCGGTAGATTTGTCCCCGTGTTTTATTTTTCTTCTCTTTTTTTTTTCGTACCGTTGATCGATTCGGCTTTTTTTATTCGCCTTTTTTCATTTTACGTGACGCGTATACGGTTCACTCAGTTTGAATTTTTGAAGAAATAACGTTTCCGCAATCCGAACACGGTGATTGTTTATTTATCCGCGTTGAAGGGTTCGTCCGTTGTCGACGCAGGTAAATGCAAAAGTCATAACGGTTCAAGAAATATTTGAAATATACATAAAAAAAAAAAAATATCTTAACACAATTATTTATTTACCTAAATATATATGCATGTATTTTAAAAAAAGTTAAATTAATAGTCAAGTTATTTTTTGCTGTTGAGGTTTATGCGTAAAATCTGCAAATCCTTTCTACAAAAATAAAAGCGAGGATTTTTGTTAAAAAAAAAAACTAAATAAACTCAAGCGTAAATAAAAATTTTGTTTTGAAATAATGTCACTAACAAGACAAAATAGTCATTATATTATTTTCTAGAAGTGTTTGTAGATTTTTAAAATGATGTTCTATATAATATAGTAGAGTTTAATGTCGATGTAATGTATATTACGAGTATATCGGTTTTATACAAATTATTGGAGTCTAGTTTAAAATATTATATATTTTATTATTCACCATAGTTTGAAAATTAATATCCATAGATACAAGTTATCATTATTCTGTTAATGAGACCCCTGATTGCCTTTGTGTATTTCATAATATACATATATATATATTCGTAATCTTCAAATCAGGAGTAGGTTACATATTTGCGTTGGTCACTGATTTGAAAGATATAGTTAAATGTTCGTATTACATTTGTAAGCATTGGATTGCTTACGAAAACTACGAGTCAAGGAACTCAGTGAATTGATTTATAAATAAATTTTGAACTTTTATGCTTTGTATTTATTTAATGTGTGAACATTTTAATTAGTTTAAATAACTTTTGGAAGAGTTTTATGTCAACGAATAGAACGCGAAACTGTAAAGCGTTGAATTAGATTAAAAAACATAATTCAATGATCAAAATTAATTAACAGCATATAGTAATTTATGTTTTATTGAAGCTCGAGTAAAAGTTTTTAAAAATACGTGATTTATTGATAAACAAAAACTAGATAATTATGAAAACTTTAATGTACTATACGTGAAACGTAAAAATTTCGATCGAAACTGTTTTTGACATTTAACTATTTCATCTATTTCGATAAATTGTAAAAATTTCAATTAATTTGTACAAGTTTTTGGAGAATTTACGGCTAAAAACATAATAACAATAACGAAAAAATTGTGTTGTAAAAACTTTCTTAAACAAAATTGTTAGAACCGATTTTTTAATTTTATCAATTAAAATTGGTAAATTTAGCTAAATACTAATCTTTTTTGAAACAATAACTGCAAAAATCTACAAATTTCTAAGTGACAAAGCATTGTATAAACTTATTCATCGTTCAAAAACTGTCGAAATTGTTTCCAATTTCACACACAAAGACATTTAACCTATTTAATAATTTACGAAAAGTTGAAGTTATTTGGAGCATTGTCGTGTCGATATCCTCTGAATTCTTTGTAGGTACTACATATATGAAAAGTTTAGTAAAATAGTAAAATTTAGTACCCGAAAAATTTCCGTAAAAACAAAATTGCTGAACTCAGAATCTAAAACAAAATTTAGCTGGTTGTATTTAAAGCCATTTGTTTAATTTTTGCTACATTTGCCTATTACGTCTGCAGCTAAGTACAAGTAAAATAATTGTAGATAATTTTGACTAGATTTAGTTGGGTTTGAAAGGTGACGGTAATAATTATTGTTAGAACGTATTTTTAATATAATATAATTTACCAAGCGATATCTTTTTTAATTTTGTTTATTGAACTTAAATTTACATTTTGAACTTTTAGCAAGATGAAAATATATTTTTAATTACTTAAGTTATTACTTGTATTCTAAATTAATATGAGAGTTACTACTTATTATGCCAGCTTATCGAGTCATTAAGAACTTTGTTCAGTCTAATTTAAATTCTATTAAAATTTTTATTAGAATAAAGCATAGACAATCCATTTGATAACTAAAATTGGATCAACAACATATTATAAACTGATTATTTTTTTGCGTAATGTTATGTTTCAAGTAAAATAAAAATAATTTTAATTTCCCGAATTATTATTGACCATCGTATTTCAGAATTATAGGAATATTATTAAAACACAATATATATTACTCGTATTATATTTTTTTTTTTTATTGTTTTACAGTTTTCATCAATTCAAACCCAAATGTATTTGTTTGTGGCTAAAACAATATTTGTTTTTGTCACTGAACCTTTACTATAATGTATAGATTCAATGAGTTTATTAGATTTAAAAAAAAGAAAATAACAATTGATTGTATATTTGTTTAATCATTAATGTAACACAAGCAGAGGTAGGGTCTATAAAATAACATATTCTGCTATTTTCTAACAAATTAAAAGCTAATCACACGTGACACAATTTGCAGAATAAAAAAAAATATTAAATTATGCATTTGAATAACAGTTAGAAAGTTTGTAGTTTCAAAAATACAATCCTTTCCATTATTATCTTTTATTTTACAAAATAATCGATAAAATCGAACCTTCAAAAATATACTATATTACAGTTATAATTTTACTTAAAATTTTAACTAGGGTAACATAACGCACAAAAAAAAAATGGTATATTTTGATGTCAAAGTTATTTTGAATTTTTCATAAAGTTCAAGATAAATTAATCCACAATTATAAGATGTGTTGTTTTGGTCCGTTTTATTTAAGTTAAAATGGCTTAAGTTAAAACGGTTGTTCTTTATAGCAAACACAATCATTTTAAAAAATTAAAGAATTTTTTAAAATTTTTGAATATGTGCTTTTGCACTTAATATCTACGATTATACTGTCCTATAATGTTGTCATAGTTGCTTTAAAATATCTATTGGGTTATATTATACAATTATATAGATGTTTTAAAATGAAATTACTTATAGATTTTAAAATTATTATTCATACCATTAAAATAAGTCATCCAGTTACTCTTTCAGCTTCTACGCATTTTAAGATAATATACTGGTAATAGGTATAAATAACTCTCTCGGCCATAAAGTTTGGAAGTGGTGGTAAAAATTGATGAAAAAACGAGCAGTCTTTAAAACATATTTCATTCTTAAGTTTATTTGATACATTTATAAATTGCATTTAATACTTTAATACTTTTTTATAAATGAGAAATCAAAACTGTGGAACAATATTTTTACGCAGTAATGAATTAGAAGCATACTTTTGAAAACATAAATTGATAGTGTTGTTAAAGCGAAATACAAATAAAATCTCACATTATTATACATTAAATAAAATAACTGTATTGAGATTTTTTGTCTATTTGGTTGAGTACAAAAAATCCAATTTTAAACCAACGAATTTTTTTATACTAGACGCAATGATGTACCAGAGTTACTATACCTATCAGAGTTTGAATTTTGGTCGTTTTTTTTTTTTATCGTATATGGGTCATAATAACTTCTTAAACAACCATCATCATATTGTTGAAAATAGTATGTAAGTTAACTACTTACATATTAGGATAATGCATTATGTGTTTTGTATTAAATTTTTTGTCGGCCATACGGTGATAATTCTCGACGTTTTTGTTATTTATGGAAGTTTCTATAGTTAGAGATATAATATGTAATAGTTCTACAGTAATACATTTCTTTGCTATAAAAACCGATGAACTGTCACCATTTTTCAGCTTTATAAAAGTATACGGTTTACGATTGCTTTCGGTCGTGACTCACGGCCCAGATCAACAGCAAAGCACTGCAAGTAGACGTGCACACGGTTATATTCAATATTCAATTATTATTAGTCTATCGTTTGAAACCGAATATCTGGACCAATTCCTGCGGACACATCCGGGTTAGACGCGAAAAACTCAACAGATCTCTGCCGTCGAACAGTCTCTGTCGCTGCTCTAGGAGTGGCAGACGGTCCATTATATATATATATATATATATATGTTATAGTTGTGTCTAAAGACAATATCTTGTTACAATTATCACACGCGCGACATTCCGTCCGTTGGTTCTAACAATATAATCACAACAACAATAACACACAAAACAATAATTATCACAATGATTTTTATGCGTTTTGAAGTGCGCACACGCCGTTGTTTTATATTTTTTCGTCTCCGGCACGTGGGCCGAATTCTAATTTAAATAATAATTGTTTTAACGGTTGGTACCTATAATATTATAATAGCATTTTAGAAGACGTCTGAGAAACGTTCCGATCATCCGTTTTGTATACAGTGCCACTACATCGCCATTGAAATTAGTATATTTTTTTTTAAAATTTTGTTTTCTTTAAAGCGACTAGTTGACCGTGATTCTTCAGTATCTACCTGTATAAACGACAACGGATGAGACGCTATTGTTTCCTATATAGGTATGCGGAGAGATTTGAATCCCGCTCCGGTTGTTGTGTATACATTAACACAAAAAAAAAAAAAATATATATATAAATATAGAATTTTGATTAAACTGTTAGTATATTATTATTATAGATACTATAAATGTTATTGTAGATATTAAAATATAGTGTAATAACGCCCGTTTTCGATAGACGTAGAGTTTCGACGGTTTTCAAAAATAATTTCCATCCATTCAAACGGCGTGTAATATTATGTTATATCCACCGATCGATATCGTTTGCGATGTGTCACGCGCGTTCCTGATGACAATGATCGACGTGCGCGCACGTCGTGTTCTTCGCACGTTTACCGTAGAGGATATTATGGAATATTCGAAATCGATTGAAAACACCACCGAGAGAGAGGACGGTTTTGGCAAAAAAATAAAAAAAACAAAAACAAGAACACAAAAATTATTTTACTCATCTTTAAATTCCAAAAAAGTTTTTTGTAGTGTGTAGTATTTTTTAAATTCAAAATGTGAATTTTTACTTGTTTCGTTACAAATTACAGTAGCTCATATAACTACGATAGCATTTCGTGATAATTTTCCATATTATTATTAAGATTTGTTTACGTATTATTTTGAACTTAAGTTAGACGGGGGGATAGGTGATTACCTACGTAATTGTGACAAGTGTACGTGTTTTCGTCTTATAAAGGAAGTTTATAGTTCTATTTTATGGAGCAACTCAGGACAATATTAGGTTATACCTAGGTACTATTAGAGTCTGTAACTTATAAGTTGTAATTTATGCGATTGTTCAGAGTGAAATGTACCTAATATTTTGTTATTAGGATGTTAAAGTTAAGTATTCATCACTTTGTTAAATTTGAGAGTCGCACTTAATTTGTTTATTTTTCGGGAAATAATGAGGTTAAGAAAAGATGAATTATTCATGAGATAAGTGCGTCACTTGAAAAGAAAAACAATAGTTACTGTCGTAAAGACAATAATTATAAGTAATGAAATTAGACTGATTTGACACACCTTTGACGTTACAATCAAAACGGTAAAATAAGTCACACTTTCTTAAAAAGTAAATATAATTATTGACGAGAAAAATTAAAAACAGATGAACTTTTTTTTCGTGACTCGACCCATCAAACCTATACATACATTTTATACAATACCCGGACGATGTAAAACATTTTAAAGTTCTACATTTAGTTCAAACGTAGTCGAAGTGATTTTAAATTATTCTAATGACGTTGGAACTTTGTCCACTCCAAATATAACTTGAAAAAATTTCCAGAATGCAAACTATGAAACTGACAGATGTAGGTAATGACAGAGGAAAAACGTTTATCAACCAAAACCGATTTTCGACATTTTTCAAACACTACATACAGAAAAATTTCAAACTTAGATAAGTTATAACTGAAGAGGTATTACGGGAGGCCAGTTGATGGTGAGATAGAATTTTAGACTTTGCGTCACAAAAAATTTAAAAGGTCAGTGGCACGGATCTACCACACAAATATGTTGGCGTTGTTGGTCTACTGACAATCAATAACTCGCCAAAAATTCGGACGCCATTGCGCTTATACGAAACTTTTTAATGAGATTCCGCTGTGCGCCATAAAACATATTAATTGAAAACGACTGTTCTACTCGAATGTAGTTTTGTATAATTACCCAGTATTGTGCATTGTCTAGATCAGCGGTTCCCAAACTGTGCTCCGCGGAGCCCTTGGCGCTCCGAGATGTTTTTTCTAGGGCTCCGTTCGTTACACCAAACGATTCGTATTTAATAGGATTCATAGAATATAGGTATATAAAACAACATTAAATATTTTTTGGGGCTCCACGAGAAATTACTCTTTAAAAAAAGGCTCCATGGCTGAAAAAGTTTGGAAACCGCTGGTCTAGATGAAAAAAAAATATATATAAAAAATAATTTAATTTACCTTTTAATCTTATCTAGATAAAAAAAAAGTAGCTATTTGTGGAAAATGATTTACATGATTTTTTTTCGTTTGGCAAATTTTTATATTTGTCTGATGCTATCGGCATACGAAAGGTATTAAAACGACCACGGCAGTCATATAGTTACATAACTCCTGTCTGATCTCAGATTTTTAACACCAAAAGGAAACTGTTAAGTCGACATATTATTTGCAAAGCTTATTTGTGTAATATCTAGAAAATTAACGATTTGTACACGTCATTAAGGTTACCTACTGCAACGTATCGCATTATTCAAAAATTAAAAATGCTGTACAAGTAATGAGGAGACCTATTTATTATCTACGATAGTAAACAAATTTACGAATAAAAAAAATTCGAAGGTTACTGCAAAATTCGAATATCCGTATCACGTTGTACACAGAATCGTTCAAAATTGATGATTCAATAAATGTATTTTTAGAAGAAAAAAAAAAATCAAAATTCGACAAATTTAGTACGAACCGTTCAAAACGATTTTTTTTTTTTTCGATCTATTATCAAGATAGAATAATATGTACTCGTTGTCCATGTCTTCTCGTCGTAGGTACTTGTTATTTTAGTAATCACGTACTTTTATCTTATCTAGAAAACATAAGAGTCGAACGAAACGTTTCGATTTTTCCCGCAGGACTGTTCGCTCGGAAAACATGAACCGGATCATTATAGCGATCGGATTGGCCGCGTTATTGGCGACCGTCCGTGGCCAGCAACCGGCACCGGCGTACAGCGGCGAGTCGAGCCCGTCACAAACCGTCCAGGCGGCGGGTTTCATGCCGATGAACGGTGACGAACGTCGTCCGTCGTCGGCCGCCAACGCCAACGTCGCGTACCCGGAAACGTCGTCCGTCCAGAGCAGGGACTACTCGGGCAGCTCGGACATCTACGGTTACAACAACTATCCGGCCAGCTACGGGCCGCCGAGCACCAGTTACGGATCGTCCGGTAAGCCGTGATCAGCATAATCGATCTGCCTTCTATACACTAACCTAACCTGTCTGTGAGGATGTAACTCGATTTCGGAGTTGAACCGTTGCCATTCTAGTGCATAGGTTATAGAGTAAAAAAAAAAAAAAAAAAATGCAACGAAAACTCATTGCATTTGAAAAAAACGCGATTCTGAGCGAGCTATCTAATTCGATAAGTCCTGGATGAAAACAACATAGACTACGAATTACTCCTGTTATACATACGAAAAAAAAAAGTAGTGTGTTTTACATGGAAAAATTTTTTTTCAATTTTTTTAACGTGTCAAATTAATTTGGTTTGAAAACCACTTGGAGTAAGAATAGTTTAGAACGACGGTTCAATAGGTAAGGCAGAATTACGCCGGATTCTGCCATTTTTGTCGTTTTTGGCACATAACTCAGGAAAAAATCAAAATGTCAATAAACTTTTGAAATAAAATAAAATTTAAAGCCGAAATCCCAACATTTTTGCATCATTAAACGTAACGGTTGGAGCACTGTTTCTCTTCAAAAACGTCATTACAACTTAAAAAATTTCAAATTTTTTGCAGTTAAATTTTCGATTTTTAATGGTTTTTGTGGTAAAACTCTAAAAGCAAGAAACATTAAAAAAAAAAAAAACTATAGTACCACCGGAGTCTAAAAACCTTTTAGAAAAATTACTGGCTTTGAAAATCGGAGCATTAAGGAGTGCTCCGATTTTCAAAGCCAGTAATTTTAGCCAATAACTTTTTGTATAGAAGGCTACACAAAAAGTTTTGACAGAAAAAAAAAATCATTGTAAAAACAATACATTCCTTACTCGTCGCTCAGAATATAAAAAATGACGATACAAAAAGAGTAAAAGCAGTGTAAACTATGTTACGCCGATAGATTTGTCATCATGACTTTTTGCAATTTTCGTCAAAAGCTATACGAATCGCCGACTTTCAATAGACAGAGCAAAGTCGAACTAACGTATATTTTAGATTTACCCATTCACCGAATTCTCAACTTTTATTGCCAATTAAAATTTTCAATTGAAACTTTATTTTTAATTGAAAAATTACAATCATAATTGTGTGATTACAATTCGTAAATTTAAGCAAACAAGTTTTTATGGACGTGTTCAATGTTTACCTAACCTCTGTGTATCAACAATTGTTTATTTTTGGGAAAGTATATTTTCGGAGCTTTGGCATTAAAGCGCAATATTTTTTTATTATATCTTAAAACAACACGCTCCAAATAACTATAGATTTTTTTACCGTTTAATTATTAATTGATAATTATAATAGTCAATATTTGATACTTATCGGTTAAGACTTTTGATAATGGAAAGTAAAATTTTTGCATTTCATAATTCTTGATTTTAAAACAACCGATGAAATAACGTTCCTGAAATTCGATGATTTATAGTATGTAAAAAAGACGAATGAACTAACACGATCGATTGGTTTTTTTACTTGTAAAATGTTCGTACGTAACGTCAATATCGAGTGAAAGGACGGGGTAAAATGTTATTATTATCGTTACTAGAACTATTTTACGATCAGTAATTAACTAAAAATTTTAAAGTTTAGGGCGACTTTAGCATATAATGCACGTCGTTTAAAGTTGATGTTAAATATTTTATTACGTTTTTGTGAAAGTACCGGCATTTTAAAATTTACCATTCGTAACGTGGCTAATTGTAAAATAAATATAAAAATGTAAAAACAAAATAAAAACTAAGCGAAAACAATTTAGTGCGTTTTAGAATTATTGTGTAATTGCAGTGGAATATCGACTAGTGACGGTGAAAAAATCCCATTACCATGCGTAGGTAGTCGTATTTTATTATCATGAATTCTATACGGTGCTCTAACACAGACTGTAAAGCACGTCTAGTGTTTGTTTTTTTTTTTTTGGGACAAACGGTACCTACATAGAGAGCAGAGCGAGCAGTAGGTCGGTAATTAGAGTGGTATTGTATAAATATACGAACGCAGAACAGGATGGGTTATGGAAAACAAAACCAACCTAGAACAAACGAGATAAAAAAAAAAAAAAAACAAATAATTTCGTTTGTATTGTTATCAGAATAATAATAATAATGATATTCCTTATATTTATGTAAATACGCATTTTTACACACATTCCGTACACTGCAGATACTTTCACTGTGATTAGTAATATTTGAAACGACAACAAAAAAGTACTCTTATACATACATATACATATACATAAATTAATCATTAGTATTTCTCCAATACACCGCAGGGAAAGTTTTAATTATTATTATTTATCTATAATTTTTTTTGTTTTTTTTTTTTTGCTCTGGCATTTTATTCAATTTCTCATTGCGAATGAACAATAACTACCGTACCTACCTACCTACCTACCTACATATAATATGTACGTTGATGATTGAAATTCGGAAGGGCCACCGGTGCAAAAAACATAAATCGAATACAATAAAGCCAGACACGCTATTATTTCGTGTACCCACACGTAAATATATAGACACACGTTTATATAGACACGCCAACTGCGAGAACGAGTGTCCTTATAGACGCGGATATTGAGCTTGACATTATTAAATTTGCATAATATTACTCGTATAACTTAGGGTTTTGTAGAAAATAATTATATTATCCCGTCAGTCGTGGAATCTTAAGGGATTTATACGTCCACGGAGGTGGGATATTATACTTCAAAATATCTGAAATTCTTCAATATCTGTCTACCAAACAAAGTTCTATCGGCGTACTTCATCTATTATAGTTACTACACAGTTATTCTGTGTTAAAAAGTTGGATAAAACTCCTCGGCAGTACCCAAATATTACCGTGATTTTAATTTTGATAAAAAACAAACAAAAACAAAGTGTAAAAACTTAAAAAAACATTGTAAAAAAAAAAAATTCAATCTCTTACAATACCTAAGGGGATAAGGCAAATATTATTGTTCGATCTGCACCACCGCCCTAAATCGTTTACTATGCTGTCCCTGATAGGTACTCTAAAGTATTTTGAAATTCTTACAATAATATTAATATAGTGTATTGGATACCGATGAATAGGCGTAAGAAAATCGTTTGAAAATATTAATAAATCAATTATAATCATCCGACTAAAAAACATAGTTAATCCCAGTGAAATTTCTTCGCGTATATATTATTCTATTTTTAAATTTAATGTTATGCTATACTAATGGTCATGGTAATAGTAAATAAAATTTCATTTACAATATAATTACCTAAAAATACGTTTCGTTTTATTTTGTGTACAAGCCATAAAAAGGGCCATAAAAACCTATCATGATGACAACATTTTACGTTACACAGGATCAGAAACAGAAAAATTATTTTCTCCAACATAAGGTCTCTTCTTCAATTTATATAGTATAACTATAGTGTATATTATCATTTTTTAAATCAACCGTAAAAAAAACGGACTAAACGATACTTATATTTCAAAGTTTTTAGTCAATTTTTAGTTTTAAAATTTGCATTTATCGAACCGTCAATGTGATTATGAAAATATAGAAAAATCAAATATATTCATCGCACGTATAGAGGTTATTAAGTTCAGTTTCTTTTTTAGATGAATTGTTTTGTACCTATTTATACAAGTGATAGCATCCCAATAATGTACTGACAAAACTAGATTAATCCTCATTTTTCTATACATTTTATATTGGTCATACACCTATTGTTCTATATTTTATTTGAAATAAAATCTTGTAAGAACATTATGATATTGTACGTTTACAAAAAATTAATTACGAAAATACTTGGCATTTAAATTATTTCTGCCTTCTGGGTTGTAAAGGAAGTTTTAATCTCAAGGAATTTAATCTATTAATACTATAGCTTGCGTCACTGCATCCACCAATATTAAACTTGGTATTTTCATCGAACAGTAAATATATAAATTAAATGAATATATCGTAAATTAAATTGTATAGGAAAAAAATAAAACGTACCTTCTTTATAAAACTATTATATGTATATTAATAATATTAAAAGGAAATAAAAACGAATCATATTAAAATTATTAATTGAATATTGATAACATGAAAATTTTAATTTGTTTAAGGTTGTTACGTCAGTAACTATGTCACTTGATTTTCATTTTAAAATTAAAAAAAAGAAAAATGTGGAAATATTTTAATAGTTCAGTTGTTTGTTACCATATTGCATACATCGATTATAATATAACTAGCTGACCCAACAGACGCTGTCCTGTTTAAAAAACCTGTTAATTTGTTTCGTGTGAGTGTATCTATTTACTATAAACTTAAACGTGCTGAATATAAACTTAAAACGGTCTTAAATAATAACATGAATGGAATACCTCAAATCATTTCAATGCTTTAGAAAAACGTTTTGTCAGTGAGGCTCTACATCATAGAACGAAACAATTGACCAAACTTCATCGGTATAACTCTGAAAAATCTTTTCTCTGCGCGTTTCTTCATCATAAAAAAGAACATTTTAACTATGTATTAGCCAGATAAACAAGTAACACACAATTTGTGTTTAAAATTAATTTCAGGGATGGAATTTTCGACCAAATTGTGAATCTAAACCATTATACCATCTACACGTTCAGAAGAAATATAATATAATATTTATATATAAACATTACTGTAACATGTGATTATTTTCATTTAATTTTGATTGAATTTTAGACGTTGCTTTTGAACCATCAGCGCCTGCCGATATTCCATCATACTCGGGTCCGGGTTACAGTTCACCGTATTATCCTGGTGGATATGGTGACGATAAAAAACGGAAACCTGGCTACTCAACACCATACTATCCACGTACGTACCTACTTCATCAAGTGTACTTATAATGTTCTATACTTAGTAATTACTTATTACTGTATCTAGTAAATAAATATATAATATATACATAAATGTATATGTGCGACAAAAGTGATTATTTCTAAATTTTAAAATGAGTTATTCAATGTTTGAGGAATAAATATTAGAGACTCTGAGTGACTCAAGTCAAGAATTTTTCAATTGCGTCTATTCGTCTTATAAATGTATATGACTTAAGTTGACCAACCTTATTTTTAAATAAAATTTGAAATAGAATATGAATGATGTTTTAAAATTTTACCCAATCAATGGATTGAGAATCAAAGCAATATAAATCTACAAACATATTTTAAAACATTAATTCTATTACAATAATTGGTTATAACTTAAACGAAACCAGCGTTTTGCATAAGGTGAAAGCACTATAAAATGAAGATTCCTTTACTAGTTTTTTATTATTGTATAAATATATGTTACGGGTGAAGTACAAAAATGGTTAGTGTACATATTACCCGGGTAATGTGAACCTCATCCATACGAACAGTGTAATGTATACATTATCCACCTTAAATATGTAGTATCCAATCAATTTATACATTATCCGGTCGGCTGTGGATAATGTATACGTATAACTATAATCGTAAACTTATAACTTCGGTACAACATGACCAACGCATCAAACACTTAAAATGGTACAGATTATACAAAGTCTTTCTAGTAGAAAAAACCAAAGAGTACATTCTGTGGATCACCCTTACTTCTGTCTACTTCTGGTAGTTTGACTCTAACTGTGTCGCCAACATTGCATGGTGGGAATTTGTTGATGGATCTTAACTTCATTTTTTTTGCTTGTTGCTCAAGCGATAATTTTGAATTGCTTCTCTCATTTTCTATGGTGTTCTGAAACATTTTTAATAAAAATAAATAACATTTTTTCCTAAATAAAACTTGTTTTGTAATATACTCGTAATTACTTTTTTATCACACAAACCACAAATAGATGTTTGTTCATTACCAAGAGTACAGCCACACGATTCACAGTAATTAGATACAGTACTGTCCTGTTAAGAAAAAAAGTAGACCGTTAAAATAATGGGATGGACAAAATAATTTAAATTTTTCAGACTATTTAAGTTTTATATTTTATGAATATTGAGGAAATGTATTTTTTTTCGTTTTTTTTTAAGTTGAAAGTGTACACCAACCGTTGTGTATGGGTTAACTTAGCACTATGAACGAAAATTCATTGAAACTAGTTGGTAATTTATTTTGGTGTGATATTTATCATAATACTAACAGTAAATAGTATCAGTTCCAAAACATATACATTGTAATAGAATAAAACAATAAAATGAACACATGAAATACTTGAAATAACCGAAATTTCAATACTGACGTTTAAAATGGCGGTGTTAATTGTTAAAAGAAACAATAGTGTTTTTCAAACGTTTGCAAGGTTTTTTTTTTAAATGCATTTATGGTGGGTTGATTCTTCTATCGGTTTATAATAATTAAACATTCATAAGGTACAAAGATAACCCCTATACTGCAAAACAATATCGTTTATATACGGGTACGAAAAAATAACACATGGAAAAGATATCCTTGCACTTGATAGCGGTCAAATGTAAACTAAAATATATTATGCAAATTGTGGGTACATTTACAATTCAATTAAGTATTTGCATATTATATACCTAAAAAACATTTTGAACATCTTTTTTTCCCTCAATTCTAAGTATAAATACGAGTACTATTCTAACGTAGTGTAATATTATAGTATCCACAGTATCATTCTGGCATTGACAATCTTAAAATTAAGAACATATTACATAGTGTTTGATAAAAATCCATTAAAATGATCATAAATCATCGACTTTTGAAACACTTAAGAAATGTCTGTAAGAGTGTGATTTAACAAAAATATTTTTTTTATGTTTACAACAAAAGAAAACTTGACACATATTGATTTTTTTGTTTAAAATGACATAAACAACAATATAATAAAATAGTAAGAATTAATGGCTCAGACAATTATTTTTTTTTTTGTTACTTTTATTTATTTTAAAAACATAACAAGTCCATTGAAACATTTATAAAAACAATTTAAGTTTGTTAGTCAAATTCCTTACGACAACATTGCTACCTGACATAAATTACACATATATTTCAGACTTTGACTGATTGCTCAGCGTGCTATTCATTTACTGAAAATTAATACGAGTACGTACCAATATTAATTTTTGTTTTGTATCTAATCAAGTTGGTATAAGTAATAATAATAAAAAAAATATCCAGTGTTGAACTTAGATATGCTTACCAGTAAACCGCAAACGCAATTTAGTACTTAAATTATAATATAAATATAACAAGTTACTTTTCTTAAGATATAAGATAATTTTGACTTCATGCAAAAATTGTTGAACTATTATATAGGTACCAAACTCATTATGTTTTTTCGTCATTTGTTTTCAATTTTTACAATTTTTTCATAGTTATCAATAAAAAATAACATTCATACGATTGACGTAAATAGAAGTGTATTTAAAAGTATACAATTATATTCCTTGATGTACTTTGTTTTTGTAAATGTATAAATTATATTTTAAAATGTTTGAAGAAATCGGGTTTATTTCAATTTTTTATAGACACTATTTTGTATGTCTTATTTTCGTAAAAGATATGTTGGTTAAAACATTTTTTTTCATCAATGGGTTGAATAACATGAAAAATAATTTTATCTCGCTAAATAAATTTATATTAATAATAGTGTACTTAATATTATACTACTTATATTATTCTATAAGGCAAAAAACTTATTTCATAATTTTTAAACCAAATTGGTTTTTGTTACACGAAACAATTATGGAATTAAAAATGTACTGTAAGTATTTGAATACGTATGATTTACTATCATT
Organism: Hormaphis cornu; assembly: GCA_017140985.1. NCBI lineage: Eukaryota > Metazoa > Arthropoda > Insecta > Hemiptera > Hormaphididae > Hormaphis > Hormaphis cornu. The sequence goes on along the minus strand of CM029357.1, from coordinate 37,726,806 downwards.
TCTAATAACCAAAAACAAGGTTTTAAATGCAGAGTACAACATTGTAAATATAATTAAACACTGTTGTTGGCTTTGGTAGTATTCTATTTTTATTTATCTTATAACTTACTTGTTAAAAAACTGAACTTTTTTATGGGAGTTACAAGACATATTATTATAGATTATAGTATAAAATAGTTGCAGTACAATCATTAGTAAATGATATTTGATAGCAATTATTTTCATTCTACAACACATTGAAATATTTATAATCAAACTATTGACAAACACTATGTAATTATAATTAAATAATTTTTCTCTAATACTTAATCGAAAAAAAAAAAATAATAAAATGTTGACAAAATGCACGTTTGGAAAAATTAAAAAGAAGTTTGAAATATTGAAAACATATTTTTTTACTTCGTCGTTACACTGTTAAATATTTATCGTTGTACATACCTAAAACTGAAATGTTTATTGTATGCTATGTGAATGTTTGAAACTTGAACAAATTAATCTGTTTTTGAGTACCCTAAGTCATAATAATTTATCATACCGTTCAAACAGTCAATAGAAGACTATCATAATAAAATACAATTTACATAACAATATAGTCCAACCAGTTTTTGATTTATACTTTTTTCGAATTCCGAATACAGATGGGTCGAATTACGCGGGCGATTACGTTCAAATTAAAGATGAAAGGTTGGTATATTAACTGTACGGGTAAAAGCAAATAAACGTTTATTTACACATTGAATATTTCACCAATTTTTATTTGTTACCACCGTGAAAATCGGGTGACCATTATATCTTAAATGTTTATAATTTAGCGCTGCTGTATGTTTTATTTTTGTTAAAAATTTACTTTTCTCGTGATTGTACATTTATACCCTTCAAACGATTAACCATTTCACAGGGTTTTACGAAAATTTTGCCTGCAAATATTTACCGAAAAACGTTTTACCGATCATTTTTACAACGTTTCTCTACTTTCGATACGTCTGAAACAAAATAGATTTTTTCGAAATGTTTTAAACATAATATCGTGCACATATACGTGGTTTTTCGGGTCGATTCGAATCGATTCCCGGGCGGGATACACGCGATAGTGAAAAATTATATTATTTTTGTCAGCCCCTACCATTTGCGCGTTCGTTGATCGATTCGCGCGGGCAGTCGAGATGATTCACTGCTCGCGTTTCCGCTACGGAAAACGAATTCGAACCACCGAACTTGCCCGGAAGGAAGGAAAAGGTGTGAATTTCGTACAACTTTGAGAAATTCTCAGCCACTCGGAGGCCGCAGTGAGCATCTTTGATATAATATTTTGAGTTTCGAGAAATAATTACCGGTCTGCGTACAATTCAGCGGCTAGTTGCTTGGTAAGGGTCGTATATTGTGTGTGTATATTAAAATATTCTTGTCATGTGGATAACGTACTTAAAAATACTAAGAAAATATAACTTTTCAATTAAAATACCTTCCATATTATTCAGTGTGCATAGTGTTCATGTTTCTTCTACTCTTCCAATCGTGGTAGGCCGTTATAAAAATGCGTGTTGAAAATTATGTGAAACCAAAACTATTTTAATACTCACAAACAGCTATAGTTTTTCCTACTAAAAGTAAAACATATTAGTAATCCAATTTTTATAAGGCTATTTTTGGCAAAAACATAATAATATATGATCCAACCTTTTAAGCGTACGAATTATTTAAAATTTTATTAAATTCACGAAGCTAGACAAGTTAACAAATTTTTTTAACTCGTTTATTTAAGTTAATTGAAAAAACAAAAATTATAGTTAAGATAAAAATTAATTTTTAAAATATTTATAATTCAATAAACTAAGAGGTAATAACTAACCAAAAAATGTTAAATTAACTTAAAATAAAGATAATAATACAAATTTTTATTTCCCGTGGTTTTGAACCTAGTATGACTATATCTTTCTTTCAAAAATGTTTTTTCTTATTTTCTTTTGAAATTTTATTGTTACTGGTACCATTGATTATATATTATATACATTTTAAAATCAATGCTGATACATTTTTTTTAATTCTTTAAGAAAAAAATTTTTTTTTTAGTTATTAGGTATTTACAGATTAACGTATAGAAACCAGTAAGTAAACTCATGCTTAAAAAAAATTTACTTATTAAGTTATATAAGAGTTAACAAAAGATAAGTTAACGAGTTAATTAAAATTTAACTTTTTAACTTAATTTCATTTTTTAACGAGGTAATGCACAGTAAATTCAACACCGAGAATAATAAAATAAAGAACATATTTTATAGGAAACGGTGTGCAGCATTGAAACTGTGAATATGTTTTTATAATTTTATCAACAGTCTTATACGACTCGAACTTAAAATGTATAATACGAATAAGCGTCATTCGGCAGTAACACATTTCCGAAAGAGAAATCGCTGATCACTGCAGCACACCGTTATAGGTGTACACATCGATCAAGCAATTAATTAACTTCCATTGTATTTGCGTGCACATTATTGTACAAGATCTAGATAAACGTACGCCGGTCCAATTATTCAGTACCTACGGTGTGCACGATAAAAAAAACAACAATATGTGTACATTTATATTATTATGCTCTTGCGATAAAAATGAAAACGGGGGAAAAGAAAAAGTAAACAATAGTCATAATTTGATAAACCGTCGTTGTCTCGTCGGCGAGCAAATAGTGTGAATGAAATTTGTTTTAGATCAGAGGTCTCTCATGTGTGATAATAGCGAGTATTATAATATATTTTACATAATGTAGATTGAGATAAAACCTAAATCGTTATAATCTATGTATGGGCACGATCATCGCACGAGAGAAATCTAATTTCCCTAACATATTCCGACGTCATAATTTGTATATCAATCAAATAACTAATGCTATATTATGTGCTAACGAACATACTTATAGGTATTATTTATTGGGAGCAAACTGGAACGTAGACAGCCGCAGTCTATACGTATTAATAACAATATCACCCGTGTCGATCATTACCATTCAAAACAAAATAATTCATAATCGAGTTCGTTGTTGTAGTTTTCCATTGAGCGAATTCGTGAACGTAGCAAGAATTTCCTTCTGGAGAATAAACTCGGTTTTTACTATAACAGCTGTCGCATATAAAATGCAGTGACGTTGCACAACCTAGCATACTCACCTACGAATTCGTTTCAAATTCGATAGATCTATAAATATATACTTTGGGTATTCATTTAAATGTATTGTTAACTGTGTGTAATACACTGATAATAAGGTATCGTTCTTTCAAAAATATTCAGTTTAAACTTAAAAGATGTATCATACATGACAGGTGTTTAAAAGTGTAAATAATCGACAGTGGAAGAAAAAAAAAGTTTAAATGATTTATGGAACGGACTAAACTAAATTAAGTATAAAAATGAGCATTATACAAGAAATAAATAGCCATTAAACGTAACAGTTTTATTTTTATATCCCGAATCAATATTGGGTTGAAGATTTCAAAGACACGTGACAAGGTTATGACTAATGATTATTCCCAAAACGATGTATCTTAAACTACCTAAATATTAATTTACGATGTAAAAAAAAAAAAAAAAATAGCAAAACTATAAACATAAAATATTGCTCACTGTAAGTGTTTGTAAAAATTCGTATGATTAAAGCTAATAACAATCTGAACGTACCCATTATTATTGATGATTTCTAAAATGAATTTCAAAATATTTTGATAAAATACAAAATATTATAATATCATACTTGAATACTTAGTTCTGAAATTGACCGATTGTAGTGAAATTTCATAGTTTTATCGATAAACTGAAATTGGACTAATAATTCGTTTGGACGTAAAATGTTTTGCAATTGATCAACTCATTTAATCTCACATATATACATGAATATTGGGTGATTATAATACTATTAGTATTTGACGCGATGACATCAAAAGTGGACCAGACGCAGAGAGACATTAGAGAGCTGACGGAGATGGTTAGGGCATGTGTTTAGGAGAAAGATAAAAAGAAACCAGCATAATATTATACGAGCGATTAAGAGAGCAATGGTTGATGGAGGAAAAGAAAAATGGGAAATATAAATTTTCCCCCCTTTATGGAAAAACAATGAATCATGGGTATGTTTTCGGATTAACAAATCGTCAAGAGCATAAATTTGTCAAAGGCATAAGGCATATGAGTGATGGACCCATAAAACTAAATAAATAATTGATGAACGTTACATTTTCTGCGTGACAACTTTTGAGATTGACCGCCAATCCTAACACAGATTCATGTTAAAAGAGACCATCTGATAATCGTGACATATATCTACAAGACAAGGGTGTTGGACCCCCAAAAGAGTTGGGAAGAGTGTGAAAAAGATAAAAAAAAAAAAAGACCATAATGTATATATATATATATATGGTTTCTTTTACAGCCACGTCGATATCTTGTCCTACACCCTTCACCAACAACATACTGACAGACCTGCTGAAGACGGGCGGCACGGCCAAGTTCGGTCTGGTGAAGTCCGTGGTCGCGGCCATAGCCACGTTGTTCCTGGCCAAGATCCCCATACTGCTCGCGGTCAAGGCACTGATGTTGAAACTGATCGTCGTTCCACTGGCCGTGGTCGTGCTGTCCCTGCCCGTGCTCATCCCGGCCGCGCTGTTGCTGCAGCCGCTGTGGAAGAGATGGAAGGAGTTCTTCGGGTTCGACTCGAACAAGAGCCAGACGATGCAGGTGATGATGGTGCCGGCCAACGATTCCGGGAAACCGGCCAACGCCACGACCGCCACGCCGGCCGCGTCCACCAGAGCGCTGGAGAACAACCTGGAGAGCGTGTTGAGCAACTTGCTGGAATCGGAGAAATGCATGGAGCGATTGGCGTGCCAGTTGGGTGTCAGGGACGCCAAGTCGGAGTACAAGCAACAAGTGTCCTGGTACGTTTATTTTTTGTTTTTTCTTAATGCATATAATATGTAGGTACTATACAATATAATATTTCATTGAAAAACTGGCGCGACACGACTGATCGAATTCGCGGTTTAAATTGGAAAAGACATCACCCGTGAATTCCAAACATTTTGTAGGTACAGATTGATTGTTAATATTACATTGAAGTTACTGCAGTTTCGATCAAACGAGATAAGTTGAGAAATTTCTGGTAAAATAAATCTTTATGTCAAAGTAATAAACCGATTAAAATATTATATTTGTACAACGACGGTCTTATACAACCGCTAACTCATTACATGTGCGATATTCTTTGGTTTCTTGTTAATTTCATTAAACTGTCGGATATTAAAATGTTTTAAATCGTACTGTGTTATTATATGTTTAAGTAACAAATCAAATTTAAAATTTATGGTGAAAATTGATTTAACAGTTTATAATTTTTTTGGAGGATGAATTAGTTAGAATTTTTCATCTAGTACGCATTGAATATCGGTAACCTTGGAACGGCAGAATGTGATCTACGTAAATATCCAATCTACCAGCAAAGATATTATAATTGTTTTGTATGGTGAACCCAATGTTTTTATTTGTAACTTTAGTTTCATTCGATAAAACGACTTTGAAACGAGAGTATGACAATCAACACCAAATCACATAGGTATATGTATTGAAAAACTTAAAATTAAATACACGAATATAATAATATGTAATTTTTCTTTCGGAAATATATAACTTAAAGCTTAACAAAATTTAGAATGTAGTGTTTTTGCCAGCAAAACGTTATGTTTAAGATTCAGATAATGTATTTGGTGATATTTCTATTAAACATGAACCAAGTCTGTAGGTAGTTGATGACGACTGTCGAGAGAACCCAAAGGATTCCGGTCTATTTTATAATTTTGAATTAGGTACGTAAGAAATGAGTGCTGTGTGATACTTTTTGTTACATTTGTTGTATTTGCGGTAAAATATACCGTAATAATAATGCAAAGATCGTTCTCCGTCTAAATGTTGAGTAGGCAACACTAATAACGATTGTTTTTTTTCTGAGATTTCTTCCTCAACGGAAGAGTTCCTGCTACAAAATTATAGAAATAATGCAGTCAACATGATTGCATTCATGCAGAAAATAATATATTTTTTGTTTATCATATCTTAGTGTTATAAAGTTATAAATAATTATTATAAAAAGAAAATATATTATTGTTATGTAGTATCTAAAAATAAGTTTGTTTTTGTGACAAAAAAGAAAGTTCAAATTTGATGATTATATTATTCATTCATATCTACAATATAGTGTCTTTTACAATAACTGTGCGTTTTAGGAATTAACAAACAAATAACGTTTATGACCTATAAATAGATTTGTTTGAGAAAATATTATTTAAAAATTCAAATTTCCAACAATGGGTATTGTAAGTTGTACGATTATTACCCTAAGGGGGCCTCTATCCCGACATTTATTATGGGGCAATAAATTAGGAAACCATATAGTCATAACGTTATTTTATTGAAAAAAAATTAATCTCTTGCATAGTTAAATTGTATAAAAGTTATTATTGTTCTTTTGTCACATACTAACAAACATGCAACTAAATTGCCTATATCGGCCCCTTAAATTATATTATATGAATTTTCTAGACTTTTGCTAATTCTATCAGAATTATAAGAAAGGTATGAACTGTTACACATTTTGAAAACATATTGAAAAATCCATCAACATCGTCTGTGTGACCCATTTTTAAAATTTTTGAAAATAACTTTCTCAAGAAAAGTTATAACTATTATTTTTTTATTTTTTTTAAATTTTTGTTGATTAATTCATAAAGTGAAATTTTTTTTTTAAAATACCGATGTCGATTACATAAAGACTACTTTATTCTAAATCCAAACCTGTTTTTAAAATTGATTTTAGTCAATGCATTTGGAATTAAAAATTTTAAATACAGAATAATAGAAGCCTAATACTATTCAATTACAATAACATTTGTTTTGACTTAAATTTTTATATGGTAATAATTAAATAGTATTTTCCTGTTATTGTTTGTACAATTTAAAATTTTGAAATGTTTTTTTTTTTTTTTTTTTAAATAAAAATTTTATTTTATTCTCAAAAGCTCTACATAATAAATCAATCGCTTTTTTTTTTTATTCAAACTTCATTAACATTAATTTTTTATCTAGCTATAAAAAGTCCCAACAACTTTTTTACATTAGTATGAAATATCATAAAAGATAGTAAAAAGGTGAAATGAACCACACATGTTTTTTTAGTATTTAAATGAAACATAATATCACGATAATTTTTAAAACGTAATTGATCTTTTCGTACTTTAGTAATTATTATAGTTTTCTAAATGTATGAAATAATTAAAATGGTATATATCGTGTGCATAATACAAAAAATGTTTACCGGTCGATTGAAAATTAATATTTCCAGACAATTTTTACTTTCTCCAAAAACTAAAATTGTTAAATTCAATCATAACGGCGTTGGGCGTCCTACTTTTTATTGATTCTTGTGATTTATAACCGTGTATAATTAATAACGATTTAATTTTCTTTGTATAACCGTATTAGAGAATCCAAGTCAAAAAAATTATTACGTTCCAATACTTCATTAATAATCGTATGTTTTGTATAATTTTTTCTACTTATAATAGTGTCTTTTTTCCCCTCAACCAAATCGGTTTCGTGGGTATCCTATACTAGACCATTCCTAATTTGAAATTATATCCACGGTCGCACAGGAAATGCTATTCGGATAATTAAATTTTGAGCGATGAGAATGGTCTGCTAATACACTGTCTTTTATTCGAGAAACTAGACGACAAATAATCGAAGAAAAGACCTCCTGATGAGTACCAGTGACTAATTCTTAGTGTTTTCACTTTTTTCTTTCTTGTCAAATTTTGCCCATTCAACTATGGTAGGTGACAATATTTCAATACATTAATTATGCAAATCGCTTTTGTATTATACTTAAATTTTAAGCCAGAACTTTGAATGACTTAAAAAGTAAAAATTTAAAATGTAGGAAAAATCTTTAGTTATTGTAGAATAACTATTTTCTAAATTTAATCACTAGCTTTTGTTAACGGCTTCAGAACATTCTTGTTAAAAACCATTGAAATATAGACTATATAGATACAGTTGAAATTAGGTACTTATAATATTTTAACTCTACTAATGTTTACTTTTAAAAACTTAGAGAATAATTTATTCAACCAAATCTAAAATTGCATCTTAATTTACTTGATATTTACATTGTTTTATGAAAACAATTTTGTGAAATTCATAAATCCCAATAAAACGTATTTTAACAATCTTGAAGTCGGTAAAAAATTGTGTTATTATAACAATAATAATTTAATTTTTGTGTTTTATTTACGAAATGTTTAAATTTTAATTTAACTCGAACTTCAACATCTGTATACGTCATATGAATTTCCTCGGCTTCAATTATACGTATAAAGTTGCAATAAATTATCAAGCCACTATAAAGTTTTTTGAAAATACGTAAACAATTATTTAGTTTTATATTTTGTGTATTCATTTTAAAATTGAATAATTATTATTGGTTCACATACGTATATTGAAAACATAATCATCATATAAGTATTGCAAAAAATTATGCGGCCACCGTTGATTACAAATCCAGTTTTGAACAACAGAAAATTATTTTTAAATACGGCATTGGTTCAAGTTAAGTAGATCGTGCATTTCGCATGTTTCCTGATGACAGTTTTGATTATTTACGAAGAAATAATTTCAAAACTTTTAAACGATATCGTATTATAGTGCATACATTTCACAAACCCTTCAATACATCAATTAAATTTTCAATATTTTTTACTTATAATACTGATTAACCATGAGGTAAAGCGAAATCGAATTGTGATGATTTTATACACATGACTTACTAAATTAGCAACAATCATTGTTAAAATTGTTAAAATTTGTAACATTGTTGAACAATGTTATATACACGATTAACCTTATAAATTTTTTTTCTAGCATTATCTCGTGGTTACATACATTCTAAAACTCAAAATAAATTTAAAATTAACACAATAAAAGCTTAATTGATAGTTCATTTATTGGTTGAGTTTAATATCCATTTTATATTATTGTCACGAATTACGAGTATAATAGTATTATATCGTTTTTTAAATATTAAAAATAACGTTTAAAAATAATTGTGTCACATTTTCATGATGAATAATTGACGAGCTTCAGAATTCTTTTTTCTTTTTAAGTTCCACCAACAGTTAAAAAAACGAAATCCAATGTCCTGCGGTTTAACGTTTACAGATTTTATTTTTTATGAAATTGGATAAACAAAATATAGACAAAAAATATCACGACACGATAATAAAATATAACTATTGAATTATCTAGATTCATAGAAATTATACTTTTCACTACACCAAGTTGAATACTTAACTTCATTTAAATTGTACTTTTTTTTAAATTAACCGTGCCAATATATTATGGATTAAGTATATATAGTACTTGTTTAGTTTTTTATTTGGACTACGGGCAAACAGTTTAGATAGTAAAAAATCCACTATATTTTATTACATAAAAAAATTTTTTTATTTTTATTATTTGTTTTTAAACAAGTTAATTTTTTTCACTCAAGTGGTATCCATTTAACATCTTGCAGTCTTTTGCTATGTACGATAAAACATTGTTAACATTTTCTATCTTAATAAATTGGTGAGACCTATTTTTTACAAAGAAAAATTAAATCGGAAATAAACTATACCTACACATCAATTCCATCGTTCAATCTATGTACTTATTTGATTTAATGGAGCATAATGCGATTTGGTTTGGTAAGGGACAAGTTGTGTGCTTAAAAAAAAAAAAAAGGATCACTTATAAATGGGGTGAATTATTCATCAGTTCTGCCGGTGACTTATGTTCAGCGTATAGATAATATGCTTTTTGAAACTTAAAAAACGATATAATTTATAACGTTTTTGACATTCTTATATTTTTCTAGCGCGTGAAAAAGACAAATTAGTTGTTATTGAAATATTCACAGACAAATAAAATCTATAAGCGTGCAATATTTTGTGCAAAATCTGAGAATGAACTCTCGGGGTGAAAATAATCGGATGATAGTAATAAAAGTGAAAGACGAGCGGTGCCATCTAATCGTTTGAAAAGTGAATTTCAATATTTAGACATATACCTACAACTGCCAACAGATGTATTGTATTTTTCGTAGAAAGAGAAGAGATGCCATTTAATCGGCTCGCACGCTGCGTTGACGATTATTAAAATGTGTACTTGACAGTTTAGATGCATAAAAACGATTCAGACAAAGAATCCAACAAGGTAACAAACCGATTTAGTAAATCTGGGAAATAAACGTGGCTTATGTGACAAATAATAATAATTTTTTATTAGTTGTGTACAACGATGTTGAGAATCTAAGTGAGAGTTTGCGAAAGATTAGGTACTTTTTTTTTTAAATAATTAAAATTATTAAATAAATTCTCTTCAAATGTATGAACGGTAATAACTATTGTTTTGTACGAATATTATCAGTTTTATGTAAAATACTTAAAATCCCAATTCTGTTCAACATTTACTTCAAACTTTTTTTTTTAGGTTTAATTTAAATTATTATTTATTTTGTGTAAATAATAGTTCGATGTTAAATAGGTGTTCAATAATGATTGTTAACTTTACCATAGGAGTATCATTTAAAATGACTATTTGCGAATACAGTAATTTTTGTTGTTATTTTGGAGTTAAAAGAAGATCAAACTAGTTTTTTACCATTTTTACGTGGGGATATAATCATTTTTGTTTTGAATGGTAGGCACATAGTATATTTACATTCATTTTTGTCCATCAGTTGATAATATATTTTTACAAGTCAACTTTTTGCTTTATAAAGGCTAAAATATAAATATTGAATATTTATGTACAATATAATAGAAACCATTTTGTATTTGATTATTTTTGTGACACTTGTAATTGTAATTACTAATTTTTAATGAAATACTCAAAAAAAAGTTTTTAAAATTTTCGGTTCCAATACAACATGCTTATCATTTCTGATCCTGGAATGTATTGTTTAATATACTTCTGCTGTCGTCGCAAATGTTGTTGCACACAATTTAAAAATTGAATTGTTAAATAAATTATGTTAAATAGATCAATTATTATTATCAGAGTTTTAAAATACGCATAGTCTTCTCATCATAAAATTATTTAAGAAAATAATTTCAAAACGAATTTTGATTGATTTAAATGTATACCAATCCTAGAATACAATAATTTTTTTTATTTAGGAACTACTTAGACGAAAAATGATCAGTTAATAATGTAAATTAACTTTCCAACACTAAATTCTAGTAACGATACAACTTATATTATGTCAATACACATTATAACAGTATTTATTTATTAATTATAAGAGTGTCAGAACAAACTAAATTTAAGTGCCACGATCGCATTATTTAAAGTATGAGGTACAGTTATAGACAAATACCTAATTATACATACTTGAGATATTATTCGCTAATATTTCTTACTTAAAATTGAATAAAATACCAAATAATATTAATTATATTTACTTATTGATATCTTTCATAACTTTTTCAGTGTTTAAAATTAAATATATCGTATTTAACAATTTAATAGGTAACGTGTTTTAATCACTACACATTTATTTCTAATGTTATATTTTTACGGTCAGACGTAATTTTAAGTCAAACGAAGGGATAAAATTGTAAATTGCACCTTTCATTTTTTTTTTATCTTATTTAGTCGTACAGGTTATTTCACATAAATTAAATAACAATTTTGTACGTGAACCAATCTACCAATAAAATCTGGGTGTCAATTTAAAAGTTGGTTTTCTAAAACAGTTATCTACCTACAAACGTTTTATAAATCGTAGAATTATTACTACTAAACGTTTTATATTTTTTTGAACTACTTGAAATACAGTTGTGGAGAAAATAGTGTTTATTATTATGGGTGCACCTAGAGTAATTTTACTTGAGACTAGAGGTGTGGATTTTACTTGTAAATTTACCTTGATGGCTTTATATTATTATTAGGTATATCATTTAATAACTATATAATATTTTATTTCTGAGGCGTAACTTAAGGCAACTTAGGTCTTCAAAAATAAAATTTTAGTTGTGTTTACAACCTCATTTTAAAGTTTCTTTTGTCTTACAATTGTAATACTGTATTTTTATTTGTGCCAACCTATAGTTATTGTACCATGCACAAACCTAAAGTTTTTGTTGGTATAAAATCATTTAAAATAAAAGGTCACTTGATTATTAAAATGGTAAAAAAAGTTTACTAGGTAGAAAAAAACTTTGATAAAATTAACATATATTTTACGCCTTACTGAATTTCTGGGCATACGTTTCTGTTTGAGACAAATCATTTTCTAAGAATATATTTTTAGTAAGAGTATTGTATTTAATGTCTGAACAATCATACTTATAGAATTTTTGATACTATGAACTATATTTAGTAAAATTATATCAAAATTAATCTACATAACAAAGAACTACAAAAACAAGTATGCCAAATTTAGTAATAAATTGCAATTAATTTTAATTCCCATCATTACCCATTGTAAAATATAAAGTAGAACTTATGTAAATATGTAATCAATCATTTTACATCTTATCGCAAGCCTATAGAACACACGTCTAAGCTTTTAAAATTTTTAAACGACTTTCGTAATGTTTTTTGATTTATTATTACATATATTTGATTTAATGCGACTTAAGCGTTCTAATATAAATTATAATGAAGTTACAAAAGTACCTACTAAAAAAAAAGTAGCATAAAGAATAGTGTACTAGCAAACTTAGCACATACAAATATTCACTTTTGTATTTCAGATACCTATGTGGTGTGTAGTAAAAATGAATAACATTTAAATTCAAACAAACATACTACCTAATTCATCACCTACTTAAAATAATATTTGAAAAATGTATAAGTTTTATGAGGGATCAGTGTACACTATCCTGCGATAACAAGGTACTGAGAACAATTATACTGGAATAAGTTTATTTTATTTTTGAGAAATTTTGAAACTTCTAAAATTAATATTTAATATATACGAGTATATAGAAATAAAATATTTTATAAATATACATGGAGTTAAAAAAATCGTATATTGGTCTTACAATTCTACATTTTCCTTTTATTTGAAAATGTGTGTCAATGACATTTTTATGACACAGCGTCATAAAATTTTTTTTCTCAAATAAGGATATTAAATTGTTGTCTGCAGCAAACATAATCGATAACTTGGCGGTAAATATAAGTTATGTTACATAAATCGTTGCAGTCAAGAAGTAATAACCTCTTAATAACTACGGGCATTCTATTTATTTTTTTTTTTTTACCAAATCCAACGTGTTGGTAAAACAACAAATATTGAAACGATAATTTTTCGAATGTCTTTAAAAATTTCTAAAACGCAAATTCCAACTTACATCACTATAGTTTAAATGAATTGAAAAAAAAAAACACAATTCTACACAACACATAACGTATTGTGTTTATATGTCGTACGTACGCTTTAAAAGCGCGCGACTAAAAGCAATTTTCACAGTAAAAACCTGTTCCTGTGCCAGCAGAATGCATTCCTTTGCCGAATTCTTTCTCAAAAATCGTTCGGACAAAAACACAGTGCCGCAAAAACCTTTCCAATAATTTTAACGGTTTGGCTCCGCAGCCAAAATATTATACCGACGCAATAAAGTTATTTTGTCGTTACGGTACCGCGGGTTCGACGCCACCGATTTAATTTGTTTTCCTTCATTTGTTGTACAAACGGTCGGGAAACTCGGTTCGACATGAGCGGTCACGTTTAGTCGTTCGTCTAAATTACACGTACGTTCATGAGTTTGGTACTTCACTGAACGCGATTGGAATCAAGTGAAATATATTATATGCAATTGTAATTAAGTTAAATCGGATAATTAATGCGTACCTACGGTATTATATCGATCGATGAGAATTGAATAATATTATTTTAAATAGAAATAATATTATTCGCGTTCCACGTACCTACAGTTAATGATTGAATAACCAACTAACCAACCGAATGTGAAAGACGCAAAACAAAAATAATGACATAGTATCAAGTAGAAAATGACAATAAATGCAGTGCTTGTACTGCATACATTTCCATGTTTTTACGGTATAATAATATGTAGGTACATTAAAAAAATAATGATGAATTCTCGTAAATAATTAAATAATATTGATTCCTTTGTCACGTTCAATTGGTACCATAATTTGGTATTCACTATTCGTCTGTGTTTTTCCATCGGCGAACATTTTTTAAGATATTCCACCGTGTCACCGTGGCCCCTGTGAAGCAGGCACGAATTCTTTCGTGCGTATAATCTAATAAAGAAAACGTACTATTTCTATCCATTAATCAATCTATATGAAAAATGCGCGTTTATAATGTGATAAAAAATTTAATTCGAATCTCGGTATTCAAATAAGTATACATACATACATACATGATTGGTTTTATAATAGGTACTTAAATATATATTTAGTTAATTTTGTACATGGTAAAAGCTTATTGATTAGTTTTTTTTTTTTTTTTTTAAGTATTCACAACAAATTTATATTAATTTGTAATTTCATAGTAATTTCTATGCGGCCACTGCCAATAGCAATAATGAATAAATATCTGATGATCCTGATTTTGGAAATGCTCAAGGATTTATAACTAATTGAACTAACCAGAGTGAATATTAAATCATAATTTTTTCACTATGCTGTTCGCAAATTCAGAGTAATTTGTAATGTAAAAATTAAATACTTTTTTAAACAAACTGCCATTTTTAATCCTTTTTTTTTTTTTTGTTTCTTATTTAAAAACGAGAACGTCAACACTTCCAAAAATGTTTTAAATTACCTACTCAAAATTTTCACACATGGTTAAAAAAGTTTAATGCGTTTCTATTTTAAATTTTAACGGTACCAAAACCATAGTATAATAAAATATAATATAAAAAGACATTCTTACACGCGGTTGAAAATATTTGATAACTGATTAAATTATTATTTTTAAACATTTTATACATTGATATTATTATTTCGGTATTTTCGTTCTGTTATTTTTATGGTGTTCACTTTTTCAAATGTGATTGAAACTAATTTTAAATAAAATTAGTGGAATGGATAGAGTTCAAACGTTATAAAACTTTCCGAGCAAATAGACCGTATTTGAGCTAAAACAATTACCTACTCCACCAGTGAGATTGTTTGATTATATTTTGTGTTCTATAAAATATGATAAATATTGAATAATATGTATTACTAAACTCATTTTATTTTACCGATTTTCAATTATAATTAAAATGAGTTTGTTGATATGCTTATGAAAACTATACATATCTATACATATTATTGTATGTATTCGTATGATATATTGTGTATAAAATACGATAAAATAACCAATTTTAAATTATAATTTTAATATTATCAGCTATATAATACGAGTATGTAGGTAGGTACTTACAACAAAGTACTCAAACACTATTAGAATATGTATTCCGGTACATCAGTTATGTCACCACAAGTATACTCACGTGTTGTAACGATAACCTCACAGATTTAACAGAATGTTTTTAACTATCGACACAAACATATGTGGAATTTTGGGGTGGTTAATAGTTTCTTAATCCCACCAACTTTTTAAAAAACGTACAGAATAACCTATCCCGGTGCGGGGTTAATACAAATTAACCCCCCCCCCCCACCCATCAAATAATTTAAATTTCAGCTCTTCGAATTGCGCTTATTTGAACACAAATAACGCAACGAACGAACGGAAATAAAAAAAGTGAAC
The DNA here is from genome assembly GCA_017140985.1 of Hormaphis cornu. NCBI lineage: Eukaryota > Metazoa > Arthropoda > Insecta > Hemiptera > Hormaphididae > Hormaphis > Hormaphis cornu. The sequence continues at coordinate 37,710,989 of CM029357.1, read as the reverse complement.
CGTTTTTGTTTTCTATGCACACAGGGTGTTGAAGTTTTTGCAAACCCTCCGCGTGGTCCAGAACAACGAACCGATCAGGGACAAACTGAAGTTGTACCGAGAGGCGTACAGTTACGGTGCCGAGACGGGACTGGGTTTGGGCGACGGCGAAGAGAACCTCGTGAATTCCGTGTGCTCGGAGATCAGATATCCGTGTCGAAGCACTCAGAAGTCGCTGCAGAGGAGTACCAGGGCTCTAGTGGACTACGCCGAATTCTAATCCGTCCGGCACGCGCGCGAATACGGTTATTTTGTACATACCGCAGTATTATTATTTTTACGATTATTATTACCATCATAATTTATATTTACGAATGTCTAGAGAGTAGCGTTTGGAAAAAAAAAAAAAAAAACACTCGTGCCAAAGATCTTTATTTCTTCAGAAAAGTCGAAACGCTTCTGCGGTTCGAAGTATTAGTATAATCAGTACGGCGTGTTTCGTTCATTTTTTTAAAATTTATTTTACACAACACAAACCCATAAAACACGATAATATGGTTCGCCTGTAATCTATTTATTTATTTAAACATATACATTAATTTACGTTTTGTGTACGCGTATTTAGGATTAATACTATATAACGAGATTTACATCTACAATACATACAATATATACCAATTATTTTTTTATTTACTTTTAGACTGTCGTTAAATTTTGTTACCTTCGACGTTTTATACTTCCCTTCTTTTTGTGCACTTCAATTTTTGAAAAAGAAAACTCTAGCGTCATTTGTCTCCGCGGAAATGATTGGAAAAATAGCCTGTCTGGTCAGAAAGTGACGTGTGGACGAGGTCGAGATAAAAAATGAGAGAGAAAAATCAGGAAAACGATGCGATTCCCTCGCCGCAGTTTCCGATCGAAATTATTCATCGTTTGGCAGGTGTCGTCGGCGAACAGCAAGTAGCGCTGGGTGAAGCGGCGTTACTTTCATGGTGATTATTACTCGGATAAATCTTTGTGGTTTTTTACTTGACACGTTTAAGAACGTTGTCTAAGTAATATTTGAGTGATGTATAAGTATACATTTGACTAGCTACTGTCTAAAATACCATTCGCTACCTAATATTATATTATTATCTTGACGACTGCTTGCCATTTCGTCTGCAATAAGACAGCTGGAGAATACAATAGCGACAATATTGTAAAAGTTCGCTGCCTCATATTTTAAAAAAATAGACTCAAACTAAGGCACTGCAAATGCCGTAAAGAAGTAGCGCTGAATACTTACATGTAACTGTTACGAAGTTTTTCAAATTGTTTCTGAAAGCTTCATTACATATTATTTTGTTGCCATTAGAAATTTTGATTATATATTATTATTCTTAAAACCCTTTTGGTATTTCATATGGGTTTTTTTTTCTGTAGAATAATCGTATAAAAATAAATAATACGTTAAAAAGGAGAGCTGCTCTAACGTTAATCCTTATTTTATGCCGATAAGTTGAACACTCATTTTACAAAGAAATGTTGAATGATTCAAACGACCGTTTTACTCAATCATTACTTGATAACTTAATACGGTAATTTATTCTGATTTTTGAAATTATTTGTTTGAAAAAAATATGATAACCTTTAAAATGTTATCAAAGTTATTTTACTTGAAAAAAATAATTGATCTGTACTCAATATGAATCTACATAAATATCTATACGTATGAAATCAAGGATTAAAAAGAACGCCTACTACAAATAAACACAAATAGTTGTTTACAACTGTCTGTTTCCATTATTATAATACAATAATATTTTGCCTTCTACAAAATGTATGTATTGATGAATTTCATAAGAAGACATATTTTATAATAAATATATATGTAGGTAAGTATGGGTTTTAGTTTTCAAGTGATAATTTTTAATAAAATTGCAGCCAAAAATTTATGGTACAATTAGGAAAAATGTAAAATAGTAATATTTTAATATGGTGAACCAGTGATTTCTGGTGTTTATTAAGTTCAGATTATTTGTATTGACTACGATCATCATAAGTAAGTGTTGTTATTAGTTATTATATTGTGCTAAAAAGACTATACAAATTCGTTGGTAATGTAACAAACGCAATAAAAAAAATTAAATTAAATTAAAAAAACATCATTGTACGAGTAGAAACAATACATTCATGGTTACGCTCAGAATCTAAAGAAAAGAATAAATTCTAGGTTGGTTGGAGCTTGGTGGAATATAGAGACTTAATTTTGGGTGAATCGACGAGCTCAGTGAGAACCAACAAATTTTAAATTTTAGAATTTGATATTTGAATTTTATTTAAACTAACATTTTAAATTTATCTATTGGAAGAATTAGTCAAAATATTAAGGAATTAATTACAAATAACATTTGTAAGTTAGATTAACCTATCTTAACGTCATGATGTGTAAACATTTTAAGTTATTCGGAAATATTTTTAAATTTTTTCATTATAGCCAAAAAAACTAATCCAAAACTAAAAAAAAAAAAATAATTTGAATAAAGTACTGCTAATAGAAAAGTTCCAAGTTTTTTGTAGTATCGATATCGTTAAGTTCGGAGCCCTCCTTCTATTCAAAAAGTTTATCACAGAAAAGAAAATTCCCATTAGTTTGGCGCACGTTTTTGAAAATGTTTTGGTCTGTTTCGTAATGTGACATTTAACAGATTGGATCGCTCCTTGTTCCACGTTTGTACAAAAAATGAACGAAATCAAAGGAACCTATCGTTCCTATCTGAACCCGCTCATTCCGAGCACTGAATTTAATAATAATAATTACTGTATACGATGGGCGAAAACAAAAAATACGTCGTACAAAACCCTGCGTATTGTTTTCAAGTTGGAAATCGTAGCTTTCTCGCTTCGCTCGATGAAATTTAAAATCAAATCAATTTTTTATTGAAAACAAAATCACAATGATTTCCACACGACTGTACAACAACATTTACGCGTAATTGTCAACGTTTTCCGTGAGTTAAGAAAGACCGTTATTGTAATTCCGTAAGTATAAACATTATAATATATTGTTTCTGATATTTTAACGGTTAAAAGAAGCGTTTCATTAAAAACAACATAATACAACCGTAACGATTGTTATGTGTGTTCACCATCGTAATTTGTCGTTATTCCGTTGAAGATGTGCGCGCCTGTGAATCGCTCCGCCGACTTCACTCTCTCGCGGCGCGACGTCGGTCCACCGCGAATTCGACGTTCCTTTTCACATACGGTTAACCGATTTAATTCGATGGCAAACGAAAGAAAAACCATCGGAAACGATTTTTCATAATAAACATAATTTTCGCTCTAGATTTTCGCCAATTATTTAGCGGTCGCTCCCCCCGATCGTTTAGTGTACGTACCTATTGTCTTTGCAGTATGAAACGTCAACAGAAAATCGCTCGGATCCGTTGAACTTGTGCTGCCGACCCGTCGCAGTTCGCAAATCGTCGACGTACCGAGTGCACCGCGCAGGAGCAGCTGCAACGACATAATATTATAGTGACAAACTTTTGGCGTATCCGTGTGAGGTTTTTGGGTGAATCCATTCTTAGTTGCTGCAGAAAGGTTCTACGACTGACAAAAAGCCGATAGATGTGAGAAAATTTTGAATTTTTTCTCTTTTTTTTTAGTTTTATTCGGTTTAGAAGTGAAGTGTTGAAACTTACGATGCTACTTAGACTACTTAAGTCATTTTTTTTTACATTTGATTGTATCCCAGATAACAAAAGTATCATTATCAGTTACGTAGTTATACTTAGATGAAATAGTACAAAACATTTTTTTCTGTTCCCGAAACGAATTTTTCAATGGCAAAATGAATAAATATTCATTTTTTTTTTTTAGATTTTTCAATATATTCACCTAAAGTACCTAATTTCCCAAATTATATTTCGCTTTTGGTTCAAAATTCAAATCGGTGAAAAACCTTTGAATATTAGGTGATTTATATTTTACTGAGGATTTTGATTGGACAAAATCTACCAAAATCTTATCTTATAAACGGGAGATGGTTAAAAAAATCGTTTATCTATTTTTGATCCTTAATTGTTTTCGAGTAGTTAATTTTCATCTATACCTAGATACATTTTCTCCATATCTTATCTGAACTCTGATAAAGACGATGTCGTTTATTATATTTATGATTTTAATATTCCACGTTGTATAAATGTATTCCATGTAAAATGAACACTTTAATGTTCCTGGCGTACATGCTGCATCTGTTAACTAGAATAGTTAATATAAGCACTCGCGAAATGGGAAATGGAATTCTGAAATTTTGGAGGAGTTTATTCCTTTCGAATTTAACTTATTATGTATGTACATAGCCCGTAGGTACTAAAAAATTTAAATTGCTGTCTTTGAAGCTGAACGCACACGTGTGAAAAAAGTTCGATCTTGGTAGTAATTATTTTTGTAATTCAATTCGTAGCAAAGACAACGTATACTTACTTAAACGAAATAATAAAATTATTTTCTAGTAATGAAATTCATTGTTTAATGAACTAAACAAAGTAATTTGGGAGCTATTAGAATAGACCTTTTAAAAACATTATAGCATTTGATTTTCGCAGTTTTTGCACAATTTTAATTCATATCTATGTATCGACAGGTAAAAATGCATAATTAAATTAACCGATATGAATAATATAATGTATCTAATTCCTGTATTGAATACTGTTTCCACCAAACTGTACCAAACGAATTCACCTTGTTTGATTTATTTCTACGGATATTTAATATTTTATACAATGAATCATCAAAAAACCGATATTTTGTTTTGTGCTAATAGTTTAGTGCGTCTAAGCCGTAGTTTTGAAGTAATCTAAACTCCGTTTTGTAATAACTATATAAGTGCAGAATTCACTCGGAACAAGGGTGGTTCATCAAAACGTTCATAATTAACCTATGTAGATTTTCTAATATGTTTTACGATATTATCAACAATTTTATTCTGTCGAAATTGAGTCAAAATATTACATAATTGACGATCGATTCGTTTACAGGCGTTGTTAAACTGTTCTAGAAAATTTTCAAAGTTCGAAAAAGCTCACCGCGAAATCGTCATTATTTGTCGAAATGGACGTTGCAATGCTAACGTGTACGGTTCTGACACTGACGTCGATCAGCGATTCCGTTCAACAGGTCGTCGGTGTGTCGACCGACGCCCCACAATCGAATAGAACTTCAAAAGAGCTTCAGGTCAAACCGAGAACCACACAGGAACCAGCAGAATTCAAAACCACCGGTCGAAAGTCCACGACGGACGATTACAATACATTTTCCTCCTTCACGTCCGATATCATTATCGAGACCTCGTCGCCACCGGCCCCTGCGGCCAGTTCCAAGCAGCTGCACCCGTCGCTGACGACCAGCACGCCACCGTTCATTACCCGTGGCAGATACATCAGGAATCCGTTTTACTTCAGCAAAGACGACCAGGAAGTGGAGTTCGATGACGACCAACAGGCCGAATTGCTGTTAAACGCCGGAATGCCCAAATGGAACAGGTGTGTTACGTTTCTACGTAGATATAGGATTGAAAAGGTTTTTTAGTGTTTTTTAGTAAATGATAAGTGATGACGAAATTATTTAACGTTTAAATTTGCATCTTATATGTATGCAGGTCCGGGTTTGAACTTTTGGATGCTAGGAGCAAATTTTTTTTTTTTTTTGAGAACCCTAACAGTAAAAACACCCAAAATCTAAATAGTTAAGGGAAAAAAATTAGAAACTCGGCAGCAGCTTTCCCTATTAAATTTAAAGAATGGGCAACGCAATTGATATAAATACAAATCAATATTGATATTTTGAGTTTGATATTTTTTTTTCATACATTTTTAAACTGAAAGTAAAAGGTTTAAAATTTGTTTATGATATACGGCATGCCCTCTAAACATTTTCCGTCCGGGACAGGTGCCCTTAAAATCCTCCGTGAAATCCGGCCCTAAGTACACGCATAAAAAATGTAAAGTTATTTTCTCATCGGTATGAAAAAACAATAATCTCTCGACTTATAAAAAGTTATTGAAAAACCAGCATTCAAGTATTCAAAATAAATTATCCCTAACATTTTCAAAAGGAAAAATTAAAAAAAAAAAATGCACCTATCGGGATTCTCGATGACTCGTTTTCAAAATCGTATCAACTGCTAATTAATCGGGAGATGTTCGGTGTTGCCAGCAGGTACAACAATAATCACAGGCAGTTGAACAAATACGGTCCCACGCCCATCGAAGCGGACATCACCGTGGACGAGGACGGATCTACGGGTTACGGGAGCACTTACGACTTTGGCGGCGGCGGTGGAATAGGTTCCTCGGGTTACGGGGACACGGGAAGCTACAGGAATCCGGGAAGCGGGTGGATGAGTGCGGTCGGCGACAGTATGACGGGATGGTACAGCGAACCGATCGCGCAGCCGTCGCGGCCGGTGCCGATCATCGCGGAAATCCGTCAGCCGAGCGCCAGTCATAAGATGTCCGTCGACATTCACAAGATCGGCCTGCTGGCGCTGATCAAGATCGCGGCGGCAAAGCTGAAAGCGCTCGGTTTCATCAAAGCGATGCTGCTCGTGTTGTTCAAGATCAAACTGCTCATCCTGGTCTTGACGGTCAAGTTGTTGGCCGTAGCCAAGGCGCTCAAGTTGGCCGTGATGCTGCCCGCTCTCCTCTCGTTGCTCACCGTGCCCATGTTCCTCTCGCGGCTTTTCAAACTCAACTCGCTGCTCAACCAACCGGTGTTGGTCCCGAACAACTTTGGCACTGGCACCGGCACCGGCGGAGTGAACGGCGGTACGGGTGACGAGGACTCGACGAAAGTGAACCGGAGGAGCAGCCTAGACTCGGCCCATAGCTGGTTGGATCCTGGAATGGCCTACTTCAGACATGTAATCAAGTCGGAAAAGTGCATCGAAAGGATATCGTGTCGTATGGCCGGAGCAGATCAACCGAGTTCTACGCTCATCTGGTTGAATTGGTGAGCCGTTTTGTTCGATAATCAATGAATAAAATAAAAGACAATATAATCAGCTCTAATGTACTTGATGCTACTTGATGCTATACCACCCATATTAGGTACATTTGGTATTATTATTACAATATTGATTATATTGTCTTTATCGATATTATAAAATGAGGGGAAATTTGTATGTTGGAAATAATCTCTAGAGCTACTAAACCGATTCTAAAATTATTTTACCGATAAAAAGTTTCACTATCCCTGATTATTATGGTCTATTTTATACATAAATGTCAACCTTTATAAGAGAGTATATTTCTGGATGGGACGATAAAATTGTAGGTATAAAATTCAGTAGATGTAATAGGAGCAGTTCAAGCCGAACTTTGTGCAAAAACAACTTAAATATAGGAGGAGTTAGACAACCCTAACACCCTTGGAGGGAATGTAACAATATAAGTGAGTGTTACGTAAAAATTATCGGAAAATGACTAAGTCGGTAAGTCAAAAGCGTAGTCGCAGACTTATGTGGCGGCAGTACTGATACTGTCAATCACCACTCACGCCCCTAAAAGTGAGAAAAAAGGGGTTGATGTGTGTTACAACGGTTCAAAAATAAATAATTGATATTAGTGAACTCTGAAACTACTTTAACTTAAAATTTTACGTTTTTAAATTCGGCAAGATCCACAAAGTGATGTAGACTATTTTATGTAACAAATTTTTCAGAGTCTATTCACTAAAGAGGTGGTAGAAGTGAAATGGTATTTGCTTGGTCAGAAATAATTTTTTTTAAATATCCAACATAAAAATAATTTTTACCAATTGCCTATCATAAAGTTAATTATTATTGGTTATCTTAAATATTCCATTGTTATCTAGGTTATGACACCCACTGAAAATGTATACAAAGTAATACCCAATAATTTTTCAAAAAAGTGTTTGTATAAAAGTAAAATGTTAGATTTATTACAATTCTATAATAGTGGACAAGTAAACATTTAATACGGGTTTTTTTTTTTTTTTAAACAATTATTTGGTTGTATAGAAAATTATTCAAAAATATTATATCTCTACCTAGAATTAATATGCTTCCTTTATATTTTGCTGATTACAGGTTAGCATCACCTATATCAAAATACATTCCCAGCAAGAAAATAAGAACTTTTGTGTCGACGTTCACAGAAGTAACGAATTACCGTTTGGATAATTTATATAGTAGCTTGTTACCTACAAATTGGGCAAATTGGTGTAACGAGCATTATTCATGCGACAATAAAGCTAAAAACAAAGTTTAAAAGTCCTTGGAATAAAAATATACTTTTAATAATTATTTATTTATTTATTTTTATTTATTATTTTTGATTCTTCATATTTATTTATTAAGTTTTATACTGATTTAATTTATTAAGTAGGTACTTTTATGTAAATTTGTTTTCGTACATGGTATTTTAAAAATGTTCTACATTTAAAAAAAATTAAATTATTTTATGCTTTGTGGTTGTATTAAAACTCTGAAAAATTAAATCGTAAGAAGTATTGCTTTGTTATATTTAATCAATGTATAACCTAATCTTAGTTATATTTTATAAACTACACTAAATAAAGTTATTTGTTGTACCATTATCTCAATAAAAGTGTAAATAATCTTTAATATTTGGTGCATGTATCGAAAATTCACAGCTGTATTTATCTAAATGTCTTTGTAGGTTTTCATACCTATCGGTATTTGATTTTCAATAAAATATTGGTGTAAACATAGTATTCTATCTGAAAATATTAAATTTTGAAAAAATCATGTATTTTAATTTTAACCTATTTCACTATTAATTTTAAATCGAAAGACGATTATTTATTAATGTGTTTGCTGCTATCATATTATAATTTGTAATTTTAGGTTGAACAAGATATTTTGATAAGATTACTTTTTTTTTTATCAAGATAATATTATCTTATTTAATAATTATCGGATTATATGGAAAAGGTAATTAATAATGATCTGAAAAGGTTTAATATTTACCTATCTTTAACTATATTGCTTGTATAAAAAACTGTTTTATATACATACTACAGGTACTTATGGGTAATTAATTGAAATATTGATTGTTTTTAAAAGATTTCATAATATACTAGTTAGAAGTTTTCTGTAATTTAATTACCTGCAGTCCATAGTGTTTGATTGAAAATGCAATAATTGATAAACTAGTTTTAATAATAATGATATTCTTATACAGGTAATGGTACACTAGTTTTCAAAATAGAACCGAAAAAACTAGTCTTATATTATGTTGGTTTTTACTACTTTGAATTAAATAAAAAAAATTTTAAAGGCTTCGATAATAAGTCAAACTATAATTTTTTAATAATGCAAATCATCAATTGTAAACTACGTGAGAACGAAAATTCTAAACGATTTCAGTGAATCATATTTAAGTATTTTTTAGTTTTAAAATTCTATATTATTTAGCTACAGAAAAGTCATATTTGTGTGACAATTTTATCACGTTTGTGCATCGTTCTAATTATATGACCAAAATTTCAATTAATTTGTTCAGATTTTTAAGTATTATTGTTGCAAAAAAAAAAAAAAAAAGAATAAAAAGAACAAAATAGTATTGTGTAAACATGAACAAAAATAATGAAAACTATTTCTAAAATGTTTAATTAACTATAGGAAAGCTATTTAGCTAACATTACCCATCTAATCAATACCTATCATGTGCGTTTTCACAACATATTTTCCCTCCATTTTAATCGTTTATGTGTAAAATTTTGGAATATACTTCTTATGTAAGGCTTATGTTATAAATGAAACTATTGTTCAAACTTTAATTTTTAATTTTATTTGTGTTTATAATGCTTTGGTCTCGTAAGAACAACAATTATTTTAATTTCAATCATGATCGTGAACCTAAACTTTGGCATTTATGTTTGATTATTTGAAATGTAATAAATTGTATACTATTTAATTCGGTCAACTACTTTCTTTTATATATATTTATATTTTTTTTTTTCATGTTGAATAGCTGAAACATTTTTCATCATACTCACAGCTTTATTTATTATTTGCATTTGTTATTATACTATAATCTTAATTTTAAGTTAAGTAAATCTTAAGTTAGTTATTTTATAAGATATTCTTTGTACCAACTGCATTCTTTAGCTTTCGGGCGTCAAATAAATAAATAGTTTTAACGCTTACCGGCTTACATAACAATACCGTTATATTTTGAAAATTACTGTAAAATGTGCAGTTATTTGCATTGTCAAGTATTTATGCTAAGTTTTAAAAAAATCTCCCTAAGGGGTTGGATGTTTGAAAATCTTTTTTATGCTCGACTACATTATGTATGGCACTTATCTGTACGAGAGTTCAAGCTTATAAGTTCAGTGGTTTGGACTGTGCACAGATAATATGTCGCAATCAGCATTAATACGTGGTTGAACTTTTATTAAAGTTTTGAGTTTTATAACTAAACATTTTAGAATTTATCAAACAATAACTCCTCAAATAAACAATACAAACAACATCAAAATTTTATTAAAAAATTATTTTTTTACTTTTAATTTCAAATTATCGATTTGATGACTTTTTAGAAATGTTAAAATCAATTTTGGATCTCGACTCAAAAAAACTAAATTTTTAACATTAAATCATTACCATCTTTGTGATAAATTACTTAATCAAACATTGTAGATAACTGTTTAACCGTTTTAAAAAACGATTTAAACAATATACTAGACTAAAAAAATTCTAAAATTACATACAACCTTTAAAATAGTCTGCTAATCAATACTTATTGAGATATCTGGATAGTTAAATAAAGCATTATTATTCATTTTTATTTTAAATGATTGTCACATATTTTTGTTAAACTAATTAATTTGAATTTATTATTTTTTTTTTTTTTTTTTTGTAAATTATACTAATGTCAAAACGTGTATAATTCAATGATAGGTAATACTAAAATAACTATTTTTTGTTTACCTGCTAAAACCAAATTTATCAAACTAATTATACTTAATAAAAGTTTGTAAGAAAAATTATTTATAAAATATTATACCAAACTGATTAAATCCCTTGTACAATGAAAATTTAAGTGAGATGAAATGTTTAAACAAATTCGCTTAAAACTGCTGTATAAAACGTTTGAAGTGGATACATACATTATACGCACATCTTAAATGAATACTTACCAAAAAGTGTTTTCAAATCGAAACTATGATAGTTTCAAATTGGATAGTTTAAGCGTGCCATTCCATATGATAATAATTATAACACTGTTGGATGAAATGAATACAGATTTTGGAAACACACATGATATTATAAAAATTGGCAATATTTATAAACATTTGTAATATTTCACAAATCAAATATTTAAACAAATCGCTATGCCATGATAACAAAAATGATTGACTTAATTATTAACTATGAGATGCAGGTAAATCTTAAGTGAAATAATATAGTATCCATAAGCGTAACTTGGGCATTTATCTTGGAGGAGGAGTTGGGGGGCAAACTGTAGGTGTAATCTTTAATAACGAAAAATGTCACGCATAATTATCATAGGGGTATCACAGTGATAAAGGATGAAACCGAAAATGCGTACAATATGTTTTTAGCAAGGTGAATTCCACTTTGGTTTTCAGTTTTGACTCTTGTTCAACTTTTAGCATTTTATTTTTGTTAAGAAAAATTAAATTATCTTACACAAGATGCTGGGCAATTACATGACAATTGGTTTTTTTTCGTAGCAAAAAAGTTCAATATAGTGTATCAAAATGGTAAGAGGGACATCGGCCTTTAAAATGTCTTCTGGGGGCATTTAACGTCCATTTTGACGCGTACGATTGTATCAATACGTAGAAATGGTTACGAATCGTCCAATAATAATTGTTTTATCGGAATTTCATTTAAAATCGTAAACGTTTTCGTTGAAAACGGGAAAACGGGCGCTAACTATATGTGATTATATTTAGGTGATGTCTGCTAACTATAAACTGTTGAACACTAGTCGTTTACTCGTCGCAATAAAAAAAAAAAAATGAATGTTTTTGCGATATTTCGACGGACGTCACGCAATGAGAGTAGGTTCGACGTCTTCCCCATCGGTTATTATTATATTATAGCCTATAGGTGCCAGTCGTATACACAACATGGCAATATAATAATAATAACAACAACAATAATAATGTACTATTCGATTCCTCTTTCCACACCGCCAATTAACCTCAGACCTCACGTCTCCTCCTACCGACTGACTGTCTGTCGGCGGTAATTGCAGATTCCTTTTTGAATATAATATATTATTTTGTCGTCAACGGCAAAACTTAACCGCAGCGTTCATTCGTATCCGACCGCCGCGACCGTAAACGGTGACGACGAACAGTTGTAGTAAAAAAAAATTGCCCAATTTGCGACACAATTTTTATCGGGCTTACACCTATACCTACCGGTCGGCTAAAATCGGCGACAAAGGACCGTAGTTCCAAACAAGGGATTCGCGTGTAACCTTTTTGGTCGTTCCCGTTCGAGAAAAGGATTTCTTTCGGCATTCTTGCCGATGACTCAGAAGACCTCTTCGGGATCAAACTGAAATGGTAAGTGCGGCCTACAGTATAGAGGTACTCACGGTAATCTGAATTCGTAGATTCAGTTATTTAACGTGATTCTTTTCTTTGAGCTGTTGCAATTACCAAACACGGTAGGCACGGGGCACGGAATAAGTTTCAGAAAGTCCGTAGATGTTATCTTCAGTTATGTAGATTTATACCTTAAAAGATATTTTACTTGATGTCAAAAATAATATCAAGTGTTTTGGACACTTTTCATAGCAAAAATGTGTTTTAAATGTATATTGCGAAATGCTACTTATCACGATGAAGTCGATTGGCGAAGAGTATGAGATGCTAAACTGTTGATAAATATATTGCAAATGCTTATTACACTATGATAACATAAAGATTGTAAAAATTGTATTCAATTCAATTATAATATAACACAAACATAAAAAAAAAAAAATCCATTACCGTGTAAAAATTATCGTAATACTCTATGTTTTCCAGCTCGTATTGAATCTTTAGATTGTAATACGGAAAATTTAAATTAGTATGACATTTAAGCTCAAAAACATAACATTTAAAAAAGTTGTATGATTAGTCTAAAATTGGTTAGAAAACTTAGGAAATTCACACTAAACATATTTCCGGGTACGCAAATAACCTCAAATTTCAATGTGGTTTTGGAACCTTTAAAAATCTTTCCATATCTAATAGATGTCAGTGTCAAAGTACGCGAAACCTGTTTTTTTCTCCAAAATAATTTCGTTTCATAATTTTGAAGTCAAAACCATGGGCGCAAATTCAAAGTACTGCAAACGTTGGGGAACCTAGGGTGAAAACCGTTTCCTAAAACAATTCTATTTAACACCTTAGAATAAAAAATAAAAATAAATATAAGTTAAGTTGTTTGAAGAGCACTCATTTGCTATGTTTTTAGTGTCTATAATCTACCATAGGTGAACAATCTACTCGTAGCCTGTAGATATCTTAATTATTTTTATTTAATTAATGTTGAAAATTCAAAAAACCGTTTACAATATTGAATTGTTTACGGTTACGTTAATGAAAAACTGTCTTGTTTAAACGAACTGCCGGCTTCAGTTTTTGTTTTGAGACCGGTTTTTCTGTTTCCAAAGTTTCGGGAAAAGTTCCGGTTTCTAAAAGTTTTAAAAACCTGGTATGATTAAAACTAACCGTTTTTATTTTTAAGCCGGTTTGCATTCCTACATATTTCCATACTCAAGTTCATAAGTTTTAAATTTTTACTTTGATTATAAATTGCGAATAAATTAATGACACAATGAAATTGTTTAAAAACTCGTTTGTCATTTTGATTACAAATTGTATAAATTTTTTTTTTTTTGTACTTTTTGACTAGGTGATTTGTATAATTTGTATACCATGGAAGGTATACGATGCATATTTTCTATGTTATAAAAGCGGACCACCTAGGAGAAGCCGCCTTTTTCATTCCGTTTTGATAATATTATACTTACCGTATCTAAGTTCGTTTAATCGTTTTCGGTGGTGGTTTCAGCTAATGCTCCACGCTGTTGATATAAATGTTTTTATACTGATCATAACATCATGGATAAAATAGTTTCACATTGATTTTTTCACGAGGGGAATCAAGATGGCGAAATTCAAGTTGGACCATTTTTTTTTTAACTACGCGCTATTCGTGTACCTATATAGTTCAATGGCGGTACCCCTCATGTAAAAAAAAAGGAAGAAAAAAACATTTATTAAATAAGTTTGATGATCGTCGATATCAGTAATTATAGTACTATTACACATCTAGTTCCAGAATAACCAGCAATGTTTGCTTTTCATCCATTTTATTACAAAGTCTTTTAAAATATCATAAATAAATATTAATTGGTATCCGTACTAATGGACGAGAGTGGCTGACGGTAAAAAATTATACGTATTGTTATACCTAGACGATTTCTACAAACGAACCCGACCCCATGTATGACCGAGTTTATATTATTACAGCCAACGGAGTCGTATAATAACTCGAACTACTGAACGACCAAACGTTGTTTTTTATTCGACTTGGATGTACAACACGAACGTGCCTATTGTTGTTAGCGTCGATCGTATTTGTGAGATTGTAAAATTATAACTTTTCTCCACATTTGCCCAGTTTTTACATTGCATTACACTATAGACAGCAGTACGAATTTCTAGTAAATATATACCATTTGGCAATATTTGTTCCCGCTCGTTTTCTACCAATTAAAAGAAACTAATGTTTTTGGTTAAGTACTAGAATAGAATATCGTAAAATAAGAATACTTAAGGATACGTAAGGGAATAAATGAGCACAAAGAGTTTTTTTTCGTTTTTAACTTATCTAACTCGCAAACCTTTCATTGGACGTCAAAATTTATGGCCTTAAGATGACATCGGTTTTAGTATAATTTGCACCGTGATTAAATATTTATGTTAATGGATTTTTGTCAATGGTACAAAGTAACCCAACATCACATTCAATTTCGCATCAACCACTGTTTACAAAAAAAACTTAAAATCAAAAAAAAAAAAAAATTGAAAAATCTTAAAAATTTCATTATTCTCACCTATCTATTGTACATTTTTATCATAATTATTAAAGTCACAGTGTTTGTTTAAAGTTAAAAAAACAAGAAAATTGACGCTAAATATTTTTATTTAACTATATTTTTTTAGTTTTTAACTCGATGATTTTATAGTTTTTTTTTTTCAATTGTAAATAAAGTTTCTGCTTTCATATTCTGATATAAAACCTATTTCAAAAAGTTGAGATTATCATTGATTTTACAATATTTAGAAGCTAATTCTTTAAAGTGACGTTATTAATTTTTTTTTTTTATCGACAATGACGTCCTTAATAACGTTTTGAAATCATCATTGGATTAAATTAACGATACGTTTGAAAAAAGTACCTACATTTGACACCCAATGTTCCGATACTCTATTCTTTTGATTACGTCTAGGCGCTGGTACATTTTTTGCGTTTTCACTAGTGTGAAAAAGAGAATAGATTTTTAAAACATACCCTCCTCCGATTAAGAAAAATTATATTTTTTACTACAAAAAAAATCGAAATTGTGACAATTTTATTGTATTGTACGAAACGGTATTTTTTTTTTTTTGAAATGAGATCCTACTCTTATTATAGAATTAGTATTGTGTTATTGTGTTGTTAAGCACTTTATTTCTAAAAATAAAACACTGGATTTGATACAGATCAAAATTGATGAGTGCAATTTCAAATGAAAATATGTAGTACTCGCGTAATTTTTAAGTATATATATATATATATATTTGTTTCCACTAAAATAATTCGTTTTGCAACATAAATCAAATTTTTTTTTTGTTGTGTGTCGAATTGTGTGGAATTTGAGGATTGGATCACGTGTTATATATATAATATGTTATTTTGAATCGACCTTCTTAGAACATATAGCCTGTGGAGCACGGTAAAAATTGCTGTGATTTCGTTCGGTGATTAATTAAAACAATATTTTTACGGCGAACACGCGTTAACAATGGTCGGACAATTTTCGTACGCCGCAGACTGTGTCGGCGGTGCTCGGAAAAAAGCGAAAACCTCATATAAAATTATATTATATTGTTGTCGTCTTGACGATTGACTGTGATAATCAAATTATAATTATTATTTTTATTCCCTCTTTCTCATTCCCTGCAATAGTCTTCATCACAGCTGTTTGTATGTAAAATTAATTCATAATTAGCCATCGTTAAATACCGGTAAAACTTATTACCATAAAAAAATGCAAACATTTTCACTTTACGCTATATGGAAAAATTATAAGTACCTACCACAGTGTTAGTGCTGAATATTTATAGGTACGAATGTTATAATAGCCTAATGAATGTATGTTTTTGTTTTATTTATTTGTTTTTTTAAAAGTTTCTATTGAACTTGATGTCATTATTTTTATATGGATAATTTTATTTGTACTATACCTGCTATAAGTTTTCACTAATATGGTTTCACCATGGAAGTTGTAATAATTATGTTGATAGTGTTCCAAACGCTTTGCTTAAATTATATTTTACAAAAATATTTTCAACAAACTTTTCCGCTTTAAATTTTGCAAAACCATTACTTATATATATATTTATTATTGATGCGTTTTAATATCGTGTTTTAACTTCATTAAAAGTTTACTTTGTATAAAGTATTTTATTGACACTAAAAGTTATTATAATGTGTTTGTGGATGGGTAAAATGAAATTATCAAACCGATTTTGATTTGTAAACAGATTTGAATTGAGAATTGATTTTTTCAACGTTATTTTGAAGTTAGAATTTTTATATTTGAATTTTGACAAAATCATAAGCTTATTTCCAAAATTTGTATTTCATATTATTTTCATAGTACATATATTCAAAAATACTAAAAAAAATAATTTATGTTTACCTACATAACTTTAATGCCAAGATAATCAGATCGGTACCTGACATACTACTCGTAAATAAAAAATTATTAATATCCATCTGCTTACATAATAAAATCTAGTTTAATCTAAGCGATTATAATATATTGTTGTGATGCGTGTTTTGTTATCTAAATCGTTGGGTTATTATTGTCTAAATCGAAAAGTTTTTAGTCCCCAGTGAAAATTAATCAAGAAAAAACAAATTTATATGTTCGGTTTATAAATCGTTTCTGTAATAAAATTTGTTTTTGAACAATTTATGTCCACAAAAAAATATGTTCAGGCCATTTCACTAATGTCTACTGCGAATGTTGATTGACCCCTTTGACTGTTCTATGATAAAATTTATTTGGCACATTTTATAATATTATGTCGTGCAAACTGCAAAGTTTGTTGGTTTGTTCATACGTTCATAAATATTTTAAGTAATCGAGTCAATGATTCGCGGGTGTCGCGAACATTTCGAATCCGGGCCAACGGGAAGCACGATACCGCGATACCATTAACAACCGCCGCTGACCAAAAAGCGTTTTTTGTCGGAACTATAAATAATATTAATAATATATGTCATACACCACCTCCATAATTGTGCTCGACTCGGATAAAAAATAGCGCGAGGACGTAGTCGAATGAAAAAATGAAATTTTTATTCATGTGCCTAAATGGACCAGTTTTTCTTAATGCGGAGATCACTTCAGAGTTTCACGAAACTTCAGTCATTTTTTTCAAAATTTTCAAGAAAATTACGCGAGAAAAATTGTTTGGAGTTGAAGAAAGTAGTTTGATTGCTTTTCAACAATTAAATGCTTTTCGGAATAGAAAGGGGTCGAAATAAACGAACAAGGGGCTCTTCACGTACCACCCTCAAATCAAGCGCAGCTTAACAGGGACGGCAACAAAGTTGGGTGGTCACTCTTAAGAGATATGCTCGCCATTTCTCGGTTCTCGCACCCCGGGTCTATATGTTGACATATAATTTTTAGATTCTGAGCGAAGCTATTGTTTTTACAATGATGTTTTTTTTTTTTTATGAACACTTTTTCTGGTAGACGGAGTGCTCCGATTTGTACACGAAATGCCACAAAAGAGTCAAGATGTTAGACTTAAATATATTTTGATTAAAACTTTTTTTGATATTTTTTTTCTGTGAACACTCTGACGTTCAATGGAAAAATGTCGTACCGCAAAAAATTGGAAAGTACCTCGTATAACATAACACAGAACACTAAGTATTGCACACAAAAAAAAAAAAAAAAGGAAGGAAGGAAAGAAAGGGAGTGAATTGAAGGTCGGTGAGAAGTTGTTTGGCGTAGCGATTACCTAAAAAAGTCGTATTTCAGGTATAAGAAGTTAAATAAAACTGATATTTGTTTGTTAAACTTGGTTTTTACCAGGACTTATGTTAGATGACTGAGCTCGTTCAGAATTTTTTTTTTTTTTTGAAAGCAATGCATTCCGGATATTAATTAATACGTTTGAACTAATTCCAAACTAGTGACCCTCCCAAAGCATAGTCACCACCCCGTCAGTCTATATCCACATGACCAGAGTGATTCCTGGTTTTCTATGGTAAATACAGGTTTAAGTGGCACTTGCTGACTAACGACACATTATCAGTCTTGTTAAGTATTTGGGTAAAAGTATTCTAATACATTTATTGGTAATGAATTCTTTTTTTAAATACTTTTATAATCCAAGTTTTTAAACAGTATTTTAAATACTTTTTTTTGTTATTTAATATTATTTTATCGAATACTTGATAAACAGTTTTTGATATTTTTTTCTTATTGGATTAATTACGTACAATAATTTAAGAGGACTTGAAGCGTCGATTTTTTTTCCCGTCTTTCACGTGTAAACGATTTGAATTTAGATGGTTTCAAACGTAAATAATTATTGATCTATTGACGTGAGAAGAATTCCGAAAACGGTCGTGTGAAACAAAAATCGAAAGGATCATTTTTATTTTTATTAATTTTTATTGGTTTATCAAGTATTTCAAATACTTTGAAGACAAAGTAATTGAGCAGAACTTCAAATACTTTTATAAACAAGTGTTTGAGTATTCACTCAAATCTTCTACTGCTGGGTTTAAAAGGCCTTTAAGGCCCATCGACGCAACGACATATTGTCTCCGTTCCTCTCTATTTTTTGCACATTCTTCTGCGTTCCTTACATTCAGAAGTTTCACGTCTCCATATTGGCCTAGGCCGTCCTCTGGGTCTCTTATAGTGTCAGGTCTCCCTTTATAGTTATTGGGCCAATCATTCTTTCCAACTTCACGCGTGCCCTGCCCAGCGTATACTCGTACTCTTCACGGTTCCAATAACGGTAGATTCCTCATAAACACTATCCGATTTCTCGTTATTTCTCATTTCATACTCTCCACATCGTTATTTCTCTTTCATAAATAATCAAACGGTATACTTGAAAGTATTCCTTACAACGCTGCACGCATCATGGCGGTCGTTAAATTATGTGCTTGCCCCCAATAGAAATTGATCCGCCCTTTATTTGCATCCCTTTAGGAAAAATATCCTGGTGCCACCCCTGCTGCTTAATGTCATATCGATAACAGTTCGTGTTAATCGCAGGCGTGAACACGGCCGATCCCGCACTGGCCACCGTTATGAACGCCGTGAAGTTATTGGCGATCGCCGCGGTCACCGTCGCCGTGACGCTTCTGTGCATCCGGTCCGGTCAAGCGATGGCCAAGACGTCCGGCTCGCCGGCCGGGGCCGCGTCCGTCCGTCCGTCCGACGGCAAGCCGGAAGCGGCCACCGGTCCTCGCAGATTCCCTGCGATAACCGCGAACGAGCACGCGGCCGCCAAGCCCGACGTCGACGTTACTCCAGCGGGCGTCAAGCGAACCGCGCAGCACCGTCCGGACGGCCCCGTGAAAAACGCGACGCGCTCGCCACCGGCTTCGGAGGCGATGTCGGGGACGGTTCCGGCTCCGGCGGTCGGACAGCGGACGAACGGGTCGTCCGACGGTCAGGCCGGTGGTCGGTCCCTCGGCGGCGGCGACACGACGTTCGGTCAACACGCGGTCGGACAGCGGCCTGTCGCGATGGCTTCCGGCAGCCGAGAGCCGCTTGTGGCGGGCAAGCTGCGAATGGACGCGTATCCGGTCGACCAACGGAACGACGGCGGCGAAGACGGAGACGACGTGGACTCGAAAGTTCTCGTCGACACCGGAATCTATCGCGTGGACAACAGGTACACCAGTGTATATCACGTACACCGGACACGTCTACAGTCGGTGGCATGCCGAGAAATTTATCGAGGGAGGGAAATACGGGAGAGTTAGCAAATGTACCTTTTCTAGTCTCGTCTCAACCGAATCCGGATGGTGTCTGCAGTTATTGCACAATTAGGGAGACTTGGGGAGCTTAACTCGCTAAAACCGTGTAAAAATATGCGGAAGCCGCGGCGAGATTTGTGAGACGATGAACGAGAGGGTACGAACGTTGGCCTACCCCCTAAGGCGGATAGGCAAAGGAACACACTTTGCGAATTACTATTACTGTTCGTTTGTTTTCGTATCTTTTCACAGGCCTAACGACGGCAAAACGTACAGACAGACCACCGGTCACCGCACGACCATGGACGCGGACGTGTCGGCGGTGGCCGAGGAGGACGGTTCGGCCGGCTATCGAAACTCGTACGACCTGACGTACAACGCGGGCGGCGGCCACCAGCCGTCCACCTACAATCCGGTTCACGGCAGGGTTCCGTACTACGGGCCGGCCGCGGTGCCGTCATCACCCGCGTTCCCGTATCCACCCCAGCCGCCACCCCCGTACACGGCGCCGGGATACGGTAGGCCGACGAGGCCGCAGCGCTACTACGGGCCGCCTCAGATGAGCGGCGCCCACCATCACATCGCGGTGCAGCAGCCGTACTACGGCGGCCAAACGGAGCACTTAAGCGTCAACAGCAATCTACAGCACGTGCAGATGATCTACGACAAGATCGACTGGCAGAAGCTGGGCATACTGGCGCTGTTCAAGGTCGGGTTGGCCAAGCTGAAAGCGTTCGGTTTCCTGAAGATCCTGTTCCTGCTCGTGTTCAAGCTCAAGATGTTCTTGATCGCCGTGTTCTTCAAGTTCCTGTTGATTGCAAAACTGATCAAGCTCGCCAAACTGCTGGCGGTGCCGCTGATCCTGCTCTCGCTGATGCCGCTCATGTCGACGCTCGCCTCTCCGATGCTGGTCGGCGGGCTCCTGTCGATCCCGCAACGCATCCTGGAATACCTTACAGCGCCGGTTTACGCGCCCGCCGCCGCCGCCGCGGCCACCAAGTACTCGGCCGTCGCAGCCGATCCCGCCGCGGTAGGCACTTCGTCCGCTAAGGACACCGGTGGCGACCCGGGCGGTTCGTCCGCGTCCTCCGGCAGCTTGTCGTCGTCGTCGTCCAAGCCCGAAGAAACGTACTCGGGTACGCCGCAGGTCAGACGCCGCCTGGACTCACCGAAGATGATCGATCCGTCCTTGAACGTGTTCCGGAAAGTGTTGGACTCGGAGAAGTGCGTGGAACGGATAGCGTGTCGCATGGCCGTCGTGGAGAAAGTCGGCATTCTGCCGGTGTGGATCAACTGGTGAGCGCGTTTCCTAAAGTTTGTAATTTTACCGGATTCGAACACCTAGAATTCTAGGCGAATCGATTTAAAACCGTACTCTTGGTCCCGTATCTCTTGGTCCGCATAATCCGTATGCCGTTTGAGTTCTTGAGAGGAGTCTCGAGAACCCGTTGCGTCTTGTAGTTTCCGAACGAATTTTTTCAAACCGCGTGGGCTGCACGCTTTTTCAGCCCACTTTGATGCAGATCAGCAGCGAATAAATGACGGAAATTCGTTTTACGTCTAATCGGAGGAAACAGCGCAAACTTAAAAAAATATTATGAAAAAATGTTAACAATAGTTTTAGCGTTTTCGTTTTTCAAATAAATTTTTATTATTAGAATGCGCTCGTTGTACAGCGAATGAAATAAATTAAAATGGAAATTATCGTGCCAAACAAATTTTGAAAATTTCACTGTAACACTGCGTAATCTAATTGTTTATGATAATTTAAACGGCTTTTAGCTCAAACTCGTATCTCAATAAAATGATCGCGTTTAAAAGTCACTACCATTGATAAACCTTACTATAATTTTGAAATAATAAAATAGTTTACACCTACTATTAGTTGTGCAAATACCTGTATTCAAACGTATTATCATGTTTTACGTTGTAAAATTTATTTTGTTTTAGGGTACTAAATCGCGTATCAAAATATATATCCAACGAAAAACTAGAGACTTATCTCAAAACATATGATGATGTAAATGACGAACTCTATTCTAAAATGGAGACAACGGATAACTGGGCCAAGTGGTGCTTCGATCGTTATGACTGCAACAATATTAATAATATTACTAATTACAGATTATTGAATGTGACGGATCCGAAACCATAATAATAATTGTAATAATTAATACTCAATATAATAATATAAATATTTTTTTTGCGTGTATGTAATAACTTCATTCAAAGTCGTCATAAAGCAATCTATTATTATTATTATTATTATTATATTGTAAAAACATTTTTTTGTGTGTTTATTTTTTTTTTTACTTCCGTCTACTAATAACATTTATACCAATGAATACGTACTTAATGAAATATAACATGACAATAATAAAACGAAGTCTAAAACTATATCAAACTCGATCGAGTCGATTTTAAACATAAAATAATGTAGATGATAATTTCAAAACACTATAATTAATACTAAACAAAACTTATAAGTAATAATTCCACGTCTGTCAGTCTGTATGTCCAAAATTATTGTGTTTTATCACAAAACAAAGAATAAAGTAATGCCAATATATATAATTATAGATAATACAAATTGACGATTTAAATAAATAAATCGTATTTTCTAAATTTACTTTGAATAAAAGAAAAGAATTACCAACGTTTATTGTTTTATACAATCAGTTGTAACTTCAACGCTTGACGACGGTTCGGCTGGGAGACCGATTTTTATTTCATACGAAAACCGTGAAAATTTCGTGTTATATACACGTGTACTGTAGCTGTATTGATAATTGTGTCCTAGTTAAACTTTTCATGATCAAAATATATAGGTACCTCTATAGTGAATATTCTGATTGGTATTCCTCGACCAGCAATTCAACACAAAACTGATTGTATCTGCGGAACAAATTACTAAGTCTCAAAACGCACATTATAGTACCTATATTTTATACAGATAATAATCATTTTCTATATTATATATATATATATTCTACAGGTATTTAACAGTCACAAATCTTGCATGTTTTATTTCGATAATTTTCTACAGGTGAGAACCGTTTACTTGTGATAATATTATTACAAAATAATCGTTACATATTTTGTAACGGTGCAAAAATCGGTTTTGTCGGTTACAGTTGTAATAACAATAATACGGCCTGATCAGATTATTGGTAGGGGTTAATTTATATGTAGGTACTGAACCACAAAAATGTGAAAAAACCAGCTGCACAATATATATTATTATCACAACTCCGAGTACAACAGACAACTATCAAAAAATTCACTGGCAATTTAGCTTCGCGATTTTTATATTTTATAAATTGTTAATATTGTTTACCACGTCTAAATTTTTAATGTGTAAACACCGACCGATTACGCCAGTTAAGTTGCGTTTGAACTTTATTTATTGACATTATGTAAGTACTTTGTTCATTTCACTCAAGATTTGACGATTGTTTAACAAACTATTATCATTTTTAATTTTCTAAGCAATAACGATCTATCGCTGTTTTCGAATTGAACGCAAGATGATAAAAAGACTTACTGGATACTTCACGCCATTTCGATCGTTGTCTTTTTGGAATTCTAATTATCAAAAAAAAATTTCCGAGATTGTTATTAATTATTATGTATTTATTTATGCAATTTATTTTGACTATAAAGTTCTAATGAGTTCTGACTGATACTTTGTAGTTGGAATAACATTGATTATAATACACGTTGTATGATATTTAATATATGCAGGACATAGAGCTTCCAACTGCAGCGGGTATAACATAATTGGACCAACTTTAAAGATTTATTTTTAAAAATTCGATGATCCTAGAAAAATATGATATTCGACTTAAATAATTGTAAGAACATAATAGGTGTACATTGTACGTTTTCGATCATATAGAAAGTTTTATGACGAACATGGTCAAACTAGCAGGACTAATTTTAACGGGTGGTAGGACCCAAATTGGGTCGTAAGAAACATCGAAATAGCAGTAGGGTTATTTTTTTATCAATATACAGGTTCTGCGTTTGAAATAATATATTGATATTGTTATTTTTGAATAGAATAAT
Organism: Hormaphis cornu; assembly: GCA_017140985.1. Taxonomy (NCBI): domain Eukaryota; kingdom Metazoa; phylum Arthropoda; class Insecta; order Hemiptera; family Hormaphididae; genus Hormaphis; species Hormaphis cornu. The sequence continues at coordinate 37,686,640 of CM029357.1, read as the reverse complement.
TAAATTTTACATCATTGTTGAGAATGTTTGAATGGTGCTTACTCCGTTGTATATATTATTTTGTGTGAGAGGTTCATGGCGTAAATCGCAAAGTGTCACCACAAGCAGCCATTTTATATTTATGTTTGGCTTTTATTTTAACCATAACGTGTAGAAATCGTACCAGCTGTTATCATACATAGAGGACTATTAGTTTGTTGCTCAGTTAAAATCGTTTTAACATTATATTTTCAAATATTGACTTTGTGGAACTGTTAGACCGTTTTCTCGTGATGTACTTATCGACTACCTACCTACCATGATAGTTAAAACGTTGTCGCGACTCGTGGACGTTTCGGGATACTAATAATAAGGAACGAATTTAAAAAAAAGTGCGCTTGAAAGTTTAATATTACTAGTATTGTTTTGTCCACTGAAACAAATCAAAAATTTTCTACAAAAACAAAAGTATAGTTTTATGGAAACGTTCTAGTGAAATCGACCGTTTCGTAACCGCATTCGGTCAGACTCGACAGAAATATTTTATTTTATTCGCGTTTGAACAGTATAAACATATTGCGCAGGTAAAAGGTTACATTCCTATTTCTTTCAAAACGTCATAAACAGGTTCGAAAACGACTGGCGTCGTCGTCGACTGCCGCCGGTCAGCGTTGCGGTCGTCGCGAAGACGCTGGCTATCGTCGTAGTGATCGTGACGCTGACGCTGCCGTGCATCCGGTTAAGCCGAACGATCTTCGGCCGCGATTACGCCCGCACAGCCGCAGCCGCCGTTATAATCGCGTCCGTCGGCCGGCCGTCGGCGGACAACCGCGGTCAGGTGTTGACGACGGGCAACGTGACCGCGTCGGACGTCCCGGCCTCGTCGGGCCGGAAAAGAGAGTGGACGGTCGCGGCCCGGTCCGCTGAAGGTTCGGCGTCGTCCCATGAGCCTGTTTTCCAGGACGAGCCGGTCGAAGACGATCCGCGCCCGTCCAACCGTGGCCAAGACCCGCACGACCGAAGACGTCCTGTGAACGGCCAGCGCATCGCAGACGTCGGGACAGAACGCACGAATGACGGGTAAGTAAGTGAATATTACAGTGGCGTCGATTCCTTTTAGGTTTTCTACCAACGCGAGCCAAAAAAATCTAATTTTCCCTTCCCTCCTCGACAACAGTCACCATCGACTGACGCGAAAATTTCACTTTTCAAAGCGGTCGTAAGAATTTCGTAATTTATAGTAAAATATGTAATAGGTGCGTTAACAAAGATTCAGTTCGATTTTTTTTCATCCGTAAAACTCTTTGTGAATGACGAGACGGCGTCGAAAAATTCCAAAAGAACTGCTAAAAATCAACTTCGAGTAAAGCGGGGACAGTGACGTTTGGATATGCTTGTATAACTTGCTCGAAAAATAATACTTTTATTTTGAATTTTACACGTATAAAATAATCTACCTATAGGTTATGATCATTTATATTTAATATCGTCTTTGAAAACATTTAATTATTCGTGTAAAGATTTAAGAATAATTTAGAAAAAGTTACAGTTTACGCCACTTTGACCCACGTATGGCAAAGTGGAAACATTAAGGTTTAAGGGCATAGAACTTGCTGAATAAAATACTTTTTTTTTCAAACTTTGTTAGTACAGTATAACAAGTTATACGTCATTGATTTTACTGTCAATTTCCTGGCTAAAACCTTACTCTTAATCGCGACAAAAAAGTATAACCCACACTTCACCGATTGATAAATTGTTATCTATTATTTTGATTTCATACATTTTTTTAATCTAAATTCAAATTAAAAAAAGGAAGCTTAAAATTGACTTGTCTATCCGTTTTTTTTTAAATCTAACTAATAAATATTATTATGACCCCACTTTGCCCCGTGTTCCCCTAGGTATTTAATGACGAACATAATTTTCGATATTTTACTTATTTACTAGATTCTGGCTGAACCGTTTTTTTTTTTATTTTATTTTCTAAGATCAATTAAATTTACCATAAGTTGCGAGAGTTGTTTGGGAGACACTTGTAAGTTTTTTTTTTTTTTGTGATATGTTTTTATTTGAAATTACAATGTTTCTAATTCATAGCGTATTATAACAATACATTACGTATCATGAATTAATTTGAGATAAAAAAGAAATTATAATTAAGAGTTATATTGTGTTTTATTGTTTGATGACAAGTACACTTTTACACTTAGTTTTTCCAGGTTCGTACGATCGAGAAATAAGAATTTCGCACAAATTAAAAAGAATAAATCGTACTCTAATATTGTTTATTATTCAATTTAGACACAAATTTTTTTCAAACAATAATGATATTTACTTTAAATAAAGTGGTTTTTTTTTTATTATTATTATTAAACCAAAACGAATCTATTTGAAAAATAATAATTTTTCAAATAGACCAAGTTTAAAATAAAACATAAATTATCAGACAAATAATAACAATTTAAACGCATGCGTAGAAAAATATTGTTTTGTGAAACTATAATACGTTATCATTAATCTGAGAGATCTGTACACTAATACCAAGCCATATGCAATAAAATTAATAGAAATTTTACTGATGATTTGGTTTCACAATAATATATACGAGCTGGCTGTTGTTAATAAATATGAAATATTATTGTAAAATTAATTAAATAAAAATTAAAATTAAATTAACAAACTAGTTGGTCAATATGCTCAATAATCCAAAGGGTTTAGTCTGATGAAGTCTTTTTATTTCTTATAGGTACAACTCTGTCGGTACACGTCATGAAAAAAAGAGGGTTATAAAAACATATGATAAGTAATTTCAAAATCAATAGTTGGTGTTATAAATTGTTTTATGAACATCATGATTTTAGCAACGTTTCAACAAAATATTATTTTGGATTTGACAATTCATTTATAAGTTCTGTATTCATACCGTGTATCGTCATTATATTTTATAAAATATATGCTTTGCTGTACGCTTTAATAGCTAAGAAAATTATTTTAATTGTCGACAGACAAAACCAAGTTCGATTGAACACTGTCAACAATCGTTCGACCGTCAAAAAACAGGTCACCCAAAGGGACAAATCTACTAACTGTTGTCACAATTCGTTTGATATGACTTACGATTTGAACGATCAGAATTCTGAAGAAAATGAAAAACCGCAGAACGATGGAGGTGGCTGGAACTACATCCGTAGACCGGGACAAAAATTTTCCGGGGAATCGTTATCGGCCGAAGAAAGTGATATTTTCGGCGGTGCTCAATTTGGGGCACACGATGACTCGCATAACCAATACTACGATGACCGCGCTGACACTTTGCCGACTGGTCAATCTGAGGGTTTAAACCAATATTATTCACCGACTTACGGTACTTACTATGGTACACATCCGATCGCAGAACCAGGCGGCGGAAATCCAGCAGTGGTTTCTATCACTCAACAACCTGAAGTCACGAACGTTCGTCCACCAAGCATGGTGTTTGTGGAAAATGAAAATCCAACGACGAATCCGTCGGTGTCACAGAATACGATAGTGCCGATGGATAGAATCAATTGGAGAAATATTGCCGCATTGGCGCTCACCAAACTGAGCGTGATTCAAATGAACGCGATTGTTTTCTTAAAGTTCCTATTCTTTCTTCTATTCAAGGTCAAATTTTTTCTCGCGTTAATATTTTTCAAATTCATTTTACTGTCAAAGTTCTTGACAACTCTCAAGCTTCAAACTCTGTTATTTTTCCCATTTTTGCCTTTTTTTACATACCTGGTGTCGCCTGCGACCGTAGCGTTTTTAATTCCTGGGTGGATAAAAAGTAACTTACCATTGTTTAATCAAACGGATTCCATGTATCAACCGAATAATATGACGTCAAGCGAAAGCGAAAGTAAATCGGTCGAAAATGAAGACTCCAGAAGTTTAGGTAAGGTAACTTTTCGACAAAGTGCGTTTCGAATGCCTAATAGTGCAAAATTCACACATTTTTCAGTTCGAGAATTACAGCTTTTAAGCACCATTTCAGAGATATTCATTAAACACTATCCCCTCAATGTATGGCAGAACGATTCGATAAAGATATTGAATAAAATTTTGGATTCTTTCCAAAATGACGTGTTAAATTCAAAAAACTGCATTGAAAGTATAGCTTGTAGAATGGCTGTACTTAGGAGAACCGGAAAAATTCCATTGTGAATTGGTGAGATTCGGAACTTTTGAATTAATTTTGTTTTTTATCAAATAGACGTTAAAATTTGTTTTTTATTCTCCATATCACTTTAATTTCCAAATATATTTATTTCATTCGCCAACACCAAAGTGTACATTGTTGTATGTATTATTCATATTTGTATGTGTTATTAAATCCATATCTACGTATGTTATCTTAATCCATATTAATTATCTGTCTATGACATTTGTCCCTTAGTTATAGGTATAAAAAAAAATTAGTGACATAGCAAAAACACAAACAATTTATAGTTGAAAATGTAAAAAAACATTTGTTTGCAAAATTACATAATATAAAACATTGTGTATAAATAATAACATAATATCAACATTGTGTAATCGTACAGTATGGGTATAATTTAAAAGTTTGTTTTGTCTGAGAATTTACTAAATATAATTAAAAACTGATTTTTATAGTGTTGACTACACAAATAATGTACAATTCGGATTAAATTCATCCAAGTTTGCATTTATAATAAAACGACTAGTTTTGAATTTAGGATCATACTGGAAATAAAATCTTGTAAAATATGTCTATTTTAATAAAAAATTCAGAAAGAAATTCATAAAAAAAACACAAAACTCGGTAAATTGGAATAAGTGATATTTATGATTTTTTACTGAAACATTAAGAATGTTTACTATCAAATATCAATAATTCTTAATAAAAAATAGTAATGTTTTGTTTATCTAAAATTCATAAATGTATGATAAAGTACAATAAAATTACAAATCAGTCGGGGAATATTTACTCCTCGAACGAATTACCAGAAAACATCTAAGAAAACCGTATAAAAAATACTACTCGTATAAACCCAAATGACGTGTGCTAATTTTTGACATTTTTTCAAACAAGCATGGTTATGTATGTTTTTTAGATTGTGTCAAAGCATCAAGACACAAAGCTGAAAATTAAAAATCTTATAAAACAATAATTTACAAAATTTTTAAAGTCTATGATTTTGTCTATAAAAATGTTAGAATAGGCTTATGATAAAAATAGAATAGGCTTTAAAATGTTAAATTATTTTTAATGATGAGTACAAATTTCATGTCGATTGGAGTACTTTTATAAATTTTGAATTTTAGTGCTCTTGAATTATGATTCAAAAAATATTACAAAAATCAAAATTTGTAGTACAACATTTTACGATTGGACCATTCCTTCTACCCGAAAAACTGATCACAAAACAAAAGAGATAAAAATCATCATTGTAAAAAAACATAATATGTTATCGTATCCTAGTCACTGTACACTCAAAATCTAAAAATGCATTTAAAAACTTATGGCACTTAAAATTCGTTTTACCACAATGAAGCGTTTTTTTTTTTTAATCCGGTTAAATTAAAAGTTTCAAAAAATATAAATACATTTTTAGCACATTGGACAACATCTATCGCTAGATGAATGAGTATAAATAAGTATATACAAACCATACGAAACTAAGTTAAATATTCTGTGTTTGTTACAGTGATACAGTTATTTTTCGATGTGTATGAACGATCAAAATAATATCATACACATTTTCAGGCATGAGATTATATCATTATTCTAATCATGGTCAAAACCTAATAACGTGTGTAAATTGTACTATTTTTACCGTATAACATTCACAAATTGATAATTCAGTTTTCACATCAAGTAATTTAAAACATCTATATCGAATTGAACTGTAGCGATAGGTGTAGGACTTTTTAGATATTCATCGAAAAATTTGTTTGCTTGTTAGACAGAAAAAAACCAATAAACAGCATGGGTTTTAAGGTATGATGCAGTAGTAAAACATTGTAAGATCCCATAAGTTTTAATGTGATAATTGAGCTATTATACTGTAGGTAGAAAAAGTTCATTTTTGAACCCCAATAATGATAACAAAAACAAAAAATTAATATAATAACACATCAGCATTAGTTTAGTTTAGATTAGTTGACATTTTTAAATCGTCTAAGACACGATAGCAAGATTTATAAAAAGTATAGACCTAGTCTGACCCAAATCCCTAATCCTCAAATTGTACTTATAATCAATTTTGAAATTGGTACAAAGTATTTTGCTGAAATACAAATGTAGTTTCTAAATTATTGCTTAAAGGTATTTTAGAATACTAATCAATCATGAAATTTTAAAATTTTATATTTATACTAACAAACTTTAAAATACACTTGTACTAAATTAACCATTAAACAAAATATGCTATTATCGTTAACGTAAAAGATATTATTGACAAAATTATAGAAATAAATATCTAAAAGTAAAAAATTATGTTTACCTTTTTTGTAAGTCAATTTTAATTAATAAAACAATAAAAATAAAGGTAATATGCAAAACCACGTTAAGTAAATTATTTACTATGTAAGTTTGTTTAGTTATTGATACAAATTATAATGAATAATTTATTTTAATAAATTGTTTCCATACAAAATATATACAGGTAATATTCATAAATTTTAATTCTGAAATTTTCGTGATTATTTATGAAAGAACTTAAAAACTCTATTTGTTTGAAAGTTTTACCAAATAATAATAAAAATAAAAAGCTTGCTCTTTAATCGTTATCATTGTTTCATAATTCTGTAATAGCAAAATTTAGTTTTAAATACATAATATTTTGTGAGTCGGTTTTGTCATGTAAAGTTGGGAAAATTTAATTTTTTTAATTGGGATTGACACCAAGAGCAAAGAGAAAACTTGGGAAGCCATGATGTTAAACAACATGAATTGCTCTAGCGATTTTGTTATAATATTTGTACAGAAGTTTTGTGTTGTTCTTATTAATCCTTATTACAAAAGCTTTATGATATGAACAAACTTTTACTTAGTTATTACAACCCTACATTGTATTATTAGTTAGGTATTTGTCAAACAGCATGTAGTCCATAAAATGTTTCTTTCAGATAATGTACATGGTTATAAGCACTAACAAATTTGAAATAACTGATCATTTTTATATAAAATAAATAACTACTTAAAAAGCATGAAAAAAGGTAGTAATATACTAACACATTTTTCAAAGAATATAATTTCTTTAGAATTTAAACAGTAAACGTATCAAAATGAAATCGATAAAAAAATATCTTATTTACAACAAAACCGCATTTTAATTAAGACTGTGATAATTATTTAAAATTTATCATATAAATAATATTTTTAGTCTATTGAGTGTCATATAT
>CM029357.1:37608268-37669269 GCA_017140985.1 Hormaphis cornu | reverse complement strand
TATGAATCTAATCATTATTTTTTAATCTCTGTAACTATACCTATCTATGATGTGCAAAAGTAAAATGAAGTTGATATGAATGTTTCAATTATTATTATTATTATTTTTTATGTTTTGGTACCAAGTTTAAGTGTCTAGACTTACAGAAATAAACGTACAAAGATTTTTGTTTTAAGATACAATTTATTGATATTTTTCCAAGTTTTTAAACGATACGTAAAACAGCTGTAAACAGATGTAAAGCAATACTATATATTATTATAACAGCATTAAAGGTAATCGTTGCGTGTCATAGTTAAGTATTATCGTTATTATATATTTATACGTTATACCGTTTTAAACCTATGTTTGTTTGATTATAACACTTAAAACGGTGTAAAATTATCCATTAGTTATGGCAAAAATACTGTATATAATTCTAGGGGCGACGTTGTAACATAAATATTACGAAGACTTGCTTTCAGTTGTAGAATGAAACAAGTTAACAAACATCAGTATTTTAATATTTTTAAATAAACTATAGATTACGCACTGAAGTCATTTTTGCGCCAACTCAACAAAACATGAAAAAGTGCTCAGAGAATTAAATGTTTTACTAGTAAATTATGTGAGTAAACGATTTCGTTCTTTGAATAATAAACATTACACATTTATTAAATGCTTGCATGTACATCGTAATGAAAAACGTATTTTTATTGAAATGTATAAGTTAATGTTTAAACAATATTAGTATATTATTAGGTGTATTTTATCAAACTGATTTTTGTCAACAAAATGGTATACCTACATAGTTCAATATTTTTTACATATTTATAACATTTTGGGTATAACAAATTATTATAATTTATTAACAAACAAATAACATATATATATATTATATATATATATATATATATTGTTAGTTAAAATTGATTAAAAAAAAAAAATTGATTAGTATAATGCATGTAATAATAATAAATGTAAAATGCAAAAAAATAGTTATGTGCAGAAATTAACAAGATATGTACTTTAAGTTTTAAGTGTAGCGACGGGAAAATATTGATTTAACAATTATGTTATTTTTTTTTTCTAAAAACACATTTTAGAGTAGTAGAAACGCTCGATCTTTATGCGTGGTGTCTCGAAAGATATGTTATAGCACTTAATGGAAATCTGATTAACGGGGTTTTTTTTTTTTTTATAATCCTAAAACGAAGATGGTTACATTTTTAAAATTTCTCTGAATAACTTAAAATATTTACAATTCAAAAAAAAATATTTAATACATTTTAATGTGAAATTAGAACCAAACTCAAAAATTTTCGAACGATTAAATGTTATCTTGTAATTTATAGATTTTTGCAGTTATCGTTTCATAAAACCTTTAGATTTCAATTTACAGTCATGAAACTTTAATAAAATCTTAACAATAATATATTTATTTCTATGAGGTTGAAAGTTTACCGAAATAGATTAACACAATTTTGGTTTATAGACATTTTTACATAGTTATTTTTTTTATGTTGTTATTATGTGTTCATAAAATAAACGCCTCCAAAAAATGTATTGAAATTTTAACACATTATTCAAATAAATAATTTAAACATCTCACAAATTTTAAATAATTTCAACTATTTTCGAGCTGAATATAGTAATTTAGTATAAAAGTAATTAGAAATTTCATAAATCATCAAGTTTTGTTTAATTGAACATACAAACTTCTCATTAAAACTTAAAACCTTTACAAAAGTTTGAAAACATAATTTTTTATATTTGTTTCAAAATGTTTGATAGTGTGTTGACACGAATTTTTAATTGGACTCTTTTTCATAATTTTATTATTTTGTTTTTTTCGTCAATACTCTTCCAAAAACTACTCAAACATATTGATATTTTCACATATTATTAAAATTGAATAAAAAACTTAAGAACTTAAAAATTTTTGATAAGGTTTGTTGATTATTTGGCTTCCGTAAGGAATTCATTGCTTATGAATTTCATATTAAACTTTACCTTTGAAACCAGTCACCAAACAAGCTGTGGTCCACTTCAAAGCAAAGTCACTGTCCTTTTTGTTTCGATGGTTCAAACAGTTTACGAGTACTCTTGTTTGATGTAAGGTTATCACAACTGTGTGTTCGTTTAGTTAATCTATACATCAATATCGAATTTCGATTGAAAGTTGGAAATAATATCGTTGAGTTTGAATTTATATTCTTTGATTTTTATGATCAAGGGTGCAATTAGGGTTTGAGGGGGCGAGGTGTCTTTTGGAAACCCTATTATTTTATTAATACTAGAAATTAAATTAAATTATTCGTAAATTTCAGTGGCGCAACTTGGGTTAAAAGTTTCGGCAGGAGGGCTTAAGTAAAAAATATCGAAAAATAGATTGATTTTTTTTTTTAGTTAGAAAGATATTCAAAGATTTAAAGACCCCTAACTGCGCAAATTTACGTCTTTTTTTTTTTAATTAATTATGTCCCGCATCAACCGTTTACACCCCAATTTGAAATCTGAAATAGCATCTCTGTTTATGATAGGTTCGATGACAGCAAATTTATGTTCTGATTGGGACATTTTGTAGGCCTCGAAACGACCAACGACGTACATCCGTTGTCACCATCAAAAGTGTCTTAAAGGTACTACTGACCGTCGTTGCGCTGACTGCGGTCTTGACGTTTTTTTGCTTCTGGTACGGACGACCGGCAGCCAAGATGTCATTAGCAGAAGCGAACCATGAAGATAAGCCAGAGAAACAACCCCGTCGGGTGATTCACGGGCCAGCGAACATCGGCGTTGACCAAGACGACCGAATCGGCCAGTGGAGACCACCAACGTATCAAAGCAGAGCTTTGTTGCCACCGGTGGCCGTCGGAGGAGGAAAATTTATAAAAAAAAATTATAATCGGTTGCCGACCAATCATAAATACGCTGACGGCGTGCAGTCTCTCAACGACCGAGACGGTGAAGATGAAACGCACCAAGACGTTAACGAGTACGTAAAAAATTACTCAAGAGCGTGTAAAATATATATATATGTATTGTAATTTTTGTTCAAAACCCGAAACAGGCGTTTTAATATTTTATTCTAAAGATTAGCGGTGTTTACGCTAAGAATATCACAAATTTATTAGATTACAATATTATTTTATACTTCACAAACTGAACGGACTTTATAAGATTATTTCTTAAAATTCGATTTTAAATAAAATGTTTACTGCGACGTACGATACGATACGAATCATAATAGTTTCCGTGTTTATAGGCAAAAACAGCGTTACGACTATTCGGACACGGAGAGATGGGTCGTCAGTCAAAACGACCAGTCAGCAGGTTATAATCGCGGAACGTACGGTCCGACTTACGATGCGGGCGACAACGCACAAACCGACCGTCCGACCGGTGAAAAGGAATGGAACGTGTATCCTGCGACGGAATCAGGATCATCGTACGGATCTTATTTTTCGCCTCCGGGAAGCTTACAGAATGCGAACGTCGAACAGGCGAGCTCGAGTTATCTACCGTCGACTAAAAACTATCCGCCACCGTTCGCGAACTATCGCGCACACCCGAGCAAAAACCATCAGCCACCGAGCACAGGCGATTATTATCCGCCGCCAACGACAAACGACTACTACTACTACTATCGACCCGCACCGACCAGCACTAATCGCCCGAGTCCTCAGCAGAAGCAGGTGTCGGAACGGACACCGGAAAAGGGCGAATTCGACTGGCAGTTCTACGGGAAATTAGCACTCGTCAAACTCGCACTGTTCAAACTGAAAGCGTTTGGAATCTTCAACGTTTTACTGTTTCTGCTGTTCAACGTCAAACTGTTCTTGGCAGCAGTGTTTTTGAAATTTCTAACGCTCTCGAAGTTTGTCGCGATTTTCAAAACCGTCGTGTCGCCGCTGTTCGCTTTGTCGACGTTACCGATGCTTTTGGCAGCGCTAATTTCAATTCCAAACCGACCGTTACAGTCGCTGTTTGCGGCGATGCCTACGCCCACGCCGACCGCCGTCCCGTCACCCGTTACAGTCGTGTTACCGAGTGTTCAGGCGACCGCGAGCGGCCCGGTCCTGCGACCATCGTTTCAAGCAGTCCCTGCGGGTACACTGACGATGAGCCGACCGGGCGCTATAACCAACACGCTGTTGCCCGGTCGAACGAGCGCCGCGCTTGCACCGAGTCGGCCGGCGGCTCTTCCACTGTTCCGTCCTCCGAACGAAAAAACCGGGGACGACCTCGGTCTCGGGGTAGCGCACGGAGCGAAGAACGGTTCGAACTCGCCGCGTAGAGCTGGACGCAGCGAGCCTTTGGCGACTAAGCGCCAACTAAACGTTTTGGACACCGCCGCGCCTGTTCGATTCGGAAAAGTGTGCGGAGACGACGGCTCGGCGCACGGCTGTGGCAGATGAAACCGACACGATGCCGTCACGGCTGGTAAGCTCGTCGTACAGACGATCGATTGTGACCGAAATACTGATGTGTGATTAACTTACCTGCCCAATACGTTACGTTTGTTCGCTATGTTTTACAAGTTTGAGCCAAAATAATTTTCAATAGTGCAACACCCGTATGTTCGGGTCAAAAGTGTTTAGTTAGTTCTTCGCTGTAATATTTTTTTGTACACTAAAATAAAAAAAAACTCAGTTGATGCCTATTATACGGTTTGAGAAGAATGCAGTGCGCTCGAACTCTAAAAGTGTAATACAATGCTATTTTGCAAAAAAAAAGTATGAATTGAATATAGTCGTAAAAAAAAAAAAACGATAAATTTCCATCGACTTTGAAAAACGATTCTGAACAAACTACTGAGTATAAAAAAAAACCTTCATCGAGACGGTGTTTATCTTTTTAAGTTCCCGTCAATAATTAGATGTGGCCCCTAACTGTATAAATACGTCTTCAAATCAAAATTTTGTAAACCGATTTTCAAAATGTGTCAAAAAAAAAACAGAGTGAAATATATTGCGTGGATTTCGTTTGAGACTCCGAATAGAAAATTATTGATTTTGTGGTAAACAATAACTTCAAAAGTTTACAAATTCTAAAATCCCACCGTCTTGCGAATTTCACAAAAATTTTCTAAATCTCACTACCATTTCGTTTACAATACGCTAGTTTTACCAACAACTACATATTATGCGAATATCGAGTTCTTTGGAGCATTTATTATTTGATTTATGAACCATAATTTAAAAATTAATCAAAATTTTAAAATAACCATGCTAATAAATAAACTTATGAAGAAACATAATATGTAAAAATTGAAACAATTCTACTACTAGAATAATTGAAATTTTTCATAAAATCAGTACATTCCTCGCTCCACACATTCACATAAATTAAAAATAATAATCAAATAAGTATGTAAATATTTTTAAATATAAAAATGAATAATAAAATATGGACCATAATTTTTATTTAATCAAGACTTCGATGATTTCTACCATATCTTGTAAGTCTTATAATGTTATTTTAAAAATTGTCAATAACAAAACATATTAAACAAAAAATGGTTATATTATACCTGATTGATACATTAAAAATTTAAATTACATGAAATTTGGTTTTGTTAGAAATAAATTCTGATATTATCTGAATGATGTTACACTAACAATATTTGTTTTGTGTAAGTAAATATGTGTATAAAATATAAGTTTTTTTTCGTAATTAATAAATAAAAACTTTTTTCTAGGATGTTACATGTTGTTTCAAAATTTATTCCAGAAAGAGAACTTGAATCATATTTCACAACATACTGTGACGTTCACAATAAAGTTTTTGACTATTTATCTACACTCGAGAGTTGGGAAAAATAGTGCTCAGAACGTTATAATTGTTATTTAACAAATTAAATACGACCTAAAATAGTTATAAAACACTAAACAAAAGTTTTGAATCATTTATACCTAAAATATTTTATTTCATTATTGAAAAAGATTTGTATAGTTTGAGTAATTACTATTTTATGGTTTACTAATATATTATATTGTATATAGTACATAGTAAAATATACTATTTTAAATTTTAAATAATAACTGTGAAATAATTGTATACCAAAACATTTACATTATACATTTGGATACCATACAGTTGTAATTTATACAAAAAATACATTTTGGACATTTTGCTTCAACAAAATAATAAAATAAAATGCACAAAAGAAATTAAAATTAAACTGTTTATAAAAATTGTGTTACTATCGAATTCCGCTAAAACGCGTTCAATACTGTATTTCTATTGCAGTAGGCTGGCAAGGAATCACAAATGAAACAATAATTAACTAATTTTTGTTTTGAAAATTATTACGACTCAAGATAACAATATCTGTGTAAAATTGGGTTTTTTTTAAATTTATTTAATCATGAAATTCTATTTTTAACAACGAGGTAAGTTTAAAACCCTAATAACATAAAAAAAAATTCATTTTTAAAATTGGCCAATGTCAGCGTATCTTGCAATAAGCATAGATTGTGCATTCAGAAGTTACAAACTTCTAACTACAAAATTTAAACTAGTGGAAAAGAACTTAAAATGCAAAACTTTGATTTTTAAACCATAGTAACAGACTAAAAATTAAATGAAAATTTTTAAAATATTTTTTTGAGTCATCGTAAACCTAGTATTAACTTTAAGTATACTTAACCAATCCATTTAAGCAAAAAAAAAATTTAATTTTGCAATTTAATTTTCATAGATATCTACCCTTTAATGACCGTTGGTTTTTTGCGTATCACTGATTTCTAAAAGAACTTTAAACGTTATTGGGCAGTTCACGATGTTTGTTTGTTTCCATCTATTTTAATTTGAACGAGTTATTGAAAATAAAATAATTGTGTTGAACTAATGGTACCCAGATCACTTGAAAAAACGTTTATAGTCCCTATAATATGAGTTGTCGGGTCTATCAAGCGGATAACGCTGAATTACATCAGACATTGTGGGGCTTTAATCCAAGCAGCAAGTTGACATTTTTTGCATTTTTAATCGTATGTTAAAATGACAACTACACGCAGGAATTTTACCATTGTAAAAAAGAGAAGAGATTTCTCTACGTCAATCTCTGTCACGAAACCTTACGCAGGAAGTATAATTTTTCAAAACATTCTTATAAATAGAATTAAATATAATAGAAAATAAGTTTTCAAAAGTTTTTTTATCACACGTACTTATAACAGTACTTGTAACCAACGGCTAAAAATACATTTAATGTTCTTGAATAATTGCGTTACAATACATTAGTCATTGGACAATAATATAAATTTTTGGAAAAATAAAAATTATATGATAAAATAACTTCTCGGTATTGACTGTGGATAAGGAAACTGATGAGGTATCATTTTTTATTAATTGGTAAGAATATTGTCTTGCTTAAGTCATAATATTAGTACTTGATTAGTGAAGAAATCTGTTTTTGATCCATATAGTCATACGTGTATAAAAAACCAATAAACATTCAATTTAGTACCAAACATAGCTATTATAGAGATTCTAGTATTCTCTTTTAATGCGAACAATTGATAACCAATTCATCACCATTTAAATTTCATACTTTTTTCATTTTTCCATGTGCATTTATTTTTATATTAAAAAAAAACAACATCAACTGATTAAGTATTATGTAGACAATATTTATTTTTAAGATACCTCTTACAAAACTTAATACGTACCTAGCGTACAAAAATATTTAAAATACGCACTGATTATAATAATTTGTAAAAATCATTAATTTTTTGACTCGAATATAGCAAATAATTTACTGTTTTTAGTTTTCTAAGTTGCTAAATATTTATAAAAAGTTTATAGTTTCTTTCAGTAATCATACTTAAAACAAAAAAAATTACATTTTCAAGTACATCCGAGTCAACATTATGATGATTTTATTTTATTTTATACAATAAACATGTATTTTGATATGAAATAAAACAAAGTTTGTTTATGCATTTGTATTTTAAAAAAATTAAGTATCTAAGATATTAAATAATATTAAATTGTTTGTATTCTTAAATAATAAACTGTTTTTATCCATATAAATATTGTTTTTTTGTTAATAACAATATTAAATAATTATAAATTGTTAATGCTATTTTTGTAAATAAATAATTTGAACAATGTTAAATTTTAGATTTTAAAATACAAGATTGATGATTAAATTGAAATTACTTTTTCTAAAAGTATATCATAGATCATAGTAATTATCTTCAAATTTAAAAATTTACATTTAATAAGCATGTACCTATTATAATAAACTCAAACAATTTTGACAAGCAAATTCTATAATCATTAAAATTTTTAATTTTATTTAGTTGATTATTTAAGTCACTGATTATTAGACTAAGCTTTATCAGAATTGTTATCATTGAAAATAATGATTTATCATGATTTCAATTTTAATATAAACATCAAACTACATGTTCCTCAAATCTGGAACCATCCCAGAGCAAAAATCTATTTCAAAGTGAGTCACTACAAAGGAAGTTTTCAACCAAATACCTAAAACCTACCTGATACCCAATCGGTAGTTGTCATTTCCTTATTTCCATATTTTTTTGCACTTAAGTACCTATTACGACGTATTTAAAAATAATTTTAATTTTAATTTTACTATAAAATTGGAGAAATTTTTCTACTATAAAAATTAATTACATAAAAAAAAAACTTATCGGTACATTCCTCGCTGAACTCAGAATCTATAACATTATTTTAAAATCCTGCGAGGTCACATTGTCAACAACCTTGTCAACGAATAAATTTAATGAAAAGGCTCAAATATTAACTTTTTTTTTTTAACTTGTAAGTTGTAATTTAATTTTCTACAATAGCAGTAGTGAAGAATGGTAACATACAATAATGGTCACATGACACACAGATTCTCTTCTGTTGTCGGTTTACTTGAAAAAAAAAAAAAACACAATTTCCGGCAATCAAAATATTTTGCCGATCACAATGTGACTAACATAATAATATATTATTATGTTGCAATATATTTTCCTGCGCATTATATTCCGTGGTTTCAATGGAAAGGCTTTTTCGATATCATTATAAAGTATAAAGTATAAAGTATAAACATAATAAAGTACCTACGTTTTTTTTTTTAAGGTTTTTACTTAAGTCAAAACAATTTAACCCTTTTAGACCCCATGTTTACAAAAAGAGAAACATGAAAAACCGTTCATAGTTCATAGTTTTAAAACCATAGTTTTAAAGATATGTGAGTGATACGAACACTAAAATATTCGTTATGAAAATGTCCACACAACTGTGTTGAAAAGTTTTATGTTTATTAAATATTTTGGAAGAAAACTGATAAAAATTGATGGTTTTTGTTTTTTTGCCAAACCGTCGTGAATAAATAATGGGCGAAAAACTTTTTTTACAAATTTTACATTTTTTAATCTATATTTCAACACTTTTTTACACGACGTAAAGTATCACTATAAGTAAATAAATATTTTTCTTGGTTTTATCTAAATCGTACGTAAATAATGTGTTTGGAAAAATTTTTCTAATCCTCAAATATATTAATTCGGGACCGGATGGCACCTATACATACAAGCTCTCGAGATAATTGGGCTAACTAATTATGATTTTTTGACTGACTTATTCGAAAAAAATAGTGTTTAATACTACGTCCACATTCTAGGTTTTAAGAGTTCAATAATATGTAAAAAAAACATAAACATTAAAAAAAAATCAAAAATGTGTAAAACTCAAAAGACATAATTTTTCGGGTGAGGTCATTTGTATATTATTGCAATTGATAAAACAAAAAAATGAAATACGGTATAACTTTACTATCAAAATGTTGATAAAATTCACAAACTTAAAAGTATTTATATACGATTTACGTAATAATGTTCGTATAACAGTATAGTACTAATGTGCCAATAATTTACTGAGCTCAAAACGATTCAAATCTCTATATATATGTTCTACTTACTCGCATACTAAACGGAACATTTTCCTGTAAATAATTTGCGTTTTAAAATAACAGCATATTGACATTTAAAAATATTTTTTTCACATTTATTTCGATCGGTTTATTATATATACTTAGGTACCTAATACTGTTCGTACAGTATTAAGTACAATAAAAATACGCAGCTTAGAAGAAGAATGCATGAAATCAGTTTATGGTCGTACTGTCGTACCAAACCATAATATTATCCATGTAATAACATTCAGTCAGCGAACTCAAAATTGGTAATTGAGCTGAACTCTACACATATTAAAACACCATTGGATCCGTTGTTACTATATTATAGGGAACATAAATACGGACATCGTAACCAGTAAATTATTATCAAATATATATATATATATATATTATATTATGAGAGCAAACAAAAAGGCAATGCCGCGTGAATCGTATATTTTCGCACGTACGAGAACCGTTAAAATTGATATAATAATTTGTCAAACATACTAGGATTGCAATTTTTTTAACGATGTGAAATTACTGATTAAAAATGGTCTTTGGGTAGAAAAAAAATGAAAAATATGATACAAGGTGGGAGATTTTGGTGGTACACTCATTTTTATCAGTTAATAAGTTGCAGTAATACACGATATGCTGTGTAAACTACACATTTGTTATTTTTATTGGCTTAACAGGGTGAGAATTATTTTTGTAAACATTTTCCGAAAAATTTTCTTATATAAATGTACCATTTCGTTTGAAAAATACAGGATATCGTTAATTTATCATGTGAGTAAACACTTTCTTTATACAGGTAATAGTGCGATGAATAATAATATTTATCGTTCAAACATCAGAATTCAAATATAATTTATATTTTCAATAGTTAATAATATTTATTATGTATTTGAAAATAACAATTGAATTATCAAACTAATTTAAATACTTACATTTAAGTTTAAAGTAACAATAAAAGGTAAATCGTAGCTGCTTAAGAAAATAACAAATCGGAGCGAGCTCAGTGAATCAAATACCTGCACAAAACCTTGACATTTTCAAAGTTCTATAGGTACTTAAAGCTCAAAATTATTCATAAATTATATCATTTTTATTGTTTACCCATTCTAATAATGTCGAAGAATTGTAATTGTTTTGAATTGTTTTTGGAGAAGAAATAAAATGTCGAAAAAAAAAATAAATACTTTCAATATAAAGTTAGTATTAAGCTGTTATAGCTTTTATTTTTTAAGTTTAATTTCAACGAAAATTTTGAACGTTCAAATTGTAAATAAAAAGTTAAAATCAATTATTAAACAATAAGTGGATAAAGATATGGGCAAATTCAAATATTTGAAAGTTCTACAATTCTTACAAAATTAACTTAGGTAAATTTTATTGATCAGATTTATTTTTGTTTGTTGGTATTTCCTATTTCAAGAACTTGTGAAAATATCAAGTAATATGACAAATTTTTGAAAATGTTGACTCGCTGTGTTTAAGTAATAAATAATTTATAAAATCTAAAAAAATTGTTTTGAAATTTTAACTATTTTCTCAGCTAATAGTTATGCACAATGACAATTTTTTTTATAGTTCAATATATTGTGTTATTTCTTAGCACACTTGATAAAGAAACAAGTAACCTACAATTTAAGAAATCTATAAAAGCTTTAAAAATAACTATTTAAATAATAGTTTATTATTTTAAACCTTAGAATCTGATGCACATTATCATACAGATAAATAAGTGTTAAATTAAATTGTAAATAACTGTATTGTCATAGCTAATAATAATTGCAAAAAAGTAAAATACCTATAGCACATTAGTTAAAATGAAATTCAGTATAAATTTCTTTGAATTAGTTAGGAATGGATTTCTGTTTTTATTACTTTTAATTATTGATATCATAAACCAAAAATAACGAATGATTTTTTTCATTATCAAATAGTGTTGATAGGAAAAGTAAAAAGCAACTACATATTATATACTACAATCATTTTGAAACTTGTATTATAAATTTAAACATAATTACTGTCAGAAATCATGTAAATAATTAGTTATTAAAGTTAAATACCTACCTAATTAATTATTTTAAATATGTGTGCAAAATATGCAACAAAATTTTTACAAATAAAACATAACATGCCATTTCACGGCGCATGTATATTTCAAATATAATCTGAATGATTTTAACTCATTTGACAAAAATTATGAGTAAAATATAAAACAATTAATGAAACAAACTTTACTAGTTAGCTATTAACAGGAAATAACTTTATCAAAACTTTTTTTTGAAAACTTTATTATTGAATGTTAATTTGATTTTTTTTTTCTTCTATATATTCATTTTAGAAAATTTTAAATATATATGAAAACGTAGGAATGTTTTAAATAATCTTTGGTCTTCATGAATTTTTAAATCATATCATTTTAAATGAAAATATTAAGCTAGAAAATTACCAAAACTAAAGTAACTCTCTTGTATATAATACTTTGATGTATTTTTTAGGCCAGAAAACAATCAAAAACCACTACGACCCAACTGTATTATCAATATTTTGGTTATACTTGCTATCGTTATTGTAACTGTTAGTTTAGCCATACTGTTCTTACAGTTTGGCCCAAAAATTTTCAAGGCCTTTTTTTTTGTGGATACGGAAAATAACTCAACCGATAGCGGACAAAGAATACTCAATCGTGATAACTTTTTTACGGCTTCCATACCGAAGACCCCGACGAATTTTTCAATAGGGCCTGGCGCAAACAAATTAGTAAACACGTCAACGGGCAACTTGGGCCTAACATCGACTGTTGTTGAGAATAAAGAGCTAAAAAACTACTCCAATACCCGTCTCATGCATGTCACTAGCCGGTCTGGAAGCAATATCGTTCAAAACGTTGAAACCAGATCGTCAATATTTAAAAGAACCATTCTCCCATTAAATATTAAGGGCAACTTGACAAATCAAAATTTACAACAAAATAGATCCAACCAATTTATCGCTCATGTACCAAACAGTGCAATGAATGGAAATAATTACACTGGCTACGGCACGACGGACATCGAAACAAATTGGACTACCACCAATAGGTAAGTCAAACAAATAAATTCCATTTCAATTTAGTATTAAAATATGTTTACTATAAGAAATTACGTTACAGATAAGTGTAGATCGTGATACAATCATATAGATTCCATATTTACCCAACACCCTCTATGAATATAATAACGGTTTCAAGCGTTTATTACTCTATTGAAATTTTAAAAATGTTTTTTTTAACATTAATTATTCGAATATTCTCAAACATTGTCATAAGTTGGTACTTACTTAATAATAACAACTATATGCAGTTAAGTTTTTCAACGTTTGTGCTAGTAAATGTAAAAAATAATAGGAAAACAATTTTTTTTTTTTTTTTTTTTTAATTAGGTAACTAATAAAAACTTAAATGGTAACACCTATTCAGTTATAATATACTAACCATAATTCTCTACCACCAACACAAGCATTACTTAGAGGCCATAGATAAAAATTGATGTTAGCTAATTAGAAACAAGTTCTGATAGTGTAATTTTTATTTCATGTAAATAAAAAAGATCCAACTACAAATTTAATTCAATTACAGATTTAATGGTAATGCAATTAACGAGGTAATATCAATAATTTTTTGTCTTAAAATACAAATAACATTGATAATGTTTTGATATGTTTACATTTTATTTTTTATCCAGTAAAAATAGTTTATTTTAATTGTTCATTTTCAATTCTTTAGCTCAAAATTATACGTAGTAAATATAATTATGTGTTCATATCCGAAACAAAATAAAATGATTCAATTTAAAATATTGTTTAACAGGCAAATAAAACGTAATAAAATAGATCCGTTACAAGCAGAAAAAGAAACACTGGAAGCTCAAGAAATCGCCCCATATAACTACTACAATTCATATGACCCGACAAACAATTTAGGAGAAAACGGAAAAAACAAAAATCTAAATCAAATTGTTGGAAACCGGTGGACTACAGAAAACAACCCTGCTGTACCGTATCCGTCTTCACTTTGGAAATCGGAAGGAAACAATAATTTGGAATTTGAAATTCGTGAACAATATCCGTCCGATCATGAACATGCAGATTACATGCCAATAGAGCCATCTAATCATTATCCTAAGCCAATACATTCTAAAGAACACAAAATGGACTGGAGTAAAATCGGTATATTGGCGCTAATAAAACTAGGTATCCTTAAACTGCAAGCCATTGGATTTCAAAAAATCTTATTCCTTCTTGTGTTTAAGCTCAAAATGATTATGGCAGTTATGTTTTTTAAATTCTTATTAATAATGAAACTAATGAAGTTCTTCAATATTCTGATATTACCATTATTTATTTTGCAACTATTGCCGTCAATCTGGAATCTTATAAGGATGAAACCTGCAATTTCAATGCAAGAAATGGCACAGTCAAATCTACAAAATGTCTTAAGCGCATTGACTAGTACGCCACTTCCCATTTTATCGTCCGGAGGATTGGGCGGTGGAAGTGTTTCGGGTGGAACTGGAGGTACACTTCTTCCCGGTGGACTGACCAACACATTTATTCCTGGCGGGATGACCATAAATGGAAATCGTCTTCCCAGTGAACTAACAAACACACTGATTCCTGGTTCAATTACTGGCAATCGGTTACCCGGTGGACAAGTACTTTCATCATTTAAAATCGACGACTTAAAAGTTAACGATGGACAGCAAAAAGAACCGTTGGAACTGTTTGACCCCACGTTAGACATCTTTGAAAAATTACTTGATTCCGAAAAATGTGTGGAAAGAATAGCATGCAGAATAGCTGGAGCAGAAAAAGCTGGTGTTATGCCAATTTGGATCAGTTGGTAAGCATTAAAACCTGCATTAAATATGATATTAACGTCCCATGGTATAAATAATTGTATGGGTACATATCATAAATATGTTTTAATTTTAGTAGTTTACACAAAACTCATTATTCATTGTTAAGTGTAAATAAGTAAGTGATAGTTAAACTTCTACACATCTATAATATTTGTATTATACAAAACTATTTGAACACCATGTCTATCACCGTGACTCAAGACGTGACTAAACATGGACGTATTTTTTTTTTTTTTTACGTAACTTAATAGAACTAAAATGAATTAACGTTAATTATTGAAATCGATATTATGCAGTATTATTTATAACTATATTAATTATAGACAAAAGTGAATATTTAAAATTAAATATTTATATATTTATTTATTTATAGTATAAAAAATCAACTTTTGTTTTTTGTTTTAGGATCTTACAACGTATATCAAACTTCATTCCCAACGAAAAACTCGAAACATACATTAAAACTTACAACGAAGTTAATAGCATGATACACACAAAGTTAGTAAATCCAGAAAATTGGGCAATATGGTGCTCAGAACAATACGGCTGTAATAATTAAATAAAAAATGTAATAAACACAAACTACGAAGAGTAGGAAATAGGTCATTGCTTTGGATAGGTCACTAATCTGAAGGTATAATACAAACATCAGATATGAAAGAACTACAAACTAGAAACTTTGACTTTTTATATTTATTTTGGACACACTCAATACTCTGAGAATCTAAAATAATAGTTAGTGATTTTGTGAATTTTGGATGTATTAAACCTAGTATGTAGGTATAATATGTATTAATTTGTAAGTTAAATAAGAATGTAATCTCTCAATTTCCAGTGGGAATTGAACTCGATATCAATAATAATAATAATAACAATAATGATAAGTTAAAAGATAGGTAATAAATTAGATTAAATTTTTAAATGATCAAATGTTATTTTTATGATTTTATCGTTTTATTTACCCAAATTCCATTATATGGATTTCATACATTCGATATGTTCCAAACTTATTGAATACCCGATATGAATAGATACAGGGTACACAATATTATATATTTTCGCATGTAAGTAACATAAATTTTTTTTTAAATAAAGTGACTAAATTTCATAATAACAAATTTTAGTAATTAAAAATAATAACAATTTATTATGTACAATGAATCAAATAGTTTGTAAATATTCAATATAAAATACCCGTACCTATTCACATAACAATTTTGAATGTTATTGTTATTTAGGTAATAATTTTGTCACATATTTTGTTTGTATACTATATTGTTTAAAAATTTCATGAAATATGAAATTCTAAAATATTTTATCATTTAGAAAAAAAATGTGTCATGGGCCGCAAATAGAGTAGGTCACTAATTAATTAAATGGGTTACTAATTTGTATATCTATTTTGGTTGAGCTAAGAGTTACATCCTTATTAAATTGTTACACATTTCAAAGTCTGATATTTGTCTCATAAATATAATAATAATAGTAAAGGTTTAAGGTTGTTTGATATTTTATTGCTATTTTTATCTTTATCAAAATTCATTTGAAATATATCAGACTTAAAAGTTTAAACACTATGTGCAAATGCTTATTACATATTTTAAATACTCCAGAAATTTTTAATTTAATTGTAATAGTATTATAAAAAAAATAGATATTTAAAATAATATGATATTATAAACATATTTTGTATTTTGTAGTAAATATTGAAACTAAAAATAATATGTACTAACAAATGATGTATTTTATACCAACAAATGTGATTTTCTGTTCTTTTCTTTTTACATTTATACCTTGTGACTTGTAAGTAACTTTTACTTACTATCTGATAGAAGAAAATGTAAAAGATAAGAAGGGTTATGGAGAAAAACGATCATAGTCATAAAAATGAAAAAATCAGATAGTATATTATCTTGTTAGTTAGTTTCCTAACGAGTCGACCAGTGTATCGAGTTATGGAAAAAATTTCACGGTCAATAACAGGTTCAAATATTATCATGACGAGAAAAAACAATCAGTGATGAAACTTTAAAATTGCAATACTAAACATTTTAGGAATATTGACTACTATCGTTTTTCCCCGTAACCCATCAGCACTTATAAAATCTAAAATAGTTATATTAGTACAGTACAACTGTAGGTGTACATGGTTCATGTTTTAAAGTTATATTTAAGATTGTGCAAATTAAAAATCAATGTTTTTTTAAACTTGAACTTAAAAATACTGAAAATGTTATGTAATTATGATGTTTCTTTATTTTGGTGGGAAAAAAGGGGGAAAGCGGGAAATTTTAGGATCGGGTGGGTAGTTTTATAGATTAAAAGATGTAAACAATTTTACAGATGTCAGAAAAAATTAATTTTTAAAAAATTAAAAATGATAAAAACAGTCGAAATTTTCAACTTTTTTAATTTTAAAACCCAAGAAATTCCTTGATAAATTTAAAGTAAAATATAATAAAATATTGGATAGAATAACAGACGTTTTTAAGTTTAATTTTACAATATAATGTACTTAAATATTTCATTTTACAGTACTAGTAATCGATAATCAAAACACTTATAAATGTAAGTAACAACTAAACGATGTATTTTTGTTTTATTGATATTTGAGCACGACTCTTCTGAAACAAAAAAAAAATAATAACTTTTATTAGAATAAGTTATGTACAGATACTAGATAGGGATAAAAAAATTCATTTTTAAAATTTTTAGGGTAGTTGATCTAAGATTCAAACCTTTAAAATGTTTTTTAAGTTTACATAAAAATCAAAATTAAATTTAACAATGCATAAAAATAAATTCTTTAAGAAATGTACCAACTTAAACTGAAATTTAATATTAATGAAGACGTTAAAATTAACTTATTTAGGAATCAAAAAAGTTTTATAGATTCTACACGTTTTTTCTAATTTATAGTAAGGAAATAATAGATTGATTTGAATGTTTTTTTGAAATGAAAATTTCAAGAATTAAATAAGCATCGGAGCAACGTATCTTTAATTATTTTAAACACTCATCTGTATTACTTACACGTCTTGGTTGCTAGCCCCAAATATACTAAATTGAACATTAGGAAGTTTTTCCAACGATTCATTAACACCATACGATTCTGATTTTCCGTGCAATGTAACTATAGTAATTTGCTCTGATGTGCGTTCACTGGCTAGTCGTTGTTTAGAGGCATTTTTAGACTCAATAAACTTTTTGTCATTTTCTCTAAAAATTTGAACGTTAATTAGAAACTATTGTACGGCACGAAATCATTTGATTATTTTTTCACCTGAATCGTTTTAACAACGCTTTATCACCGTTTGAATGTTTTGTCATTTCCACTTTGTGTTGTAGCTCACTGACAGTGTGACTCTCATTTTTTAATTCATTCAAACGATCACAGGATATCTAAATATTTAGAAAAGCTTAATGTAAAACAACGAAGAGAATAATATAACTGGTGTCCTATTTATGTTTGTAAGAAATTAATAAAAAAACAATTTGAAAAAAGAAGTTAAATGTCAACTTCTTTAAACCCCCTTCCCCCCCCGCCATTGCATTTATGTAAAAAAAAATTTTTTAAGTTTACAAAATAATATACTGGTACGCTTTATGTAAAAAAAAAAATAATTATTAAAATAATATCATTGTTTATTACCTAGAAAAATATGTATAATTTTTATTAATACCCCAAAAAACTTATAAAAAAAAATTATATTTTTGTAATTTCTATTGGGTATAAATTGTTATGATAAAATGGAGGTATAAACTCTTGTTTTATAACATATTATATAATTTTGTAAATGTATATGTTCTGTTTGTCATTTATATAGTAGGCACTCAATATTTATCCATAACATATAATTAGATGGGAACATATTTCTCAGATTTTCTTTAGATTAAATTCAACTAAAAAATTAAATTTTTAATCAAACATACGTTAAATGATTTTTTATTAATTTTTGTAAAATTTCTATGAACCGACAAAATGTTTGTTTGTAATAAAATGGGTATAAATTGTAATAATTATAGTTTTATGATGCGAATAGGAATGTTGTGTGTTGCTTAAAAGTAATTGTTCATATATTTTTTAATAACAAAAATACCGCAGTTGGAAAACTTGCCAATTTTAAAATTTTAAGAGCAAAATCTATAGATAAAACAGATATAAAAGTAAATAATCTTTTAACATAAAATGTGTTAATTTCAATAACTATTGGATTTTTCTTTTTAATTTATAAATAACGAATTATTTTCAGTTTACATTCTTACCTTATTGACAATATAATAATGTAGGTACTGTAAAAGGCTTTCACGAAGAATCATATTGATTAAAAAACGAACAATACCTACTTTTAATGTGCTTTCTACTTTTTCATCCGTACGTTTAATCGGCAGGTTGCCAGTATCTTTTGGACAACAGTCAGGCAAAAATAATTTTTTTTTGTCGTTTTTCCACTTCATTATCACCTCCTTTTGTTTGGCTTTAAGTTCTTCAAACTTAACAAACCAGCTTTCATGTGCACGTGCAGCATCCACAGAAATATCTATTAAGTTGTAAAATTAATTTAAAAATAAAATGAAATTTGCACTTCAATTAAAATTTGATTTTTTAATCAGTTAAACAATTCTAAGAACATTATATTGTTCTATACTTTATTAAAAAAGATGTTGTTCAAGTTTAGTCGATAAACAACCATACCTACATATCAGGCTATACCATGAATAATGACAAAAAATAATCCATGATAAAATATAATATTTGCACGTCAACCGTGTCGGTGATGCAAAATGTCGATGTTTATTAAAACAATTATTCAATTATTTGTTTGTCTAACTCAATGTTTAGTAGGTACCTAATTTGGTGCTACTTAATTAATTATTGAGGTAAACAAATCTGGATAAGCTTTATGGGCTAATAAGCTCACAATGCTTTAAGTATTGGAATTATAATAATAATAAATACATGTGATTTCTCAAGTGATTTAAAAAGTTCAAGTGTTAAGGTTCTGTATAGAAAACGAAGGAACATAACATTTTTAAAAATTATTTTTTATAAAATACACAATAATAATTTATTGGAATGTCGATTGCAACACTTTTGGTTTTTGCGTCACGTCATTACAAAATTAATCAGTACCTATATTGATTTTTTGATGTTTAAATATACTTTAATAAAATTGCTAATAAGATAGAAATGAGCAGTAAACATATCGTATATTAAATGTACTTTCAAATTGGCCACTAAAACACATTTTAACCAAATAATTATAGATAAATGGTACCTATTTGAATAATTTACGAATTACTAGTTATTAATTTGGAAATCTCATCCTCGTCAACATTTCTCTTAATAATTATAAATCTACTTGTTTATATTTATTGCACTTGCAAAAAAATAATTTATATTATGGTTAAGTGAACATTAAAATATTCACTCATAAACTTCGTATTAAATTTCAAAGACAACTACTTTACGTGGCATTGCTTGTGCAACATGGTCGATAAAATTCGGATTATTGGCGTTCTTGGAACGGATCTTTAAGAACGTTTCGTGATCTTTACTTGACCAACCTCCCGTAAGACCATAGTTTCGGTCACAAAAATCGTGGAAATCCGCTATTTCCTAAAAAATATAAAAATTTTTTTTCTTTTTACTTACACCTTATGGTCAGCATTATTGCTATAAAATTTTACTTTAGAGGGATAACTATTTTTTGAAATGGGGATCCGTTTAAAAGTTGCTGTCTCTTTCTTTTTATTAGGAGCGCTATCGTGTGGTTTTGAAACAGCCGCGTCGTTTAACACCAAATTTCTAACACGTTCGATTTCTTCCATCAGACGGCGTTGTTTCAAGTTCTCTTCCCGTAACCTAGAGAAACATAAATCTTCATGATTCTTTGTTATAAGCATGCGGACAAATAAGACGTTAGGTACACGTACGCATTTCAGTTGGCTTTCACTCACTTTTTCAAGCTCTCTTCTTTTAATTTTAACAGCTTACACTCAAAAGATTTGATATCTTTTCGAAAACTTTCAAAACCTAAAATAATAAACATAATATACTGGGTCGTCACGATTTATAATTTATGTTGCCATCTTACCTACGGTTTTTATTTTGTTTATATCCAACGCCGTTTTTTTCAAATATGACAGCTTGTTTTTCATTTCTTGTACAGAACTGGCCAGTTGATTTAATTCTGCATGCCTAGAACAATATACGTATGAATAATTTTTGAACCCTAGTCGCACTAAGTATATTATTATAAAGTAAAATATCATATCGATGTAATGAAAACTAATGAGGGTCATAACTAATTTATAAAGTCCTATCCATGCAGAATTAATATACAATATTTTAAACACATTAATGTAATGCAAGTTTGTTGGGAATAATTGATTGTAATTTTTAACTCGTACAAGAATACTTATCATTCAAAAAAGCAAAAAGTATGTGACACTTTTTGGCGAGCTACTGTTTATTGGATAGAGGAGGTATATATACGTACCTTTTTCACGAAAATATATGAAAGCAATAATGAATCTATATTGTTTATAAAAATATTGATTCTGCTCAAGATCAGTGAAGCAAACACTAATCACATTAAAAATATCAAAGGTACATCTCAATAATGGCCAAAATTATTTGACTTTTTATATTTATACTTTGTAGCTTGGTTCTACATAGTCTAACCTATTACATGTACAAAATTAAATTAGTTTCATTATATTTTGGAAAAATTCTAGTCAAAAAAATACTTGAAAAAAATGTTTTCTAAATAATAATAATGATAAATAAACGTCTATAAACAATGTGATAGTCTGCGAACAAATCAGGTAATTTTTAATGTAATTTATATTAAATTAAATAGGCATATAGTTAGATTCGGTTCAAAGACTTCCTAGTTCATAAAACATACAATTAATCCGATAACTGTTGGAAAACCAAAACTATATAATGCAGTTAGTTAATTTTGTCAGCAACTCAAAACCAATAAAATGAAGAGTACCTATATAGACTGGATTTTATGGTGAATTTTTGATTTATTTATAAATATTATTGTATTCTATACTGTATTTTGAATGGAAAAATAATTTACCATTGCTCACAAAAGCACAACCCTGTACTATTCCATCCAAAAGTTTGACTCCATTAAATCAGTGACCTACTTTACACCAATTGTTAACTACAACATGGGGCTAGTATATTATATTTTTATTTTAAGTCGTTGCAATGATATTTTTTTCAACATAAATTTATAGCATAACAATAATAATTAGTACTTAACCCATAAACGTATAAAACAAAATACTTTTAAATATTCTATAAGGTTAACATAAAAGAAGAAATAGTGAAACTCGTTTGCTCACAAACAGTAAAAATGAGAAAATAATTATTTATGGAAAATACGTCTTATTTACTTTAAAATATCTTTTGATATTTTCGGACCGAACCCAAGAATCTTGCAAACATTTAGAAAACAAATTGTTTTTCTTCTAAATTAAATTTAAGTTTTTATAAGCTTAGATTAATTTAAATCAGATGAAATTAATTTACAATGGTAATCACAACAAGGTTCGTTACTGTTTCTTTGTAAATACAATCGTTTTATTTGCTGCAGTGATGGATTCACACAATATTTTAACGCCCGAAGGAACATAAGTACGTACCATAAAAGCATAATATTATTATTCATCTCAAATTCTACTTCAAACGTTTGTAATTTTGTACGCGAATCTCTAGACCCTCGAACTAGATCCATCTTATAACTACTTATCTATAATCATTATTATACATATATCTATTGAAAATTTTGGAGGGACTTATATTTTTTTGTAAAAATGTAAGACGTTTCCTCCCCCCCCCCCCAGCTAGATGTAAGATCATACATACTTAATTCCAATGTCATGCAAGTCAGTGATAAAAATTAACTTCGATAAGTTAATTCAATTAAATTTTCATCAGTTAAAAGTTTAACAACGAAAAAAAAATAACAACATAAGTTAAAAGTTTAGATAGAAAATGAGATAAACTTAATTCAGTTAAAAAAAAGTTAATTATTATTTTTGTCGTTAAAAAAATCATAAAACGCCCAATCTATAGTACCTATTTTCAACTTAAAAAAAAAAGTCAATAAACGAAATAAATAAATAAATAAATAAATAAATAATAAATAAATAATCGATAGTTTCGATTTTTGGTTCCGTTTGACGAAAAATATAAACTTAACTTTGCAACGGTGCTAATCGACCGTAAAAAGTTGAATTGATGCAGTACAGTTTTTAACTGAATTGGGCATTAACTATAGTTATAACGTTAAAGTAAAGCTAAAAAGTTAATTATTTTTCGAACTTAACTATTGTTATTTTTTTATTTATTTAAGTTCAAAAACCATCAACATTTTAAATTGACTTTCACTTTTTACCTGGTTAACCCACGCTTAGTTCTAACGATAAATAATCAAATTTAAAAAAAAAAAAAAAATTGTTTCTTAAAAGTGTACAACATTTTCATAATTTGGCAATGAATTTTTTTTTCAGGTGATCCTTGCAAGCGATTGGGGGGGGGGCTAAGACCTCCCAAGCTCCCCTGAATATTCACCACTGTATCCATACCTAATTTACGTTTAGCACACAGTATATTCGTGGGGGGGTACCTGGCGGCGTCCAGCTCTTGTTTGTACTTAAATATGTCCCTCGACGTGGACCACACGTTGGGTTTCAGATGTTTTTTGAGGATTTTCCAGTGGACCGCGTCCACGGCCCGGTCGTTAGGCCAAGACGACGTCATGACGTTACGATGTGCGCTAGCTCACGCGCGTATCACCACTCACGCCTCTGCTGCGAACACGTGCGATCGCGTTTCATACGGTTTAAAAAACAAATTCAAATTATGTCCGGTCGCGAGAGCGTACAGTTGTATGCAGGTACACGAGTAATACAGCATTTGGTATCCAAACCGTCCGACGAATCCGTCGGTTCGTATAATGATTGTCGATTTTTTTTTTTTTACGAACAAAGCGTACACACGAAAAGAAAAAAACAACGAAAAAATAACGAAACGCATTGGTACACTTGCCATCTGCCGCAGTACCGCCGTGTCCCGGTTGCCGGGTTACGTTCAAGGCCCCCCAAAACAATATTTTTTTATAATACAAGCTCACAAACCTATCCCCAATCACCCTCAAACACATTTTATATTTCGCCCATGTTATTGTGATGTTGTTGTTGACCGTTGACATGGTTTCGTTGGTAAATAATGCCGATATAATTGTTGTAACAGTGTTAGTAATACGTATTAGAGTATTAGAGTATCGTCAACCAGTAGTAGTAATGGTACCTATAATGTTTTTTGTACGCAACACAAAGAAGACTATTATTCACGAACACACGAAAAGAAAAAAAAGAATTCATGTTACGTTGTTAGGTACCGAATAATTTCGAATAATATAATAGATATTAATACCTCTACACATTGGTGGTATCTAAGTTCTGACTTTAAATATGATAAATTAATAATAACCTACAGCTTATGTTAAAAAAAGGAAACGTGGGAAAAAATCCGGAATCACTCTTGGTTGCGCGGGTAGTTTGACGAAGTGGGTCACTAAGTGTTTTGTAACGTTTAACCATAGAAATTGTATACTTATTATGATTGTATAAGCGATTCGAAATTGCTTTAACGAAAATAACGAAATTCTGCGTGAGCTCAGCTTACCTATAAAAATCGTGCGGTAACGATAATTATAGAATTTATTTAGACGCTAGAATAATGAAACCGAGCAATAACACTTTGAAAATATTTAGAATCTTGATTTTATCATCATGAGAAAACTATTTTATAACTAATACCACCGAAAACCCGTCGAAAAATACCATGGAGTAATCGCATACGTGAATGTTCTATTTTTAAATTTTTCCTGAAAATGGTCCGAAAATTCCGAAAGTTGTACCCACATATACGAAAATACAAAAAACTAATTTGAAACTGTTTTGGATTATTATTTAAGTAGATCCCTATCAATTGCACGACAGTGTGTAATTTCATTGTTATAATAAAAAATAACACCATTTTTTATTGATAAAAAGATCAGTACATTTTTATACGCTTTCAGAATCTACTGGGCAGAATTTTTCGATTCAGATGGAAAATGTTGTTTCACTACATAACATATTGTCAAAAACGCGTTCGCTATAATTTTCAACGCATTTTTTTTTTTGCTTTTTTAATCTTTTACGTTTAAGTACGACGCGACGAAATATAACTGTACCGGAAATCAGTAGGTACTCATCTCATCACATCAACCCGCGGATGAGACTTAGCGGCTGATCAGGGAGGAGGTGGCTAAACGTGGTAAGACTATAGTGATCGAGGGGAATGAAACACGTTGTACCTCTTAAATTTACAAAATGCGTTTTTTAGCGTATCCCTTCAACTTTACTTCCCCTATATTGTGTACTGTGCAGGGATATCGAAACGTTTGTAACCGTTTGCTAAACAACGTCCCCTTTCTGTATTATTTTTTTTTTTAATTTGAGCACTGTAATAGTAGAGGATCCGTGAAGACTGTACGGAAGTACGAGAACCCGGAGATCGGGAGGGACGGATAAACCTCTGCGATAATTTAGATTTATATCATAATTGCCGGTGACGATATAACGTCAAGTAAAATAATAATAATTAGCGTCGTGTACGTGTTTACTATGCGATCTAACATAACAACGCGAATGCGTATATCGATCATAACGACCGTTTATTAAAAAAAATTCAAAAACAATAGTACAATGTGTAATGTAATACTATGATGTAGATTTTAGAACAATATCGACCGGGGTGTATCCGGGGACGTATCAGTAGAACTTGTGGTGGTAAGACGACGCCTTGTACGGATGCAGGAGCCCCTCGCGCTGCGGGTGGTAGCTGTCGTGACGACCTGCGCCGCCGCCGCCGATCTTCTTGACGGCCGCGTACCCGACCAGCCGGACCGGCCCGTCCGGCTCCACCAGGCCGTACGAACCCTCGACGTTTCCGTGGCCGTCGCCGGCCTCGTGCTGGCTCTTCACGTCGTGCGTGCGCAGGTCCTCGACGCCGTAGACTCTAAGCGGTTATCGAATTATCGATTATCGAAAGTCTAGCGAAATCAATCGTTCGTACGAATATTAGCGTCTTGGCGTCTTGAATAAAATTTAACGATACGGTGAAAAAACAACATGATTCATCAACAGGCCGAGAAAAATTTAAACGACAGTCAAATAACGCCCAGTCCTGCGGGAAAAATAAAACTGCGGGTTCGAAGAGCACGTGGGCGCGGACTCGCAATTCTGAAAAGGCGATATGTCGAAAAAAGGACAAAGCTGATTGCTGATACGGGCCCGCGTGATCTTTGAGAGACCGAGAAAGGACCGCAAACAACAATGTAAAAGACGGTCGCACTCATCGTTAGACCGGTACCACAAGTTAGGAAAAATACAACCGGCACAACAATAGTTGTTAATATTTAAATGCACGCGAGCGAGATACTTGCAGGTACAAGTAATGTTGTATTTCGACTGTAATGTGCAGATTTTGAAACGAGCTGGCTTAGAATGTGTTATGAGGGAAAGTAGTACCCTAATAAGATCAGTAGTATAAGCAGGCAAACCTGGATCTAATAACAATACATAATAATACATCGTACACACGGCCACGGGACCGCGAAATAATGTTCCCCGTCCCATACGTATATTACTCTTGCGACCCCAATAATTCGATCAAAATCTGCATTTTTGACGAAGTCGTTTATTTGTATCAATGTAAAATGTGAATTTGTATTATGTTTACGCTGTCGTGTCGCATGTTCATAATAGTGTGCATGTGTCAGTTTCCACCATAGAGTGATACTCTATGATTTAAACTCGTTGGTCATCGTATTATTTGGTACGGAGAAGAGAGGGTTAAAAACTAAATTAAAAAAAGTAAGTACTCAAAGAAAAAGTAGACAATAGGTCACTTTTTTAGGAGGTTTTACCGGTTTTGAAATGTTTTGCTATACATTTTATATTAAATTCAAAAACGATAGTAAATCGTCGCTAACAAAAATAATGATTCATAGCGAGCTCAGTGAGTCAACTGATGTTCAAAAAGTGAAAAAAGAAAAAAAGGGTAAAAATTGTTTAAAATTTATATCACGACGTTATCATACCTATAATAATAATGATTAAAAATTTTAATTAGGTAGTATAATACAACTGAAAAAAAAAAAAAAAAAAAGATATATTTATGTTCCGTAAGTCATAAACAAAAATTTCATTAACTTACCTATTTTCAAAATTGTTAAATGATTTATAAAAAATATGTTTTCAAGCTTGCAGTTGTATAAATGTTTAATGTTTTTAAACAGAAAATTAAATGTTTTGTGGAACAAAAACTGCAAAAATTAATAAGTTGACAAAGTCGATTGAAGTTTCTATAACAATTTAATTTTACTTAAATAACAATTAATAATAATATGTGAATATTTTCGCTTAAGCGGAAGCACCAAAAAAAGTATAGGTAATTTCAGACGCTTTTTGGATCATGAAAAAATTTTTTTTATAAAATTACCATTTTGTCAACCTATCAATTTTTTGAGGGGTAATGTATGTAGGGATCAGATTAATCCTACAATCCAAAAATTAATTTATTATAATCATTAATGGTGGTGGGAGAGAGGGAGCCTCAAAGAATCACAATTTATTTTATTTACATCTTTCATAACTAAATGAAGGCTGCACTAATATATTATGTACTATATATTATGTATATATAGTATATAGTATATATTTTATATATATATAGTAATAACAATGAACCAAAACAAAATTCCAATGAATCATTTGAGAAAATCTACTTCTAAACCTACTCTGTTTGATGAGAGAACGCACGGGCCGCCCGACGAAAATTGGTTTGTTCTGCGCATGTCACACCCATTACCGGCCGATTATTGGTCAACGGGAACGGTCGTACGTCACTAGAGCGCGAATTTGCATTTTGATTGGCTCCGCTGTCAGTCTACATGCGCGGATTCCGTGCGTTCTCTCATATAGGTTTAGAAGTAGATTTTCTCAAATGATTTATTGGAATTTTGTTTTGGTTCATTGTTATTACTGTATATATAAAATTACACTAACAACGTTTTTAATCAATAATTGCGGATGAATATTTTAAATTTTAATTGAATGTACCAAAAATCTACATAAAAACTGCAGATCTAAACCGTCCAAACAAAAATTATTCATAAGTGATAAAAATGTTGTTATCATCATTATCGTGGCTAAATAAGTTATTAAGCTACAGAATATATAATTATAGTTTATTATATTCTGTGATTAAGCCATGATCATTGGGGTTGGGCACCTGGTAAAAGGAAGGAGCCACTATGACGTCATGAATTTGGCTGGTTTTTGGCCGCTCGCTATAGTCATTACGTCATAATAATATAATCACACAGTGATAAGAATGCTTGGTTCTAAACAAGGCATTATATACCAAATAATATAATTTATTATATTAAATATAATAAACTTAGTCTACCTTGACCACGATCCAGTGTTGCCATATTGGCCATTTTATGGCAATATATAGTCATATATAAAGTCTCATATTAAAAAATTACTATCCATCTCCATCCCTGGAAATCCCCCGAGAAGACTCAAGCGACAATGGCCTCGAGATCTTATAAATTAAAATCATAAATCATAAAATCATAAATGAATTGTAAATTCACGCCGAAGTGCCTTCGCTGGTTGGTTCTTCCCTCAAGATATTCAAGCTCATAAATTATAATTTTAAAAAAAAAAACCATTATTTATGCTTATTGTACTTTTTTTTTTTCTGTACAGATTGTATAATTTCTAGATTAAAAAAAAAAAAAAAAAAAAAAAAATATATAGTCATTTCGATGGCCGGAATGCCATAGAAATTTTGATCCAGCCTTTTTACTACAAAAGTACGTTTCACGAAACTAGCGACTCCGCAGTGGCGCTCCCGGTGGCGAAATTTCGGTGTTCCGCAGTTTCTCAAACTTGCACACAAATACGCGGCAATTTGGAATTCTGCACGGTTTATATCATAGAGTATGGTTTATATAAAATATGAATGCCGTGTGTTTATCAAAATGTTTGGCAGTGGTAGGTAAAATTATTTAAAAAAATCCATATCAACAAGGTCACCTATTCGATGGTTACCGCGTCATTTTTAATTTACCGCGCTTTTTAGTCACAAGCTTAGGAAAACCTGACGAAAATCTGCCACCGGTAGCGCCACTGCGGAGTCGCTAGTTTCGTGAAACGTACTTTTTTTTATAGCTTTTTAGATGAGTGACAATACAAGCCGCTTGTTATCACGTATCACGCTTAAAGATATCCTTAATCGTGTTTACAATCTTCGTTTGTGGTGATAACTGATAACATTATATCATGGAAATGAAGTTGACAACAACTACTGGCGGTATCTACTATCTATTATAATATATTTCTGAAAAAGAAAAATATTTAGCCTTTTATACCCTTAACAGAATGTTGGTTTTGCTCTATTTGACTCGTATATTATGGCAACACTGCCACGATATAAAAAAACCTCAAGAACGAAAGCCGCCCGCCGGCTGTTGTGAAGGACGCCGAGTTTTCAACCTCAACGCGCTGCTTTCCCAGAGTTTGCGTTCAGTGTTCTTCGCTTCCTTTAGACTTCGCCAGACGACAACACCGGACACTTGCAAACAAGTAACAGTTCGCGCTTTACTTTGTTCGTTCCCCGTGACCGCCGGCGTATTTTGTCGCCTTTCGCGACATTGTTTCTCCATGCTTACCTCGTTTTATTTTTTTCTTTCCGCGTAGGTAATACGATTTTCGCGTTCGCACTTCGGCTGCTCCTGAGATGTCCCGATGACGTTTTGAACAGTGTTTATGCGCCCGCCCGCCGTTCTGTGCGCTAAAGACGTCGAGATATCACTCGTCTGTGGAATTGTTAGTGTAGCTATAACAAGGCACTAATAAATAGGTATAAATAGGTAAGTATACAGAGCCCTACCTAGATACTAACATGATTTTTTTGACTATTGTTTTATATACTTATAGCTTAGATTTTATACCTGTATTGAAACTTTTCTAGTTTATGAAAATTAACGACATGTCAAATTTTTTTTCAAACGCCTACATTTTAACGTTTTAAAAATGATTTTGCGAAAGTAAAAATTTGCGGATATCATTAGTAGTAATTTTTGACGTACACCGCTATTTAAGTGTTAGTGCACAGAGCGTCTGGCACTCGGTCGCTGGGCTCCCACGGCGCTGTTGTTTCTGCGCTCCGCTAACAATGATTAAATCCTAGCTTTAAAGTGCAAATTAAGCAATGTAAGATCAATGTACTTTGGTATTGCACTTATAAAATACTTTTAGCTAAGGGTATCGGGTTATGATGTATCGACGTGTACGTTACCACTACCGTGTACCGTAAAATTCTTAACTCTGGAACCAACTACAACCGCCAAGTTCTGATTACACCACCGGTTTCAACGACAAAAACTACATAATATAATCCATAGGTATTTCAAAATACTCAAAATCGAACATTTCCATAAACTAGAAATATGACTTTTTATTTATATGACGTGTTCTGTTTGTAAATACTCATCTCAAACGCTTTTCTCCATTTTTCTTTCA
Organism: Hormaphis cornu; assembly: GCA_017140985.1. Lineage (NCBI taxonomy): Eukaryota > Metazoa > Arthropoda > Insecta > Hemiptera > Hormaphididae > Hormaphis > Hormaphis cornu. The sequence goes on along the minus strand of CM029357.1, from coordinate 37,638,780 downwards.
GACCATTGTCATGGATTGCATCAAGAGTTTTGAAACGGAGAATTCAATTACTACAAATGAAGAAAAGCCAGAGGATACAGAAAATTCAATTAGTGAAGCAGAACAAGAAGTAAAATCATTAACTACAAATATTACTGAAAACATGGACACTAGTACCACTGAAAATTCAGAACCAAATGCAAACATTACCAAACACATGGATTGCACTAATAGTTTTGAAATGGAGAGTTCAATTACTATAAATGAAGAAACGTCAGAGAATACAGAAAATTCAATTATTTTTGCAGAACAAGATGAAAGATCATCAACTACAATTAATATTGTTGAAAATGCTATTTTACATAGTTATCATACTATAATAGAACACATAGAAATTAATACAACTGAAAATTTTGAACCAAATGCAAACACAAATATTACTAAACACATGGATTGCACCAGTAGTTTTGAAACAGAGAATTCAATTACAACAAATGAAGAAAAGCCAGAGGATACGGAAAATTCAATTATTGTAGCAGAACGAGAAGTAAACTCATTAACTACAAATATTACTGAAAACGTGGATACTAGTGCAACTGAAAATTTTGAACTATTTGCAAATACAAATACTACTGAAAACATGTTATATTCAGATTTTATTTTAGATTTCACCAATACTATTGAAACTAGTACAACTGAAAATGTAATAAATGATGAATTCTTAGGAACTGTAGAGGCAGTGAACAGTGGTGAAAATGTTGATAAAACATTTTTTCCAAATTATGTGCCAAAAAATATATTTAGGGAGTTGCATATTGATGACTGTGATACTATTGTTATATCAGACAGTGAAGAAGTAAATGAAGAATTACCAATTGATGATATAACTGTAAAAAATAATGCATCAAAAACTTCTTCTATAATTATTATATCTGATTCTGATGAAGAAACTGACAATGATACTGATGCAGAAACTGACATTAGTGATACCGATGAGAAAACTGATAGTAATAATAATAGTGATGATGAAACCAATAACAGTTATACTGATGAAGAAACTGACATTAATGATATTGATGCAGAAACTGACAATAGTGATACCTATGAAAAAATTTATGATGATAATAATAACAATAACAGTGATGAAGAAACCAATAACAGTTATACTTATGAAGAAACTGATAGTAATAATTCTTATGATCACAATATGTATTATTATCATCTAATTAATCGAGTTGAGCCACCGATAATTATAGGTACAATTGATCTGTGTAAAATAGATACATCTTCTGATGAAGAGTATGTTGTGAACAACGATTCATCAGGCAAAAGATCAAAAACCAAATGTGTTCAAAAGAAAATCCGGCTGGAATCAGAAAGTTGTAAATTATCAAACGTCAAGGAGGTCTTTTCAAAATGTGAAGAGCAACTAAGTTCTAGTGTTCAAAACGGTTTGTTACCAAATAATGAATCAAACAATCATCTGAATGAAAATGAAAATCATTTAAATTCAGAAATTCCTGTAGCGGTCAATTCTATAGCCTCAGATAGTAAAACCAAAAATATGGATGATGAAGGAAATCGAGTAATTGTAGAAATTGATATCGCACAAAACTCCATGTCTCCAAATATAGAGACAATAAATTTAAATGAGGAATTAAATCAAATTGATGCAGAGATTGACGTAGCACTAGACTTTATGTCTCCAAATAATAATACAAACAGTTTAAACGATGAAGGAAATTTAGAGAATACAGTTATTATTAATACTGCGCTTAACTCTACGTCTCCAAACGTTGAGCAAAACAATTTGGACGAGCATGGAAATAATGTAGATGCAGACCTAAAGTGATTAACTCCACGTCCCCAAACAATTTGAATAACAAGAAAAAAAGTCTGAGATCATTACTAAAATAGTAAACGCAACATATCAACTGCCAACTGATAAAACCTATGTTATTGATAAGAAGTTTCTATCTTACGTTACGTACATATAATTTCTATAAATATTTATTTCATCAATGAAACAAAATTTGACTGATACTATTTATTTTTGTTTTAATATAACTTAATTAATACAGTTTATGATTAATATGTTTATTACATTAAAGTAATATTGGAAGTATTACTTTGCTTACTTACAAGAGACAATGTTTTTACTTACATATATGTATAAATTTATAGTTTTATATAAATAATCTAACATTGTTTTCTAACAAGTTTTCTATTTAATAATAATAATTTCTAAATAATAATAGTTAGCCAAATATTTTTATAAAAACTACGTTTTAAGATTTTGTATTTGTATAATTTATCAGATTTAAGATAAATCATTTAAGAGTATTTAAATTACTTTATGAAATATAAAATAAAATAAGTCAAAACTAATTTTATACATAAGAATAAAAAATATTCAAGATTTTTTATGTAAATTATGACAATAAGTTGATATCAAACATAATGTTTTGGTAAAGAAGTGTAAACCACAAAACCAAACATTTTTAGCAGTGAGACATAGCTTTATAAAAATAAATATTTGTTAAAACTACTTCAAAAAACTAGTTCTTTGATTGAAGAAAAAAATGTATAGGAACTACCGATTTGATGGGTAGATTTTTGGAGTCACAACTTTGTTTATTATTATGAACGCAACATTTCCTATTTTCTCTTAAAACAAAAGAGTAAAAAAGTTTTTTCATGTTGGAGGTCTAATATCTTTAGAACAAATTACAAGAAAATACAAAATATTAGTTCAACATTTTTAAACTTTTCTATTACAATTATTAATATTTTTTCATAATCCCAGTTTTACAGTACCTACCTACCTACTTACATTTTGAGTTGCATACTATTATTATAACAATTTTTTTATGTACTTGTTAAGAGTTTTATTTTAATTGTTCTAGCTTTACACCTTGTTTTTCACTAATAATGACTTCTATTAAGATGACAAACCAGCTGTGTTCATATAACATGTAACAAATAATTGTAACGCAAGTAACAGTTATCTAATTATGTATTCTTAACACAAATCCATGTTTATTTTTATTTTTATTGACACATTTGTCAATTTCTTAGCTAGGTTACAAGATTAAATGATATGTTAAACACTAAGTGTAATAAAAGCTATGCTGGAGGTCTAAGCTCAGATACTAAATAATATAAATATGTCTAAACCATAACTTTCAAAACAATGACCAACTCAAAGCGTAGTTGCTACTCCATCTTTATTGTGCCTGGCTTTTTTTATTTGTTTTAATCTTATTAATCATGATAGTAAATTATTGCTATTTTGTATTTTTATTAGAAAATTTGGATTTGACTTTTTCAACTCGCAAAAATTCTCGGCAAAATATGTATGTGCTCACCATTTTTCTGAGCATGACATTCTGCAAACAAAAACTCGTCCCATATTAAAAAGACATATTAGTTCTCAAAATTATAATACTAAAATATTTTTGAACAATGAACTAACCTGTAATCTAGATAAACTATCCCACAAAACAGTTAATAATTTGAATAAGTAAATATTTTAGACACTTGAAAAGACCGAGAATTACATGTATTAGTAGCAACTCGTACATACTCAAAAAAAATTTCCCCAACACCTACTGTTTATTTTTCTCGTAAATTTCCAGCTAATGCTTTTTCCAACACCTCTCAATGAGAAAAGTTCAATATTTTAACCCCAGAATTTACTCATTGTAAAACCTCAACAACACCCAGTATAACACCGTCATCAAGAAGTTTTATTCAAGAACTTAACAAAATGCATACTCTAAAAAAATGTCAAAACATTCTTGATCAGCTCTTTTATTGGATGAAAGAAACTATGCAGATACTATCATCAAAACACCAAGAAAAATAGGATTAAGAAACTACATAAAAATAAAAAATAAAACAACTAAAATCTAAATCTTCAACAGGATCCAAATTACATCATTTAACGTTTAAAAATTGCAAATAAATGTAACAACAAAACTAGTAATAAAAGTAACAACTCTAGAATAATTTCTAAAATGCAAAAGTTTTGTGCAAATAAATGTAGACAGCCATGATTACTGGAAGAAAAACAATGTTCAATTTTATTGTTATATAAATCACCTGAACTTAAATTACCTATATATTAATAAATTAACTGAAAATTTTAAAAAATGTCAAAAAAATTAATTTACTCGTCTTAAGATCTATTAAAAAATGGATTGGTAGTTCAAAATTTTTACCTGATTTTTGAATAGTTTTATGTCATATGAAACAAATACGAAGTAAAGTTCATTTGATGACCAATGAACATATACATATTGTGCTATTGTTTTTGATGAAATGTCAACTAAAAAGTGCTTGGAGTATTCCTAATAAATACTTAGATTTAGTTGAAGGGTACAAGGATTTTAGTCGTTTAGGGCGGACTGAGAAACCTCCCATGTGCATTAGTTTTTGTTGCACGGGGCATACGTGCAAATTGAAAACTGCCTCATCATATTTTTTATCTTCTCCAACTAAATTTAGTATGCTAAAAAATTTAATAACTGGAGTATCTGAAAAAGCATTTGAGCAATGACTAATTGTGACTGCAATTATGTGTGATCAAGAAACCAATAACCGTGCAGCACTAAAACAACTAGGATGCACAAAAATACTCCTTGCTTTAAAATTAATGGGAGAAAGATATTTTCAATTTTAGATGTACCTCATTTATTTAAAAATTACAGAAATAATTTGTTGAAAAACAATTTAGTTTTTGATGGTCATGAGGTACTTATCTTTCAGAGACATCACATAGTATTTTGTACAACGTGGTGACGTATAAAGACAGCATATAAAATAGACCATGGCTGAATTTAGCCGTGAAATAAACAAAATGAGTGGGACAAGCAGTGTTGCTAGGTCAAAATTGTATTAAATCCCACGTGGTTGAATAAAATTTCCATTGAACCCATAAAAATTCCCTCTTCAAAAATTTTTAATTCAAATTAACTTAATAATGTACCTACCTACTCAAGTTTACATATTAACCATTTAATTATTTTTTCATATCTTTGAATTTAGGTAAATATAGTTATTTTAAATTCTGAGTGGAGCAAGGGAGCTATTGATTTTACAGAGGCGTGCGCCTAAGGTATTGCTTCGATCTTAACTGTCAATACGTATACTAAAAGCTCAACTTATATCCATTGATCTTGGTGCATTACTCATTTTTTAAAAAAAATTTTGATCTCAAAAAACCAAAAAAAAACTTTGAAAATAGTACGATAGACGTGCTTTTATTATACATGACAATTTTTCCAACTATCCTTTGAACTCGTTGACCGTAATCCACGCATCAACAAAAGTTATACAACGCCGTTTTAATCTCTTTACTGGCGTTACAGGATAATCTTTTTGGTCTTTTGATTCCGTCATAAAAAAAAAATCTGTGTTTGAGCCTTGAAGTTGCAATTACTTAAAAAAATAATGCAATGTTACATTCCGATTGGTACAATCATTGAGTACTGAGTATAGGTGACCATTATGGTGACCATAAATAATCAATATTATCAGATTTGAATTTCAAACTTCTAGAAAATTGTTATTGGAAACATCGCGGCATTTATTAAATACACGTCATGGTATTAAATCGATGATCGAGGTATATAAACTATACAGCAACTGTTAATAAACCTCGATATACAGCAGCTGTTTATATACCTCCATGATTGGAAACACAGATATATATATATATATATATATATATATATATATATATATATATATATATAATAAACATATATAATATATAATTGTATTTTTTATACATATATTTATTTATTTATTTCGTATGGCATGGATATCAAACACATAATACACTATTCATTTTCTAATTGTAACAAATATAGAATAATAAAATAAAACAACATAAAATAAAAACAGAACATAAGGTTCTGGTAGTACACATATAGCTATTAAATATATTGTATAAATTATAAACGTAAATAAAATAAAAATAAATCAACATAAATCATCACAAACAATATGGTATTGCAACGTACGTGAAAGAAGACTTAGATGATGTGGAGACTATATCGAAATCAGTCTCAGAGAACATTTTTTTTATACATATATGATTGGAAATGATATATTTTGATAAGTGACAGGCATTTGTTAAACATCCACCTTGCATCTGTTATTTACGAAAAAAGATTGTGTAAAAAAATATAAGTATGTTATCATTTATTACAAATTATTCATTCCACCGAAAATTGAAAAAAAAAATTAGATATTTTTGTTTATATAGTTAGACTATATACGTATATGATACACATACATATTGGTTGTTATTGCAATATTTCAAATTTCCCTTTTTATTAGGTAATTTACAAAATTTTTTCCCGCAACGTACTCAAAAGTACTATGTTTTCTCTCAAAACGAGAAATTTCGCTCTATCCGTCCCGGACAATTAGTAGAACGTTAACTATAAAATAATTAATCAATAGAAAAAACAACGATAATTGTCATAACTCATAACGATCGCACGGGGGCGGCGCTCGGCATCCGCTGGGCCCTGACAGCAGTAAACAGCCGGCGGCACAACGATGTGAAACAACAAATTTGTTTTCTTATCAGCTGTTATCACACAACTGGCAACCGTTAAATTGTCTTCTACAAAACAAATATCTAATAACACGAAAATCAAAATGTGTCTCGTTAATATTCAGAGCTCGTAAGTCTCGCGTAATAACGGCCATGATTCTGAATTCAAAAAATCAAAGCGTTATTCACTTTTTAGATGTTTGACGTAGGTAACGTCGTCACCTTGTTTCAATCTGAACGAAACTGCAGTATTCATTTCCTCGTACCAAACTCCTTCAGTAATCCGTCTGTGCAATTATAGGTAAGTTTTCTGAAATAGTAAGTACCTATTCAGCCGTGGTCCGACCAGGGCTGAATCAAGGTTGAGGGGCTAAGAGAGGCTGTAGCCCCGGGCCGCTGGTTAAAGTCGTCCACATTATTTTTTTTTTACACCTACAACTTTTTGAGTATTTGACTCGCTGAGCAACGAGCTCGCACGAAATTGTCATTTTCATAAGATTGCTTACAGTTTTAATCAAATAAACACCAAACTGCAACACTTCTCAACCAGTAACTCGCCCAAAGCTGTAATCCACTGCAAAGCAAAGTCACTACTCCAATCAGAACTTTCCTTTTTTTCATGGGATTGGTCCATTAGTTAATTTGCTTGAACGCAAAAACAATTTTTTATTTATATAGCTATTTATTAGCTATATACACACATTTTTGCGTTACAAACGCATTTATATGTTTACAGCATTATATGGTCATACGTCTTAATCTGGTTATGATTTTAATAAATCATCTTAAAAAGAAAAATAGTTAACTATAGAAAATTAATTGTTTAACAAACTGTGGAATTACAAACGCGTAACCAGTTTGCCAATGTGTCAATTGTTCAACGTTAACCAGTGTCATGAGTGTTTGGGAACGAACTCATGTTTTAAAGTACAAGTACGTAATCATTCTTTATTTTTTCACAGAATATAGCTACAATGTCTGAAATCGAACTAGATTCATACAATCGGATGTTGGCGTGCATAAAAGATCAAAACAACATTAAGTATACGCCATACCGTATTGCGCTGAAATTGATTGTCCTTCAGAAATGTACTCACTGTGAGTATTTCTCCTCATTTACTGTATTTGTGTTTTACATTTGCTGCTTGGTTCATTTAAATGTTATGCGATCAAACCCATAAGAACTGTTGTAACATGTCCAATAAATAAATATTATGTAACCGCCCTAGTTTTGAGTGTTACGCTAGTATAATATTTCGTGTATAAGTAGTGTACGCCAGATTGTAAATAATTGTTGTTTAAAATCTATTAAATGTTTTAAAAACATTTTTTCACAATTTAGTGTGTGATATACATGCATTTACTTTTGAATTATTTTGCAGCCTGACAATCTGTGCAATCTTACTAACAGCATTTATATGTTTCTTTTCAACAGGGCTGGACTTCTAAAATTTGTCCGCTCCAAGCCAATTTTGAACAAGCACCTTAATTGCCAAATAGTTACAAATAGACAAAAAACAATTTTTAAGAAAGTAAAAATAAATGTGTATATCACTGGTTTGAATGTATGTGTTAAGTTTGTAAGCAATGGAAACAACTGTTTTCAAATTTAATGTAAACATTAAAACAGTGACACACCCAAATCTGTGCCTTACTACAAAACACGGAATTCTTTTAAAAAAAAATAAGTCTAACCACTGCATTACCATCTAGTTCCAAAATCTATCATATGAGATGCCTACTGTATGAAAAAATTGTACATTCCTTCTAGTCAAAAAAGTGGTCATAGAAAAAAAACATCTTTGTTGAAAAAATATGTCTGTCTTTAGCTGAGCTCAGAATATTATTTAGGTTTTAGACTCCCAAAAGATATGTTTGAGCTTGCCTAGAGTTAGTGCACATGTAAATACATTGTAAAGCAAATACTTATGCTTATTTAATTAATTTAAATACACGCTATCTTAAGGTTGCCGATTGGGAGAAAAGTAGCTTCAAAATATTAGTTACTTAATTGGTTACACCCAAAATCAATGTCATATATTTTAAGCTAGAGTTTAGAGCATTATAATAATAATTGATTTAATTCAAAAATTATTTTTGTGCGGTAATTTAATCATCATAATTTATTAAAATTTAATTAACAGGTAATATCATTGAGCATTTTTCGTTAACATTTCTGTTGTTCTGGCTGTACAGTAAAAATAGACGGGCGTTTGAACGGCATCGGTCTTGCATTAATTATTACTAATACATTTTTATGCATTAGCAGTAAAAAATAATAACAATTACAACTTTGAATAACCCCAATCAAGTTTATAAATATTTAGGATAAGTACTTATAATCCTATTTGTTATGTATTTTTATACTATCTACTATATTATAATATAATATAACTAATTTTGAAATAAATAAAAATACCATAGTAAAATGATGTGTATAATAAATAATAATATAATATTTTTGGTTATTGGTCTATTGATTCAATTGTCATTTAAGTCAGTGTTTCATCTTGTTGGGTTGTTTGTGTTTTAACGTTAAAAAAAACTAATATTTCTAATTGATAATATATGTATATAACTTTTGTTATAATGATTATAAATACAACATTATATAACTAGTAGGTAACTACCAATATTAACTCAATTTTATGTTGAACTCCAATCATTTTTATTTTATGCATTTTCATTTTTGACACTTACATATTTTGTGATATTTATAAATTATGAAATTTACAAGTAACTACCTACTTATAAAATATCATTTAATTATACACTATTTACAATTTCTATTACAAGTGCTAAAAATTAACAAAAATTACTAAGACCTAAATCAACAATTGATTTTTAGAATATATTAATCTCTTATAGATACAATTAAAAATACCAACAAATGTTTAATAGAAAAAAATAACCATTATCTAACTGTTATATTCTAACAGTAGTGAGCATTATTTTTATAGACTGTTGATATTTGCATTTTTTAAGACAAATAACACATTATTGTACAAGAGTGTTTAGGTTTTTACTTTTTAGTTACAATTTGAAAATAATAAAATAAAACAAAAGAAGTATGAAATGTATTATTATGAGCATTTTCCAATAAGGCACCAATTTTATAGATGGAACATTGTGAAAACATACACGGTTGTCTACTGAAATTGATAACACCGCAGTTTTTGAATCTGGCATTACATCTTCTTTCAAAAATTCTAGGCCAGTAACAAACATTGCATGAGCTTGTTTAACATTATATATTGTTTTCAAATTGCTAGATTCATGTATACTAACACTTCCTGAGTACATAGTACCAACAGCAATGTATAATCCATCTCTACGTACTGCTAGCGCTGATGTAGGCTCGGTAAATGACAACTGATAAAGTAATTTATTTTTTTCTGACCATCTTTGTAGGTACGATTTTTGTTTTGGTCCATTTGCAATTGTATAAATATTGTAAATAGTTTTATTGTTTGTAACACCAAATTTACATCTTTTGAATATTTGCTTATCATTGATTGGATGAGTAAGAACTGATCGTGCGTCAGTAACAGTGTTCCAGTGGAACGCTTTCCCATCTTTTGCAACACTAACAATATATTTACCATCTGGTGTAATATCTATGTCATCAATTTCTTTTGTGTGCCCTTCATATACGTGTGTTGGGTTAGTTTCTTTTGAACTCACTATTGGAAATTTCCAAACACGAATACGACCATCAGCTCCTCCTGTTACCATCATGTCGCCATTATTGTTAATCTTGACGATCCTTTGTAATGGCTCGTCATCACTGAAATCTGTTGTTAGTGAATCTCCTGTAGCTATTTTAAAATTGATTTCTTTACTAGCTATGCCATTTTTAAATGTTGGTTCTATTATTATATCGGCAACATATTGTCGACATTTGTCATCTTCATTTGCTGCAATATAAATTTTGTTACCTTGTAGATTTGTACAACAGTTCATAATTACATTTGGACCGCTGTCGTGGCGAATCACTTTTGTCATGGTAACAGCTTTTCCATCTCTGTTCAATTTGAACACCTCAAATCCATTAGCAATACCCGTTTTGCTGGAACCACCACCGCCGGCAACAAGTACATAGTACTTTAGGAATGTTTGAATTGAATACATTGGCAAATTTGTTGTAGCTATCACCTGAGATTTGCTTCCCATCTCTTTGAACTTTTTTTTTACTGTTTGTAGGAATAAAATATTCTAATACACTACTTTGTACTTTTGCAGCTTAAGTTAAATGTTACCTATGTTTTGTTTAGTTGCCAATAATTAATAAAATATTTACATGACGACAGACAATTATAAAATAATACATAAGATTATTAAAAATTGGAATTTGGAATAAGTAACAACAAATTAATATAACAAATTATTGTCAATAATTGACAACTTATCATTTTTGGATTTAATAAACGTTGATAACAAAATCAGGTTGACCAACGTATTTATTTATTTACGTCAGACCATAGACATAATATATCTTAGATGTCAGACACTATATATATAATTCTCTTGAATTAAAATTCATTTTACATATTAAATTATTATTCTTGTATATCTTGTTTACTGGCGATCAATGTGCAATACTACAAGTGCAAGTGGTAATCATTGCCAGTTTGTTTTGGCCAGTTATAAATTATTTTTAAGATCCAAACTTTATTTCTAAAAATCTTAAATGTTAATGATTTGGCTTTTGTATACATATTGAAATTTATGTTTAAATATACACCCAATATGAAAAGGATTTATTTTAATTTTGAAATAGTAGTTACTTATTCAATTTATTTTTTAGTTATCATTTAAAATTTGAAAAACTCTACTTGAAGTTTTCACAAATTATCATTTATCAAAAAAAAAAAAAAAAAAATTAGAGTGGGTAAAACTTACAAAATTGTACTTGATATTGACCAATGTAGAGTAAAATTTTGAACCTACGTTATGGATTTTGGGAATTCATAATACCTTTAATTTTAAATTTGCAAATAACAATATATTTTCTTTTATAGATATGCTTGGTAAATTTGTTTATCAAAATTTTTATATCTCTTTTTACGTTAATATTATTATTATTTTATTGTTTTGTAATTATTATTTTAGATTCTGAGTGTTTGTGAAGAATGTATTGTTTTTACAATGATGTTTTTTTTTTTCTGTTAACACTTTTTAAGGTAAAAAAACTGCTCCAATTTTAATGTATGATACCTTAAAAGATAGATAATTGATCCGAGATGGTACTTTATTTGAATCGTTTTTTGAAATTTTGATTATTTTTTAAAATTTGAGGAAAAAACGAAAACGGCCCAATTTTTTAAATTGATCCGTTCGACTTGAAATGCAAATATGTCATTATGAAGATTTTTCTAAGTGTGTTGCTGAAATTTCAATCGATTTCAATCAATTTTGAGGGAGTTATAGAACTTTGAAATTTTTGTTATTTCGGGCGGCTTTGTATTTCATATGGGAGTGACAAATAATTACTGGAAGCGTGTTTTTTTTTACACGTAGATTTAGATTGTTTTGATCATAACATCCAAAATAAAGATAGGATCAAGCTGAGACTTTTACACAGTAGGTTCTAAAATAGGAAAGATACAGATTTGATAAAAGTTTTTATTGTTAAATTTGTTTTTACCAGGACATAACCTAGACAACTGAGCTCGCTCAGAATCGTATTTTTCTTCTAAACTAGTGACCCACTGAAAGCGTAGTTACTACCCACGCGACCTAGAGTGATCCCGGATTTTTTTGTTTTTTTTAGCCAAACTCAATAGGTAGTGACTAGTGGGTACTTGATTTTAACACAAACTATATATTTACTTAAGTGTTCAAATATTTTGAATGTCAGACGTTACATTGTTTGTTACTATTTGTATATATATTATTTCTTGAAATGTTTTCATTTAAGTATGATTTTTTTAGTAAGATATCCAAGCTACATTGAATTATAATCTATATTAATATTTATTATTTTATAATATTTAAAATTGAAGTTTGAAGAATTACAATAATTGTTATATGTTTCAGTGGATAAAGTATCATTGTACATTATAAATGGGGTTTACGAACAACATAAAGGAAAAGATCTCATACTTATTGATAAGACTATGCTAGAAGATATTGTTTCAGACATATTTTTTGCAGTCCAAAAAGAACGCTTAGATCTAACTTTTGATGGAGAAGTTGCCACTAAAATTTTAGTTATGTTGTTAGGACAAATATTTTCAAAGTAAGTTTAAATGTAGTCATCAATATGTTTGTTAGTCAAGAAAATTAAATAAATTATCTTTTAAGAACATATATACAAAACTGTATTTACTTGATACATTTAATGATATTTTTGTCACAATCGAGTACATATTTATCGTTTTTTAATTGTTTGTGTTACTGTGTACTAATTTTATATTTATTTTGCAGGTGTAGTAAAAAACAGATCAACTTGAGATCTGCATTTACTATCATAGCTTGTCTATCACATGACAGGCTTCGTGTGAGACTGAGTTATATTTTTCAGATAAATTGCCTTAGTAATGAGTTTGGTTTGACAAAGAAATGTTTCAGAAATTTTCTTAGAGATTTAAGTTTTTTGCTAAACTTCTTATCAGAAAATAACTTGTTTGAGTCTACTTCTATTGATAATGTTATTGATACTTGTTTCATCAATGTAAGTAAAGGAAGTACTATTTAATCTAGTTATAACTAATAATTATTTGTTGTTTTGTTAGTTGAGCAATCAAAATCATTTAAATGAAGATCAATTTATGCAATGGTTTATGACAGAACCCCCTATATTAGAGTGGTTACAAATATTTTATAGAGTGAAAATGGCTGAAAATGGTGAGAAAAATTATAAATTTAATGTTCAAATACTTTGTGTTGGTATTTAATCTTTGGAATAATCAAAATAAAAAGTTAATGTTATAAAAACAATTTTAGTGGTTGATACTTGTTCTAAAATATTATCATATTGAACCTTTTTATTTTTGAAGTGTATTTATATTTTATTTATGTTTAATTTTTTTCTTCAGTTGACCATGGGGTAAACTGTAAAGTTTGTAAATTACCAGTAAAAGGATTACGTTATTTTTGTTTAAAATGCGTTAATTATAATCAGTGTCAAAAATGTTTTTTAATTGGTGCCACTAGTAAGAAGCATAAGTTAAAACATGCCATGCAAGAATATTGTTGGCTGGTTTGTTATTTTTATTTAATTTAAAGTATTTATAGCTTAATATAAATAATATAAAATGGTGAACTTATTTATTTTTAGGAATCACCTCAACAGTTGTATGCACAATACTTAAAATCCTTTTTAAGTAGAGTTTTTGGTTTGACATCTAAAATCCGATATCTTCCAGTGGAAATGCCCAATGAAGTTGTCGAATCAAGTCAAATGTATAAAAATATTTAAAAACTTTAATATTTAATAAATTAATACTGTTTTTTATGAATAACTGTATCATTTAAAACATTTTCAGGTTTTTGATTTTTTTTTCCATTATAGGTTAGTGTTACTTAGATTGAATAATTTTTTTTCTTTAAATTTGCAAATTTTTTTAAGTTATAATTGAAAATTTCTTGAAAATTTGACACACTTATTAGAAAAAGTAAAATGCAACTTTTATTTAAATTTTAATGTATTTTGTCCATTTATAAAATTGACATTTTTTAATTTATGGTTTAAAATTTAAAATTAGCTTAGCAATACATTTGAAATTTTCCCTTACATGTTAAATAAAAGTTGAAAATTTTTTCTCATTTTACATCTAAACATAACAATTGACAAAAACTAAAATGGTAAAATTTTGTTATTTCCTCTCTTGTTATGTTGCCTAAACTCTTCTAAAATATGCTTAAATTTATTAAAATTACTATACATTACTAGTTTAATCAACAAAGTAAAAGTGTAATATGAATTTCTAACAATTTTTAACCATAGATAGAATTTTCAAATTTTATGTGTTAGTTTTTGAATAACTGTTTGTTTAAAACGATTATTTTTGTAAGCAATGATTGTTTTTATATTTGATGTAGTAATTTTATACTGTACCATCCAAAACAGTGACAGATTTCATAAAATCGCCTATTACATTTCTATGTTTGATTTGTAAAAATAAAAACAGATCTGCATTTTACCTTTTTAGACTTAAAAAATCAGTTCAATCTAATGTCATTTTAGTTTTTTAAAACTTTCCAGTAGCCAAAGTGTAATAAACAAATTCATTCATTTATTTCATATTTTAATTATTTTTACATTTAATCACGACCAAGTTTTTAATTTGTACTCTTTTGAATTTTTTTATAGAGCTTTATTATTGAATGATTGCTGTAATACTGCAATGGATTCCAGTGTTGTCAAATCGCCTCGCCAAGAATTACAAAGTGTCATATCTCAAATAGAAAGAGAAAATAAGTGTGTATATTTCTTTTTAAAATTGATACTTACTTTGGTTAACCAGAGAAATGATTTTTGATATTCTTGATTTTTTGTTTTCTTTTTATTAATTAATTGCTTTAATATTACATAAAAGTATTTGTATTATGTTTTATTCAAAATGTAAGATTTAAACTTTTGATGGCAATTGTTAAGTTCAAAGTGGTATAATATTGACATAAATTGAGTACCTACTACTTATAGTCTGTCCTTATTAAATTAATATTATTTTATGTTTAGTGTTTACTGTATACTTATGAACCCTCCACATATTTATTAAACTTTTTATTCATTTTATTAGGTACTAGTTGCTCCAATCGGGAGTTGTCTGTGTATTGATTGTTAATAGTATATAGTAGCTTTTGTATTTAGATTTTAATACTTATTATTATTTTTTGATTAATTAAGCTTAATGTAATCAATTTTCTTTTTTTCTCCTTCTACCTGATTTAATTCTTTTAGGGGTTGAATTTTGAAGAACCTATTCTTAGTTGGTTTCTTTATCACTAAATTGCTGTCAGCATTTGTTACTTATTGCTGCTATATTACGAAAAATTCTACCAAGGAATAACGTTTTCTGTACCACTTTAAAAGTTAAATTTTTAAAAATGAGAAAATAGACATTTCATTATTTATAGTTCAAAGCATATATGCCAAGTTTCAAAAAAATTACGTTTTTCATTTTTATCACACCCCCCCCCCCCCCACCCCCTTTAACTTCCTTAGAGTTTAATTTTGGAAAAATCCCTTTTTCTTTACATCATAAAACAATTACTGATCAAACTTCATACTCATAGGTTTAGTAGTTCCAGCTCTGAAAACCACCTTTCACCCCCATTGGGGTTGTAAAGAGGAAATACTTTTTCTTCAAAAACCTTTTATACAATAACAAACAAAATAAAAAATAAAAATCAAGCAAATTTTTTGTGAAGTTTGTGAGTTATGGTGTCATCAACCAAATATCAATGCATTTATATTTATATAAATTATTATATATTAGTATGTAGAATATTTTAAAATTTAAATTAAGAATCTTCTTCTTCTAGTCTTCAATCCTTAGATTGGTTTGCTGCAGTTCTCCATGCTTCCTATTATTACTCAATTCCTTTAGTTCATTATAACTATTCTTCCCCATGTCACTTATTATTTGCTTCATATACTCCATCATTGGTCTTCCTCTTCCTATATGGCCTTCAACGTCGCCTTCTATGACGGTTTTTGTTATACTCTCATGGCGTAGTAGATGTCCTATCATTTTAGCTCTTCTAACTTTTATGGTATGCCATAGTATTTTCTTTTCTTTTATTCTATTTAGTACTGTTTCATTCGTTATTCTATCAATCCATTTAAATCTTAACATTTTACGATAACACCACATTTCGAAGGCCTCTAGTTTTCTTTTCTCTATTGCACTGATAGAAAACTAGAAGCCTTTGAAAGTTAGGAATCTAAGTATTGTAATAGAATGCAACAATTTATACAAAACAAAATTTCTGAACATGTTGACTGCCATGTGCACGTCTGCAGTCGCCAAATAGTAATCTACAACATCAATTTTATGAGCACCGGTAGCCCCATATAACGTCATTATAATACATGCCATAAGACAGCCGGCTGCGGTATAACTAAATGATTTCAAACAGGCATAATAATTTTTGCTACAGTGGAGGATTGTTTTATATTTTTTAATCATACGTAGAGGAAAACATTTTGTATGGAGCACTGAAAAAGCCCTTACAAAAATTGATACTTAACAACTAAAATTTATAATTTTATAAATATTTCAATAAACTATCTAATTTACATGGCGGTACATTTAGAGAATGATATCAATAATTGTAATTAACTATATAGAAAATAAAAAGATATCACCGATAGCGTCTGCATGGCAGTCAATGTGTAAATACAATTTTCTACTTAGAGATTATCAAAAATTAATTACTTTAAAAAAAACTGAAATTAATCCTATCAAATTTTAATGTATTGTATTATGTATTATATTTATTTTTTAGTTTATACTAATATGGCTTGAAATTCTACAAAAACTATCCAATAATGAATGTGGAATTAACTGAAACTTACTTTTCTTTTATACATGTATGAATTTGTGTTTGTTACTTGTTTTAGATTATTAGAAATTGAAGTTAACACATTGAAACGGGGTGATTCTCAATTCGAAGCATTTTTAGATCAACATCGAAACAAAATTGAACGGCAGTTAATACGTTTAAAACATTTAAAGGTAATTATAGAAGTTATTATTTTATTTTTCTATAAGTTGATATTGATTATAAACAAATTTTAAACTATTTTACGTATTGAATACCTACTTATAATCATTTAATGAAAGTCTTTAACATATTATTCTGAGAAAACATGAAAACTATATGTTTAAGTTGATGTAAATTTTCAAATTGTTGCTAACTGATTTTCAAAATTTATTATATTGAATTACTTAATAAAATGTATTGATTAAATTAGTATTAGGTTTCTAGATTCTAAAATTAAAATAATATAATACAAAAACGGAAATACAGTGGAATCCGCTTAATGGGGACACGTTGGGCGGTGACCTATTTGTTCCCATTATTCGACTGTACTGATTAAACGAATAACTAATAAACCGAAACTATTAAAGTGCATATATGTACATATACAATAACTTTATTTAAAAAATACATATTATTATTATTATTTATTATTAGCAGTTTTACATTATGTATACATATTTTGTTAGACGTGCCTAATAATTTCTCTAACTGACAAAAACTTGTATTATGAGGTTGAGCCTTAATTTTATCCAGTATAGAAATTTTTTCAATCATTGTTAAATCTTTACGAGACATAATATTGTTACGTATTAAAAAAACTGGGAAACGCACTAAAAACGCACATACATTAATACACATTGACAAAAGAACGTGAACTAAAGGTTTTCGATTTTGTACGTAGGCTAGTTAACTCTTATCGTGGTAGTAGAAGAAAAAGAAATGATTGACATAATTGACGTAAGATAAACGTACATTACCTGTATATTGTACATAAAATACGGGCGTATATAAAATTGTACATATAATAGAGCCATAAAGATTAGATAATTACTGTTTCGATTAGAAAGTAGATAATTTAGGTCAAAATATCTACTTAAACGATTTTATTTTTGTCCCTGATGGTTTGTCCCGGATAAACGAAGTTAAATTGTATTAAACTTATACATCCGTTTAGGACTATGCCAATTTGTCCCCATTAAGCGGTTGTCCCCTTTATGCGGTGTCCCAAATAAGCGGATTCCACTGTATATATAAAGTTTGTAAATTGCAAAACTGGATCTTATCTATCAAGAAAACAACATGGAAACGTTTAAAGCTGTTTTAAGCACTTTGAAAATGACGGTTTTTTTTGTTTCTCATTAAAAAAAAAAAAAAAAAAAATCAAAATTTAAAAAAACTGCATTAAATTAAGTACCATCCCAGGTATTTTGTGGTATTGTGTATAAATATATTGTCACAGATATTCTACTATAATTAGCATCACAAAATCTGGACGTTAAACGTAATGCACTGGTTGGCAATTTCACCAGTGTACTTAAAATTTGTATGGAATTGCTGGCAATTATTGTTGCTGAAAAATTGCCACCTGGCACGTTTCGGTTAAAGGCCAGTTCTTGTCTTGTGAATTACACCCAAAAGTTAATAACAGAAAAAAAACATTTGTTAAATTAATACATACATTCCTTGCTACGCTCAAAATCTAAAAGTAACGATCAGTGATGTAAACTATGTCACTGCTTTGGGTGGATCATTTTTTTAGTTTGTACATTATAAATCTATTTCATGAAATTTAAAAGCAAAAAAAAATAATTCTGATTAATGGAAGTCAAATACGCACAAATTTAATTATACGTGTAATAGTTAATTTTATTTATTAATTTGTAGTCGGCTTTTTAATTAACTATTATTGAATGTTTGGCTAATTATTTCTTATACATAAAACAAAACTAGTTTGTTTTTCTACTATAATTACTAATAATTGACTGTTGTGTTTTTAGAACCATTTAACTGGTACCTTTGGCCGTGGAAAAATGAAACGTATGCAAAGCACCCCACTCATACTGTCTAAGCCATGTAGCAAAGATAATAATGCTACTGCTGTAAACTTGAGTCCAATATTTTCTTCCGGAGCATCAGTTGTGACACAACACAGTGGCATGAGTGCTCTAAGCACTTTTTACTGTGGAAAAATTGACAATTTTACTTTAAAAACTGAGACAAACAACTTCTCACATTGGTTGGGTCCTAAAATTGCTACAACAATTAAAAATGAATTAGACGGCTCTTACGTAGAAAGAATAACTGAACCTACTATAGACTTATCAAATAAAGAAAATGTTGACAAAAATGTGAAGGAATCTGACCCTACATCAGTCCGACCCAACTCAGGAAATCAGTCGGTCCTGTGGGATATTTTGAACAAACAAAATGAGCCACCAAAATCTACTGAAAAAATATCAGCTACGGTTAACAAACAAACTTCTTCAGTTTGGCTTAATGCTAGCAGAGACTATGCCAAAGAGCCATCAGTAGAAACGGATGATAAGGATATGGAAGAATTACACACAGAGCTAGATAAAATTTTGGACCAGTTACAAAAACTTGTAACTTAAAATAAAAAACAACATAACTTGGCAATATTTATTTTTCCTATTAATTTTAATTTTGCACATTAGATATTGTAATGCGAGTATAGATATAATACTTTCACAAACACCTGAAACATAATATTGTGAACACATTTTTTATATTTTTATACCCTTGTATTCAATTTTGCATACATGATTTTTTTGTATGATTATTATGACTAGACACAAATTGTTAATTTTTTTAATGACTATAAAATACCTATTTCACTAACTCATGTAAATATTATAAAAATAACATTGTGTTATAATATGATAGGTACATTGCGATATTCATAACAATCACTTGGTATTAAATTTTAAACACTTTTTCATTTTTTTTCTTCTGATTTTATAACCCTCCAAGTGTTTTTGCCGCCATCACCAAATCAATCAACTTTTCTCGACCCTGTACTATCTCCCTCCTATTCAGTGCTTCAAGGCCTTGAAGAACTCTTTTTTTACAACATCCAATCATTCACCCCTTTTGAGGACTCTCATGTGGCTTTTTCTTTCCGGTTTCCAATTAAGTACCTACTATTTTTGTTACTGCATCTGTATTATGCCTCATTACATGTCACAGCCACTGAATTCTACAATTCCTTTGATTCTTTTTGATTTAGTGGTACCAGTCACCTTATTTTAATTTAGTTTTAAGATACAATTTTTGTAGATCTTTACTTTAATCTTGTGAAATTTTTAACCAGTGCCATCAGAGTCATTTGATAACGACAGGCAAAGCTCTAGCAATGCACGCCCTAAAATTATTTAACTTACATAATATAGGCTGAGATCGGGGGGAGGGTTACGAGGCCTTCAAAATTTCTATAGCCCCCCAAAATTTCTTACTAAACTCAAGAGAAATTTACTTTGGAAATTAAGTTTTATGTTTAACAATTTTAAGACCATCTGAAATACAACCCAATCACCACCTATGTAACATAATCTAAACAACATTTATTCTAGATTGTATACACTGTTTTGTTTTTAAATGTTACTCTTTCAATTACCTACCCACTTGAACTAAAATAATTAAATAGTTTTTATAAGTACCTACCAATCTAAAAAAAAGTATAAGAATGTAACTTGATTTTGGAGACCATTGCACCTGCAGCTTACTGTGCACACGTTGGTTTATTCATTTAATAATTATAGCCAACAGAATGAACTTATTATAATCAAAACCCTCTATCTTCAAGGAAAAAATTGTCACAGTTATCTAAAATGATACGTATGTGACAGCCATGATTGACAACGACTTTAAATCTTTTGAGGTTGTTTGAAATTTATGATGAGAAGAAAAATGCTCTAAATTACTAGAAACATTCAAAAGTTGTTTGTATGGGAGAAATCTACATAAAAAAAATTGGTATTAATTTTAACAGTTGTTGAGTAATTATCACCGTAAATTTGAAATTAGACTATTTTTATAAATACTATTTCAAAAGAAATATTAATTTTGTGTTAAAAATGATTTTATACAAACTAGTAAATTATTTTGTCGCCTATACTGCAACAGTGGGTACCTCAGTTTTCAAGGTTATTTATGAGAAGCTAATCATGTTATTTAAACAATATCTTGAAACCAAAATAACTAGGTATTGAGCAAATTTCATTTTGAATCTTTCCCATTTAAAAAATATGTTTTAAGTAAAAAATTTAATACTTTACACAAATATAAAAATTTACGTGCAATACATTTAGTTACAAAAATGAAATTTGAGATAGGCTGTTTTAACATTTAGTCAAACGCTATGACTGAAACTTTCATAATATTTTATGAAAATACATAAAACATTAATATTCTCCTTACTGTTGGGTTTTAGTGTACTCGTATGGTTTAAATTTTTAATTAAAGGGTGCCTTGAACTTGATCCTTCTACGTGTTTGACTAAATTTCAAACGTAAAAATACCTTTGCAACTCATAATTTAAAATGTATCAAATTAAAAATTAAACTAACAACAAAAATTTACTTAAATTAAAGATATGAGTTCACATTTTAATTTACATGGTTTAAATTAGTACGCAGTACCTGTATGCCATTTCCTTTGCTTAAAAAAAAAATGTATTTGCATATTTTCTTTTAAAATTTTCTTCTTACTAATACTTTTTTTAAAGCGTTTTAAAAAAAAAAAATTAATTGTTTTAGATTAACTTAAAGTTCACACGTTAAATTTCTAAAAAACTAACATATTAAGTTAAAAATTAATAAAAAATAAGTTAACAAGTCATTTAGTTTTTTTTTAAATTAACTTAACTATTTAACTTAATTTCAACATTTAATAAGTTAACGCCCAGCTTTGAGTGTTATACGCTCCTCTTTCAGTTGTCTCACTCTAAAGTACCCAGGTAATAAACTTTAGAAAAATATAATTTTAAATATAAAAAATATAATTATAAAAATTCGCTCAACACATACCAGCCTAGATATTTACCAACATAATGAGACCAACCATGTTTAAGAAACAATTGTTATTTGTAAGCTACGATGTTGATATGAAAAGTAGGTCATTAAACTGAGTGTTTTTAATCACTATAATATTATTATATATAATTATTATATCACAAGGCTGACTTAAAATATGTTTTAACCTTAAAATAAACTTGTAACGTATTCATAAAATAGTTGGAAATAAGAAGAAAAGACTACAAGTTTGCATTTAAATTGAAGGTAAATTTTTTGATTTTAGATTCTGTGCGACGATGTAAGTATTGTTTTTACAACTATGTTTTTTTTTTTTTTTGATTTTCTGCCCACAACTTTTCGGGTAGAAGGAATGCGGATACGTACATATATTATCGACTCCGGTGGTATTTTAGTTGAAATTTTGTTTACTTTTGGAGTTGTACCTCAAAAACCAAAAAAAAAAAACTTTGAAAATTTGGAGAATTTTACGGCGAAACGTTTGAAATTTTAAAATTTGTAATGAAGTTTTTGTTTGGAAAGAATGCTCCAATTTTTAAAATCAGTAACTTTTATGACAGGTTTATTGACTGCGGTGATATTTTGGTCCTAGCGTTTTTAAAATTTTAGTTAGTCTTTGAGTAATACCCCAAAAACCAAAAACAAATTAAGAATTTTATTGAGAAAATTTATTATGTTTAGGTTTGTGATAACGTTTTCGCGTAGAAAGAGTGCTCGGATCTTTGAATACCACAAAAAAGTTGAGATTTTTGCTTTAAATTGTATCTTATTCTAAACAAATTTTTAAATTTTACACATTTTGCGAGTAATAGTCCAAAAAAAACACAAGTTTATACTAAAGAGCCCGATGGAGTGGCGAGTATTTGTTCGATACCATCATAATCGGTAGGCCAATACGTATTAGTTTTTACCAGGACACTATACTAGATAACTGAGCTCGCTCAAAATCGTTTTCCGAAGGCAATGATTTATGATGATTGCTTTTGGACATTAAATACCTAATGCGTTTGGACCGCAACTTCCAAACCGGTGACCGACCCACCTAAAGCGTAGTTGTTACTCCGTCAAACTACTCACGCAACTCAGCGTGATCTCGGCTTTTTGAAGTAAAACTTCATGATATTTTTTACTGAACAATAGTAGTAGTACTTTATTTCTAAATGATTTTGTAATTTTTCTTAGATGACGAACGTATTATTATAATTCATAATGAAGGGATTTGGAGGAGTTTGGGTCAATATGTAACCTACAGTTTTATAGTTTATATTTATTTTTAAGACGGAACAAAGAGTGGGTAGAAACCCACCTGTATTATTAAGAACAAATCCTTCTCATTGTACAGACAGGTAGAAACTAAGTTAAAACTCATACGGGTGTTTATCTTTCACGCTCTCATATATCTATTTCATTATTCCATTTTTATAAACGCATTTCTTTTTAATCAATAAACGCGTAGATAGGTGGTACGTAGGAGCGTTTGGTAATTTCAATGTTGTTTAATGTTTGGAGTTATGACGTCACGTTTTAAATTATCGTAATATTTGTCGGTACGACGGAAAAATAGTATTTTTATGCACAAGGTAAAAAATAATATTAATACCTTGAGACAGTGCTAACGCGACCGAGCCGGAATGCAATAGTTTAACGTAAAACCAACCTCAATTAAATATTCACGGTCACCGATCGAGTTCTGAAAGGTAGTTTTACAAAATATTTGTACCCATACAACGTATCTGCCAGTCGGTTCTCATTCGCGGCCGTGTCAACAATTAAGTTACAACACCACAGCTATAATCCGAGTTAGTAAGTGACCATTATAAAAATTGTACAGTTATATTGTTATATTGTATACAGTAGGTATATATATATGTAAGTACAGGTAGTAGAGGCGTTCAACAAAAGAAAAAAACGCATCCACGTGATTGAGTCGTGTTTACAAAATATGTGCAATGACCGCGTTGTTTCATATCTGTTAGGACTTTGGTAAGTAAAATATTTCTGTTGATAACATTTTTTTAAAAAAAAAACTCTTGTTATTTATATGTTACTCCATAAATCATCTAAAATCTCGTGCCGAACAATTAGTCCAGCGCGGATTTTAGGTAACCGAATAAGTTGTTATAGTATAGGTACGGCCTATATCTATCAACATCTGTCGAAAACGGGACGAAAATGTAAAATAGGTCCTACGTTAAAACTGTCAATTGTCTTTAATTTTTTTAGATTATGAAGCGAGTATGATGAAATATCTATTGGTTTTATTCGATTTTTAGAATTTTTAAAGTCATTGTAAAAACTACGCGAACAATTTGGATAAAACTGTATTATAACGACGTAGGTGAACGAAAGTTTATCTTGAAAAATGTTACCGTGCTAATATTACAATAACATCTATGTATTAAGGTTCAAGTAAACAATAACGCCTGTCAAGAATTTAATAATTATTAGTAATAATTAATACATACAATTTCTGAATTTTCAACATAAGTTGTAGGAATTTGGTGTTTGAAAAAAAAAAAAAAATGGCAGATTATTTTTTATAAATCAACAATTTTTTGATAATCGAACAATGTAACGGTCGTTGCAGCGTGCGCAAGAAACAGCACGTTCCTGCGTAAAACGGTTCCGATTCTACGGAAATTCGTAAAGTTACTAAATCTAGAGATGACTTTTAATCAGCTAGGACGTTACTTTTCTAAAATTTCAGGGAATCTTGAATATTTCTTAATTATTCTTTGAAATTTGATAGCATTTTGAGGTTTTATTTTATATAGTGGGAATACGATATTTCATAAACTATTTAGGTATTATTATTACAAAGAAACATTACTGTACAAATTTAAATAAGTATTTTCCTATTGTTAATTAAATCGATTATGTTATCTTGATTCGGGCCAAATAAATATGGTTCTTATGAATTCATAATCAAACTAAAGACAAATCTGAATTTTGAAAACTTTAAATTTTTTTACTCATTTATGATGATGTAGGTGGGCAATTAAGTTAGCTTTAGAATCAGATGATTTTATATTTTATTAAATAGATCATGCCCCAGTGATTTGAATTCAGAAAAACTTCTGCGTTAATCCCTACTAAAACTTCGTTATTAGCTTTTTATTTCATTTGCAAAACCTAGAAATGCGGGCAATAGTTCATTAGAAAATGCTGGTCCGATTTGAAAATGAAAAAGGTCAAAAAAATTAAATTTTATTAATGAAGTGATTAGGTATTTATTTTGGTTCGATGTGATCCGTAAGTGTTATAAAAGTATTTCAATTTCAAAATTAGGATTTAATAACAACTAATTTTCAACGTGTTTCTCAATTGTTTACTGATATGTAGAAGTATGAAAACTAATTATTGAAAAAAATTAATAATAATAATATAAAGTCAAAGCAATGGAATTAATTTTTTCTGTATAATCTGTAAAAGTCAGGGAATTTTGAAACACAAAGGGATAGTGGCGAATTATCGAAAATATTGTTGAGACGCGCATCTATTGTTAATTTCATATGCAAATCGGTTCGATAAAGCGAATAAGTTGTGAAGCAAAATGTTCAGATTTTTTACTACAAATATTATAAAAAAATAACGATCCGTCTCGTTTTTGTGACGCACGCATGTGTACCTGCAGGCGATTCTCTAGGAGCAGCCGATGTGCGCCGTCAGCTGCAGGTGTTTCTACAATTGTGGAACTGTCGCGAAACTTTTAGACTCCGTATCTTGTAGAAGCCGACAGGTGACAGACAATCAGTGTTTATTTCAGGGGGATGACCGAGGGGGTATAACCCTCCCCCCCCGAAAAAAATAAGTACAACCACCCCGGAAAACTGTAATGTAATCTTAAGTCTTATCTTATGTTGTATAGAATTTTTTTAGAAAGTTTATCTTTCTACTTCCCTCGATTACTTGCTCCTACAACATACTTATCCCCTTGCAAATTTACCTCCCCGGAATACAAGTTCTGAATTAATAAGCACTGCAGCTGATCACCATTAATGTAAAATTGACGTCTATTGACGATTGTTGATGCACTGAATTATGTTATAATAGTAAAACCTAATACAAAAAATTATTTAACTTTTGATCTACACTATTATTGTAATAGCTTAATAAAAAAAAAAAAAAAAATTAAAAAAATCATTGTAAAAACAATAATGTCGTAGTGAAAGAAGTCGGAATCACTGTAGGTCACGCTGATAGTTTGATGCTTTTTGTCACTGTTTTGGGAGGTTTATATAGAAGTTGTATATTAAATCTGTAAGCAAATAAAAATTAACTACAAAAATAACAATTCTGAGTGAGCTCAGAGACTCAAAATAGAGAAATAAAGAAGTTAGTCACAAAGTTTAGTTTAGCTTATTAATTTGTGTGAAAATTTCGAACCGTTTGGACCATTATTAAGTTATTACGTTTTATTATCTATAGTATCAATCGCACAACCATGCTTAATTTCATAATTGTTATAATCAAAATAACACTGGTTTTCAATACTTTTTGTGTTCGCGTTTGAAATCTACTAGATGGATTTTTCGGAAATTTTTATATTCAGATAGAAAATTTTGTTTTACATAATATATTTGATTTTAAAATCTTAAATAACAGATTTGTGTGAGTTACTAATTTTTTTCCAAAAATAGTCAAAGGTATGATTAATTTTTGAAAATTTTCCAACTTTAAACAACTAAATATACAAATCGTGACTACAGATTTTTGAAATATTCTAGTACCATATGTATTAACATGCTGGAAACCTTGTATTAAATTTTTATAACTTTTTGTGAAAAATTAAATTTGTATTGAACAAAAATTACAAAAATATGAAAACTTTCGAAAATTTCAAAGTTCTATATTTAGCTCACAAATTTCTTGAAATTTGTATCAGACCTGTATCTTATAAATTTTAATATTCTGTAAAAGTTTCAGCTTGTTCCGATCATTATTGTGGAAGTTACGGCCAAAAATCAAAATCAATTATGTTAAAAACACGTTTGCTGTAATTTTTAACGTTTTTTCCTTAATTTTTGCTTAGTTTTTTTAATGTAACTTTTTGATTCTATACGCTTAAATCTATGACCCCCCTCATAGTATCATCTGTATCCATACACCTATTCTATTATTGATGTACTGAATTTAAAAATCGGGGCATTATTGAAGTAGTTATCGTGATTACATAGTGGTAAAACAAAAAAAATAAATAAAAAAAAAACAAATCTTGTGAAAGCCAATATAAATTCTTTGCTACACTCAGAATCCAAAAAACGTCTTCTGAACTCTAATAATTAGAGTTTTGAAGACGTTTTTTAGAGTCTAGTTTAATAGGGGCGTGAGATTCTTAAAAATTTCCAAGGCGCTCGCAAAATAAAAAAGGTTGGGAACCACTGGCCTACCTACGTCATAGTTTAGAATTTAGGATCAAAAATATAATTTGCATTCCGTAAATTGCCGTCATAACACATCGTTATAAAATAACGGGCATTATTAAGCCATTATATAGGTCCATACATCAATAATACAAAATGGCAAAATGGTTCAGATCGATTTGAATACAATGGCATAAATGTTAAACAAATACGTTGACCCAGGGGTGGTAAAAACGTGTGCTACAAATGTGTTGGAAAAATTACAAACTAATCAGTAACTGCAATAATCTACCTACCTATATTCTCGTTACTTATTCATTATTATTATTATTCTTTATTATAGTCCTATAATCTACACTATAGTGTTATTATTATTATTATTATTTGTTAATAATTATCATCATCAGCTCAAGGAAAACATTTTCAAAAATACATGTAAAATCAATACTTTATCTGCAGTTTTGCATTGAAGTTGATCGCAAAAAAAGAGTGATATTACAACGAAAATATTTTGCATAAGCTATTTGGGAAAACACAGCTAAGTAAAAAATAAAAAAAATAAAACATGCGTCATTGTGCATGGAAATGGGAGAAAAAAGATGGATTTAAAAGTAAAATAAAGTCGACGAGAAAGAAATATTATTTTGGTTTGATATCAGACATTGAACTATATCGAGAATTTTTACACTTACGTTCTGTTTAAGTTAAAAATTAAGTTTTTTTCCTACGAAAGAATCACTGTAGAGAGCATAATATAATATCGAAACAAGTATCTACCACACAATAAATAAAATTTATTTTTCAAATTTCATTTATTCTGTGTATCCACCATGGCTTGCAAAACTAAAAAAATGTTGACTCTCGTATTCAATTTGACGCAGTTTAGTCAATAAAACAGAATCCAAAGGATTGATTTATTTTCTAAAATTGAATAAAGATTTTAATTCGAAAGTTTAGACCTAATCTTCGGAAAATAATCTTCACATTTTTGGTGCTTTTTAACAAATAATTTTTGTGTTTATTATTAAATTCTCATTTAAAATATTTACATATTTCAAATAAAAACGTAGGTACCTAATAATTAATAAATACCATGTTGCAGTCAAATATTTTGCGGAACCAACAAATTGATGAGAGCAATATCAAATGGGTCATAGTTTTATGTTTAGTGGAATTTAGTTTCAAGCCTTTGAGTAAATTTGTACCACAGGAAAAAATAATCAATATCATTTTCAAGAATCAAATATTTTCTGCTAAAGTCATTCATAGCTTCGCATCATATGAAAAATATTAAATTATCATCAATTATTGAGAAATATAATAAATTAAAATTTTTAAATGAATAGAAATCAATAAAACTAAATTTAAGACCTGGTGAGTAATGTCGACACACACCACAACATTTTAGTTATGCGTTAAAATAAAATAAATAAAACATATACTATATTCTTCTGGTTTTTCAATTGTTTTAAAATATTATATAATTAATAATTTAAAAATAAAGAGTTTTTTTTGTGGGTAATTTGCCTACTTCTGAATGATGAGAAAAGTATATTATATTACTGAAACAACTAGGTTATATTTTATTTAATAATATAAGATTCACACAGATTTTGTGAGTAACGGCGCGTGTTAAACTGACATTGTAAACAACGGAGGTCATACAAAACTTGTTCATAGTATGATGATATACGAGGGCGTACCTAAAAGGAACCGAACTATTTTTGTACAAAGTTATTTATTTAATTTTTGTACAAAAAAACATTTAATCTCCTTCGAAGTATTCTCCGTTGGAGTTAATACACTTTTCCCAACATTTGTTCCAATTTTCAAAACATTTTTTAAATTCGTCTTTTGTGATCCCTGCCAGCTGTAGAAAGAGGGCGTTCAAAAATGAAAAAAATGTGTAAACAAATTATGAAAAATTGTATACAATGATTTTTATTTATAAAAATAATTTGTGAATCAACCATCTACAATCACGGGAAGAAATTTAGAAGTTAGTGTAGGGCTCGTCACCACCCATCAGCCAATTTAGCTGCGGCGAACCTTATTGAAAACGGTCATTATAAGGGTATTTTTTAATTTTTTCGAGGCGGACTATCAAAATAAAACTTATATTATAAGTGCTTACGGTAGTACGACGAAAATGGGCACTGTGAATCTTGGGTGTCATAATTGTGAAGTGAGAACAATTTAAATTTATTTTAGGTTATAGGTGAAAAGTATTTACATAGTTTTTAATTTTTTAATCTTTGCGTATTTTATGGTTTAGACTTTTTGAAGCTACAAGACATCTAAACTTTAATTATAAATGCAAACATTTATGTGTAGAGTAAATACATTTTAATTTATACTATATAATTTATACTTTAATAATTTAAAAAAATTAAAATATGTTATTTTACATAATGAAATTTTTACCATATTTAATAAATATCTAAATAAATATAATATTTTACAATAGTATTTATATTTCTACGTATCTATTTTTTTAAATTTTTTTCAATGTTAATGTAAATACACTTTTTCGGGTAGTAAGATTGTTCCCGTTTTTTTATTCAGTAATATTCATACGATAGGTTTTTAGACCTAATGGGACCTTAGTTGAAGCTTCTTTTGAAAATTTAATTATTTTATAAGTTATGAATTATGATCCAAAAACAAAAAAATTATTCGAAAACGTTTGCCAAAAAACTTGAAATGTTCAGTGTTGTGATAACTTTTTCAGATTTTAACGTTGAGTATATTTGTTCCGACCACAAAAAAGTTAAGATTTTGAAGTTACATTGTATTCTATATTTTGTACATAGTAATTAAAGATGTAAAATATGAGTTTTAAACATATTTTATAAACAAATTTTTACAATATATATTATATTAGGTACTTATAATATACTATTGTTATTTCAGAAAAATTTATTTTTTCAATATTACATGGCCCCAACATTTTCTGGGGATGGTTTTCCTAAAAAAAATGTGAAAAGAAAACCGATTGTACTTTTTCAAACAACATAAAATCGTGGTTATGAAACAATAGAAATTCTTCTT
>CM029357.1:37548296-37598268 GCA_017140985.1 Hormaphis cornu | reverse complement strand
GTTATAAGTTATTGTTAAAACTATTGGTAGAGGTAGATAAATTAATTAAAACTAACTATAGTGTTTATATTTAAACAAGTCTGGACATTAACGCGTTAAAAGTTAAAATTAAGTAATAAAGTTAAATTAATATTTATCGAGTTAACTAACTCGTTAACTTATGTTTTCGTTAAATTTTAACTATAAAAGTTAATTTTTTTTTTTAAAGAAAATACCAAAAAATCATTTAACTATATGTCTTACTATATGTATAAAACAATGGAAATTAAAAAATATAAACTAATATCTATATTTTAAGTTAAGTTAAAATTTTTTTTTTTTTGTTAATTAACCTTTAATTTAATAAATTAAAAAAATTAACTTTTAACTTAACTTTTTGTTTTTTCAATTAACTTTACTAAACGAGTAAAGACAAGTTATTAACTTACCCAGCCATGCATTTAAACATTCTAATATATTATTAATCGCCAGCACGCATGTTATTGGACATAATAACCAATTAAAAAGGTCCATGATAAAGTTATGTATCTACATTAGAATTTTCTGTGTTTTTGAGTATTTTTAGAGTAGGTACAGATACAACTGATGGTAAGTTTCTACGCGTTAATTAAGCAAGATTCGCATGTGGTTTTGTTTAAAATTTTTTTTTTTTTTAATTATATGTGCGTTTGATTTTTCAAAGACTAAAGGCATTTGTAATTGACGGATTATTTTATATTTGTTGTCAAAACATTTGCGTCAGAAGAAAAAAAAAAACCCTATCAGAATTTTGTACAAACAAAAAAAACAATGTATAAAAAAATACAAAGTAAAATAATAATAATAACTGACGGTTTTTATAATTGGTGTAGTTAGTCGTAACGTTTGTGGCGAAACTGTATAGAGGTCAGTGGTATAAAAAAATTAAAAAATATTTTTTTTTATTCCGTACACATTATAATATATATTATACGTATATAATTATAATACCACTAATAAATCGTACGAGATTTGAGATTTTGTGTTTTTAGTAATTCAGTAAAACCAAACTTAAGCTTTGTGTACGAGTGTTTTTAGAAATCCAATTCGATAAAAGCTCTTGTCCCGATGGCTCATATTACCAACCCTAGTCCATAAAAGCCTACCCAAGGGGAACGCGTAGCCGAATGAGTTCGTGACGTAGTTCTGGTAGTTTCAGTGTATTTGCTGTATTTATACTTTTACAGCAAACAATGTATTTATCTTAAAACTCTAAGAAGGACAGATTTCAGGGATTTTAAATGTCTGACGGTTTTTAAAATGTTTCCTTTTTTTACTCACTTGCTCTCGGTGGCGTATCTGTGTATTTGTGGTCAGTAGTGCATCTGATTTATGGGGCCCTTTATCATATTTAGCAATGTTTGACTTTTAGTTCAACTTTTGCTGAAAAAGGACTAAAATTTCTAAAACTAAATGCGTGGCACTGACGAAAAAGTTACATGTAATATCTCCCAAGTGTTACGCACTTATATAGGTAGTAACAGTACCTAGTACCCCAAATTTGAAATTAAAGATAAATAATTTTTTCTATTTTATATTATAGTAACTGGTAATTTTGTAAACGTTTTTATAAAATCTATATTTACAAACACGACCATGTAAGTAGGTATATCTTAAAATATATTTGTTTGAAAACATCCACCTAATTACAAGTATTTGCTGGTTTTAAGCTTTAGTGCCCCATTTACAAAACACAGCTGAACTGCTGAAGAGCCCTAGTGCAATGCACCCCCTGCACCCTCACTAAATACGCCACTGTTTGCTCTAGAGTTTAATAAAATATGCGCATAGGTAAATTTTCAAAAATTTAATTCTCATAATTATTATTGTCCTATACAATATTACTATTATCATAATAGAGTGTTACTTAGTATAAGGAACTTATTTTAAAAACACAATATTTTTAGTACTTACGTAATACAGTTTGTCTAAAAACAACCTTAACAAGCAAAATCTACATCCAAGCGTCTATTCGTGGTTTGTTGTTTAATACAGTAATAATGCACGTATAGAAACCAACTTATATAAATATTGTGTTTGTGAATCTGTCCTTGAACCTCGTGTAGTCCTTGTTACTAATATTAAAATACTAAACAAACGGCAATGACGAGTTTTAGTAATTTACTTAAATATATATATATATATATATATATGTACAATTTAAAAAGTGAAGAATCGCAAAAAAAAGTGTATTTAAATGTGACCTTGAATTAAAATAAACAAACATTTGGTAACAATGAGTATTGCATTATTATGTATATGTTTACACAAATCAAAATAAATTGAATTTTTATTATTAAATACAAGTATTTAGGTCATGGACAAATATCTGTTAAACGGGCAATGTTAATAAACTATGAGTAATAATGTTAATTTTTATATTAATTGAATCAATGTTTTAACATTTATAATTGTAGTAAGTTATTTACGAGCACGTTGAAACATAGAAAAATAACTTACTAAAAAGTACCTACTATGGGATGTAATACCTATTATGATAAATCAAAAATATATTTTCTAATTTTTTCCTACCATACATATTTATTATATAATACAAACAATTCTTAATTGTATGATTAATGTTAACATTTTTGTGCAAAAATAACTACGGTACAAATTTAGACAATTAACGAAACGTTTTAAATTTATGTATATGGTATATGCCCGACTTAATAATTTTCATTATAAAATAACTAAACTATTTTTCGTTTAATATAAATGTTCGAAAGATTGTGCAGTGTGTATCTTATCTATTATTTGACAATTAGTTATCATGAATGTTTAGTTTGAATTGTTTTTTCAGTTCAATACCTATATAATTTACAATATGATTAAAATGTTATATTTTTATCGTGTCAAAATTGAAAATATGCATAATTGATTTGTTAATAAAAATAATCACGTAAAAAAATAATGATTTGAAATAATTCAGCAATTTTTTATTTTGTCCGAAAGTAACAATGCCGTATTTTGAAGTGCAGTAGGCACGAATTACCGACGGCACCGCCGCGCCACAGTGCGTCGCGGCATCACTACATCTGCAATACGGGCAATATATTATAATGGGAAACACGTTTATCGAATTCTTTCTTTTGTGCTTTTTAATAGATATCGATTTTATTTGAATATTTTTTATAAAAAAAAGTAATTGTTTTCATACATGAGCGAAATGCTCACAAGTCAACAATAGTGTTACAAATTTAACGTCGTACGGGTAAAATCAAATTCACACAACTTTTGTAATAATTATATAGTTATCTGCAGAATTGATTTGTACCTAAAAAAATGTATAATAGGGCCGGATCAGTATTTAATTTTTGTTAATTATGTCCTACGTTGCTTTTACCCTTAAAATTCCTTACACTCTTCGCTCGTCGCACTCTAGCTGATTTATCTTTCATTTCTCCTCTCTTAAAATATGGTAACATTTACGGCCCCATGTCATCGATTATTTTTCGTGTTTCAGCCTATAATCCTACCAAGAAACCACTCCCTCCATTATGTCCCTTCTCATCGCACTTCCTATATGGACACAACCAACCCCAGCATAAAATAATATAAAAAACCCTTAAAGTTTTTGGTCACCAAAATAAAAATCGCTGTATGTTTTGTTTAATATCTTATTTTACTGTGTAATTTATAAGCAGGGGATGTACCTACTTGTAAATTTAAAAAAAATTACCATTTGGCATAGAATTAACAAATGAAATAGAATTGTATTTTTATTAATAACTACTTGTAGGATAAAAAATAAATACATATTATAAAATTGTAAAACTTTTCGTTTTGAAACAATAATTGAACATCCAAATTTTTTTGTTTTTCAATTGTTGTTATACGCGTATTCAATGTGCAATTTTAAACCAATCACGGTCGTAATTTCTCGATTAAAAAAACACAACGAAATTAACTCTGCGGGTCGTACGCCCGTCGAGCGTTTGTAATTATTGTGCAGTGAAAACTCCATATAATAATCTAACAGCGACCCGTTTTTGCCAGACAGAACATTGTTTGTCGGTTTGTCCATCATTGCGATTTCTAATTTTCCCGCGTGTAATTCAATCGCACGTCAGAGGACGGGTCCGAGAAATGAAAAATAAATTACAAAAAAGGTTTTCACTTTATTTTTTTTTGCATCCTCGGGGAAAACAAAACGGATTTTCACGAGCACGCGGTCACGGGACGTGGTATTTTCTATAACGGGCCCGACGTCAATTTTCATTCAAAAACACGCTTTGCGAGAAAAGTTCACCAGCTATCTCGTGAATACGACACGTGTAATTGAACGGCGAATTTTTTTTTTTTAACTCATAAAATACATTGTTCTGCAATACCCTCGTTGAAATCCGTTATCCTATATTTCACTCTCAGATCGTGTAATTGACTTTTATAAAACGTATACTTATTTACACGCTGTTGTCTGAATTCGGGCGAAAAATCCGCGTTTAGAGTAGGACGTTTATGCTCGTTTGTGGATTAAAAGGGAAGAGACGGGGTCTAAAAATGTCGACGATCAGTTATCCCTGTTCTCGCGAAGTTAATGTTGTCCGTTTGAATGTACGGAGTGTCGTAGAAATCGCCTGGATTTCGTCCCTAAATAAACGGCCGGCACCACCATATTGTTATCCGCCAAATCATTCCACCGGGAGTTGAAAATCTACGCTAGACGTTTTTACAGCGCTATAGAATTTCACCGGAGTCGTTACGTTTCCGCTTTTTATACGTGGATACATTTTTTGGAATTCTTGGATTATTTTTAAGAAAATTCTTATAAAAATATTACGAGTTTGTTAAATTTGGTTTTTATCGCGACTACTAGATAACTGAGCTCGCTCAGAATCGTTTTTTTGAAAGCAATCTGTTTTCAGATACTAAATAACACATTAGAAATACGATTTCAAAACCGAAGCGTATTCGCTACTCCGTCAAACTACCCACGCGGCGTGGCACAACTCGAGTCGATCGTTTAGAGTAGAAAGGAATAAAGTCAAACGTTTTGATGACGGAAAGCTATCTGTTTTTGGAAAGAACGTGCTCATATATATTAAAAACGAAATTCGATGGTTATTCGTGGTTTAAGCCGGCTATAATCTCTCTTATGTCTCTCAAGTTGTGTAATTACTGAGCCCACGAATTCGTTGCACTACAGTAGGAGGGTGGTACATTAAAATGAGTTACTATTCTCACATTTACGTCCCCGTCCGTTGTTGAATTCTGGGCGTTTCACCGGGCCGCCGCGTCGATAACAATATGTTAAACACTATAATATTATTGTATTCAATCGTGCTGCAGTTTTTATTTTTTATTTCGAAGTTTAGCGCGTCGAGATGTTTTATAATATTATCATATTACCATCTGACGACGACAAGCGGAATCGTCAAAACGAATATTTTCATCTCCCCATCCATGCGATTTGGTGGCGTTTTTTTTTTCCACTCCAGCACCTATCAACCAAAAACAACAATGCGAGGCGAATCGCTGCTACTCTGCAAAATTATAATAATACACGCGTGCACGCACAGTGTTTTTCCGTATTCTCGTTTGTGTAGCAAGTATTATTTCGTTGGAAAAGAATTCTCAAAATATATATTATTATAATAAAAATATACTTTGTTTGTAAAAAGCGTCGGCATCGTCGGTATTATAATATCACTCGTTTTCTCATTCCGGGTATTGTATGCCAACATTTTATTATGAGTGTCTTACAGTGTTTGTCACCGTCAATAACTTTTTTTGTTATTCATGTTTTGCAGCGATAATTATTATTATTTTTTTTTAATGTAAACGATATTATGAAAATGCGAAAGTTTTTTTAATATCTATTTTATTATTATTTTTTTTTTTTTCAAGAATTACGTCGTTCTTTAACCCGTAGCCGAACAACTAAAACTGTAATACTTTTTTCTCTCAATTTAAGAATCCGAGCGCAGCGAATAGTGTATTGATATTTAATGTTAAGGGCAGGAAAAATGATCTGTTTTTTTTTTTTTTACAAAAGTACGGTTAAAAGATTGATTATTTACATCAATCGTTTCCGTACATTTAGGAAAAAAAATTGTGAGATACTGTTGAATACTATTCACTAGTTTGTGTTATTATTATTTTGTAAATTTGCTTAAAAAATCTTTCTTAGAACTGTTATTTTAAGAGGAAATGTTGTTTTCAAACTCAATGTAATTCGTATTAATTTGTAGGCACCATATTCAAAACGGTGACCCACCCAAAACCACTGACCTATACCGTGCCAACGCTTATTTTTTTTTTTATTTTGCTTGCTCTCAGCTGTTTTGGATTACATAGTTTTCACTGAAAAAGTTAAGTTTTATAATTTTTAGTCGGACACCTGTGATAGAAGTGTCTAAAATTTTTAGTTTTGAAACCGAATTGTATAAAACAGAAATAAAATACTTGCACCATGAGGTTTTATTTCTTTTAATCGCGTTTTCAGCTTTTCGGCGGAGTTCGCTTTCTGGGTTCGAATGGAAATTAAATGTATAACGACGATTTTTATTCGTTTCGGTGAAACTAATTTTTAAACCGTGCACTTTGCGACGTAGATTAGTGGTTTCATTATAATTTATTGGCTTACAGTAAAATAGGTAATCGCGGTTTGATTATTGAATTGTTTATCGGTGCTCGTATATACTTATTATAAAACTCGAATCTACATATTGTTTTAATGACTTTGAAAAAAAAAAAAGAATGACAAATTCAAATAGAGTAATAATAATATTATAATGACGTGTAGTTAGCATAAACAACGACACAAAAACACATTTTTATACTCCAATTTGATTGATAGTATTTTTTGTATGCTAATAATTATGGAGATATTTATTAGATATTTGTTGTATACATTCACTGAAAATATTCAATTGCAAAGAGTATGCCAACACGCTAAGTGTCGTTTCACGTCTATAATTTTATTTTTTTTATTTTTAATAAAACCAGTTAGATTTAATTCATCGCAATTCAAACGCGAAAAAAATCACGGTTCAATGTTACTTGAAAGAAACGGACCAATATGAACCGTTTATAGTGTAATCGTTTGACACACATTTATACGTTTTTATTGCCGTACAAAATAATAACAATATTTTTTTTTAAATAAGTTATTTTTTTTGCATAAATATTTATAATAGGTACAGCATGAATTTAAATAAAATGTTCAATAAATATATTAAACTGTACCTACTGACTTTGGATATCAGCCGACCTGAATTTTTTATTGTTTTCAAATTTTAAACTAGAGATTTCTTAGAAAGTAAATCATACTTTTTATTTTTCATTTCATAAACACAAGAGTTGGTGAGTTGTTAATCATTATTTTTAACTTAAGTTAATTAAGTTAATCATTTTTTTTACTTACCTTGGTTAAAAGTCTGAAGTTGATGCAAATGTTTAGTTTATAAGATAAATTTATAAAAAAGAAAATAATTAAAGTTAAATACATTTTGTATGAAAAAAAATCACTATAAGTTTAAATACACTTTTTAGTGCTGCTTGTTCCGTATCCTATACTAAAAGTTTAATTCAAATTAACAAAATTTCAACGTTTAAAAATAAATTATGTTGACTTTAAGTTTGTTCAATAAGAAATAGGTTTAATTCAACATTTTTATTCATCACCACTTACTCATAACTCATAAGTAATTTTTAGATTAAAAAAATATAAATTAAGGGCCATAAAGTTCTGTACTTTTATACTTAAAATATTGGTAATTATAAAAAGCTGTTTGAAATTAAACCATTCAAAAAATGTGTTAAAATTAATATATTTATGCGTGAACCACTTCAGGAAGATTCGACTGTATAAAAAAAAAAAAAAATACTAAAATAGTGAAAAAATTTAACATTGTATAAATGTAAAAAAATACAAGACTATAGAAATTTTTAGCCACATGCAGGAAAATTTTTTCGTTTGATTGAAATTTTTTTTTTTGATGTTCTAGATTAAAGTGTGTCAGTGAGTC
Source organism: Hormaphis cornu (assembly GCA_017140985.1). Classification (NCBI taxonomy): domain Eukaryota; kingdom Metazoa; phylum Arthropoda; class Insecta; order Hemiptera; family Hormaphididae; genus Hormaphis; species Hormaphis cornu. Next base: position 37,590,277 of record CM029357.1, on the reverse strand, counting down.
AAAACTAAAAATTATAATATATATGAAACATATTATAATTGTAAAAATTTACGAATCCATTATTTTAAGGTTTTCTTAAAAATTGTCAAAAATGTTTACAATTTCACAAATAAATCACGCTTAATCATATATAATGATGTATGCGATTTGAAAATCATTTCATCATTTTTGTTTTTGTATTAAATTTTCAAAATAAACAAAATTTGAAAAAAATTCTTCAAGTAAAATTATTGAATTATAAATTAAGTTTATATTTTTCTCAGAAGACCAACATACTTAATATTATTTAATGATAAACAACATAAAATGCAACGTACAGCATCATGCTCATGTTAGCATGCACGACTATTTAGGGATCAACTATCAATAAATATATTTACACTTTTAGATATCACAATATATCTAAAAATATAAATATCTGATTGATATCTGAAAATGTTGGTCGTTCCGCGTTCTTTAATATTTTCGTGTATTTTATGTTTTGACCAAAATGAATTGTCCGTGGTCTAATTTTCTCTATTGTATTCATATATAAAACAAAAAAATCTTGTTATAATGTTTAGTCGCAATACTATACAAGATATACATCATACAAACCAATCAATATTGCGAAACACTTCTCTCAGAACTTTTTTAATTTCAATTTATGATTAAAAAATATTCCGAAGAAGTAGAATTGTAGTTTCCTTTGATTGGACGTTCGGAAAAGTTTATAATGTTTATACTATTTATAAAATTTAATGCAGTAAAGAATTCTAAGAAAAAACTAAAAATATATTACAGAAAAAAAATGATGAAAAAATACGTTCTCCGTTATAGATTCTCATTCGTTTTATTGTTTATGTTTATTTTGAGTTCTATTATAAATTACTCGTGAATGGTAATTAATACTTCAAGACATTTTTAGAATAGTTATTTTAAGAAAACTAACAAGATACTTAGGTATTACTTACACAATAAGAAACAAATAACAATTATACAACAGCAACAATTAATTATGACTAACATATTATGTGGGTACTTATTATAATATTTAGAAAGAAGTGATTTAAAATTACTAGAAGGCAAATTGTATAGTAGTAAAAACATAGGTATCTCAATTAAGTTCTTACTCAAAATTTTGGAAAACATTTTGATTCCAACGTATATGAGGTTTTTCTTAAGTCTCAATTTGATGAGAATTTCGGTTTCTAGTTAAAATAGTTTCGATAGAGACGTTACTATATATAACATAATTACTTATTTTGGAGAACTAAGTAAGTTCATTCAACTCTAACATTTTATTGAAAGCAAAGCATACGAGTATTCATATTATTCATACTTTGCAAACTAATTATTTAGAGTTTTAAAATATTTGTAGAACTGAAAACTCGATCGAACTCTAATAAATACATCATTTGTTTTTGTAGTTTTTACTTGTATTTAAAACTTTGGTCAACAGAAAACGTATTATTTTATTATTAGCTGAGTAGGTACAACAATTATTGCCGTATATAAATATAAAAATGTTTTTACAATTGTTTCAATTTACAATTGTTAGAAGTAATAATTCTAAATAGATGCTAATTATTTTTATTTTTTGTGTAATTTTTTGAACGATAAATACCATTTATATATTTGTATATTAAAACTTATTTCTGCAATTAAATTATTACTTCCAAAAAATTAAGTCATTGTTTCGCAATAATTTTTTTTTTTTTTTACAAGTTTGAAACGTTTAACTCGGTGAAGAAAAGTTTTTTCGATTGCCGTTTCAATTGTGTACCGCGAACAAATTTCATAAGGGCCTTAAAGTAAATTTTTTCCAAACTAATCGTTTTTTGCTAGTATTTATAGTGATTCAATATGTTTAAACTTTAAAATTAGCTTTTTACTAGACTCAAATTTACGACATATTATGTATAGAACTACAATCATTTGCATATTGTTTTTTGCAAAAATTTAAAAATTGAATTCCGATTCACAGTCTCATATTTCATAATCGTTTTAATCTAGATTGGAGATTTAATCCTTAAATCTATAATGATAAATAATAAATACGATTTTTAAAAGTAGGTAGGTAAGTGCCAATAAAGTCCAAAAAAAAAAAAAAAAATATATTCTAATGTTTACAATTTATTTAATCATATGCCTTCTAAATATTTTAAAATGTTTCACTATTAAAATTTTACTACCAATAAGTCTTTTTGCACAGAAAGCGTATGCTATTATTTATTGGTGTATGACTTAGGTTATACGTTTGAACACATTCTATCTTAATGGAAAGGAATGAATTATGTAAAACTTATATTTTTAATAAAAGATTAAAATTTCAACATGCAGGCATTTAATTTCTGTATAATATAGTAGATAGTAATATTATGTTCTTGTACAATGTTGTATAAATATTAATATTTGAAAATATAGCGAAACAATTATTTTGAATTAAACGTAAGATTAAATTTCATCTACCATGTTATAGTCCAGAAAGTCATATTATAGTTCAGAAACTACGAATCAATTGCTGCTCGGAAAAGGAAAGTTTCAAAATTGTATCGATTGTATTTTTATGAACCTATATAATTTTTTTTACTGATTTAACAATTCAATTTTCGGTGAATTATTAAACCAATACGGCGCATAAGATACCTCGTATCAAATAATAGGTGAATATTTTTTTGAATGGTGTTGATTAAAAAAAAAAAAAAAAAAACCGTAGGTGCTACATACTTCAAAAATAATTTCTTTGAAATTAACTTAATTTCGTGTTTAATTTTGTTCATTTATTTATAAACACGATAACCAGAACTTCATATAATTAAAGAACGGAACAAATAATGTGATATACAATCTCGTTTAAATGTCGTCCGCGAAGCGACCACAAGGAATAGGAAACGATCCTGCCGTAGAAAACCGATCTCGTTTTAAATGAAACGCAGTACCTTAGCACTATAGTATTTTCATTTATTACGGAAAGCCACAGATTTCCCATTGCAATTTAGACAAATCCGAAAACAAATAACTCTAAATTCTCCCACGCTAGCGCAGTCCAGTAATAATACAGCTGTTTGACCGTGATATTGGATCGTAAAAACGTTTGCACAAATCACCGTCTAATACATACTTATCGTTTTTTTATTAACAGGTTAATATGTCGCGTCGGTAAGAACGTTGCTTGAACAATAAAACTTATATACAAACATTACGCTGTGGGTGCTGTCGAGGGATACCAGCTAGATCGTTTACGATTTTTCGTACAGCAGCAGCAGTATAAAATAGTTTCTAATTAAAAACTATGTACATAACTTACAGTTAGTTTTACGGTTTCCGTAAATCGGTATTATATTGACTAGTTGTGTTGGAATTAAAAAAAATAAAAATCTTTTCCCAGATTGTATTGGCCACCAACTTTGTACAAAATAATAATTGTATGGCGATGTTTTCGAAGTAGTTAGTCTTAATAATATTGAAAGGATTTACGTAAAATCCAACGAGCAAAATGGTTGTTTTTTATTGGTCAAAATTTTGGAAAACGGAACTTCCGATTAGATAGAATCAGTCTAGGTATTGAAAACCGTACACAGTAAAAGAAGGAGGAAAGTATTGATTTTACAATATGATTTTATATTTTTTTTTTTGGTCAACATATTTTTTGTCACAAGGAGTGGTCTAATGTATTTTTATGCAGTGCTTCATATTATGATGTATTTTTTTTGGACAAAGGTGGTATTTTGTACAAATAATTTTTATACGTTTTGATTACTTTTTTTGTGTTTCACTAAAAAACCAATAAATTTTTAAAAATTTTTGCGCCAAACAACGCGCGATTTTCTCGTTTGGTAAATCATTTTTTCGGATAGATAGAGTAGGAATACCTGGTCCGATATTTTATATTGAGAACCACAGAAAAATTGGGGTTTTGGATTTTACTGTACTCGTATTTGGTACTTTTTTTTTAGATTCTGAGTGTAACAAAATCGTAAAAACGATTCCGACAACTACTGTTGTAGACGCCACGGGGTTCGGTTGTTCAACAAAATTTATATAATACTATTCACGGGTTTCAGTCGATTTACAGCGTCGGTAAAACAGCACGCGACGTTAATAGTATTCATCACAATTAAATTATTTATCGACGCTCGCCGCCGCCATAATAACCGTTTTTCACTCGGTTTAATTAATTTGTACCATCGCCTCGAATTGAACGAAATCGGTTTTTCGCGCGAGATTACTGTTTATTTGTTATATTTTCTCCTCGCCCGATTTTTTCGTTATTATATCGTTATTCCCGAACCCTTCGAACTGATCGATACATCCTATGTCACCCACCCGTGCACGCGCGATTATCGCGACATTTCTATTTTCGAGATGTTTATTACTCTTTTTTTTTTTTAGATTCTGAGCGTTATGTAATATTCTCACAATGACGTTTTTTAGTTCTGTCAATAACCTTTCGGGTAGAAGAAATGCTCAGATTTTTAAAATCAGTTTTTCTACTGATAGGTATATGGACTCCAATGGTATTTAGATTGAAATTTTTTTTAAAATTTTGCCTACTTTTTGAGTTAAATTCAAAAAATCGAAAAAAAATTGAGTATTTTGGAGAATTTTACAGCAAAATGTTTGAAAATTTTAAGATTTGTGATGAGGTTTTTGTTTGAAAAAAATACTAAAAATTTTTAAAATGAGTTATATTTCTGATGGGTTTGTTGACTGCGGTTATACCCAGGTCTTAGAACTTTTTAATTTTTTTTTTACTTTTGAGTAATATCCCAACAACCAAAAACAAATTAAGAATTTTACTGCGACAATTTAAAACTTTCAGGTTTGCGATAATGTTTTCGTGTAGAAATAGTGCTCCATCTTAGCATTATCATACTCTGTTTTGTTTTCCTATCAACCACCAAACATTCCGAGCCATGTATCATGATGATTGGTCTCACCACACTTCTGTAAAACTAACATTTTAGTCTTATCGGAATTAGTTTATGAAAATAAATACGTGACGTTGATCTCCATTTCATCCAACCAAACCTAATCCTATGTTTCATGTCCATCTTAAATCCCTCCATCCTTTTGAACAAAGGCTCCTATAAATACACTAAGCTCCCTACTTCTATCTTCTATTACGTCACGACCGTTCGTCATTACTTGTCTCGTGTCGCCAACGATACCTGGTCTCTTCGGACTCCAAAATTATACTCAATACGAATATTGACTCTTGTTTCTTTTACTATTAATCGTCTTTATTCTCTTCCCTTCTGCAACAGCTAACCTCCTCTCATCCATTCTATTTTTAACTTTTTTTCAGATTTTCAGTAGAAATTTTCTCACTGAGTCAATGTTGTCATTCAAATGCATCGAAAGTGGTAAACATTTCCTACATTTTGTCCCTTAAAAAATATGCACGTTTAGACTCCTCAAGATAATATTATTATGAACACGTCATTATCCCCATACGTGTTTAAAATACGCAATATTTCCAATGCTTTTACTCAAATAAGCTATTATTAATTTCGAGATACAACACGACAGCTGTAATACGAGATATTTATATCGTATTTTCGTTTAGCCAATTAGTTATAGTACGTATCACGGATCGGAACTGGCAATATATTATACGTGCGTGCGTGCTGTTTTTTTATTTATTTTATCAACCAATATTGACCCTTTTTTGGTATAATGGAACGACGGACGTGCTCCAAATATGTATTATATTTCCGGAAATTCCACGCAGATGTACTATCACAATGGTGTTTTTTTTTGAATCTCGGCGATGTTCCCGTTACCGTACCTAGTGGTTCTGGGAAAACGTTGAAAAACAAAATTCCAAAACCGGCGAACGACGTAATTTTATAAACTATAGTCTTATGGTTGGGAAACGACGTGTTTGTTTAACGCAAGTTTAAAAAAAGAATTTTTGTTTACCTACTTTATGTGATATTTTTTCCAACGAACGATATTTTATTTTGTGTGGGTACCTCATGTTTTATTTGTATACATTTGATTTATACGTGTTTGTGAACGTAAATTTATATTGTTCATAATAATAATATATTAGGCATTTATTGTAGTATCATATTGCATATTCTGTAAACGATACCTTTTTAAAAATATTGAAGCCCAGATACAGGTATAGCGATTTCAAAAAAAAATTTAAAATACCTTCACAAATACTTGGTGCAACGAGTATTTAAGTGGATACAAATACTGATGTTTGAAAAAAGTAGTTATAAATACTAAAAATAATATTATTGTAAACACCTTAGTAGAAAAAATGAACAGTATCATTGATTTTTAACGGATCGACTTCAAAAAAGGAGGAGTTTCTATGATCAACTGTGAGTATTTCTTTATTTTCAATATATGTTCATCGATGACTCCACCAGTTGTGAACCGATTTTGATGATTCTTTTTTGTTCTTTGATAGATCATACTTCAGAGGTGGTTTCAAATAAATTTCATAAAAACTGTGTCAGCGCATTTTGAAAAAATTAACAAATATCAAAAAATATTATACAGAAAAATCACGATAACGTTACGGTAACAAACACCTATTTTGTGTTGCAAATTACACGGTGTGAAATACGTGAACGCAGTAAGTAATCACATTTCATTAAAAATTATGAAATAAAAAAAAAATCTTATCGAAAAAATTAAATATACTTCAAAAAACAATAAAAGCACTAAAAAGTATAAAATGATTAAATTAATAAAAAAAAAAAAACATATAAATTACAACTTTTTTTTTTTAAAAAAAAGTAATATTATTTATTTTCTTTTATTTAATTATTTTTTACATTTTAGTTTTTTACATTTAGTTTTTTTGTTTTTTGAAATCGGTTTCATATTATAATATTATATTATAAAATCAATGGCTATACACATTAGGTTAGGTTAGGTACCCGATTCCCAATCTCAAATATATTTTTGCCATCCAAGGAAATTCCATTAAAGTATCAATTTGTTATATATAGGTACTTAATATTTATCTATACAAAAATAAATTTAATGAAATATAACAAATCAAAACGTTTTAAATGATTCAGCCTGGCAAATGTAAAAAATAAATAATAGTTTTCTATTAAGTGTCATGAAGTAATTATTGCTGATTATACAGAGTGTATGATGACTGCTGAGGAGCATTCACTTGTCTGCAAAACAATGTGCTACATTGGCGACTCTGATTTCTTTTTCTTCAATCATTGTTTGTATGATGTGATTAATTTTAAAAACAGATGTGAGATCTATCAAACAGAGCATATGAGTTTGATAATATCATAAATGTTTTAGTTTTAATATAAATTATATTTATTTCTATTGATTGAGATATTATTATATATTTTTTCTTCTATTAAAAAAATGAAGGATTTATAGAAAAAAATTAAAATCGTAAATTTTCTCTTAAAAAAAAAAAACCTATCTTTCTATTACTTGGAATAAAACTGTCCCTCGTAAACTCTATTTTACGCTTAGATAACTGTGTACAGTATTATTTCAATGAAAAAAAAAAAGCTATTAAAAAAACCCACATAATTTAAAAGCTTTTCTATAATTTTTAATCAATTAGACTGAAATGTGTCAATCCACTGTTAAGATATTTAATTAAATTAGTTTAGTGTAAAATAAATTGTAGATAAATTAAGATTCGGGCATAATGTGTATTTTTTATTGAAGAAACATTGCATTGATAATGGATTCTGAGTTTGATGAATTAAATTAAAAATAATTTATTTAAATCTACAAACTTAGTTACTTTCTTCCAATCGATTTAGTATTTATGCAATTTAACATACCTACTTTACTTTTCAAACAATTTACAACAATATTTAATACATTTATTTTTTGTGGATTTGTGGTCTTAAAAAAAAGAAAAAATGAATGCATATTGTTTGTATCTGTTAAGAGGATAATTTGTAGGAATCAAAACTATTATAATATAATACAAAAAATACTATGACTGAACACCAAAAAATAGTGATGATTTTATTTTAAAATAGAAAAAATTAGTCAGCCATATTGTATACTAAATCTGAGAACTCAAAATTGATTAATACGGTCAATATTTTTGAAAGAATTTGAATGTTTTTGAGAGTAAATGAATGTTATATTTTTTAACTCGACTAAAAATGGTCAGAAAATTACGAAATTCGTAAAAAAAAAAAACAAAAAATATGAATTTTAACAACTCATTTAATCAACAGTTTATTAAAAATCGATTAAAATATGTGTAAACAGCGCAATTTTACGTAATTTCTTAGTACCTATTATACTTACCCGGTCCAGCATTAGTTTTTACGATATCGTTTTGAATCGTACTGTCTGATTTTTTCAAAATACCTATGTGCTTATAGAGTACTTAATACATAAGTAATTAATTTTATAAATTTTGCAGTTGTTGTTTTCAGATTATAATAGAGAGCAGAATCTGACATCAACATTTTTAGAAAAAGTGATCACGTCTTCTTATTTATGAAAGGGTACAGAATTTTGGATAACAAATAAGAGTTCTGAACTATTTGATCTGGCGATTGATGTGTAATTTGGATTATGGTTTGAAATTAAATGTATTCGATCAGGTATAAAATATAGTGATCACAAAAATTATTGAGTCGTTTTTAAAATTTAATATGTATAGTGTAAATATAATAGTGTTAAATGTTTATCAATAACTGTCATGTGTAATTACCCACTTTTTTAAACAGATTAATTGTTAAATGATATAAATTATTTTTTGTTTAAACAAAAGACGCTCGTAATGGATTTTAAACAAACTATATTGATTTTAAAGTTAATTTTAAAAGTGAGTTCGTAATTGACGTTTTTACTATCTTTAGAAACTTAAATGAAAACAATTACTTTTAATTTATGGATCGTATAATATTATTTTATTTTCTATAATTAGTTTAGTTATCGAAATATAATAGTTTTTTTGAGAAAAATAAATTTTTACCTGACGTAATTTAATTCATCGTTAATAATTTACGCATGAAATTTGTACGCTCATGTGTTCATAATTAAAAAAAAGAAGATATTCAATTGGCTTATTTTAATATATTTAAAATTTAATCACATTATTTTACACTCGTTTAAGTGAAATCACCATAACTATCTATAAAAGTGTTTCCTTTTAAACATGTTAATTTGGTTTAGCTATATATGGTCCCGAAAAATTGATTTTTAATCACTTTAATTCATTAAAAAAAAAAAAAAAAAAAATGCAATCTATACGCCATCGGTAAGAATTATCGTTTGAATTTTGAACGTTGAATTTTTAAATCCATATGGGTGATAAACATGAGAACCAAAAAAAACGTATTTAATTTGACATGATTTCAATAGAATTGCTTTGATATTTTATTGTATTTAATTTTTAAATGTTGTATCATCGTTTTAACATGTAAAAATTATAAAATAACACGATCACCCTATTCACCCTATGGGTCCACATATAATATTGACTCGTTAACTGCAGATAAATATCGTTTATGTTTAATTTTTTTTTAAAAAAAAAGAGAGGACTTAAACGTAGTTAAGCACTTCTGTTATTAATATTTTAACTTCAACACGTTGGAATTGAGTGTTGTGAAAATTTCACTTATAATATGACTTAACATCTATAATGAGTATTGGGTGTTGAAGTCAAACGATACTAGTTGAAAAAAACGAATAAAAATTCAATTTTTTCTCCTTATTTACCTTTGAGTGGTTTCAAAAGTGTTTTAACCACAGGCTGATGGAAACACGAGAAGACATGGAATTGCGAGGTGAGAAACTAATCTTTTGCTAAAAAGGACGGTGAACGCGTACATATGATAGTATGAAATAATTTTTTCCTGTGTTTCCCGGTACCTATATTCTTCACACAATCATACGTCTTACAATAGTTGAAAAAGTATTTGTTTAAATCTAAGTAGTTATTTCATAGTCACCTTCTTGAAAAAAAAAAAAAAAAAAACACGTAAATATTGATTTTTGTTGCGCGGGTGTTGCCCGTGAAAACTCAACATGTTTCCATAAATTAAGTGTTATTTTAGTGTGTTCGAATAAACTAATACAAATAAAAAAAATCCAACAACATCTTACAGATATTATATCAAAGTTTAATACGATATGTTCCATTAATCCGTGTAAAAAAAATGTAGGTAAAAAATACACTGGTTTTTTACTTTCAAATTAATTGAAAACTAATAAAAACAACTCTGTTACCTAATTAAAATACAATATTTAATTATTTATTTGTTTTTGCTTGGTTGCTAACTTATAAATAGTATTAGTGTTTAATTTAAATTAATTGTTTTATCGTTATTATAAAATCACAAATTTCAACAACTAACATAAAACTTAAATCAAAACAATAATTACGATAGTTGCCATTTTTCAGTTGTCATTTTCGCTTGCAGATTTGTCTTTGCATTGGTATTGTCCGTCACACCATTTTAGCCATTCCTCCGTCGAAGGTTTTATGAAAATTTCCTCTAAACGAATATCCGAAACTTTTTTAAATGTCATCATGTACAGTTTTAGCTTCTTGTATGGAATATAATCGAGAAAAGATGGTAAAATCCTGAAATAATTCATATTGGTTTTAGACTTAAGTGATACTGAAAATTATTACCATGCTAGTTTGTTTTATAACTAAACTTAAGAGTATTAACTTTTTTACAATTAATATTCCATAGTATAGTTTTTTTTATATTTATCTTGAATCACGTTTAACATTTATAGTTAAGGGAATCATAGGCGTCGGTTTCCCAATCCATCACACGCAAATAGTTATAGGAATTCCGATGGTTTTTATTTCCACCGTACCAATTGATCTATTGATGTGATACAAATTCAGAAAACTAATCTCGTATGATGCCTTCTTCGGATCGATTTCCCCACATAATTTATTTTTAGCATCAAGTTTTCTAAAAATTGAAAATTTGAATTTTTTAACTTGATTAGTAAGAATGTCGAAAATGCGGAAAAGTCAATTCATAGTAGATAAATGTCAAAATTAATTCAAATCAGATTTAAATCCTCTTAATATTCTTTATGATTCGTTTGTGAACAGAAGGCATTTTTTTACGATAATTTTATCGTTTGGATCGATTTATAAACGAAGAATTATTATTTTATTCTCTATAAACTTCAAATTGTTTTAAATAAATTATTCAGGTCCATTTTAAAAATTTTATCGATTCTTAAAAAAAAAAAAATAAATTAAAATAAACGACCGTTTTCTTACTGTAGTTTAATGTGTTTGAATGCTTACTGCACAATATAAATTTTTCACATTTGCATATTATGTTGTATACAATCAACACGCACATGTCTTACATAAAAATGATGTTATTTTGTTAAATTTTGACAAATACGTATAGATATCTTGTTTGTATTTTACGTCAATAAAAAAAAAAAAAATAAAATCTTTTAAGTAATTATTGTAAGTTTAGAGAGATCACTTAATTGCCCACACCGCAAAAATTAATCACTAAATTTAATGTTATAATTATAGGCGTTCGGTGCGCGAGCGGTACAATAATTTGTTAAAACTTAAAAAAAAAAAAACCATAACCAAAGTACCTTGACAAAAGACCAAAGCCAGTATACTTGCATTTTTACCCAAAATAATCAGGGTGCATCCCACATAGAAAAATAATATAGAGTATAAAAATAAAAATATTTTATTCTTCCAATCGTTAGGTACAATATTTTAAAATCTCGTAGAAATAAAATACGGAAAACATTGTATGGCAGCCAAAAAATATATTGTTTTCACAGTATAATTTTTACAACGTTCGAATCTAATATATTTTCCAATTTCGAAAATGTTATTGCGCCAAACAAACGATTTCGTAATTATATAACATTATTCAATAAACTTTTTGCGTTCTTTTAACTCTTTTTTTTTTTTTAAACATTGAACACAAATACAGTGTACCGGGTGGAATAAAATTATAATATTATAATAATTGTTACTTCTCACCCGCTCAACCATATGGACCCGAACCCCGGAGTCGTGAAACTGGCCGCGTGACAGGCCGTTTGCTCCACGCACCGAGCCGACTGCACGGACGTCACGAACTGGACCAACTTGGGGACGAAAGTCGCGCCGATCGACTGGTCCGCAAAAGTCTTCAGCTCCGTCCCGTCGCCAACGATGTCCTTCGAATCACCGGCCGTGGAGACGGACGCCGCGGCGGTCGTGTTCTGGCTGAACGCGGACAAGAAACTGTGCGCGTTCAGCAGCGATCTGGACCAAAAACCGAAGAAGAACGGCAGCAAAAGCAGATTGAGCGCTGCGGTTTTGCCGGCAACCAAGAGCTTGGCGAGCAAGAGAAACGCGAACAGCAGTTTAAGCTTGACGGCGGCCAGCAGGACTAGCAGGAGCTTGATCGCTTTGAACGCCTTCAACTTGGCCAGTCCAATCTTCGCCGCGGTCCAAAAGCCGATCCCTTGCCAGCCCGCGGTGGACGATTCAACCGGCCGCCGGATGACCCCGAAGGGCCGTTTGATCTCGTCGTACCGACCCTTAGTAGTCACGTAACTGCCTGCACCCGCAGCACTGGCGATGTTATTGGAACGACTGTCGTCGTAATAATATTCGTCGTAGTCTCGCACTTCTTCGCCATTCCTGTATCCGTGTACATCCGCCGCAATCACGTCGGTCAAACCGACGATTAACGGTCTGTGATCTACGCGTATCAACGCAGAACTATGGCTAGGGCTAAAATTGGGCAAAAAAAAATATTTTGTTAACGTTAAAAATTCGTTAAAGTTTGCGTCAATTACGTTCTTTTTTTTTTTTTTAAATTATTAACTTTATGTTTTTATTACAGGAGTGTGGTGTGATCATCTATGTCGTATAGTTCGGAGTTAGTTTGACATTTGACAGGAGAATAGAACACTGAACAGAGTATGAGTGTAGAAGAAATGAGATGGATGAGTGGAGTAACAAGTGATAGATAGAATAAGGAACGAATATGTAAGAGGTAGTATTGGTGTTGTATCAATAATGGATACGATGAGGGCAAATGAGTTGAGATAGTTTGGACATGTGATGAGGAGAGAAGAAACTGGAACGGTAAGATCAGCTATGAAAATAAATGTCGAAGGAGGTAAAGAGAAACCAAGGAAGAGATGAATGGAAACAATTAAAAAAGATACGAGGGTTGTTTATGTGTTTGTAAGGAATGTGAATGATCGTGATAAGTGGAGGAATAGGACGAAAGCGGCTGACCCCAAATAGTCGGGAGGAAGGCGAAGAAGAAGAACACGAAGAGGTTTACTATAGTAAAAATTTATATTTTACGTTTATCGTTGATAGAGTATTTGTTTTTGTGCTAAACGTTAAGAAAAAACCTTTACAATTATTAATATTTATTTTCTCATCTATCTTTATAATATGAGTAATTTCTCTATAGTTAAAAACGCTATATTATATTATTTATTAGGTGAAAGAACCGCATTAAATATAACATAAATTTAGCTTAAGGTTCTGAGCGTAGCGGAGACAAGTCAATGATTTTTATTAAACTTCACACAATTTTTTTCAATTTTTTTAATCAACCAAGTTCAGAATTAAAAGTTTTAGATAATTTTGAAATGTTTTTTTCAACACGACGCCACAACACTCCAAAACACTTTTGCACGTGTCAATATTATAAAAATACAACTAGATGTAGGATTTTTTTCTTAATAGATAAATGCTTTGGCTCTGACAAAGTTATGAGACTTAAGTCGTTGGCTGATCGGATTGTTATAACTTATAACAATACACAACATCCAGTCTTGCCAATGTCAATGGTCACTCACTTTTTCCATCGGGGCTGCACGCTGTCGATGACCATCGTGTACGCCGGGTGTTGGTCGTTTTTCCCGTCACCGTCGTCTAGCGGTGGAGGATACTTTAACGTCGACGGAATCGCACGGTCCGCCGGGGTGGCACCGGCTGACACCGCGACGATTCGCAGCAGCAGTAGTAGCAGCGGCACCAGAGAAACGGAAAAAGCCGCGGATTTCGACATAATATTCTGGAACTGTATTGTAATGTCGACTTTGCGTTTGAACCGTGAAAATGAAAAAAAAAAAAAAAATAGAGAAAAAAAAATATACACTAATCTAGTAGGTTTTGTACGATAAAATGTCGGGTGAACGTTCAAAAGTTAAAATTTGCACATCTACGGCTGTCCGCAGTCTCCTCGACGCTTACCGTCCATCGTTTTCCCGCGATTGGCAACGCGTTCGTGGGCTAAACGAATCTCACTCGATCGAATCCAAACAGTTCCTCTGAAATACAACGACGTTCAGGTCGACGACACAAGCGCGGGTCTCGGGGAGAAGTGGTGGTAATAATCGAATCGTCAAATTCAAACGCTAATATATTTTAACGTGATGAATTTTTTTTTCTCTTTCGTCTCGCCCGAGCGAATCACGCAGTTAAATTGCGTGTGAAAAACTATGAGCGAAAATTGTTTTTTTTTTTTTTATAAACGGACGTCGTTTTTATTTCGACAGAAGAACACAGATTAACATATTTAGCACTGGCTCGAACTGATTAGTTATGTGTAAACGAAACGCGGGAAGATGTAGTTCGGCGTTACAATTATTACATTTTTTGGGTTCATACGATAATTTTCTTACGATCTGTTCGTCTATAATATACATTATTACTGATTATACTATCATGGTAAATTGTTTTTAATTACCCGTATAAAATAGTTATCTAAATAGGTTTGTCGCTTTCAAGACGGTTTAATTTACTTTTTTAAGCATTTTTAAAATTGTATAATAATGAATGTTGAAATCAACTTCTACTCGCTATGAATTACCTAAAATTGCCAAAATAAATGGCGAAATAATTAACGCCAGATCGGGTCGATTTAACGATTCACTCACGTTTAATGGCAGATGGTTATAGATGTATTTTTAGTACAAACACTTTTTGTAAATAAGATATTAGACGAAAAAGATTTTTAGAAAACATTTATGCTAAAGGTATTTACTATTCGTGTATTCGTACTATAATTATGTCACACAAATCGTATTATGTATTTTTGAAGAACAATTTACAGAGACCGTCAGTTTGATACTATCAAAATTGATATATTTATGTTATATCGCTTTTTTTTTTTTTATTGTTAATGACCTCGTCTTGAGATGTTGTATTATTATAGAATTATTTATTTATAATATAGACTTTGCGACGCTTAAGTCTTACCACTGAAATCGTGTAAGTTATTTTATAATACGCTGTTTTAGGGTCATTGATGTAACTAAGTTTGTATTTTTCAAATTTTAACTCTAAAAATGGTTCTAAACTTGTGATTTTATCCAGTAACGTCACGTATTATACATTAGTATAAATGGATTATGTAAATGAATAGTCCATGTCAATACATTTTATTTTTAAAATTATCATTTGGGCTTCCACAATTTTTCAAAGCCAACACTGATAAGTTGAATTGAAGACGAGAACGTAAATACTTTTTTTAAAAAAAGATTTTGCAAAATAAATAATTTTTTATAATAATTTTATGGCCGTTTAAAATAATTAATCAAATGTCGTCACAATTTCTATACTTCGATTATTATTTATTTCTTTAAAAATAAATATTTTCAAAAGTTGTCTTTTAAAAACATATTATAACCAGTTCAGAACCATTTTCAGAATGAAAATTGAATACATGTATTTCTATTAATTTATGGAGCTATTGAGACCATGTTTGCATCATAAAACCCAGTGCCTTTAACAAAAACTATACAGAAAATTGAACAAATTTATTTGCAAATATTTTCACGTCTCTTATTATTGAAAAAAAAAAATAAATAAAAGAAAAGGGTGACAATGTTTTCTGTTTAGAGTGACATAGCAGTAAATAATTGTAATAATTGTAATAATTGTTGACATAACATATTTGATATTATCGTCGTAATTATAATTTTTATACAAATATTATCAGTGTGATTTTCTGTCTCCATATATGTTTTGCTAGTACATAGATTTATGTATCCACTATACATATATATATATATATATATATACACATTATAATTTACTTATATTAAAAGAATAAAATCATTGAATTTAAAAATAATAATCATTGATCAATTATCAATAAAAACATCAATTACTTACAATTATTTTTTGGAAAAAATTTGGATATTAATTTGCATATTATATGGACCTCCATAGTATTTTCAGCAGTCTGGTTCTAAAAACTTTATATTTTTTAGTTTTAAACAGCACAAGCAAATTATTTTAAGCCTATTAGCCTATTACTAAAATGTTTCTGAAGTAATATAATTTATTATATCGTATATGTACATGTACATGTACATGTTTATTTTTAAATTGTAATGATCAAAATATATTTAACAGAGAAAGTAATTAGTAGTAACTAACTGATTTCTTAAAAATGTATTTTACGATTTTCATCTAAACCTTCTAAAAAAGTGACCCACGTCATGAAACACATGTGACATTTTTGGGATATTAAAATCTTATTTATAACCCATATGTTCCTTGTAAAACTTAAATCAAAAGTTTACACGTTTTCATTTGATACGTGTAGCTTACAATTTTTGAGCACAGCAATGACTGAATGACAGAGTATTTGCATTACGCAATATACAATACACAATTTTGCTTGAGATTACAATACTATAATGTATAAGTTTGTTAAAATTTTATGAAATAAAATGTACACTTTACATTCATTTTAACTTGTAAATGATCTAAATTATTGCTAAATAACAAATGATAAGTACTTCACGTTTTTCAAATTGTTTTTTAAGTTATTTTCAAATCTATCCAGTAATAATGTTGTATTGTATGCCAATCAACAAAAACATACATTTTGAGAGGTAAGGATGATTAAATATTAAATAGTTTTACAATCAAAAATTTAAAAAATACTTAAATAAATAACTCTAATTTTTTTTAAGTTGTATAAACCAAACTCATGTATTTATTATTTAACATAAAATAACAGTTCTAGGAATAATCAAGACATTTTAAACTAAACTATTGTTTACAGACGCGTCGTCGCTACAAAAATACCGTTCATCACACCATTTCAACCATTCTTCTGTCGATGGATTATTAAAGATATTTTCTAAACGGTAGTCTGAAACGTCCTTAAATGTTGACACGTATGATTTCAATTTTTGGTTTGGAATATAATTGACCAAATATGACAGGATCCTGTAATTACAAAAACAATCAATAATTATTATAAAATATATTTTATTTTTTGATACAATGAAAAACCGATCAATTACATTGCTTAAGCCAATTTATGTATCACCTAAAGTAATGTTTTTATTTGATTGAGGTACAAGTAATAATTATGTTATGTAAATAAATAAGTTTTGATGTTTTTAAATTTATTTTGATATAATTGAGTCTTGACTTAAATTCAAAGGTAACCCAATCAACTTTGAGTTCAATTGTAAAAAAAAAAAAAAAACATTACGATAAGTGGTATAAAGTTGTATTGTATGAATAATTGTTTTTTCGGATTCAAAAAAGATTACAAAAGAAGAGATAATTTACCCAATAAAACCATAACTTATGTAGGATTTCGAATTAGGAGACACGATGCAATATTCTACAAATTTTGATTGAAAAAAAAAGTAATAGCTTATTAAAATATGTGAGTTTATTAATGAAGAAAAATTTAGTATTTTACAATAAATCTGGTAAAAAGATTGAAATTTATAAGCCTAATAAAACGTAGGTTATTGAATAATTAAACATTTTACTTTATTACGCAAGTAGGGAATATATTTAAATAATTTATGTTTATTAATATAGTCCGTTAATATAATTACACGGCTAATTATTATATTAAGCGTTTGGTAAAAAGTGATTTTAATTTTTGTTTTTTTTTTTTCTGTAGTAAATTATCATCTCACAAAACGTGTTTATTGATGTGTACTATGTTCAGTTTGTTCATAAATTAATAATCAAATTATACTATAAGTGACGAATTTTCTTTAAATGTTGATAATAACAATACATATAATTATTCAATCAAATTATTGGTTTAAAGTCTAAATAATTTTTTCTGCAGTGTACACTGTATTCTTTAAGTAAAAAAAAAAACTATAACAAACTATTATTTTAATCGAACGTATATCATTATTTCGATTTTTTCTTATATTTCAGTTAGGCGTGTAACTACACGAGTGTAGTAATTATTTATGTTTTATCGATATTCTTGAAAAAAAAAACATAATAATCACAACACGACGAGCTCATTGAAGGCGTGTGGTTAGTTTGACGCAAAAACTGCAATAATATTATTTCGTCAAATTAAAAAAAAAATATATCGGTGAAATTAAAAATTGTTTTAATCTACTTCACAACAACGTTTGATCAAATTGTTATGCAACGCGTTTTGTTCAGTTACTATTCTTCTTTTATTCGTACCCACAATGATTAATGTTTTTCGCATCGTATTATTATAAATGTAAACATTCTATTGATGATTATCGCGTTTTTTTCACCACTCTACTACCTGCGCGGTCGACGAAACTCGCGTACGAATCATGAGAACGTTTTTTCAACGGATATGATCTGGGTTCCGAACAGCGCTAGTCTCGACTAACGTTTGACCGATTTCCGTACGTCAAAAGTGAAATCAAACAAAATTTACCAATCCGTCCACAACGATTGAAAACTTTGCGGCCCGGTACCGGCCACGTGGCACGCCAGCCTTTCCGCGCACTCGGCCGACGACGATATGGCGACCATCAACTGTAACAGATTTTCCGTGATCGCCGCGGTACTACTCCTCGCGTACGCCGGCTCGGCCGAGCTCGAGTTTCGCGACGTGCCCGCCGTGCCGCCCGCGTCGGACGACGTCGCCGTCGGCATCATCATCGCCATCATGGGCGTCATCGAGCTGGACGGCATCAACGCCATCAACAGGTTTTTCAGCAGCGACGGCGCGAACGGCACGAAGACCAGTTTGAAAAATTTGCTCGCCGCGTACCAGTTGGCGTACAAAAACAATTTGAACAGCACCAACAGTTTCAGCTTGATCGCCGACAGCGCGAAAAACTTGACCGCCTTGACGGTCATCAACAGCTTGGCGACGGCCAACGAGGCTATGACCAGCCAGCCGAGTTTCTGCTGCGCGCCCGTGGACACCTTGGGAAGACGGGACGCCGCCGCCGCCTGCAGTATCGCGGGTCCTTCGCTGTACAAGACTTCGCCGCCGTCGTGTCCCGCAGCTTCCGCGTAGCCGCCGTCGTCGGGGCTCTTGTAGTGCCCGTCCGGATTGTAGTAGTTGGCGCCGCCGTAACTGTAGTCCACCGCGCTGTCGTACTGTTCTCCTACGCCGCCGCTGTTTCCGTCCGCGGCTACGTCCATCTCCACGGTCACCGGAACGATCCCGTATTTTTTCAGTCGTCCGTTCCCCGGACGGTACCTGCAGTTGACGTAGAAGACAAAACGTCATTCCGCGTGGGAGACGAGAGCAGAAGCGAAACAGTGCGTACGTTACATAGAGAGTAGTTGCGGAGGAAGAGACAGGGGAGAGGTTGACGGTACGAGAAGAGCGTAATACAGAATGTTAATACGGGGAGCTTTGAAAGTAGGTATCCGTAGGATTTTTCGTACAAAGAGATGTTGTCGGCTCTATGATAGATGTGAAACACGCGGAGCCGAATGAAATGGAGAGCAGCGTCTGGTTTCAGGCGTAAATTTGAAAATTGAAGTGTGAATTTCAAAAGAACTCGGTCAGACCAACATGTTATGTATGGTAGGGCATAAGTCGATAGTAAAATCGAGTTGGTCGATTTTCGCTAAAGACAATCGAACCATTTACGTTACTTAAAACACTATACTCGGCGCTTAATCAATGTCTCTTGAGTAAATCTTTTAACCAACGAAATAAATATTAGACGGGTACCTAATGAAACGGTTTTCCGAATGCTTCGGAGATAAAATCACGTACCTGTTCCATTTGGGCACAAATTTAACGGTATTTGTGGAATACTCTGGGCTTGGGTCGTCGACAATGTCGTCTCGGTAATACCCGGTAGACCGGCCACCACTGTACGGGCGTATGGCCGGAATTTTGACGTATTTGCTGCGCACAAGTAATGGCGGCGTATCGGCGGTAAGCGGTTCCACACGACCCTCGTTCATTTCGGGCCCTTCTGGTCGGCTGTCATCAGCCTGCACCAGAGGACGACCGTGGTCGTCGTGCTGTTGGTCCTCTTGTGACGACGACAGTGTTTGATACTCTCCGGACAACCGTTTTTGCCCGGTGGTCTTTAGATCGAAACCGCTCAATTCTTTGTCACCGTTCACCTCGTTCGGTAATCGATGGCTTCCTGCAGCCATTGCCGGCCGAGATCCATAAAGTGCGGCCCAGACTATAGCTAGCATAACAGACGGAACCATCGCGTTTGCAAACCTTTAAGAAGAAAAAAAAATAGCGAAAAATGTTAAAAACTATACGGAGTTTTCTGTGTAGAAAACCGTCAAAAGTTTTTTTTTTTTTTAAACAAACTCTTGAGTTCGCATTGAAGTCGAGTCTCGAGCTTAACTTCCTCGGTGTGCACTCGGTGTTGCGATCGCGGACAACGATTGAACTCGATCACCTCTAGAGGTTTTCTCTTATAAAACACTGCGCGATGACGTCGCTGCACGAGTCCAAGGGGGAAATAGGTTTAATTGAAGTGACCAAAAAAAAAACAATTTATCGAATATTGTGGATATTCTTAGCTGTTAACGTTATTATAGCACCATTTACCTCGTTTGTGAAAAAATGACGATAACAACTTTTTTCTACATTTTTTTTTTTTTCATTTTTATTATTAGCGAAAATAAGAGTAGTGAGATCCACGCCGACGTTAGACGCCTATTATTGAACCGATTAAAGTATAGTGAAAAAATATTCATTTGAATTTTTACGAAGATTGCGTATGATTGGGTTAGAGTATAAAGTGAAATGTATACAAGTGACAAAAAAAAACACACATATTTATGACCACGGTCTGTTTATTGATGCATCGGGGACGAAACTTGTTAGTTGAATCTTCTGTTAACGGTCCCGAATGTTTTAAAACTTGTTCACATTTCTTTGTTTGTAATATTTTGAATTTTTCAATCATAACTCAGTCGTATTTTTTTACTTTTAACTGACGATAAACAAATATTTTAAGCCATACACACAAACGAAACAAGTACCTGTATAACTTAAAACAAAAAAAACTATTTTCCAACTATTCAATATTTTGTACATTTTCAAATCTGTTTTCTTGTTTAACTTGATAATATAATGAAACGAATAACTAATATCATTGGTGTACTTTCAAACAAAACCACTTAATTCATTATTTTATACGTGAGTGAGGCATCAATGTTTCACTATACAGTCAGTTAGTTTTCTTTTATAAGCGAAACCTATACTTAAAAAAAAAAAAAAAACCGAATATAAAAAAAATATTGGTTCACCGAATCATCATTAGAATGATAATTTATAAATAAAAAACAAAATTGAATAAACTTATACTATTTATGATATCCGAACTGTTTATAATTTGAAATTAATATACATTTACGAAGACAACGTATATACATTTTGAAAGTCATAAAAGTAAGTATTGTCTTAAGATTTATTGATATTATAACTTACAAGATCTTATTATTATGCTATTTGAATATAATTTATAATATATGTGACCACTTGATACAAAGTTTCGGTAATATCGTAGTAACACGTGTTACAGGTTAGAATCCATCGTTAAGTTTGGAAAATTCGAGCGTAACTTGTCTATTATTATTTATTATTCATATTTGTTAGCTGATTAATAGATCATTTTTATTACATGTGTTCTAATCGTTTTTGTAATAAAACTATTGCGGTGTATCAGTTGGATGAAGTAGGTATTTAAAAGACTTACTTTTTGACCATCAAAAGAAGAGCTAGAAAAATACAGTAAAATATTTTGTATACGTTATTAGAATACAATAAGTAGTTACCGTTTTATACAAAATCAAAAACATCTCTATTATTATCAATAAAAAATTATAAAAATTGAATTATGAAAAATGTTGTTTTTGTTTGTATAATTTTCTAATTTAGAAATTTAAAAGTTGAATACAAACTCAATTACATAAAAATTCGTTGCTATGTGTGGTAAAAATATAAAAAAACCATCAGTATTCCTATCACTTTTTTCGCATACGCGTTTTAATCTTCAAAAATTGTAAATTTGGAGCATTTCCACGATAAATTTTTATCAACCAAAATCATAATATATAATTCAATAAACATTAAAAATAGGTAAAAGGAACATTTTGACATCTTCAAATATAAACTAAATAATCAAAATATTTTGATAGCCTGTTTTATGATGGCTGATAATGTAATACTCTAAACGATTTGTAGCTATAACGAGTGATTTAGTACGGTTTGTTTGGGTAAATTATATATATATATATATATGTCTATTGTATCAATGTGTGTCGTCGACAATCGAAACGTCAACTCTGCAAAATCGGAAAGCAGGCTCTGCAGGTGACGGAAAGGAGTTTGATGTGAAGAGACAGTATATCCTGTGAAAACAAGAGAGAAATGCACAACATACTGGGTGTTTTGAAATGTTTTTTCACGTCTAACTTTTGTGATTGACAAATGTTTTTTTTTTTTTAAGGCAAAAACAGTTTTCTTTCAATTTTTACCAAGCACGTTGTTTTCGAACTATTTTAAATACGCGTTTCACGTAACGATTTTAAGGGTTGAGGGTAAACAAAAATTATAAATATGTGCAGAGCAGTTGTTAGTCAAAAATTATCGCAAATTTTCGACCGGATATAACAGTATGTTGACGATGGCTAAAAACAAACATGTTCACAAAAACGGAACGAAATGCGATATTTCAGCCGGTATTCACCATAGACACTCAATTTTAACACACGATTAGTTTTTGTCGCCAATACAATGATTACATTGTAAATCATAGATAAAATAAATTCTATAAATTTTATTCCATGAATAATTATGATTTTGTTATTGATTAGATACATTTTATACCTACGTTTTTTCCGTGAAAATTATTGATTTTAACCTGGATGAAATAATTTTTATTCTTTTTCTTGCACGAACAATTATGATTTTATCGAGATGTCGACTTATCATTACGCGTTTTTTACGGAACAATTGAATCAAATCATTTTTCATCCATGACTGCGCTACGTTTATTTTGGCGACTCAATTTCATGTCTAAGCGCAGTCTATATGTATATTATGTCTATGATAGTTACCAATCGAAAATAATACTACGTATCAAAAAATAAAACAGAACAAAAATTTGAATGAAACAAACTTCAAAAAAAAAAAAAAAAAATTTTAAATTTAAAAATGAAATTGAAAAAAAAAATGTTTTCACTTTTTTTCGGAGTGGGTGCCGTTCAACATCTCAATATTGTATACTATTGCGACTTACAAAATTAAGGACTGCAGTGCTGGTCTGGTGTGACTGGTTGATAAATATTTTAGTGCGAACCACAATCACTGAGTTATCAGAGAATTGCATTATAGTCAAGTGTATAATTTATTTTTAATTATATATGTTGCGAACTGCACCAACTCGGCACAAACTCACAACTAATTTATAGTGGAACGTGACGTTAAGAACTTTCCGTATTTTTAAATTTATGTATTGAATAAAATAGCCAATATTATACAAATGAAAGAAAAAAAAAATTTTGTCGCGCTGTCATTCTCAACTCAAAATAGTTATTTCTTACCATGACGCGTTGCAGAAACGTTATAGGTTTTTTTTCTGTATAATCATTTTTTCGGTCTTCTTAATCTTGTCAAAAAGCAATGATGAAAACGATTTCCGATAAAATTGATACGATGCATATAAAAAAATGAACCATCAAAATCGGTTCATAATCGGCGGATCAATCGACAAAAAAAAAAAAAAATTAAACAAAAACCGGGATCACTCTAGGTCGCGTGGGTAGGTTGTGGTTTAAACGTCTTACTTGATAATATCTTAAAGCAATGATGAATCATTGCCGTCGAAAAAAACGATTCTTAGCGAGCTCATTTGTCTAGTACCTATACGTTCTGGTAAATTTTCGAAAATTTTATAGTTCTATACTTATCTCAAAAATTTTGGAAATCACTCGAAACTCTTACGAAACCTGTATCTTGTTTATTTAAACATTATATAAAATTTTCAGCTCGTCGTGATCATCATTTCGGATGTGATGACCAAAAAACTACTGAACTTTCAAAACCACTCAAAATACCATCAGAGTTCATAGAACTTTTGTTAGGAGTACTGACAGTAAAAACTGGAGCATTTCTTATACCCTTAAAGTTGTTCGCAGAAAAACAAAACTTTATTATAAAGACGATACAGTAGTTTCGCTGCGCTCAGAATCTAATCTCAGAACCTTATTTATTTTTAAGTCGGTCAAAAAATTTTACGAAAAACACAATCGTATAGAAAAACATTTTGGCGACGAATAAGCGTTGAAGCGGTCACTACACCCTGTACGCAGCGTGCACAGGGATACTCTATAAGGGATTCGCCACCATCGGTTTGACTTAGATTAATAGCCGGTTCATACAACGCGCATTTGTATTGCGTGTGCCCGTAAATTCTCTCACCCGAGCGCCGTGCGGAATCTTACACGGGGAAAAATAGCTCGTTGAGCAGTGCCGTCGTTTGCCGTCGTTTGCACCGAAGAAATACACATCGGTCCCATTAAAAAGGCGTGGGCTAGACGGCTGTAAACGTTTTCCATTTCTTCCTCAATTTTATATTTTTTTCTTTTTTTTTTCATTTGCTTCACTCTCGTTTTCTCATCATTAGATACGTTATTATACATGTCCACGCTCGGACGCGGGTTAACAGTCCGTGAAACAATATTACGTACGTATAAAGGTGTATAGAATCGGCGTGCAGGTACTTAAACGCTATATAGGTACGTCTGGGCGACGGCGTTGACGGCATCTGCGCGCAGGTTATCGTTCGGGAAAACTGTTGAAACCGCAATAATAAAAAACTAACTCGGGGTCGTATTCTGCTAGACTTCGATTGCACACTGTGCAGTCGTTGATCGTCAAAAGCGCTTTAATAAAATACGTTGACGCCAATTTAGTGTTGGCTCACGAACAGTTGATCACTTTGTGATCACACACGAAACTGTCAGAATAGAAAAACACGCGTTGAAACTGCTCATCACGTCAAAAAAAAATGTTATAGGTAAACAATATACGGTTGGAAACAAATGAAGACGCATATTATTTCCGTAAACAGTCATTATGAAATACGCAGTAGTTATTCCATTAATTGTTTACTGCAATTTTTTTTTTTTTGTAAGCAATAAGTTCGGTATGGATTTAAAAGAGTAGTATGGATATTATGCTCAGTGCGCACACACGTATTTTTCGAGGCTGGCGAGTTGAAAAGTCAAGTTTATTTTAACCTAACGGGCAATACCATTATAGTATTTTGAATTCATTGTTTAACTTAACATGAATCCTTATCAAACACTTTGACGGCCAGAAGGTGCGTTCAATCGCAAAACGTCATAGTACAAAAAAACTTGGAAAGTAGACTTGGACGGTACATTTCTTGAAGCTTTATTAGAAATTTTGTTATGATGTTGTGTTATGGCCCAAAAAACAAAAAAAATTTTTTCCATTTTTGGAAAACGGCTTGAAATTTTAAAATTTGTATTTACTTTTACCGGTAGCAGGTGGTTCCGATCTTTATGTTGAATACCACAAACAATTTTAGATTTTAGTTTTAAAATATTTTTATTTGAAATATTTTTTTGATTTTCTGATTATTTTCTCGTGAGTTATTTTACGAGTATTTTTTTTTTTTTGAGTATTTTCTCACTACTGGACCATAATGACGAATTTATGAATTATAACTATTTTTAGTAAAAACAAAAAATGCGTAGATATAGTGTATACATTTTAAATTTAATATTCACTTTATTCTTGAAGTTAATTACAATATTAACGTTTATAACTATTATTCTATAGTTTACGTAGCTAGATACCTATGTGACTGTACTTAGATAAAGAATAGTAATTTAAGAGTGCCGCTGCATATTTGAAGCGTTTGAATCAATAAGTGAACGAAAAATTTAACATTTTGTAGCAAGATTTCAATAATAATTTTAAAAATATACATGAACTAGTTTGCTACTTGATTGAGTTATTTTTTAAATTTAAATATTGTTATTTTTTTACATCGATTTTTGAATTATGATCATCGTGTTAATCTACTCGTATATTATAATATGCTCAATTGACGAACATAATATATACGTATTAAAGCGTATTTTATGTAAAAAAAATTTGTGAAAGAAAAGGTTTAAGTAAATTTGCGTCTAGACGTATAAAAAATCTTTTACATCCATGATAAAAGTATAACCGCTGTTGCGTGTAAATATAACTGCGGATAATAAACCAAAACATCTAGTGAAATGTGGACTAAATGTGTTCCAGACGAATTTTTTCAATTTTGTTATAATTTTTCATTTTAGTAGTTGGTACTAACCTAACCTATACTCAACATATTTATTTTTGTATTATACAATACAATATAAATTTAATAAAACTTAGTATTGCATAAATTGTGATATTATATGCCTAGACAATTATTGAAAATTATTTTTCAAACAATTTTGTCTAGTGTAGACACCTATTTTGTGTAACTAATAATGAAGCATATCATTTGTTTATTTTTTTGGCAAATAGTGGACATTTTATGTTAAAAAAAAGTCATGTTTACTCACTGTAAGGATAATATTATAGATTTTTATAAGCTAAATATTTTAAAAACATAACATTATACTTTTTTTTATTTATTTACAATGAAACAATTAAATCTATATTAATGCTTGCATACTATTTATAAGTAATTAAAATTTCTACATAAACATTTGTATTGATACTCTTGACTAATATGAATTGTAAATATATTATGAGCTGTGAGACACCATAAATAAACGCGTATAATATTATTTCTGAAGAAACGTAAAAAAGATTGTATGACATCTTATAAAATACGTAAAAAATTTACTAGTAAGTAAAGTTTATTTTTTCCCGCGAAAAAAAGTATAAAAATTAAAATACAACATTGTGTTATTTATGTTTTTCTTCAGAAATGCCTCTGTTTGTTTTCAAAACATTTAGATACGGTAAAAAGTTTTATAATTCATCGCATTAGTATCAATCGCGCTTAGGGGGAAAAAAATAGTAACTGCCAATAGAACCCAGTCAATGAAGAGTAAAGCATTTGTTTTTATTCACTATTTTTACTATATTCTAATTTTGTGATATTATCATAAGCCAAAAAATGTATTCATTTGGGCCGGTTATTAGTTTTATACTATCGATTTATCTACCAACAAAAAAATTATCAATAATTGCAAAAAAAATAAATACAAAGATACTCAATCGCGTTCGACTAATTTCTAATTTTATTAGAAATTAATATTTTTACGTAACAAAATTGAAAAAAATTAAATTATAACTATGTGTAGGTACGCTTAGAGAAAATGTATGATTCGTAACTATTTTTCTACAATATAACGAGGTTAAAAGACCGTTTGTCTGATAATTAAGTTCAAGTAGATGGTGGGTTTAAATTAAGTGATTTAAAAAAATATCCTTACTTATCGATTTGTATTTATTTATTGCAAAGTATAAAAAAATATATTTGGAAACAATCTTTGAGATTGAAAAAGTCAACCTCTCGCTGAAATTTTTAAATGTGTGGATAAATAATACTTTTTGTGCCGTTTGGATAAGCTGCAAACTTATATCTCACTCGAACGTTACTGGAAAATCCTACAATATGGTGTTTTACTTTAGTGATTTATCATATTATAGCATTTGGGTTTGATGTGTAATAATTTCTCGGATAAGTTGCATTATACAAACGCATTTCGGAGTCTTGCTTCCCATTCACTCGCGAAAATGTACCACACAAATTTAACTCCAACCTTATGAATTATTTATTTGTTTTTGATTTAAAATAAAAACGAAACGAAAATAACAATGCCTTAGATTTCCTGGTTATGAAAAACGATATTGAAAACCGTATCCAATATTCGAAAAAATAATTAGAAATTTTGACCGACATGAATTGCGTGTAATAATTATACGCATTTGAAGCAAAAAGTACCTAGGTACTTATAGTTTTGCGCCTGGTTTTTAGTGGTGATAAAATACTGCTAAACTAATAAATTTTAAATATTACTTACTCTATGTTTTAATGTCCGAAAAAACAGTCTAATTTGGGAATAGATTTTACGGATCAAAATTATAATATTATCTATACATTTCTGAGTATTCTTAAATGTTAAAATTGTAACTGGCTTAACTAAATCTTTTGACAACATATTGGATTTAGTGTGAATTTTTTGTAATATGTAATGACTCAGCATTACATATTACTTAAAAATACCATATAAATATTTTGTATATATTATGTTATTACTATTGTTGGTTGATTGTAAGAGTACTTTTATTGTATATAATTACTTGAATCGAATTGAATGTTCAGTGATCGTTTGATTCAATTGAATATTATCTGTATACGTATAAGAACACATTTATACTTGAAAGTAATTATTTGAAGACACAATTTTTGTAATAAATTTTATAAATATTAAATAAATATAAGGACTGTGGTTATTATGGCTAAACAAAACTAGTTCAATAATAAGAATAAAATAAATAAACAACATAGGTAAGCAATAATTTTAAGTTATTTAATCATCTTTTACCGACCTTTGTTTTCCATGTAATTTAATGTAGGTAAATAATAAGTCAATTTTGTTCAGTGTTATGGAATAAAATAAAATGAAAAAACGTACATTGGTGGTTAAATACATCTTCAAATTTCTAAAACTAGAGATGGAAAAATATTGTAAATTTAAAATCTTCGTAAATTAATAATTTATAGTAGAATTTTAGTCTTGTATAATATTTGTTGTAAATGTTAAACATTTTGTTTACTGTAAATTACAATTCAAAAATAACCTAGATGACTGTTAAAAATTTACGAGACAATCATGAAAATTATGTGTTTTATTAAACATAGGTATACTACAATGTTTATGCGGAATAAAAAGTGAAATATAATAGGTATGTGTCTTGCCAACGCATGAAAAGTGCCAAATTAAGAGGTTTGTATCATTTGTATTACAGATTTTGTCAGTTTATTAGAATATCGTTTTAAGGATCAAAAGTTTTCCTTATAATGTTTTGTTTGGATAAAAAATACCATAACATTCATAACATATCGAAAACAACTTAACTTTCTTATGTAACATATAAATGGAAATTAAACGTTTGGTAATAAATTATTAATATTGACAAGAAGTCAAATTATCATTAACAAACTTTTCAGTTTGAATGTATTGTCAATGTTTTAAGGTTATATAAATAACGTTCAATAACAAATTTTTCTATTAATATACTTTTAAGTTATATTTCAATACAAAAAAAATGAACGTATAATTTTTTTATTCTAATATATATTTTTTTAATGTTTAAAAGTAGGACTTCAAATAATTATTTTTTATTATTCATGGTTGTTATTTATTACTGACACATCAGGCATCATTGACCATGCCAATGTAATGCATCCAATAGAACAAACAGCGAATAAATCAAATAATAAAACTTTTACAAACTTGTTTAAAATAAACGTTACGAAATATAATAGTTATATTTAAAATTTTATTGATTATATATGTGCATACAAATAGTTGGTTAGATATAATAATTATATGGGTAGAAATTAATTTTCATATAAAGTCTTATAAAGTGGAGTTTTTGATGGAATACGCATAAAAAATTTAAAAAAAAAAAAAATAATAATAATAATAACAGTATAGTAATAAAATAGAAATATATATTTATAACAGAGGTATTATAATTTAAAAATGACTAAGTTGTAAACTTTATTAATTTTTCGTATGTACCCGATGAGATCATATTCAATTCTATCAGATTAAAAATAACGGCTGTATACTCAAAAATAAAATACTTGGATATCGTATGGTAAAAAGGGTTTATTACAGAAATAAAATATTTAAGAAGTAAATTTTATCTGAATACTTTATAAAAGTCATAAACATTGACTAAATATTTAAAATAATATGATTTAGATACCTATTATATTATTACTGAGTATTTCATGCGCAACTGTAATGTCATTATTATGCACTGTTAAAACAAATATTTCATGAATTCATAAAATAATTTTTGAGACATTAAAGTAAGTGTGACAGTACTGTGTTTACGATTAAAAAATGTCATCATCCATATTCTATATTTTTTTAACGTACTTTATTTTGAATCGTTTACTTTAAAAAAAAAAAAACGTAGTATCTAACTGCATTTTTCCGTTACAAGCACTGTTTGTTTATAATTTTACTTATTCTTCTTTGGGGATTCAACGCACTTCAGTTTTTCTATAATCATGAATCAATTTACGTGACTCGAATACTGCAAATAAAATACAGCTGCTTTTACTAAAATTAAATTTCACGCATATAAAATGTGTCAGTTTAATTAAGTTTGCATTTATATTACACAAAAAAAATATCATACAGCTTATTGTCGTGTCGGAACGACAAATGAAAAAGTGTTCCGTATTTTTTTGTTCGCGTAAAACGGTTTTAAAAATATTATGTTACAAAAATATTTTTACAAAAATCATATTGTCTTCTAAAACAACGAATTTGACAGTTCATTTGGGCAATGAAATTCCACGTTATTATACATATACAACGATAATAACAACCAAATATGGAATGACGTAAGTACCGGTTTGGGTTGTATAAAATTTAATATTTATAAATATGCATGGATTTTAATTGATGTACGTACTATCATGTAAATTTAATTATTCTCAAAGAGAAAGTACCTAATCGGGGCTTAAGATCAAATAAGAAGGTAGCGGAAATTTTCAATGTTTATGCAAAAATTAACAGGTATAAAATTTTAATGCCTTTTCTGAAGCGACGTTTGTGATTAGTATTTTCTTATTTACACGAGTAATTACATTCATGTTGAACGTTATAAACTGTAAAGAAAATATAATCAACAATAATTCTCGTACATGATTGTAATATTGTATTTTTAACTACGTAAAAGCTGAAACACAGAAATCTTGCAAAAAAAAAAAAAAAAATAAGCTTGAGGTCTATTCTATAATTTCAAAAGTATTCTCGATAATATTAGATTGAAACGGTAAATACCGTTAGCGACGTCTCAGTTAAAACTGTTTGATTAAGAAGCAATTTCCTATTTCCAATTTTTATTTTTTTTTTCGGTCTTAGTCTTGTATATCAAATTTATTTCTAATGGTAATATTGTATTTTGACAAAATTCTGCACTTATTTTTATATATATTATTTTGAACATTGACGCTGTTCAGAATGGGAAAATTTCGTTTGCTTTTTCAATGTTAAGAAAAATTTTTAAATTTAGCAACTTATAAATTAACATTTAAAGTAGTTTTCAAATCAATTTTTATTTTTAACTTTAGTGATATTTTTTGTCGTTAAATTTAATATAGATGTTGACTACATAAAAACCATTTTTTTGTAACCCGTAAACTTTTTTTTTCTCCTTACGGTTTAAAACAAGAAAGCAATCAATGGGATTGATTACTTAGTGCACAGACGTACTGCTGAGGAGATTTAAAGAGTCTTTAAGTCTGCCACGGAAAACTATAATAGGTATGCGATACAGAAATAGTAACATTTTACGTGTCCGGTGAGTAAGCTGAGTTTGGTAATAAAACTTTTTTTGATGGTAAACTACAGAATGTTACGTAATCTTGTTTTGCTGAAATGGGAATTGACAAAAAAAAAAAAATAATAATAATAAAATAAACAGCCAATTTTGGCAATAAGAGGGTACACTTGTTACAATTAGTGAATACAAATGTGTGACTCCTTTTTTCAACAAATTGAATTTTTTTATTTTTTTTAATTCCAACGAACAAAAATAATGGACGTAACTTTGAAACAAACAATTGAACAAAATTGAGTCATAAAACATGTCAAAGCCGCTTGCTTGTTAAAACAGTATTAAGATGTATTCGTTAACCTAAAATTAAAGCATTATTTGTTATTTTAACGGAATTATATTTAATAATAGATTCAATTATAGATTTATACATTGTTCCGATTTGGTCTAGCCAGGCAAGAAACAAAAAAATCAACTATATTTTTGAATTTCATTCAATACTAAGATATAATATAAATTATAAAGATGTACATTAAATATATCTTTATATTTTTGACACTAGAGATTGATAAATATCATAAATTTAGCTTTGGCAATTAATAATTTAGGAGAATTTAAATCTTGGATATTTGCTGTACATGTTAAACATTTTGTTTACTGTACAATTAAGAGTTGCCAGAAAACCAAGTTAACTGTTACAGAATAAAAAATAATAATAAAAAAAAATTTATTTTATTGTACATACATCTCGTTAATTCTGAATAAGAAGTGAAATAAATGTACATCTTGTCTACGTATGAAAAGTATCCAATTAAGAAGTTTGTGTTATTTTTATCAACTATTTCAACAGTTTATTAGGGTATTATTTAAAGAATCAAAAGATAGAAATTTTATTCAAAGCTATAAGTATATAGCTTATATAGTATATAGTTCTTTACATTTTTCCTTATAACGTTTCGAACACTATTGGAGTTTAGTGAAAATTTCAAATCAAAATTCTTTTTGATACAAAATATTCATGTAAATTTTTTGAGTTACATCTTAAAAACACCCTCGGAGTATTTCTTCCATCTATTATTTTACGTTATAACATAAAATTTAAAACATAAACTATAAATAGTAGAAATAAAAGGTTGTTTAGATAGCTGGTACTGTGGCGTATATAGAAAAAGAAGCTATTTAACGTCTTATGTGCTCAATATCAGATTCATAATGACTGTACCCAAAATAAATTTATATATTTCAGTGCACAAGTTATTTTTAAATTTTATTCTTTTCTTATTTGGATCTTTCTTAGAATTCACTTTCGTTGGTTGGTAGAATGTATGTTTACACACTATATTTTTGGATAACGGTAAATTGTAATAAACTCAAAACAATATATAGTGACATATAAACATCCCCTGAACACGTTTCTAGTATAATTTGACACGTCGTATTGTCTGTTTGTTGTTGTGTATAAAAAGGCTTTATACAAATAAAACATATCCGCTTAATGTAATGGGACGATATAATATAATGGAAAAATAAATCAAAAACTGAGTAAAATTAAATAAACTAGATTATAATATTAATATATAAGTGTCTCATACATTTCAAAAATAGGAATCACGAGACTAAAGTATTAAAAAAATATATCGACTGTAAAAGAAAAATAGCCGGATCACTCTAGGTCGCGTGGGTAGTTTGACGGAGTAGCGACTACGCTTTAAGTTAATTACTGGTTTAAAAGTTGTGGTTCAAACGTATTATTTAATATTTAAAAGCAATACTAAATCATTACCTTCAAAAAAACGGTTCTGAGTGAGCTTAGTTATCAAGTAAACGTAGTATAGTAAAAACCAAATCAAACAATAAAAATGATTAGAAAATTTCGAAAGCCATATCCACTTATAAAAAATGTTAATTTAAATAACGTGTGAAAATTTCAAACCGTTTGTACTATTATTTGAGAAATTACTACGATTTTAGTATCAATTACACAATAGTGCGTCATTTCATTGTTATAACCAAATTAAACAATTTCCAATACTTTTTTTTACACGCTTTCAGAATAACTGGATGGATTTTTTTGAAGTTTTTTTTATTAGATAAAAAATTTTGTTTAACATAACACGCTTTAGTTTAAAATCTTAATAATTATTAAATTTTTTTGAGTTACGAATTTTTTTCTATAAACAAGTCAAAGATATGACCAAGTTAAAAATTTTTTTACCAGCGTATTTCCTATTATTTACATGTTGCCAACTTTGTTTTAATGTTTCCAAACTTTTTGTGGTAAAATGAAATTTTATTAAACAACAACCACAAAGAAAATGGTAAATTTCGAAAACTTTGAAGTTCTATACTAAGCTCAAATTTTTTCGAAATAACTTCAAACTACCCGAAAAGTTATTGGCAGAAAAAGAAAAAAAACATTATAGTAAAAACAATACATTCCTCGCTGACGCTTAGAATCTAATAAAAACAATATGTTGTTTTATGAAATGAGTGGTTTTAGCTGGAGCAAAATACTTGAGGATCAATCTACAATGACTTATACCCTATCTAAATCTCATACTCACGCACCAACGCTAAATTGTGTATTTATTATAACGAACAGTTAATTTACTTTCAACCAAATACCTAATTATTACTTAGATTGATATCAATTGTATACACTTGTTGAAACTATTTGCCTATCGCGTTTTGTTACAACAAAGTACTATAATCGATTTCTATCTGAAACCTAAAATGGTATTGACGTATCGTATATCACACGCGTTGACGTATCACTGCAACCGAATCCCGTTACATTTCGATTGACTTACAAAGTAAAGTCCCAGTAATCCGATTATCATAGTAATAAATTACCAAACAATGAGATGGATTTATATATCAAAAGCTTACCTCTATAATATCACATACTAACATCCAAACATCTAAACATCAAAACAATAAACTAGATGATTAAAAAAAAATTTTAAACGTATTATAAATAAATTGTAAAATAAATGTTGACTCCACAGACGTATTTTATGTACCCAAATTTAAATTTAATTTTATAATAATAAACTTAGTATAATATATCAATAGATTAATAGCCAGATAATTTAAAAAAAAATGGTAGTGGTTCGATAAATTCTATTCAAAATTAATAAAAATTTAATGTGATAGTGTTCAAAATTATTTACTAACTTTTCCAAAAATTGTTCCAGTTAACTGTAAATTAAAATCTTCTATCATTATTAGAATGAGTAAAATAAAATAAGTCACATGAAACAATTTTTAAACGATATAGACAATTTTCGAACTAAATAAAGACTAGATAAATATGGCACAAAACGTAGGCTCAATTTCAAATTTTGGTTAAACTTTTGGTCAACTTTCAACCTTGGGGGACTAGACAAATGTAGGACAAAAAGAGACACATTTATAGTTTCAAATTATACACTTTTTTAAAATCGATTGATACAATCACTTTGTGTAATTTTGCAATTTGTAACCACTATAATCTTAAAATTTTTACAACACATAAGAATTTAAATTTTCGTTTAATTTAACATGGTTGTTATTTTATTTTTGATTCTTATAATATGTCAATGAGTACATAATTTATTAATTAACTTGAGAATTATAAAAATAATATTGAAACTTAACAAATACCATTTGATATTTTTTAAACCTAAAACCGATTATCGATAACATCTAATCAACACACGCCAGTGTATAAAATCAACATTTGGTACCTATTTGCAATTCATAAATGTTGAAAAATAATTAATAATTTTTCAGCGGAATTAATGTTTTTATTGGACGATTTTCAACTTAATAAATTAAAATGTGTTCAATAAAATAAACTACTGATTCATTATTACAACATTATGGTCTATTTTAAGGTCTATTAAATTATAAATTACATAATTTTACTGATTCGAAAGATAATAAACATCAATATTATCACTATATTTACTTATATTCAACTTACTGTAGCTCTGCAGTGAGTATTGCAGTTGCTGCACTTAGTACTCAGATACTGTCTAGACTGAATACATCCAACAATATTACTCATAAATTATAAACAATTATTACAAGTTATATTGAATACAAACGCTTTATTCTTCTTCTGGTGAGAAAATAATACTAAGTATTAATCATTTCTTTTTAAATGTTATAAAGTCTTTATAACATTTAAAAAGAAATGTTTATCTTAACAAATTATTTTGTACTGTTAAAACGTTTGCCTCGGGTTTCCTAATAATTTATATAAACAGTGGTTAAAAATTTATTGGAAAGCTTAAAATTTATGTTAGCCGATTACAGCGTATTACTTCATTTTTATGAACAAAATTATCGAAAATAATGTGAGTATATACGCATGGTCAGTTTTTTTTGATTGTTTGAAAACTAAAAATAGAAAGTATAATTTATAAGTTAAAATTATGTTTCAAATAAAAGTTAGAAAAAATGTATTGATTACGTCTCTATATTAATTTGCATAACTAAAGCTAAAAAACATTATTATTAATACCATTATATTGTATTGTTAATTAATATATAAATAACTATTTGAAAAATAAAATTAACTAATTTTTATAATGTAATATCATAACGATTATAATTTTTATATTGATTTTTGTTATAACCAAGTATAATTTAATTGAACTATTAAAAATAAAAACACATTTATGCCTTTTGAAAGGCTCCATCCAATCCCCCTCCAAATTGCTCTAATAGCTCAAAACCGTTGAATTCGTAATAAGTTACTATGATAATTATGATTTCAAGCTATTAGAGCAATTCGGAGGGGAATTGGATAGAGCCTTTCCAAAGGCAAAAATGTGTTTTTATTTTCAATAAACCAATTAAATTACAACTAGTTATAACAAAAATCAATATCTATACATATAAAAGCCAAATACCACTGACTGACTCACTCACTCACTCACTCACTCATTTACTGACTAAACAACGCACAGCCAAAACTAACGAACGGATTTATTTGAAATTTTCAGGTAATGTACTTATTACTATGTGTAGGCGCACTAAGAAAGGATTTTTCGAAATTCGCATTTTAAAGGGTAAAAAGAGCTTAAAATAGTTAAGCGTACGGCAGCGTACGGGTCCGCAAATACGGACATTTTAGCCCACCGCGGTACCAGGGACCCATGATCCGCATGACGCGGCACGTAACCGACGCGACGTTCGCGTACACGTGTTTGTGGCCACGTGGTGCACTTGAAACGCAAACGTCGGCTTCATGGGACCCTGGTACCAAAAATTGATAATTTTGCGGAGCGATGGGCTATATTTATTGATTAAATTATAATATTCTATAATATTATAATATTCTATGGTTATAAATATACTGTATATATATGGTAGGGTTTAGGATGCGGCCGGATTTACTGACGAACGAACATGCTGTCGACATAAAATTTCACCCATCGGCGGCATTCGGTGTTAAATTTCATTTCAATCCTATTGGCCACTTTCGACGGGACGGCGCGGTGACAGTGCACA
Organism: Hormaphis cornu; assembly: GCA_017140985.1. NCBI lineage: Eukaryota > Metazoa > Arthropoda > Insecta > Hemiptera > Hormaphididae > Hormaphis > Hormaphis cornu. The sequence continues at coordinate 37,553,033 of CM029357.1, read as the reverse complement.
TGTAATTTGAAAGATTTTTTCCCCCGAGTCACTGTTGTGGTCGCCCTAAATCCGGCCCTGCGCACGTACCCATGTTTCACTAATTATATATATACAATATTTGTGTGTATAAAGGAGAGTGTACTTTACCCGGGGACCTTTTTTCGATGTAATAGTGTATAATAGATACGCAGTATTGTCGTTACTGGTTATAGGAGAAACACTTATATAGTAGAAATTAGTACTTAATTATTATTGGTTGCCACCGGTTGTTCGGGCAAACCAGGTACAAAAACTTGCGTCAAATCGAATTTTTGAACACGGCCTACCGAGGTGGTACTTTGTCCGCGAACCAGGGTGGCCGAGTCGCGCTTACTGCAGCGATTACACCCAAAAGTACTCGAACAAACACGATTTTTTTTTTTTACGAATTATCATTTTTTACGGGCAACGAAGTGCGCGGGATCAGCTAGTATCTTATAAACATTCTTATTAAATAACCGGTTAATTGTTTATAATTACTGTCAGTTTTGAGCACTTACATACCAGTAGGTACTATATAATTTATTGAAATTGATATTTAGAAATATATTTTGTACATTTTATACAATATAATATGTTTAAAGGATAACTTATAGATAATAAACCACTCACAATATTTCCAAAAAACCTGATGATTTAATGTTCTCACTATAGATGGACCAGTTCTGTGTCAAATGTATTTTATTTTAAATTTCAATGCTCTAAATTCAACGCATTTTTAAACAGTATTAAATTTCGAAATTTCTATTCATTTCGAAAACGTTATATTCAATGATAAAAAACATAATAGAAAAATGAATAAATAAAAACACAATCAATAATTCATTGTTTTCGAAAATAATTTTGAACCGATGAATTTTCCAATAGGTAGCAATTTAATTTTACCTATCGTTAGATGAAAATTGTTTGAAATTTGAAAATATTTATTAGATATTGCAGCCAATCATAAATGGTTATGATTATAACTTAAACTTCGTAATATTGGTTAAATTTATTGTTGAATTCTCGTTATTCTAGAATTAAAAGGGTTACTGTCGATTTAATTAAATATGTAATAAAGATTGAATGGAGTATAATAGTTAAGAATATTTTTGTATACAATCGCATATGTACTATATAAATTGCTTAATGTTATAACTAAAAAATAAAAATATTTGGTTTATATTATTTTTTTAATACGAGATAGGTACACATTTTGAATTCAAAATATCTTGATTACGAGCTTGATAGATCGTTAAATTGTTTGTTTTTGACAGGGTACAGATATCACAGAACTGTTTGAAACTCATCATTTAAACAGCAAAAAAGCAACGGAAGTGATGCGCAAATTCTACGTGCGTAATACAGAGTCGCCTAGAAAATCACCATTTACGTTCAAACCGGATGGATTTTACAACGTTTTAAAGTCTAGAGTTTTTAAAAAGCTATCATATTCAAATCAAAACGATTCTCCAATAAAGTCCATGCTGGTCGTCGATATATATTTTCTCATCGCTCTAGGTTTGTGCGCGGGGGTAGCTCAAACACAAAACTATTTCCTCGCTATACTAGCCGGTATAATTTTAGCTCTCGGGACTGTCGCCAGTCATAATTTTACTCATCTGAAGGACAACTGGAGAATGTACTATATACACTTTTGTTTAATATCACTAAGGTGAGTTATAACTTTTTACCAAGTTTAATTGGTCGGTGAAAATCATTGATTTTATTAAACACTTTGAAAATTTACTGAAATACAATTTTCAAATTGCTCATTCGGGTTTCTTTTAAACTTAATCGGTAATCTCAAATATAATTATGTTTAACTAATAAAAAAATGAATATCAGAATTTTAGACTGTATAAGTCATCTTTTTTTTTTTTCGCTAATTACACATTAGTTTCAACTCCGTACATTATTATATTTTCATGTGTACAGAGAATGGAGAATAACGCATATACTCAGTCATCACATCTATACAAACACTGTTCAAGACTTGGAAATAACGTTATTGTACCCGTTTATCCATTGGTTTCCTACCGAAGACAAACCTTTTCATGTTCGTTGGTTTCCTTATTTTACTCCTTTGGTTTACCCATTCATTATTCCAGTACAGATGGCCATCAGGTATTTTACACATAATATTACTAATGATTGACACTATTGTTTTTGGTCACAAATATATCGTTATACAATTATACAGTTTATCAAGTCGGTCTTTTATTTATTTAGAACATTTAAGCGTAATAATGACAAAGCCGAACTTCTAATGTTCGTTATACCAGCTATATTGGTACTTTGTGGACGAATGACCATTATTTCAGTATTAATTTCGTGGCTCATTATCGTTATGACAAGCAGTTTTGTGTTCACATTTATTGGATTCAGTGCCTCTCATCATTTTCCTGATAATTTTCACGATGGAGATGATATGAAGTACGTAGATTTATTTATTATTTTTTCCAAATAATTTTAAAGTTATTTGTTTAAAGACATGTTTTAGTTTTCATATAAAATTTTTGATTGTTTTATACGGCTAATAATGATTTTTACATTTCTGTAAATCAAAAGCAGAAAATATTAAGTTATGTAACAAACACAATATAATAACAAAATACAATACAACTTCGCTTTAATTATATCAAAGACGAATTAAAATAAATGAAGGCTTGGATACTTCTTTTAGTTTTTTTTTTTTTTTTTTTGCTGTTACTTATTCTGAATTAGTTTGATTTATATTTTGTGTTAGTATTATATAACTTTTTATTATTTATAACAATATAAAAATTACAATTATAAATTTCCTAACTACCGTGTAGAAATAGAGATAGGTACCCATGCAAACTTTTGGGTCAATAAAATTAAACTTTCAAGTAGGTAAACTTAAAATAACCCATCTCTAAGAATTATTTTTACCCAATGAGGCTTTTGTATTATGTGATCGGTACTTTTTTTTAATTACGTCTGCAAAAAACATGGTACTTTTTAGGAGTATGAACAAAAATATAAAATTATAGTTTGCTTAATAAAATTAAAAAAAAGATAATATCCAGTTAGAGAGACAGTTGCTTTTTGAAAAAGTTGAGTAAAAACACTAAAGAACTTCAATTGTATAATATTAACATATCATATTATACTTGACATAATCAATAACGCATACTCACCATATACTCTATAGTATATATACTTACTATTACAAACTGTAAGAGAGTTTCTAAAATTCTTCATAACTAATAAGTCGTAACTACCTAATTGATTTTTAATTGCATAACATTATGTACATATATTTTAATTTATTGATGTTTTGTAACTTTCAATATTAGATTCCCAGCATTGATTTTACGTCGCATTTCTTTCTATTTACGTATATAACTGTATGGATAATAAAAACGTTTGAAAAAGTTATTTCCATAGTACAACTGAAAACCGAAAATGTTGGGAAAATGGTATTTTATAATAGAGTTGTTTTTATTCATATCACTGTTTGCACAAAAAGTTAATAAACATTTTTTATCTAATAACATTATAATATCATATTTTAATGTTGAGTTTGAATTAAATTTAAAGTTTTAGTTCAGTTTTAGAATTTCAGCAAAAATTTTGGTTCAATTATTATTTATTTTAAATCTTTTTGTGGTGCTCTTCATAAAACAGCGTCCTGGGAAATCGTCACACTCGATCAATCCTAGCCATTACCTTATTACTCACCAATATGTGAACAATAAATAGTTAACAACACTGTTTTGAATATATTATTATTATTGTTTTATAATATTTTCTAGTGTCGAGCAGATCGATTGGGGACTTTATCAGATGAACAGCTCCGCAGAACGAAAAGAACCGTTCGATAACGTATTCGTGAAGTTAGCGACATTCGGTGACCATACATTACACCATTTGTTTCCTACTCTGGACCAAAGTAAAATACCTTATTTAAAAGACACCTTTGAAGATACGTGCAAGGATTTTGGCTTGGATTTAACCCCAAAATCGTGTTCGAGTTTCATCAGCGGTCAGTTCAGACAGTTGGTCCGCGTTACTCCTAACCGCGGTTGTAAATGGAACACTGTTACAAAGATCTAATTAATTATTGTTACACATGCCAGTGATGAGGCAGCTACAATGAACTGAATTCAAAGTTAAAAGGATTTAACTTGTTAACTATATTTTAGGGGGAAAAATCAAGACTTATCTTGATCGTGGGTAACAATTCAGTAAAAGAAAACACCAATGGTATTTATTATCCATACGCTGAAGAAAGTATAGATTTGTGTCGATCGTGCGACATTTTTATTTTTAGAATAATGTAAAATTTATATCTGTCTTGATAGTTTAGGAATATTATGATTGAATTTTGGAAGTGATGAATCAATATTGTCTTGTCAATTGGTACTTAAAGGATATTATGTTAGTTTTGTAGATGATTTAGTCTAAATTAATTGTGTCGTGTTCCTTGAAACAATTTAACTATTGATGCTATATTGATGCAATATATACAATGTGTATCGTATGATAGAAATTATTATAGCAATAAGAAAAATGTGATATAAAAAGAGTATAAGGTTAGACTGACTCATGTTACACTATTATCATTATACACTTTAGTGTGACTTTTAAGATACGCAAATATGTGACAAGTGTCCTGACATACGTCTTCTTTGTGTCAGATCTGTAATTTGTTTTGTTGACGTTGGAGATATACTGATATGTTGTCTACTATTGTATCAGACATGTTTT
>CM029357.1:37471664-37543296 GCA_017140985.1 Hormaphis cornu | reverse complement strand
AAAAAAAAAAATGTGCATGTAGGTGTGTGTAAATTATTATTGAAGATCACACACTATTTGGGGCCAAGTATTAGTTTTTTTTTTTTTTACAATATATGTATATATTATTCATAAATACGTAAATAAAAATTTATATTGCACATATTTTTATTGAAAAATTACTCATAATTGACATGCGTGCTAGTATATAATATTTATACAACTTGTTTGTTTATTGGAGAAAACTAATGTTTTCATATTTTTTGTGACTGAATACACAACAAAAATCAAAAAGTACTTACTAAAATACGTTATTTCCGTTATGAACGTTGTAATTTTCGGTATTCAGACGAAATCGTTGAACTGTTAATGGAAATTTTGTTTGGCTTTGAAGACCCCGAGTACAATTCGTCGTTCAATTACGGATCAATCGACACGTACGATGATGACGTAGGCAGTAGGAAAAAGTACAAAATGTACTTTAAAAAAGATTGAAAGAAGAAGTAACGATGTATGACGCTACAAAGGGGGAAAATAAAAAGAATCGTTGCAGTAAAACCGATGTATTAGTATTTTTTCTTACCTATCACGTGATAGAATGAACCGAGAATGTTTAAGAGAGGAAAGGAGAGCAGAAAAATATCTATGAATAAAATATTATTTTTGTTTCTTTAAATCCTTATGGATTCTGGTTTCATATTTTTCCGATTTATAAACGCTGTGTGTTTCGTGTATGGTGACTGAGAGGTGTAAAAACATATCAATTCCGATCCAGCGAGTCGTTTTTGGCAACCGAATTGTGTTGTACACAACAGTTGACGTACCAATAATAATTCAATCCTTAGATAAGAGGATTTTTATCGCGTGACACAGTTAACACACGGAAAAAAATTAAATCAAATGATATTTCGACGATATAGGAAATAATTTTTACACAATTCAAGTATTTTGCACCACGTTGTAACTTCTTTGTTCTGTAGTTAAGAACTGATTACCTACAAATAAAATCATTTTACGTAATATTTGAAACAGTGAGCTGACAACTTTAACATAATATATTATTATGTAATATACACACGCTTATAAAAAAAAGTGTTAGGTTAGTTCTTTAAACTTGTAATTGAATATACATTTTTAACTAATTTTTTACGTATTCTATGTATTACTTAAGCATTTAAAATGGGATACTCGTATTATTTAAATAATTTGAAATAAAATTATTATTCGATATTTCAATCGGAACAGTTGAATCGTTTTTATAAAAAATTTAATTCGCTATAAATTATCATAATAGTCTATATATTTTATAAAATAAAATTTTAATGTTAAATTTGTATATTTCTCTAAAGTAAATAGGATGCGCGTAAAACTATATTTTACCAATATTTGTAAATTAAATATTAATACAATAATATTGATTGACCAGGAATACATGAACATTGATGTTTTTTGTTTCTCTTGCGTATATTATTTTTTAAACTAAATCTAAATCTAAAAGAATTTAGATTTATAACAATAAAAAAAAAAAAATAAACTATAAAAACAGTCATAATACTTACTCGACTATTTACTACGTTTAATAACACACGATATAATAAATAAAATGTAAACTTTAAGAACTAAACCAAGAAAACTCTGTTCAGTAAAAACGAAACAAATCAAAAGCAAACACATACTTAATGTCATTTATAACTTTTGTTTAATTAAATACATATAATATCATAAATATATTGGGTTTAAAAGAGGATATGAAAAACCATAAATACCATAAATATAATTTTGTTTTCTACACATAAAAAAAATTAGAAACTTGCGTTTGTTTGTTTGATTACGTAATATAATATAAAATACCATTTTGATTTTCGTAAAATTATTTTCTATTTTTCAATCAAAGTATGCAAATTGCTAGAGGTTTGTATTGAAATTTATTTCCAACAAAGCTTAAACACCATTGTAAAATATTTGAGCCAAAATTATTCGAAGAAGACATATAATGATATTTATTTGACTATATGACGCCTCCCTTGTTCGTATAGAGATGCTAGAAGGCCGTTATTTTTATGAAATATAGAGCAGGATTTATCCATTATGTTTTTTTTTTATCGTCTACATATACACTACAATGGCAATATGACCCAGAAATACAAACACTTTACATGGTTTAATATGCTTTTGTTATTATCATGTTTTTACGGCGTATGTTTTGTGTACGTGGTAGATAAAGGTGTATTAAGTTATCCCATTATGATGTACGTGGATAGTATCATGTTCTTATTCTTATAAAATATGTGTTTTAATGTGTTTTATAAATATTTATCATGGCAGGTAAACAAAAATTCGTCTTGTTCGATCATACATGAAAGTATAATATAATAGGTACAGTCTTATAACCATATTATATTATAATGGTACTTTCGAATTATGTTTTCGTGTAATGTGAATTTATTTCATCTGTATAACACGGCAAATTCAATTATATACCTAACTGTACGTGTTTGAAACGTATTTTTATGCGTTTTCGTGATCTGCCTTCTAAACAAGAAACAAGAAAATATGTTTTTCAAAGGTATAAGTGTATAATATACTTAGTTTCGACATAGAAATATAATGTTTCATTTCGAATACTAAGAATACAATATGGATACCAACACTCATGAATCGAAGGGGATTTATTGAAGAAATATAATAATCATCGTTGTGGCGTTGCGCTGCAGTCGATAAGTAACAGCTAAATATAAAAATAATAATGTGTTTTTAATACGTAATTGGCTTCAAATTTATATTATTTTGTATTTTGGATCTTTTAACAATACTTCGATGACTTTCAAATTGAGTCATTTAAAATTGAAAAAAGTCAAAAAATTATAATTGAAAAATTTTACATACCTTTTATAAGAATGGTTATAGCGAACAAATTGGTGAAAAAATTCAGACATCATTGTGTTATCCAATTAAAAGTACACAATTAAAAATATTCTGCTCATTTAAAGCGCACACCTATTATATTTTATGTCATTTTAATTACTTTTAAAATTTAGGTATGCTTTTAGGGAAAAATTCAATCAAAAACATATTTATGATTAAGTTCATATATTGAGAATTTCCGTTTGATATTAATTCTACGTTAGCCGTACACAAAAATAATATTACTAAGGTCGTATTGAAGTTCACTGCCTTAGGTTAAACGTTGTAAATTGTAAATTTGTTTTTGTATAATACCAATTTCATATAAGAAAGAAAAAGAAAACAAGTACCTACATATTTTGTTTTAAGTTTTGAAACTCGCGAAGTTCACCTGGAATCAATTTAACATCCAAAGTTGATATTTTGCCAAATTTCTATCCCTCATAAAAGTTTCTTGTTTGCAAAGAAGAAAAAGCAATACCTGGAAGTAAAACGTCGCGTACGCAGAGACTTTCCTTTAAAATTAGTTTTACACTTGTCATGTAGTTAACTATTATTTCAAAAATTATTGAACTTTAGTGAACATTTAATTACTTAGTTTTTAATTACAATCAACGTTTTAGTTAATATTACGTAAATAAAAATGTTCCTAGAAACTAGTTTATAGTAAATGATTATTTAAAAACGATACCATGGATGAATTAAATAGCACCTAGTTCAGTGGACTTCACTTTGAGCTAATCACTGTACTACAATTGTCAGTATAGGATTATATTAAATCTGAATGTATTGAATAATGATGATATATCACCTGTACAGTATAAAATAAAGTCGTTTTTTTGTTTGGAACAAAATCCTAAACGGCTGAATGGATTCGATGCGGTTTACACTGTTAGATAGACAGTTAACCACGAAAGATTTATGTGGAAAAATAAGTTTTAAAATTCAACCCCTAAAGGTGTTAAAAGGAGGGTAAAAATTTTAACATGTTATTTTATAACTTACGAACATATGTACTGATTTTTTTTACTTTTTTTATTTATTTTGTATGCATTGACTGTGGGAATAAATGGAACTTATTGGAAAGTTTATTTGGGAATTTTTTTTTTTGAATTTCCGCCCCTAAGAGTTGTCTTGAACACAAATTTAAAATTTCGAATACAAAAACAATACTCGGTATTAAATTTTAGTTGTTTGCTCGGAAACGATGATGGCTGACTTATACACCAAAAATAAACAACGCGATACGTTAGTACTGATAGGAATCTCCCAAAAAATTTAACGACATAGTAAAATACCCGGTAAAATATATAAATAATGAAAGGCAAAAGTGGCTGACAGACTGATATATTAACGCACAGCTCAAACCATACTGGACGGATGGGGCTGAAATCCATTATAGAAATAATGCTGTTTTGACGTAGACATCTGCTAAGAATGTATTTTTAAAATTCAACATATTATAAGGGATTAGAATGTGTCATAGAAGAGAAGGAGATAAAAATAAGAATGGTCTTTTGAACGAAGAAAATTTTGTAAAACAATAAACAAAATTTATTTTAGCGCGTTTTCTAAATTAAACTCGTGAAGGGATTGAAATGGGTTTTTGTTTTAAATTTTCGTTGCATTTTATATTATCCTAACATCGAACATAAACTTTAAGAATTTGAGAAATTTACCGTTTTTATTATCATTCTTGTTTATTTTGTGAAGGTAATACAGGTTTAAAATTTTGTTCTTAAATTTACTATATTCATGGACTGTTTTAATATTATCTTATAATGGATTAAATTTTATAATTTGTATGCATTTTACATAAACATGGTTATTTAAATGAGATAAAGAATTTTGCTGAATTCTCAATAGAGTATTAAATGTGAGTGCAATAATTGCAGTATTGATAATTATTATTATTTTACGTTTTTTAATTAAAAAAAAAAAAAAAATTAGATAATGCAGTTGATGTTCTTAAATGGTTGATATGGAAATTAGTAGATATTATTTACTTTAGAGCCCACTTTTCAGCTCTCTTGTAGTGTTTGTTTAATCAATAAATGTTTACAAACAAATTATCAAAACATTTTAATTTTGATTCTAAATACCTACTGTATTTTTTTTTTATCCACCCTAAAAATTCATTATTTCTGATATAAAAAAGTTTTGTGTTTTAAAAGCAACAAAATGAAAATACCACACGTTTAGAGTTACATTAGTTTAGATTAGTTTAGATGTTTTGAGTTAATACGTTTATCTCATTTGTTTTTTTAAAAGAAATATTCTACTTTTTTTTATATAAATAATTGCCTATTCATTATACATTATATTATATTAAGATGGTTTTCAGCAATATATAATATAGAGATATTTTGCGTATGATAACGATCAAAAATTGCTCAAATACTTTTTATGTTATTCAAATTTATAGTCTGAATATATTTTTTTTGTAAGAATTTAAATAATTTTAAACTTTGTTATTTACAGTCATAAGAAAATAACTTGATATGCATTTTACAAAGTAGGTAAATGTCTTTTGTTTAGCAAAATTATTCCCTATTAATATTTAGGTAATACAAATTCAATATTAGTATGTTCATCAATATTAATTTGAGATGAAATACCATAAACAGGTACATTCAAATAACTGAATATCTTGCATAGGTTATATAATACAATAGGTATTAGATACGTTTCGTTGTGATCAAAAATTTATATTTTTGATAACTGAATTAAAAATATTTTAACGTAGATCAACACACGGATAGTAATAAGACAAGTATCTCCCGAGGAGACGTGTTAAAATAGTGTATCTATAATTAGTTTTCCTGTGACCATGATCCTTAGAATAAATATTTATATAACGTATAGGTCGTTCATTAACTCAAGAACAAATTACACTGCAATTTCAATAACTATAATGCTGAATTTTATATTAGAATACTAAATCAGAAATATCACAAATGGACAAAATAAAACGATTGGTAGGTTTTTTGAGTTGTGAGGTTTTTAAACAACTCAAATGGCTTTAAAAAAAAAATAAATGTAAATAATCATTTTCATCTCAAGTGGTGTTCGTTGTTATATTGAATGTACCTACCCAACAGCGAAAGACTCTTCAAAAGTAATTGATTATATTTTAAGATATGGCTTCTACGGATTGATCGCATAATATTGTAAACGTACATTTGCATAAAAATATATTATTTGATAACGAATCAAATATAGTTTAAAAATTTCATCATACATTCGGGAAATTATAAATATAAAAATGGTGTATTCTCAACAACAGCGATACCTACATTTATTTATATTACTGATTACAGTATAGGTAATATCAGGTATTCTTTGTACATTATATTTTCTGTCCTAAATGAAATTTACCAATTATTTTATTTAAATCGTAGGTATATGAAATAAAAATGTGATTGCTGTATATATTTATAATATTCTTAGGCTTTGATTTATTATATTATTACATATAATTCTATGTATATTTCATTTGTACCATTTAATTACATTTAAAAAAATTGTCTAAAGTCAAAGTTTTATGTTATAAATAAATATAGTTAATATTTATAGAAATACACGTGATTTAATTAATGATATGAATAATCTGTTAATAAATAATAAATTATACATGCATAAATAACTTTTTAAATTTTACAAGTATTGACTTTTGAAAAAAAAAAAATTAAAAAAAAATTGAAAATTGTTGTTTTTTTTTTTTTTTTTTGTGTAATTGTATAATCAAGAAGTTCAACTATCCAACATTTATGAACATTTTGTGAACTAATATTATAAATAAGTGACTGTGCATTTAAATACATTGGAAGTTAGAAATATACAAACATTTCTACAATTCATTATAATCGTGGGAACTTTTTATAATATACAAATTAAATTTTATAGGGTTCAGTAGTGTACCTACTTAACATTAACAAATGCAGTACAAACTTATGGTTTATAATTGGCAAAGCAAATTATCTTGCCGTTCATAATATTATTTTCATTTTATATTTTAATACGGCAAATTGTTAAGAGTTATTGATAAAAAGTAAGTTACACTATATTTGCGGAACTTAATTCATTAATTTATAAAAAAAAAAGCGTTAGCTCATCAATCATTCTATTCGCAAACAAAATATTAAATAATTCTTAAAAAAATAATGTTTCATTGTTTATTTGCCAATGTGAAAATTGCGCAAAATAGTTTTTAATTAATTATATTTTAGTACACAGTATAACTAAGAATGAATTAATTTTTGAATTGGTATTTTAATTGAATTTCACTGTTTTCTAGATAATGTCACGATATGTTACGCGTATAATAAAATTGTAACTGAATATTATTGTCATTTTTCATTTTAAGTATGAGCTTCAAACACAATAATCCGAAGAAAATATGCCACGAATCTATTAACAATTATACTGCCTAATATAAATTAAATATAAACATTTTCTGAATCATAAATTAATTTGCAGCTTATAAATTGAATTGGTTTCAAACGAATATACTATTATTTAATTATAAAAGAAGTTATTATAGAGGTAATTTAGCTTTACAACAATACATTTTGGTTAAAATGTTATTTTGGTAAGCTATACGCGGCCTTCAACCCAAGAACTGTACATCTTCTTATCAGGATTACCACAGCTCTAATGTGATCGGACTTTAATATTCTATAATAAAACGATCAAAATTAATTTGTTTCTTTTCAAATTTATGGACCGGGAATTGGTTTGGAAATCTGGCCGTCGTTAAAGAGACTACAAACTATATTTCATGCCTTTGTACCTATAAGAGGAAGAAAATTGTTAAACATATAATGTATATGGTCCTATTTAAATTTGGAAAATATGCATGAATATGCTTCTTGACTAGGTTTTTTAGGAAGCCAATTTTTAATTTTAAAATTGTGATTTTATGTATTTTGGACCGTGGTATTATCATATAGTATTTATATTGAAAAAAAGACAAACTTATTAATAAAAAGGTGATGTTTAATAAACCTGGTAAGAGTAGTTACCTAGGTGCCTATAAAAATTAACGCATTATTTCAAAATTAAAATCGGACCATAAAAATATGTTAAATTTTCATCAGTTTATTATTATATGATCCAAATGCATTAAAAATAAACGTTTTGACAGTAAATGTGAATTTATAATAAGTTTTCAGCAGAGATAAGTTACGCTAGTGTAATGAGGGATCATCATTGAGACGATATGTTTCAGGAAAATTTTACACGCACTTATCGCTTGGATTTATAATAATATCACAGAAACTTGCGTTCAACATTGCCTATATAAAACACCTTAAAATTGATTTGTTATTTTTGAACTGGTGGATTAGATTTTGTTTTGCTTACATTAGAGTTAAAATGTATAGAGTAATATTGTTGTTGGTTTGAAAAAATTCTTGAATTCAATATTTTATATTTTACACTTAAATCTTACAAAAAAAAATAACATCGTATTTATCAATGAATAGATAAATTCATTGATCAATTGATCATTGATCATTCAAAAGATCGTTTTTATCATTTTGACGATGGTTTTACTCGTTACTCTAAAACAGTCTGACATGAATCTAAAAAAAATGTCTTCAACTTCTTTAATATGGTTCTATTGAAATCAATTAGTATTGTGATTATTATCAATGTTAAAAGACTTTATTTAGGGGTAAGGTATTTCTATTTCATGTATCATTTTTCTTGCAGATTAAATATAACTCAAACTAGATAAATTCACAGTGCAGTATTACAATAACAATCAATATAAGACCATATAATAATTATTGAAGTCGGATTCACTAACCTAGGTTTTAAAAAATGTTTTTGTGTTACAAAAAAGCATATTTATTTCACAAAACGACCTGTGTGATGTATACAATGAAAGTTGAGATTGTCTTAATTTTTGTAAAAATGTATCTACTTAAAGATGTGTAACAAGATGTACGTTCCGATCACTGACACAATTACGAAGCAATTGTAAAAACTATTATAGAAACTAGTTACTAGTAGATCATTTATCTTGCAAATTTCCCGTTTGTACCTATATCAATTTGTCACCAAGCTTATAATATTAAAACATAATTTATTATTTCGTAATGAAAATTGTTTTACAATACGTATGTTTACCGAACATAGGTATTGCAAAAAAAGTTTTAAAATTTAAATTTAGATACTTAGCTTGTCCAAAAAACAATCTGTTGGATTAAGTTGGATTAAAAATTAAATTCGTTCAAAGAAATTGAGTAACGTGTACACACAATAAAAACATGTAAGTGAATTAGAACAAATTCATTATTTTGTGTACCAAAACTTTTACTGAAATTATAAAACGATTTATATTTATATCTAAATATACGAGTAGGTTAAAAGTAGTGTGTAGTGTACTCTTTTCACAACGATTTCGTTAATATTCTACTCTATAAACATACGTATAAACATTGTTACGGTATCAATTTTATGACAAGGCGGAATGACAGCTGTAAAAAGTTTAATAATTTAAAACCCGCACTAAGAGATTCATTTGTATATGTATCGTATTCCAAGTCTCTTTGAGGGTCGATATTTTATTTAAGACTCGTAGGTAAGTTTTTGTAAATCGAATTTGTATCACAACTTTTCGAACACTTTCCGGAGAAACTGCAAAACTTTCACAATGATTAGAGTCACTTAATCGGACGCAGGGCAAAGCATCTGGAAAGTTATTAAGCCTAATGCTCACTCATGGAATACTGAAATGTTAACTCAACAGTTCAAAGTTTTAAACACTCGGTTGATTACGATTAACATAAATAGTGAGTTATACAAGATACACGCCGAATTTTAAACTAAGAAAAATAAAGTTATATACTTCACTTAGATTCGATGTTCGTTCTAATGTGTTTGGTTCGTTCGGTTATCATTTTTAAATTATCAGTGACAATTTTCCTCGTTATTGGTTTGAAAAGAAAATTTTAAATCACACCACTGTTACAAAATAGGGTTAACATTATACATGCTATTTTTGAAAATGTTTGATTAACACGTTTTAATAGTGTTTAAGACGTTTGCATAAAACAAAATATTCATTTTTAAAAAATTAAAAATTAAAAGTATCATAATGTTTCACAATATGGCGTGTTATAACTTAAAGCATACATTATGTTTTTTTAAATGGCTTAAAATGCACATTTAAAGAAATTGTAAAAAAAAAAAAATTAAGTTAGTTAAATTTATTCCTAATATATTTGCGTTAAAATATCCTACAAATTGAGAAACAACTACGTTTTTATTTGACTTCTTCTTAATCGTTTACAACGTCTGAAGACCGATAGTTTATTTGAAAGTTTAACCAAATCACAACGATCGTTGAAAATACGTAACTTTTTTTATCCCGGTTGTGACTGTAGACTATATAGTCTTTCATCTACCGTGGTATATGTAGACGCATAAGCTTATTCAGAAAACTAAATGGCTGACATGTCAATAAAATTTAAAAAGGGCCATCTAACAATTATTATGTTATCTGTGGTAAAGCTAAATACCAAAGAATAATATTTTAGTATCGTTATTTAATTCGTTCAACGTTCCGAACATTCAGACTTATTTGCCTCGATCAGTATACGTTCTTAAATTTGTCATCTACATAGATAAACATTGGCGACTCGGTGAAGTATCTGAATAGCTATTAAAGATAAAACTTCACTGAGTATTTCAAATGACGGATCCAGGTTTTGTAGAATGACCTATTGAGTAGTTTTCCGGACGTATAAAAGCTAAAAAATACAAACCGGAATGCGACAATGTTGTAAAAACGTTATTATAGAAATTCTTCGGTCTGTTGTCGTGAACGTAAAGAATTCGGTTACTTTCATTTTCTACATTTTGTTAAAATTAAAAAAATAATAAAAACACGAAAATCGTAAAAAATGAATTCATTCGGTTGATCGTTGTATTGAATACCCATGCGGCTGGGTACTATTACGGTATATTGTCAGAACATGATGTACGGCGAGAAATTAAGAATCAATTTTAACGATATAGTCAATACGACAGCCGGATTGATTATTTAAACGTCTTTCCCGCGTAGCGAAAACACGGCCCGCGAATTAAAACGCGTAAAAAGCGATTCCATTATACGGATTATCGGAGGCTTAAAGATTTATGAGTATTTTAGTACACTAATTAATTTTATAATGGTAGGGTTTTAAGAAATTAATGTTGCTTCAATAAGCAGCGTGTATGTATGCAAGTGTTTCAGGATTTTTACTGATCAATCAAGCAGAATGCGTTGTTTGCAGGGCCCACATTGTTATCTATAATTTTTAAAACATAAATTTACAAGTATTGGTTTGTTGGTTTAAAGTTGAAACCATCTCTTATTATCATATTATCACCTTTAAAGGGGATAAAGTAATTTAAATTTTTAGAAAAATGTGTTTTTTATGTAAATTATGTCTACAGTAATTATATAGCCAGTGTTTGATTTTAGAGTACGAGTTCCTCTTCATAAAAGAAAAAAAAAATACAGCGTAAGTACTCCTTCTAATTTGGTACACCTAATGGTCTAGTATAGGCATTTTACATACCAAAACATAGTGTGTACAATATACTCAGTACCTACGTAAAATTATATCTTATACAAGTTAAGTATAAATATGTTTTCTTGTAACTGTTGTGTAAGTATAGTATAAATTTACTGCTAAAATGTTCCTGACTTTGAAAAATCATCCAAATTAGTCTAACTAGTTGCAGTTGAATTTAGTTTAAATGAACAATACAAATTCTTCTTTTGTAACCTATCAATTAGGGCTCGTTTTTTCAAATACACAAATCAAATTAAAAAATTTATCAGTATCAATATTTTCATAAATATTTTGAAAAAAGTTACCTTATACTGCAGGTACCTCCTGATATATTACAACAATTATTACAAAAAATAATTTAATTTTAATATGCTTAATATGCTAAATATTTTGGCATCTTAAAGAACTAAAACTACTTGTGATTTTAACTTAAAGGTTTGTTTTAACTAGATTTGTAAGTTCATATACCTACTAAACAATGAAAACGTATTTAATCCAACGTGAATCGCCTTATTTTAACATGAAAATTATAGCACGGGCTTTCGGCAGCCTAAGTATGGAAATAGTTGTGATGTAATATTATGTGATTAATTAAATGTTTAATGAATACGACCGATTTTATCTATATTGTGTGTATTTATTATTTTATAGTGTATTAGGTACCTACGTCGTTTTACAATTTCAAATATTCCAGTCGTGCGGTGCTTATTGTGTGCGTAGTATACCTATACGTAATGTACGGGCTGGACATTCCTGGAAAATACTTTTCACTGTTACTGGAATTTTAAGAGCTCAACCCTAGAATATGAAAGACGAATATTCTTCTTCCATTAGCGTTGATCGTAACGGTAATAATTGTTACAACTGCGTAGCTCGTACCCCTACGTGATACCTATGTCACATACTAATAAATTTATTTTGTTATGAATAATAATTGAAAATTTGAAAAACATATTATGATTTGTTCCGCGAGTGAATATTCAATATTAATATTATGCATTCAAAACATATTATATTCCTCTGTTTTTGTAGCTAACCAACCGGTAATAGTGCGTAAAAGAAGTGTGAATGAAACGAAAAAGTGTAATTTTAGTTTCCTTCCGTGATATGTTTTCTGTTTTACACATGCTTTCGAGAATATATCACGTCTTGAAGAAATTAATAAATTTATTTATTAATCGAATGTATCAACAATTAAAAAATATCGTGTTGTGTACTTGTGTATACTTCATAATCATATTTCTATAAATATCGTTTTTTTTTACCATCATCACTCTTTTTAGTAGTATACTCACTTCAATGTTTTTATGTTGTACCTCTAAAAATAAAATTGGTTTAATATAATATTTTTTTTTTAATTTTGTTAATTTTTTAAGTGTTTATCCACAAATGAAAATACTCAGCGTATAAAAGTACCTACTTCAAATCATTTAAAATTTTCTCCCATCATAAGAATGGGTAAACTACAAACATAGAACGCAAAAGTCGGCATTGATTCTGACCAGTTATAAACAAAATTAAGATCTTTGAAATGTTAAGATTTGTAAATTTTGCCGTTAATGGTTCGTATGAAACATAGAATAGTTACAGTTTAGAGTAATGAAACTTTGTCGCAGTACCTATCTATCTATAACAACATAATGTCATATATTTTTAAATCCATCTAAAATATTTGAGACATCGGTCACCACAGTTTTCCAATAGTTTTTTTTCGTTTATACATTTTATGAGCTAAATAAAGAATACTTTAAATTTGACCTATCAAGCTCGCTTTGCAGAATCGGCACTTACACACTTTTCACACCGGCGACCAACCCAAAAGAGTGATCTACTCCACTCGCAGTTTTTTACTTCTTTTTTTGTATACTATAATAATACCGTGTTGATAATGCCACAACTACATTGTGATTTCAAAGTTTTGAAGAGCACCAAAGCTACCACCAACTTATTAGCATGTTATTACGATAGGGCTTCGCCGGTACCGTACCACCGATCCTAATTTTAGGCACCTTGAAGGTTTTTGCCCGATTATCAATGGATTAAATAATACCGTACCGTACTCAGCTAGAAAGCCATTTGTTTATTTTGTATGCTAGCCGCGTAAACGGCTTAACTTACGGGTAAAATGGCTTACCGGTGATGTTTGAAGTCTGAAATATTTTATTTTGAAAGTATAGGTATATCACTTTTTCACAAATTTGTGAAATATAATTTTTTTTCAACTATCCGATATGTTAGCTGCACTAAATGCAGCAAACGCGTTTTCTCCGATGAAAAAGAAATTGGTACTTTATATTACGTTATTATTTCAAAATATTGTTCATTATGAATGAGTTTATAAAATTTGTAACATTAGTCGTTTGTTACGTCTATTGTTACTTGTTCAACTAGCTTTGAACCAAGTTATTATTAACTCTAAGTACTATAACAGTGATTTATTTTTGTTGTTGTTCGCTTTATAGTATATTTTTAACATAATATTTTTATATGAAATTTATAAGTTCCATAAAAAAATATTGTCGACCCGAGATGGTACTTAATTTGAAAAATGTTTGAATTTTTTTTAATTGTTTTTAAAATAGTGATCAATAATCCAAATTTTTACAGTAGGTATCTATCTTTAATTTTGTAGAATAAATCATTTTCGATTTAGAATCTCTAAACTTCAATACCTACAATCTTATAACGTTATATTTTGTTTTATATACTAAGTTAAAAAAGCGAGCTCAGATATCTAGTAGGTCCTGGTAAACTCCAAATTTAACCAGAAATATCAGTTTTATTAATCTACCTATACTACCGGAAATATGACATTTTAAGTTTGATCGCTACGCCAAACAAGTCTTCTCATCCACCTCAAACGTACTCCCTTTTTATCCTTCCTTTCTTCCTTTATTTTCTTGTGTTTGTTGTTTATGTCGTGTTCACAGAAAAAAAAAAAAAAATCAAATGAATTCTCAAACATAATAATAAGCCAAAATCTCGACTTTTTTGTGGTGATCAATGTAAATATCAGAGCACTTCTACTACGCGATAACGTCGACATAAATCTGTAAAACTTTTCGCCGTAAAATTCTCTATGTATTTTTGGTTTTTAAGGTATAACTCAAAAAGTAAGCACAATTAAAAAAAAAAAAAAACTTGGACCAAAGTACCACCAGATGAGGCCATAACAGACCCATAAAAAAAGTTACAGACTTTGATAATCGGAACATTCCTTCTACCGAAAAAAAAAAAAACATAATTTTTAAATCCGAAAATATAACCCCTAAAAACATGCATTTTGCTCCCGTTAATAAATTCCTGCGGACTCCCTTGTTACGGGTGTACAACGATAATATTATAAAACAACCCCTCGCCCCTCCGCGCACTGGAATAGATGGTGCGTGAATTCGCCGGTTGCGAAGCGATCAGTTCGGTCCATTACGTTTGTATGAGTAGTTAGGTAGGTATACATACCTGTATTGTAATATTACGTTTTACGTACTTATAACACAGAACGGATGAAATTTTTTTTATTTAATTTGTTCTGTGCTTACACTGCTGATCGGTCAGGTCCATCGAAATTTTAATAACATTACTAGCATTATTATCGAACGGATCTCACGTCACGTCCGTCGGCAGCGACGAGACTACGTCGCGCGAACCGATTGAACGCCGTCGGACGACCGGCAGAGTGGATGTCGCGTGACGATTCAATCGATTACCATAGAAGATAACAAGGATAAGCTGTCAAGCTGTGACGACCGCCAGCAGTGGTAGCAGACGTGTGGTGGTGGTGACGGTTCGGCCATCGATACGATTATAATAATATTATATATCTGTATAAAACAGTAGGACCGACTGATCTATCGACGCACAGCTCGAACCATCGTACGGATCGGGATGAAATGTGGCACACGGATAGTTATCGTGACGTAGGCATCCGCTAAAAAGGATTTTCGAAAAAGGGGTTAAAATTGAAAACGTTTTGTTTTTTTTTTGTTCCGATTTTTTTCGAAATTTAGTAAGTGTACACACTCTGTAACACGAACAAACGTCGTCTATAAACTTTATTTCGTGAAGTTCAAACTCTAAATGGCATTATGTTTCGATGTACCTCGATTTTGGACACCCAATTCAAAATTTTTACGTTTTTTCGCGCGGAATCGTTCTACGGATCGCCCCGGTCGTTATAGCGTCACCTATTTTTCAATTCTCGTCTCCGGGAGAAAATAGGGGAGTGCTCATTGTTATCGGATGTACCTATCGCGATTTTAAAGACACTATTCAAAATACTTTTGCAAAAAAACCAAATTGTGTTCTCAGTGCATTTAAAAATCGATAAACATAAATGAACAAATAGAGTAAATATTAGACTTCTTATCAAAAGTAACTTATAAGTTTTAGTAGGTTAGGTATCCTGTATTTAGGGGCCTGTATCACATACTTTTAAACTATTATAAAGTCTTAGGAACTAAAGAGAGCCGGAATGCATGGGAAACGCCGGGTCAGAACGGCTAGTATTATTATAAAATTATATCTTTCACGGAGGAGTTAAACGATTATTTAAGGGCGTATATTTAGGGTTGTTAAACAGGGTAGACTATGTAAGACCCTGACAGTATTTCCAACGAATTTCACACTATTAGCTGTTATAGAATGATAAGTAACAAAGTAAAGTATAGGTAACATAAAACGTAGTCCTTATAGAAAAAACAGAAAATGAACTGAGAAATACTACAAGCGTCCTACTAAGTGAATGTAAAGATATATTTGGTTTGAAAACAAACGAGTCAAGAAAAGTCGCTTTTGAGACGAAATCACAACACCGGTTGTTTAAAAGTGAATTAATATAAATTTTAAAGGGTACGGAGCTTCAAGTTTGTTTGTGGCAGAGATCAATGAAAACGCTAACAGCATCAAAGAAATTATAAAACAACTAAAGGCAGCAAATAGAATAAGCTTCTATTGTATAATGCATTAACGCCATTATTCAAATCAAGATTACTGCCAATAGAGTCTAAAATTACGTTATACTAAGTCTTAGTAAAACCATTTACCTACTCTGTATGCATGTATTACATGGGCCACGAAAAAATCAAATGAAGGAAAGTTAGGAGTGTTTGAAAGAAAGATGCCAGGAAATATCTTTGGTTCAAGGAAAAATAACGATGGAGAGTATGAAATGAGAAACAACGAAGAATTGGATAGTGTTTATAAGAAACCTACCATTATTGATACTCTGGAGAGTACGAAGTTGTGCAGGGCACGTACAGAGGTCGGAAAGAATGATTGGTTCAATAAGTAAACTGAGACTCACCACTAAGAGACCTATAGGATGGCTTAGGCAAAGATGGATAGATAGAGTACAAAAAGACTTTAAACTTCTTAATGTTAGGAATGCAGAAGAATGTGTAAAAACTAGAGAGAAATGGGAAAAATATGTATTGTTTCGTTGATGGCTTTTATAGACCTGTAAAAGCCCGGAAGAAGAAGAATATAAGCGTACATTATTTTATTATACTTGTTATTTTGCCAATATTTTTTCAAACAATGGCAAACAAATAAAGTATTATTAGGTATTTAATTTGTTCGTTTTGATGGGTAAATTTGCAGAAGGTTAAGACATTTGTTGGCTTTGTGATCTAAAATTAGTTGGAAGGGCTTTTGAAATAACTATTGGGGGGGTGGCTAAGGTTTCCTAGCCTTCCCTTAAATACAGTATACCAGTATACCGTCTTTTTTAGTGTATAAAGTATTTCAAATATTACTCAGAATGAATACTGTGGAATTTATAAAATAAACCGACTTGAAACATAAAAAAAAAAACAGCAAGTTATGGGTATTTAAATACAAAAAAAAAAAATCTTCGGAAACAGCTGTGATGGAAAAGATGATTAATTTCGGGATTATAAGATTGTACATTTTTTGAAACTATTTTCGACATTTTAATTATTTTTTTTAATTATGAGTCATAAATAACACATACTACTGCAAAAATACTACTAACTCTATTAGGATTCGTAAATCACGTGACTTGAACTAAAACTAAGAACTATAACTATAACTAATAACTAATTATTTGACAATATTATACTTTGTTAGAATGGAGCGAGTATGGGTAAATCAATTTGCGTTTTAAAAACCGTACGGAATATTATGAACTCTGTAGTAAATAGGTACAACAATAGATGAGCTTAATTAAATAATTTTTAATTATTTCTCGGCAATTCTTTTATTTCATTATCTATTTAGTTCTATAAATTCACCTCGTTTTGTTAGAAAGCGATGTTACTATTATTTACATTGAAAACATTATATTTTACGCAGTGGGTATGAATTTTTGTAATGCGTTTCTCGAAAAATACTCAATATTAAACAATATGAAAACACTCGTACAAGTTAATTAAATATTGCAATACAGGATTTTCAAAAAGTATGGATTAAACTTGACACAAGAGACTTGACATGTACGGATATTGATACCATACCATACTCTGTGTAAATCTAATTTAGTCAAACCTATTCGTTGTCGGTTGACCCAGTCGGTCGAGCCTTCTAGAACGTTCTCCATATGTAAAACAATAGAGTTTTTGTCATGTTAACAGAATACTAAACAAATTATTGTGGGTCGTTTGATGCCGGTTCCGGAGGGCGTGTATGTGGCTTATAGTGTCCTGTACGGAGAATGCTCATACTAACCGCGTAAAATTTGCATAAATATAGTAACGAATCATTATTATTTTACCCGATTTTAGTCAAAAGAACCTCGACCAAACAGATATTTTATTTATTATTTTCTACCGCAATAATAATTTAATTAAAGAATATGCGTTACAAGGGTGACTGACATAGTCATATACAAAAATGATAATGCGATTATGTTTTGTGAAGTTGACCTAATTTTTTATATCCGTATTATAGAGCTAATGAATATTTTTAACGATGGTTGTTTAACTATTAATTAAAAATAATAAATCGGTTAAGTATGTATATGATTGTTCTTTTGATCAATTACGACTATATTAAATGACGAACAACATAAACCTTCAATGCTTTATGTTGATAAATCCACTATTCATCAATCAATCACCACAAGAGACCACAAAACGGTGTATATAATATGTAAATAAAAAATAGAAATTTGAAAAATAAATTAGCATGTTTTTATTTTAAACCCATATTCTTTGCATAAATATCTCTAAAAAATTTCAATTTTGCGTTTTAACTATTTATATTAACGTAAGATAACTGCCGTTTAATTTGTTTCTAATAAAACGTGGTAATTTATAAAAGCTGGAATCAGTAAAGGTCGCGTAGGTAGTTTGACGAAGTAGTGACTACGTTTTGAGTGGGTCACTGATTTGAACGTTTTATTTAATATCTGAAAGTAATGATCAATCATTGCCCTGAAGAAAACGATTCTGAGCGAGCTGTGTAATCTAATACGTCTAGTGAAATGTAAGCTATTGTATAAATAGGTATAACTTTAGAGTTATAACTATAATACGAATCATTTAATATGTATGATGTATCTACACAAATTGTCTCTACCCGTATCCGTCATGGGCTTTAAAACCATTCCAACCGATTTTGAAAATTTTTTCATCAATAGAAAGCTATATTATTCCTGACTGACATAGACTTCTTTTTATTCAAAAATTCCATCCCTAAAGGTTGTCTCAAACACAGATTTTGTCGAAAATTCAAGTTTTTTTTTGGTAGCTATGAATTAAATTTTAGTTGTTTATTTTACCGGTTTTTTCCAAATTTTTTTTGGTTTTTTTCGAGTAAGTAATCAAGTAAAAAATAGTAAGTACAAAAATGTAATGAAACATTTTTAATACTGCTAGGAATCTAGTACAGGATGTCCACACTTCGATGTTACAGAATTTGTCTGGAAAGATACATAAAAGAGAACCAAAATTATCGAATAAATGTTGTTTTAGTTGATAACCATGCCTATATCAATAATAAAAATAAAATATGCTTTTTATTTGTATTGTGTTCATTTGCGTTTTTTAAAATGTAATAGAGACATAAAAGCGTACACTTTACTATTATTTCTGTGAATTTTGATGAACTAGTTATAACTTCAATTGATAAAATGCAGGTTATGGTCTATTTCTCCGTCTAACACAGCGTTTACAGTAAAAACACAGCTAAAATAAAAAGATGTACCTAGTCAAAATACTAGCGCAGAATCAACAAAATATATCTTAGTTTGTAATCTAAAAAAAAATCATTAATTTATTTTATTCTAGTGTAGAATTTTTTAGAAGAATAATATACGAGTAGAATAACCAGTGGTGTAATTTTGGAGGGTATACCTACTCCGGTTTCCAATTTTCGAGTTTTTGTGTCTAGAAATGTGCATATATTATAATGGGCTAGTGTGTTAAAGAATGTGAATAAAAATCCAAGACCGGATTAAATGAATATTAGATGTAAAGAAGTATTGTAATAATTTTCGTTAGAAGCAATATTTTTCATCCTAATCTTGTTGTTTGATGGAAATAGTCAAGGTGTCTTTGCGATCGTGGGTATGTATGTATATCCTTGTGAACTTGTAATTCGGTCTAGTTGGTTTTTGGCGGGTGCCTTATGAAATGAAAAAATCCAAGGGCAGAACTGAATGAAAATTTTGGATGCTACAAAAAAAACTTGAAAAAATGGTTTTTCTCTCGTTGTACCCATAAACGTATTGTTATTATTGTTTACCAGTATGTCGATCGTTGAGAATGACGTGACTTCACGGCGATTTCAACACTCGTTTTTTTCCAAAGTTTTACACCCAAAACGCCAGATGACCGACCGGCGTCTGTCGGGTAAAAAAAAAAAAAAAAAGATCCGACGGAGGGCGACGACGAAAGAGAGACCTTCAAACGGAATTAATCCCTGGACGCATCCATTATCAAGTACATCATAAATTCTCCTCGCGGATGACGAGCGGCGGCGGCGGCGGTTAGGTGAGAGCCGGGCGGCGGCCGCGGTCGTCGGGAAAAGTAATCACACGAAATTCGTTTATTTTACAGTGCCGGCTGGGAAATTAAGCAGCTGATGCCCCCCCCGGAACACCGACACAAACACGTCTAAGACGCGACACACAAGCGCACCGCTGCACAAGCACGCACGCTTGTGTGTACGGACTGTGTTGTGCAGTCGGGCGCGGAGGAGAAGAACAACAACAAAACCGACGGTTTCGATTGCGGTTATTTTTTTTTAACGCTCACGTTCCCCGCCGTCGTCAACGGCCCCCGACTCAATGTAAATATTAAAATAACACGATACGTACGTTCTGTATGAACGCCAGGACCGTTTAAAAAAGAGCAGCTTCTTTTGTCGTCGGACGAATTTTTTAATTTTCCCTTTTTCACATTCGTTTTTATAATCGACCATTTCGGGGGACGAGTTTTTTCTTTTGTCGTCTCGTTTGTAAAATGCTTTTATACAAGACGATCAATATGTCTGGTACACAGGTCACATGGCAGTATTTAGAAATGTTTAATGGTCCGATAGAGGAGAAAAAAAAAATCAGCGGTTTTCGGTGTGGAGTAACTTACTACAATGCATACGAATTATAAAATATGGAAGCGATAATTGCTTTCGAAGAACGATTCTAAAGTATTTCGCGTTTCAGTACCGATTACTACGGATAAAATTGTTCCGATTTTGTGCACAGGTGGCAGTTTCCTAACAATATTCAATTCGATTGTAATGTTGTATAAAAAAAAAAAAAAACCTTTAAGTAAAAATACGGTTTGTGGGTAGGGCACACGCCCCTTATTTGTGTCTCTACCTTAAATACGCCACCGTTACGTAGGATATTCGTTGAAACGTTCGTGGTGCTAGATTATCACTAAAACCAAGTTGAGTTTCATAGAACTGTTATTTTACTCTTAACTGAGGTTAAATTTGTTTAGGGTTTTAGCCCGTCCCTCCTTATTTTTGCCAATACACCGATTCGTTTCTTCTGTTCCGTAAACTATAACTATAGGTTTATAAAGGATTCAAAAAGTCGCGCCGTTCCGGAGTAAAACGTGTAAAAGACGCGATAATTGTGGTCATTTAAATTTACTTCAACCACCAAATTACTTAAATAATTGCACTGTCAAAGCTTAAAAAAAAAAAAAAAAAACATAAATATGTCTATATATTGTTTGCTTTTTCTTTTTTTTTTTTAATTCCAGTAATGTAACGGAATATTTGTTCCAAGATGTGCAGAATAAATTAAATGATAAAAATATTCGTGATAAACTAACTTTAATTTTGAAAATCGATTCTTACGATTATTAAATCGTGTGTAAATGTTCTTTGTGCATATGTGTGTTGCAGTCACCAAATAAAACTTTAAAATGTCGTTAATTTTTGTTTTTTTCTTTTGTTATAGGTATAGCTTCTAATTAAAACATTTGGAATAAACTGTTGCAGTTTTCAAACTTTATTAAGTCGAATCGAAATTAAAACTAATAAATTAATTTTTACAATTTTTTTTTTCGCCCAAAATTGGTACACAACCCGCAGTGTTACTATTACATTCCGACAGTGGAGCAGAACGCGTGTTCATGTTTCAATGATGTTCTTTCTAAAAATACTATTTTGAGTGGTAAAATTCTACTACTCTTTGTGTGTACTGTGTCGGCTTCTTATTTATGCGAAGATTTTAATCAGAAAACACATCGGAAATAGTCGTTTTCCGGGACTTTTGGGTTTGATATAGGATCGTAAAATGGTGTCTTATACAAGCCAGAAGGAAATTTCTGTTTCTTTAATCGTAATTTTTTACTCTTTTAGTCCAAAAGCGTCGTAATATGAAATTTAATTTAAAAATATAACAATTTTTACAGTAACGAATATGCTAACTTGTATTCCGTTAACTTTTCATCGGTATTTATTACTAATAGGTTTATTATGAAAAACCAATGAAATTTCTTCGAACAATTGAAATTTTTAGATTATCGTAGTTTTTAATGGTTCTTAAATGTACAGACAATCTTTTTCCAAGTATGTTTATTGTACATAACAAAACTATGTAATTTCAAAAGACGTTCATCACGAACAATTTAAATAAATAAAACTTTTAAATATTACAGTGTTATAAATTGTTAACCATTTACAAAAAGTTTAGGTAAATAGTAATATTCAACAACTGCTTGTGAATCATAATATTTATGAATTATGATTATAATAAACAAACGTCTACCAACCGATTTATTTTGAGCGCATTTTGAAAGTAAATTTTCCTTCGTAGATTTTTATCAGGTAATAAAAAATCAAATATAAAAACAATACAAATCACAATTTTATTATTATTGTTGTATCTCATAGAACTTTGCCGATCCCAAATAATCAAGAGGAAGGCGACGGAGAAGAAGAAGAAGAAGATCTCAAAGAACTTTAGAGGAACGGTATAAGTATAAAATAAAATTTGATTTTAATAACTATTTTTCTAAACAGCAACGTTTAAAAGCCATTTTAATGCCAATAGACCATTAAAGACATCGATGCGAATTCTTGTGAAGGAAAATTACATTCAGTTTTTAAGGACAATAAATTTTGATAACGACCAATATACAGTGTTTAATCACCTATTATCCTTAATTTATGAAAAAAAAAAAAAAAGGTTTTTTTCTGCATGTACCTTTTTTTATAGGTATTCTGAATAATTTATTATACGCACATACACACCTAATTATAGTCATACTGAAAACCTAAAAATAACGTTGAAGCTTCAATGCAGAAAAGGACACGTTGTTTTTACGGCAATGTTTCCCAATTTTTTCTTGAACTTACTTTTCCGGTTGTAACAAGAGGTCGTACGAATTTCACTTTCGTGATAGGTTTAGCAAAAATATTAAAATATATTTTCCTAATAGTACCTATTGATTTTTGCTGCATTATAATACGCTTGTATGACATAAGTATAGGTATTTACTTTAATTAGTATAATCATTGGTTACAGTCAAGCTTAATATTCACGTATAATAGGTACAAACAACTCTTATAAATGAAAAAACATAATGATATGAAAAAAAGTAGGTTTTATACAATTTATTATTAATATTCGAAACGGAAATGCACGTGAATGAAACGTAACGAGTTACTATTATTGCCATGCTTGACTAAAGCGTTATTTTCTGGATGTGTTCGGTGTATAAAAAATAATAACATCTCCGTAAATATATTTTTGCGTTTCAAGGGAAATAATATCACGTACCTACTAGCTAATTTACAATGATAAATTATCATAGTAAATTGTGACGAATAAAAAGTGTGAAGTACCTGCATA
The DNA here is from genome assembly GCA_017140985.1 of Hormaphis cornu. Taxonomy (NCBI): domain Eukaryota; kingdom Metazoa; phylum Arthropoda; class Insecta; order Hemiptera; family Hormaphididae; genus Hormaphis; species Hormaphis cornu. The sequence goes on along the minus strand of CM029357.1, from coordinate 37,519,572 downwards.
ATTAATGCATTTATCACAGCATATAAAAAACAAACCATTGTCACAATAACAAAAAAATAATTGTCTTCATTTTTTTTTCTATACATCTATTACAATCTTAATAATTTTTTAGACTAACATAGAGTTAGACTTTTTACAAACGTTCTATTTATATTTTTGATTTGTTCCTATTTATATGTATCTAATATTATGCTATAGAATGTTTTTTTTTTTGCAAAACCAACTAAATTATTTTATTATATGGAAAAAAAAAAAAAATATTTTAGCTGAATCGTTTTATTCAGTGATACAAAAAAAAATTTGTAAAATTATGAAAGTATAAATCGAAAAGTATTAGCATCACTTTGACAACTTTGACAATACTGTATACTCGGTTTTTTCAACCGTCTAATTATACGAATTAATCATAAAAACATTTGAAGTATTTTCACTGTAATACAATACCAGTACTTTTGAACAATAGACGCGGACAGCAAAGTTATAGCCGATGAAAATGTATTGTTCCATTTCATAATAATTTATAAAATATATTATTAGATATGAATAAAGACTTTTAATTAAAAACATTTTTCGGGAATACCGAATCATTTCAAATTATTTTTGACAAAGTTAATAAAACAAAAAAAAAAATACACGCCCATTGTCACGATGAAGTCATTATAATATTATAATAAACGATTCCGTTTATACTTTATTAACTATCCAACAGTTATTTTGTTAACAATCAATATCAATAATTTTCAAAGTATCATTTTACATGGCAACATGACGTGTAGTTGATAGTGTCATTAAAGCAAAGTTTTATTTTATTTGTTCTATTCCTTAAAAAATAGAGGTCTACGCGTATGTGAATATAAAGAATTTTTACGATTTCCTGTTGAGCAAAAAATGTTTGCCTCAATAAATTTATTATCCTCGTATTAGTTCGTTATTTAAATCATTGTTTTAATCATAATATTACATAAATACAAATAAATAAGATCATCCATTATATATAATTATAGCAGATTTTCTACAGTTTTTAATAATTAATATTCCTATAACAGATTTGATAAATTTATACTTCCAAGTTTAATAATTCATTACACGTTACATTATATTTTTATTTCATTACTATTTTTGTAACATATTTGACTCGCGATTTTTACAGTTATTCATTGGTACCGATAAAGTCTTTTATCCCACTAGTTCAATAATAACTATATGTTCGGTGTGGAATCCGTTTACAATTGTTTAATTTACTACAGTTAGACAAATTATTATTGCTTTAAAAATGGTGAAAAACCATCCCTTTTTAGTTTTTTTGAATGAGACAATATCAAAAGTGCATTTACTTATGTATTTTGAAAATAAAAATTTTATTACTTGCAGCGAAAACAATTATAATTCTTGTGTCGGGTTAGTATAAAAAATAATTGTAATGGACGATATGGATGAAATCGTATCAACTGTTATAATAATAATAATAATAATAATTATTCATCCATAATTATTGTTTTAGAAAACTCATTTCCACCAAAAAAATAATTAAAAATAAAAGTTTACTGATTTTTCGTTATAATACCTAATATTATTTACGGAAGCTTTTGAAAAACACAAGATTTATTACAATATTTTGTTATGATAGGTTTGTGTAATAAAAAAACAATTTAAAAAATGGATAATAATATGCCTTAAAAGTATACATTTTAAATAAAAAGATTTTATAACAATAACTCAATGTAGTTATAGAATAAACTCTATGTTATTTAATTAAATGTTAGTTTATAATTTTCTTCATATTAAAATTAAATGAAACAGCACAATGATTATAATCGAAAAGACGTAAATTGTAAATACAATATTTGTTTTCAGTATTGTACATAAATAATCATGACGTGCTGAACGGTACAGATTCATTATCACTAAACAAAAACTGCTGAAATTTTGAGTATGAAATCTAGTTAGTTATTTTGTTTTATTTTAAAAAAACCCGCTGATCAGAATATTTTCATAAATTCAACCCATAAAGGCCGTGTTAAGAGGTAAAAAGGTAAATTAAAAAGCAATATTTTGGTCGGATTTAGGATATTTTTGGAACTTGGTATAGATACGAGTGCTTACTCTGCAACACAATAATTATGAAATTCTATAAACAAGTTTTAAAAATCAAACCTAAAAACCTAAAAGGTTAACTAACTTTAAAAGGTGAGTAAATAATTTCTTTGGTCAGATTTCCTTTAGCCATTGCCCAGTCGTTATCACTTTAAGTAAATATACTTTGATCAGTCGTTTAGTTTTATCATGCAAAAATTTATTTTGAAGGGATTTTTCATAATTTTACCCCAAAAAATGTTAGAATGGTAAAACTAAAAATCATATTTATAAGTCTTTTTCCATAATTTTTTATTTTCAAATTTTGCATAAATACTTTGTAACACGACCAATTGAATACCTATCACCATACGGTTTAGAATTAAACGCTTATAAGTTATTAGAATCAAATCGTATTAAATGTTAGATTAACTTTTTCAATTAAGAATAAAATATTTTCTACAATTACTTTATGGAACTTATAAGACGTCTCCTCCACAAACTTTGCTTTTGTAGACTTCTTCTTTAGCAATATGTAACGACGTATATAAAATATATCTACGTAAACAATTTTCGAAATGAAAAAATCATTACTATTATACAATATTGTACACCTCTAGGTGAAACTAAATATGAAATCCCAGCACGTCGGCTTGTCGACGACAAACGTCACTCACGTCGACAAATCCTAATTTTTCGTACACTTCTCCCAAATAATGCCACGCACTTCCGTCATAAGCGCCGTCCATAGCAACCGCTTCGGCGAGGATTCTTTCCGCTTCTGGATACCTGTGAACCGCCAACAGACAAACGCCAAGTTTGACCATGAGTCCTGGCGCGTTCCTCGTCACGGAGCAAGCCCGGTAAAATGCAGCCACGGCTTCTGCGTACCTCCCGACGGCCATAAAATGCTCGGCTGATCTTGAGTACGCCATGCTGTATCTGGTTATTTTTTTGGTAAATCAAACAGTTTTGATCGAATTATTATGATACCGATAACCAGTCAGTAACTGTATGTACATAACAGTAAGATAAATTGATTTAAATGGATTTTTTTTCAATAAAACGTTTTTTTTTACATCGATATTGTTCTTTGCTGATTATAATCAACGATGAATGCGGTTATAATTACATATGTATAAATATGTAACCGTCTTTATAAATGCGATAAAACTATTACGAGATTATATAGTATAACGTCTTATAGCAGTAATGCGTTCGTAAAATAAAATTCTAACACCATTCGATAAATATTTTGTAGGTTTAAAAAAAAAAATAAAAACTGTATTGAAGAATTTGTTTTCAATGTTTTTTTTTTTTTGTAATGAATTGGTTATAAAATCAAAAAAAACTTGAAGTATAACGAGTAATTTTGAAAAACTCTTATGCAAAACAATTTCTAAAATATAAAAATATTATTTTATTTAATTAAAAATTGAAAACTGTTTTAGAATTCCAATTTTTTTTTTGATACTGATAACAAATGTCCCAATAATGTAAATAATTACTTTTTCAGTTAACAATTTACTAGGTATACATCATTATTAGGTAAAATTTTGACTGGAAAAAAAACTTTTACCCGTTTACTGCTCGGTTTGTTGACACAAGAGTTAGTAATTTAGCTTCAGTTTCTTAGTATTGAATAATAAAATAATTTTCGTACGAGCAAATTAAGCATGGCGTTTATTTTCATTGAAACAAAACCCTATAAATTATTTGGATTGATCAATTAAGACGGAATCGTTGAATTTAAAAACGCTCATTTCAATTGCAAAAACTGTACAATTTCGATTAGGTGCGAGAAATCTCGGTAATTTCGAGAACAGTACATGGAGGGTAATAATATTATGTTGATCAGCATTTGGTAATGAAAATGGAACTTGGAGAAGAAAATACAACAAAGAACCACAGGAAAAAATGGAAATGGCATCAGTAGTAAGCACCATAAGAAGACAAAGGATTCAATGGTTGGGGTGAATGTGGCGGAGAAACGAAGACGATGTAACCTGATATCGAGTGGAAGCCAACGGAAAAAAAGCCACCAGTGACCAAGAAAATGATGGCTACTAGATACGGTGAAAGAAGACCTTGAAAGAATAGGAGTTCATGAATGGAGAAAATAAGCCCAGGGTTGAGAAAAACGGAGGGGTTTATTGATGGTGGTGAAAACTCAAAGGGTGCCTATTGAAAACCAGATGAAGAAGAAAAAGTTAGCTTTGTACAAGACTACGTTTCGGTTTTTATGTTTTCACATCATGCGTATTATCATTCTATGTAGGGTTGAAGATCAGAGACGCACCTTTCCTGTGTTGGACTAAATGACACACCAACGTAACGAGTCACCGCCTCCTGGGTCAGACCCATTTCATATTTGTTGTGAGCTAATAACAGCAGAGACTGTCGTCGACTGTGTTCATGGTTTGACATGGAGTTCAAATGTTCTAAACTGTTGTAAAACTCGCCGCATTTGTAGTGAGACACGGCCATCAAGTAGTGGTAAGAGTCTGTTCGCGGTGTGTTTGCGAACGAGCGGAGACACAAACTGGCCAAATCGGCAAATTCGAGCTGCAGCAAAAGAGTGGCGAGTTTCAATGCGGCATCGCCACCGTGATCAAACGGTTCCCAGACCGTTCCGGTTCCAACTAGAAGAGATCTCTCGGCTTCACCGTAACTGACCTAAGGTAATGAAAAAAAAAAAAAAAAAAATGCGAAAAATGTATTTAATCTTTTTAGAAGTAATTTTCCTCTAACACGCATTTTAAAACTACTCTACACTATTATAATTAATAATAAAAAAAAGCCGGGATCACTCTAGGTCACGTGGGTAGTTTGATGGGGTAGCGACTACGCTTTGGGTGGGTCACTAGTTTAGAAGTCGTGGTTTGAACACGTTATTTAATTCCTGAAAGCAACGATAAATCATCGCCTTCAAAAATACGATTCTTCTAAACGACCTCAGTTGTCTAGTATACGTCCTGGTAAAAACAAATTTAACAACAAAAACTTTTATCAAATCCGTGTCTTTCCTATTTTAGTATTATGTAAAAGTTTCAGTCTGGTCCGGTTTTTATTTTGTTGGATGTTCTGACGACAGACAATGTGAATTATTTCAAACGAGCTTTACATCGTTTACCTGTTCGTTTACAAATCGTTCGGCCAAGTCGATGGAACGGTTAGAACAATCATCTATTTCAATCCGACGATAGAACACGGCTGCCAGTAGATGACCTTCGCTAAACCGAGGGTGTGCTTTATTCAAAGACTCGAGCAGTGTTTCAATGTGGTCTTCGTTCGCACTCGATGCCATTGTCATCAGAGTCGCAGCGTGAACGAACAACCCCAATATGTTTTTTCCGTCCGATTCCATCGCCTTTTGTGCACACTCCAGAACCATCTCGAAATCTTTTTGGCGAGCAAAAAAAGTGCCAAAAAGTATCCAACACATTGAATCCGACACTGCAAGGTGGTCTATAAAAGATAAATTTAGATTTTGTTAAATTTTAGTGTACGTATTTTATTTCAAAAGATATGAGACCAGTTGCGCGACACTAGAGGTGGGGTGGTTAGGAGGGGGTCGTAACACTCCCCGATATGTGAGAATAAGACGTATTTGTTTTCCGTTTTTGAGTTATTTTTACAAAAAATGCCCCTTCACCTTTGCGTACAAGGAAATCCACCCTCTAAAAAACAAAAAAAAAAACCTGGTTACACCATTCTTTATGATTCGTACACATTAAATTTCACTTAAAAAATCAAGGATTTTGCTTTTTTAAAACAACACGGTTAAATTCTTAGCTTTAATTTTTACATCTACGAATAACGTTTAAATTTTTGTTTTAAAATTCGTATTTAATTTTCTTTTCTACCATTATGTATTAACCGTTATGTTTTGGAATGCATTTTATACTAGGAAACAGTTTTGGTCGCACGTTCCGTAACGTACCTTATCTACGTAGGTACATAATTCGTTGAAAAACCCCGTTTAATACAAAAAGATTCCAGATATAAATCGTTACTAAACCAATAGTGAAACTTCGAAAGATACAACATTCTGATTCTCAAAAAGCATTTTAATTTGGATACAGATAAGACTTTTTATTTATGATAATAAGTGCATACTTGTAGTTATATAATGACGTACATATAATTTTTTTGATCCATTTTTTTTTTTTCAACAATCATTTTTATATTGTCTTGTTTTGTACCATTTGGCTGATTAAATCAATCAGCTGTTTGTTATATTTGGACCAATATAACCTTTTTGAATTATTCTTGTCTTCTCTACAAACTACCTATTTATTGTATCTACGGGGGCTTATACGGGTGCTACACCTCCTCCTTTCTAGTGTAGCGTGAGAGTTTGTATCGAAAAAGGATCCGGAAGGGATCCCCGGCGTTTTTGGAATGAAACGATTGCGGTTTTGGCTACATCCATATTTTTTTTTGCGCTAAACAACGCGGAGTGAGAATCCTAATGGGATTCGGAAGGAGTTTCTGGCACATTTGGACTTAAACGTTCTCGTTTTTGGCTACTACCCCGTATTTTATATGCGTCTAACAGCGAGGCGTGGGAATCTATAACCTAAAGGGATGCGGCATGGATTTTCGGCACTTTTGGGGTTTCGCGGTTTCGGCTACACCCCCCCCCCCCCACTCATTTTCAGATGTGCTTAACAGCGAGGAGTGAAAGGCATCTGGAAGGGATCTCTGGCGCTTTCGGAGTCAACCGTTCGCGGTTTTTGGCTACCTCCCATTTTCCTGCGTGCTTAACAGCGTCGCGCAAGAGTCTAAAGGGACAGACCGTTTCCGGTGTTTAAAAATAAAAAGCCAGGTCTGGTACCGTTCGCGCAGAACTACCCGTTACTAGAGAACGTTACCTTTCGCGTTATCTTCGTCTGCGGTGGTGACGACCGACTGCAAATGCCATCTTCTGGCCGTCGCCACGTCTCCGGTCTCCGCCGCGTGTCTGGCGTACAAGAGCGTCGCGTCCCGCCGCCGTCGTCCCCCGTCGCTTTCGTCCTCGTGGCCTGCGCACTCTCCGAGCAGTTCTGCGAACACGCGGACCCGGTACCGGTCGACCTCCTCGTCCGACCGCCGCGGTCCGACCATTTGCGCCGCGCGTTGTCTGGCGGCCGCGACCAGCGCGGTCGCGTCCAACCGCGGATAGTCGAGGGCGTCCGTCGTTCCGGTCGTCGCCAGGTCAGAGAGGACGGCGAAAAACGACCGGAAAGCCGACCCGACGGCGGTGGACGATGGGTTGCCGCCATCGCAGTCGTCCTCGGCCATCGCGTTCACACGTTGTCTATAGTTTGTAATTAATTATTACGAATCGAACGACATAATAAAAATCGGGGGATTCGCCGACGACGTCATGGTAACGATTTCTCGAGTTCGTAAACGCGTTTTTCAAATCGGAAATGTCGTAGCGACCGTTAGATCTTCGACTGATCGAGATATTTTTTTTAACGCGGAAACGCGCGTCATACGAGTTTAAACAAACGTGGCTTTTGAGAATAACTTCAGATTTTTTTATTCAAGCGAAAACCGAGCAGAGTGCGGACTCGCGTTCGTAAACACCCGTATATTAAAAACTGGAAGCACCCGTAAAGCGAGAGCCGAGCAAAGCGAAGGCTCGAACGATTAATTAAAAATCCGGTTAGTTTATAACGTCAGATCACCTTAAACAAACATCATTTATATATATCACAGTAACTGGATAGTTACCGACGGCTATAATATTATGATCGTGCTTTGATTATTAAATTATTATCATATTTGCAATACCTGTGTAACAACCGTGCCGAGTGTCAGAAGCGTAAGCGGCAAGGTAAACTTAAAATTTCAGACGGAAGCGAGTTGCGCTGGCGGCAAATTCAACACGAAGCCACGTGCGAGGGTCTGGGAGGTGGATTGCCCAGCCGGGCGATGAGCGTAATTATAAAAATTGTATTGTTAGTTTAACAAGTTAAAATAGTTTAATTGTTAAGTTAATAATTAATCATATTACAAAATCAAACGACACAAAATAATAATCGGGATTTGTCGACGACGTAATAGTAACGGTTTTTTTTTATCGGTACTTAGGAGCGCGGTTAAAATTTGTATGAAAAATACCAAAACGTGAATACAACTTTCAAAGCATGTATAATAGACCAATTTTGAAAAGTCGTTTTTGATCGAAAGAGTAAAACCTCTACTCGAGTTTCCCGATCGTTTTCCCAATTTTGTAGCGATACGTTAACGATTTGAAATTTAAGTTATAAAAAATTATTACGGTATTTTCAAATAAAGTTGTACGGCATGCTTGCGGGACATTACTTAAAAATCATCAAAATTAACGCCCCTTAGGGTATTTTTATCAATGCAAAAAAAAAAAAAATACATAAATACGTTGAGTGGATAAATTAATTTCACTAAATCACATTTTATCGGCGGTTTTGACAAAGTTTTGTAGAAATACGCCGCGTAGAAATTGTAAACTTTGCATCTTACTCAAAAGCCGCAGCCGTTTCCTTTGAACGCCGTTAGAACCGCTTTTAGATGTGGGCAGAAGGGCGTTTGTGCGTCGAAAATTTATTTTACGAAAAACCCGTTTGCGCGAAAAAAAAAGCTACGTCAAGGCAATCGTAGCCGAGTTGCGCCAAATGAATACGCGTTATACGCCTTCCAACTACATTCGTGTATTAAATTGATTGTCGTTAAATTAAATTAAGTTACGAAATTTGAAAATATATTTTTTACTAAATAAGCGTCACGTGAATATATATTTGTAAGGGTTAAAGTGATTTCTCGGAGCAAACGCTACCGTAGTAAAGTAAGTTTTGAATATAACGCAGTACGAAAATATGAGTATTTCAGTCTCCGAATAACATAATCTAGTTATCATACCTACCATTAAACATCGATTGTCCCACAATAGTTCGTTGGAATTAATACGAAACCGTTTGCGAGGTTGACTGTTGAGGGTGTGTGTGTTAGAAGATGCTCTGATACGACATTGTATAATTCGTAACTTGTCGGCGGGGCATTGCGTTCAAAGTTTTATCGGTCCTTCGTAATGTTATGTTACCTTATCGCCGCTGGCCAACAAACCGTGAGAGTGAAAGAGATCCAAGAGATACTAGGCCACCAGGGTAAAGTCAACTGCCGACCAAAAGTGTAGCGGCTAAGGACGATTATTATCGAAGATTGTTGAATGGCAATAACCATCAATTCCGCCGGACACCTCGGTATCTAAAACGCGTTGTGATTATGGTGTTGTCTTCGGACTTGCAGGACAAGACTGAAAACTCGATTAAAAATGATTAACACGATGATAAGTGGTACATTTTTAAATAGTATACACCTTCTTATCGCACATTATGAAAAAAACATTTCGAGTGTTAGTTTTGATTCGAAATTTTTCAATTAAAAACTAAATGGTAAAAAAAAAAAATAAAACATAAAAATTAAACTAATATTTTAGTCGAGGAGAAGTCAAAATAATAGTTAAACAGTTAAAATAATCGATAATCCGCAAAAAATAACAAGAAAAATGTCAAAAACGAGAATTAACTGAGATTTTGTAGATTATAAAATATAAGATTGGTAATGTTTTTTGTCTATATAATCCGACAGTACCAATGAAGTATATTTTGTAGTACGATAACTATATTAGCTGAAAAGTGCGGCGTTATATATTGAGTGGTTGTATAATGTTGGTTTAATTTTTGTTGCAACGTATTCTTTAATATTTAGTAAGGTCATATATTATTTCTGGTTACAAATTTATATTCTAAACTAAAACAATCTATATGCTTTGTAAGTACAAGTTCAAACTACTTTATTGAGTTTTAGTTAAAGTTTGAGTGATAAACTTTTGATGATTAAGAGTTATACTATAAATAAACATACCTAGTGTTAACACAACAGTCCAAAATCTAGAAATCGTATCTTTTAAAAGGTAGAAAGGGATCAAATGTATGCATGTATTGATTACTTTGTTTATTCAAAGTATAGATATAGGTACTTTTTGAATTGATTGTATTTATAACAACATATTATGTTTTACCAAACAATCGAGTTATTTATTATTGAAAACAATAGTTTTAAATAAAATTAATGCTTGGTTTCAAGTATAAAATGGTCTCGTTTATGAGAAAAAAAAAATTAAATTACTACATTTTTTTTTTTTTTTTTTTGAGAAGAAGTGTGATTTATGAGTATATAATTCGATTTAAACGATTATATGACTTATACAACCGAGACGCGTGTAAAATACAAAACAGTGATCACGTACGTTTATTGAACACCACCGTCTGCTTTCGCGCCCTTCAGGACACGTTTCTCTCCGATATGTGCGCATGCAAACACTGTTCTCGAGCTGTGAAACGATAATAAAATATTAATCGGACACCCCGTATCCGCGAAACGACGGTTAGAATATTTTACCGTGGTTTCAAACGATAGGCTCGAGGGTCACCGAGTTTTGAGAGGATCGTGATCGGAATATTTCCCAGTTCGGTCGTTACAGAACCATCGGATCTCTTTTACGTCCACGGTGATTTACGTATTTTATGACAAGACTATTATAGCTGTGATCATTATAATATTACCACAAATACCTGTGTAAGCTTCACGAGCGTTCGTAAAACGAAATGTTTTACCTGCACATTTTGTTAAATCGTGTTTGATACCGTTTTCTAAGGTCGGGAAAAATTGGAATGATTTTTTGTCACTTAAGCCACGATCGGGCACGACTTACCGACGTACTTGCTCGAGTATGGTTTTTGTTAGAAAAAAATTATGTCATATTGGTATTCCAACATCCGTTAGCCAAAAAAATTCCAAACAAAAATAATCTACATATATTTTAACATAAATTCGGTTTTTCCTTGAAGTTTATTGAGATACCTATAACTTGTGATTCGCGAGGTAAGATCAGAATCGACTTCAGTTTTTCGACATGTGTACATCAAATTTTTTTTAACCTATAGCTTAAAATACCTATAGTTTATGTGTAGTTACACACATGCGGTTGTGGAAACGCAAATGTATTGTGCAAACGGATGTACAGGATAAGTGCACTTCTGATTTGAGTACTTTCCGGGTGACCAGCAAAATAATTTCGGAAAAAGGTTATTCGGCTTTGTTCTACACAGGTATGCAGCTTTATTGCCTATACTTTGCGCCGTTTATAGCATTTTAATAGGTATCATCCCAATACCAGTAATAAAATTTGTACGAAATGTTTAGAAATACGTTTATACCTTTGTCCATAGCAGTATAATAACGGGTATAAAATTTGAACATTTTTCCCATACTGAATATACTTCTACTTTCCGGTTTTATTGTCGATTTAGTTTCTGATAACAAACGATGTATTTTTTTTTTATTTTCAAATTTTTTTTTCTATGAACTCTTTCTTCTTGTAGACTACCATTATTTTTATAATAGTAGAAATTTCCTTCAAAGAAGGATGAAATTGGACGGCTATGGTATTTAATGTTCCGTTTTTTTTTTACTTAACTTTGCATGTAGTTTGATTAAGGATGCAAAACAAAAAAAGTCAAAAGAGTAAAAAATTCCTTAAAAAATCAATATAAGATACAATTTAAATTTCCACGTATATAAAAAGGAAAATTGAATCGCGTTTGTCTTTTAAAAATAAAACGTCAATAGTTTATAGTAATTTTTGAGTCTATTGGTACGTATAAATATTTTTAAAATTTAGAACTTTCAAATTTGTTATTTTATACAGATTTCGTTTCATAAAGCTTTTAATTTTTAGTTTATAAGCATAACATTTTTACACGTCAATATATTACAATTGTAATTAAAAATTTACAAAGTAATGTAATCAGTAAAGACTCTCCGGGAAAACTATTCAGCGTACGTCGTTTTGTCTGCCTCCAAAATAGTTATTTGTTATATTATGTGAATGATGCGGTCACGGGAAGAGGGACTCGAATTTCACTGCAAATGTTCCACTCAAAGACGTTCTCAGTCAGGTGCGCCATTTCAGATTTCAAATAGTTGTGCCAATGTTTGATGCAGGCCGATTAATTTTTTTTTAGTAGGCAGTTAGGGGCCTTAGTTTCTACAAATCTATTGATTTCCTCACGTTTTTTTTCGAAAAATCATTCTATTTTCCGATATTTTCACCTTAACCCTTCTTCCCAAACTTTTTTACCCTAGTCGCGCCACTAGAACTCATGTATAGCTTACATCGATATTTAATTTTATTTAGGTACAAATTAGAATAATTTGAAATTTATTTAAAAAAATCAACGTTGTGGGAGGGAAAGTGTATTTGAGGGGCACACCAAACAATTTTTTTGGTTGGTTACTCCGTCCCTTCATGTCTTTCCTCAAAGCAAGCACTAGACTCATACTTGGGTACGTATTGTAATCATTATTATTTTGTATGGTTTTATGAGCATCAGTCATTATATAAATAAAATAAAAATTACATAATAACAAAATAAAAATGAATAAGAATAAAATATATGACGAAATAAAAATTATTATTAAAATATAGAATCATGTTATTATGACTAGTATGGTGGAGTTCAATTTGTGTAGTAGATGATTGCATCTTTCATACCCAATTCGTAGACGATTCAATGTCACCCATATTTTCCTAGAAAACTCGGTTCTTTGATGATTGGGTTGCTCACATTTCTTTTGCAGTCTGGGTTATCAGGTCTCAGTCCTGATGCCATTTGATGTTTGGGTGAAAGTTTTGTCGTATTAGTTCTATAGCAACCAGAGAGTTAACGGGTCTTGAGCCTAGGTATATCATTGAATGATCTAATCGATAATATCGGCACGTATCGGCAGATTGTCGATACACTTGGTCCATTCGTGAATGAGGGATTGTGTTCTTCGAATTTTCGGTGGGAGAATATTGCTATTTTAACTGACTGCCATTTCAGCGAGGTTGACTTTGATGTTCATCCTATTACTCTCATTGCCGAGTTGAGTACATACATAACCGAAAGCGGATGACATCCATTACGTCATTGGCGTGGCCGATTTCTAGAAGTCGGGAAAAAGTACGCGAAAATAGAGCGGCTAAAACACACCCCCGAATGGCGCATCCCCGCGGCCTCGATACAGCCGTTTCGCGTACACGCTTCCTCCGGCTTTAAAGTTAGTCCGTACATTTCTCTCACCCTTCAACCCCTTTAGGCGCGCGACTATCATCGCGGACCACTGCTACGCGGTCCGTCCCGTAGTCTGGACGACACTCGTATACGCGTCTTTTCACGTGCTGCCGATAAAACCCTGCTGTGTACGACGCTCGTCAATCACGCGATTTTCGTGCACCGGAAAAGCCACGGATACAGGTGCGCGGACACTGATCAGACGCCGGGGCGGGACGAAAAGGATCGAGAATAATAATGATTCCCTTTGCACTCGTCCCTTATTCTCCCCGAACGGTCGTCCATCCCTTTGCGTACATGCAAACGACCCGTGCACAGTTCGGTGGCCGAACGAACACCGCCGTGAAGGTCCAGTTCGTCGTCCCGGGTTATAATATACTTTTTTTCTGCCCCTTCGGGACATCTGTTTGTTGTCAGGGTCCGGTGACGGATCGTCCGTTAGTCCTCTTCGAACCCTCGTCGAAATACTATGTATATATATATAGTATATGGTACAAGCGATTTCGGTCCATTTGTCGTATTATTATAATAATATTACCCATGTATTTCGTGTTGTGCGCCACTGCGAATCTCGTTTACATATACTCGCATTTATCCTGGCGTGTAGAGAAATATTTAGAAAAGAAAAGTCCCCTCCCTTACGTTAGTACCTAGGATATGCATTTTTTGTAATTTTTTTTTTTTTTTTATGAGTACCTACACCACGTACAATAATGGTGGTGAGCGCGAGACAGGTATAATCCCACATTTTTCTCGTATAATTTATTATTTGTGAAACGCGTTGTCCTCAGTTAGCAACCACGACTTTACCAATCTACAATCGTTCTCGACAAAATGACGATTCGTGTCGGACACTCAATCATTTTTTTTTTTTCTACGCGTTGTAAAAAAGAGATGACGGATTATCGATATATTTTACGGATGCCTTTATGTTAAGTGGCACAACATGCTTAGTGAATTTTTTTCCTGTTAAGTATTTGAAACCTTTTTTTGTTTTTTTAATAAATGTGAGTAAATAGGTAACTGTAGACTGTTTGAACGTCAAAATGAATAACTTTTATTTTTTGACATGAAAAAATTATTAAGTGAATCGAAGCCAATACTGAAATTTTCACGAAGTTTGATCTCAGATTTCTACACTGCTCGATACGTTTTTTGTTTTATGTCCGAAGAAACGTCTACGTCTTAAAAATGAAGAATTAAAATGTTTCAACGTACAAAATGAACCGGTTTTTTTTTGGTTATCTATGTTTTTGGGAGTACATGGTAATATTTTTAAAAAAACTAAATTTGACGTTTGATATACGAAAATTCGATTATTTTACTTTAAATGATTCGTAAAAGTAAACAATAAATGAAAATGACCGATTGCTGCTAATCACTTTCTTTAAATAATAGATAAAATCATAACAGTTACCTATCGCAACATTTATCCAATGTTGCGAAGCAAAAGCACAATGCCCTTGTGAAACTTATGATTATCAATATTAAATTAGAATAATGAATTTGAAACTGTGAATATGTTTAGGTTTGATCTTGAACTTGAATATCAAAACTTTATTCTTAAGTGAAGGAATCAAAACTTAGTTGGTTGTCGAGTTTTATTTCCTTACTGTATGATAGACTTTTGTCGTATAACAAAAATTATTTACTTAAAAATAATAAAAAGTAATGAACACAATTTATATTCTCATTTTTACTTTAACTAGTGTTTAATAATGGAACTCTTTTCTCTAAAATTTAATTGAAACATGATAAAATTAACTAGATTAAATAGATCATAAAAAGTTGCCCATTTTTACGTAATTATAATTATTTATTTATGTCGTAAATTAAGTATTTTTTTAAGGTATATTACTATATTATTATAATTTATACAAAAATAATGATCCTAGGATTAAATTGTTTTACAATTGAATTTATATGAAATTATAAGTTTGGATTCTTTGGAATGAATAAACAATTTAATAAAATATTTCAAATAAAAGAAGTGAGTAAATTAAGACAAGATATAATAATTATCTGTTAGATACACACTATTTAAATAATGTTCTGCGTTCGCTATAATTTATTAAATTATACATTTAACCGTTGCTATCTATTTGTTTAAAGTTATACAATTCCAAAGGATTATTCTCTTGACTCTAAATTTTGGTCCAAAATGTACAACATAAAAAAAAGAAAATTGTCTGCAAGCATTGTTTTGGGAAGTAGAATTGTTCTGATCATTACACTATATTATAATATATAAACAGTAGGTCAAATATTTATAAGACACAACTGCATAACGTGTAAATTAAATGTATTTTTGTATTAATATTTTCTACTCTTTGAAGAATAATGCGTCAGAAGAAAATTTAATTACACTAAAATACAAAAAAATTAGCAATGTCACATTGATCCATTAAAAACCTTTTACAAATAATGAAGAAGCTGTCATATTTCTCGGAATAGAAGATAATCCATTAGTGGACACTTAAACATCTAAAACAAATTGTTTTGTTTATTGGATACAATGAAAGTTATATTTTAAAAACGTTAAGTCCGTTTATTTGATTTGGTAAGTCAAAAAATTATTATAATAATTAAAATATTATTAATATTTGATGTTTGTTACAATCTGAATCAGATAATGTTATCATTTATATCGTTACTTAGCATTTTTATATTATAATATAAAATAAACGTTTTTTACCGAAGATATTAGGTTTTTTATGCATGAAAACAAATGTAAAAACATCTATGAATAATAAAAATTACAGATTTTAAACATAAAACTGTTGTGATCACTCAAGGATGAAATTTATGATTTACGACGGATGTCCTTGGTAAATTGTATTCAAATCGTGTGGTCTGTTTTTCTACGACTCTAAAAAATTAAATGAAATTAATTTGTTTATTGAATCTTATTTTATGTCAATTGAAAAAATATATGTTAGAACTTCTGACCTTATTTTGGGTACGAATGTTTTTTATAATTTTCTTGAAATTTGAATCCGTATTTGGACATTACCGTGTACACTCGTAATTATATTATTTTCTTACAATTTGTTAGCATAACACTCAGTTCTAACTTTTAACTTCCGTTCCAAGTTTTAAGTAAGCAAAGTTATATGTACATTTATTTTAAATAACATTTTTTTTAGAAAAAATAATCAATACCATAAGTATATGCGCATAATTTACATAAAAATACTGATTTGTAGTTTTGATTGATAGCTGTTGAAAATGTAGTTAAATTGTTATTTTAATTAAAATATTAATGTTAAATGATCAAACATTTAAAATCATAATTATTGAGAAAAGTAATCCCAAACAAGCACGTATTGTTAATTGGTTTTTTAACTTAAAATATCCTAAAGTTTAATGTCGGTTACGTATCCCGTGAAATTTTATTTTGAATCCAAGTAGTTATAACGTAATATTTAACGGATGCAATACAGAAATTGACCTAATTTTAAAAATTTAACTTCCGTATATAAAGTTAAAAATTCTGTAACATGTTACCATTTTATACAGAAAGTATTATCATATTATACTTATTTTTTGTGATGCACAAACATACAGGGATGATGGAAGTAATTTTAAGTGGTTTTAATTTAGATTGAACTTAATTATAAACAAACTATATCGACTTTCGATATTATATAATATTACTAAAAATCAATAATTTAATATGCAAGGTTTGGCTCGTCCCATTTTTAATGTTACTAGAGAGTATGTTACTTATCGATTACTTCTAAATGCTTGGATTTAAACATTTTATAATAATGGTCAACTACTGTTATCAGCCAAATACTATAATAAACATGTTTTAAAAAGAAAATTACTTGCTGTATCAAGTATCGATAAATTGTTGTTGTTTTTTTTTTTTTATGAACGGAGAATAAAATATTGTTTTGTTTTGTTTTTTTTGAATTTTCAACACGGATTCCTCTATCTAAACCATCGAAATATCCTATACACGTTAACGGACGTCAATTTGTCAACGACATGCGTGTCGTGAAAGGAAAAAAGAAAGTTTCAGCGTATAATCTATACTATGTGATATATTATGGTCGAGAATTCTAAAAAAACATCTCGATCGCGGTTAATCTCAACAAGCAAACATACGGCAACATAGTATTATAGACGCCGTATAATAATCCACTGCCGTGATACGAATCGGCAGTATTATTTTTATCTTACGTAATTTAGCGGAAAACTTACTCGACTTACCGCGCGTTTTGTTCGACAAAAAGATGTTATTTTTCCAACAAAAATTTCATGAGCGGGTGTCGCGTGTGTGTTAGGTTGAGCTCAAATACTTTTCGTTTTTTTCACAGTAAATCATATGTTTGTGGTTTGTTCCAAAGACGTGTAAAGATTACATTGTAGCATTATAATAATAGGTTCTGATGGTGCAGTTATATGGGCGTACACGTGTTTCATACTGTTTTGTGTTTGGCACAATAGTGAAAAAATGTGAAAAAATATACGTTTGTTAAATGACACGTAAATACAAAATGCATATTATTTTTTATTGAACCTTTGAATTTTTCTTGAACAACATATTATTATGTGGCATTCTCCCCAACGGGATGGTCTTTACGCACATTTATGTGTTGTTAAATTTATTTTATTTTTTTTACTTTTGTAGTCGTTAATGATAAAAATGGAAAATATTCATGAATCTATCCATGACGTATGATTTCTCAGGCTTTCAGCATTAGCCGAAGATAATCGATGAGCCAGACCAACGAGTTACATAGATGATTAAAACAACAAGAGCATTCGATGTTTGCCGTGAACTTGTTATTACAAATTTCCAAAATACACTGTACCACAGGCTGAATTTTATTTATTTTATTTGAAAAGTTATAGCGAGTTTTGTTATTGTTAATGTATTACGATACGGTTCTATCGATACTCCAAGTTTCAAAAACAATAGTCGCGATGTTTAAACAAACATTTATATTCAAATTTATACTTGTGTAATGGTTTCTTGCAGTTTATGTTATGTTATCGTTGGCCAAATCAATAATATTTCTGAAATAAGGCCAAGGAAGGCTCTAGAATTTCTAAAAATTGTTAGTACATTCCTAAGAAAACTTACTCACTATACATTTAATTATCATAAATAATAAGTACACGTCGTTGTAATTGATAAGACAAAAATATATTTTGACAAAACTTTGAGAAATGAATGTGCAAAAATTATAGAAACACAATAAATTTAAAATGTTTTTCATAAAAAAGTCACTGAAAATTCAAAATAATATAAATTGAGTAGTTTTTGTGATCGTACAAACACCAAGAGTAAACAAAAAATACTGTTGATTTTCCTCAGTGATCAAAATTTGAATTGTTTATACTCGAAAACACGACGAAACTTTTTTTTTTTTAAATCTGAATCAGTTTACATAACAGTTAGTATTTCGTTATTCAATCTCTTAATGATTCGTTGTTTTCTTCAAATAATTGCTAATACAAATACTGAACGTTATTTTATGTTGACAAAAAAATCCATAACGCTTACCTGAATTTTCATTGTTCACTTGTTTAAACGTTTTTGTACTTATTTTAAGAATCATTAGTAAATTTGAGTAATAATATGTTAACACCTATAAGATATTCTGTTCTTGAATATTGCGTATATATTAAATAGTAGTGATCTATACTATAGATTCTATTTGATATGTTTTGAAGCTTACATTTTTTTTATTAAATGTTGTGTCCTAATTACAATTCAATATCCTAAACATGGCTGTTATCTTCACATGGTGGCTAAAAATAAAATAAATGCACATACGAAATGCCATCTTTCAAGTGGTAACATTCATGAATCGTGAGTAGCAATTTCTTTAAAGTTGATTGATAACTTATAATTATTGCACTTATTTTGTCTAAGATTATCTTACCGACAACGGAAATTTTGAGAATGAAGTAGTTAAATAAAACTAAAATTTATCAATATTGAAATATTTATTATTTCATTTTAGGTATGCAGTTTAATGTTTCGTGTTATAACAACTACGAATTAATTTTGAAAACAATAAACAAAAAAAAAAAAAAGCCCCGGGATCAGTCTAGGTCGCGTGGGTATAGTTTGACGGAGTAACGACTATACGCTTTGGGTTGGTCACTGTTTTGGAATTTGTGGTTCAAACGTATTATTTAATGTCTGAGAGCAACGTTAAATCATTGCCTTTGAAAAAACGATTCTGAGCGAGCTCAGTTGTGTAATCCTGGTACACTTTTCGAAAATTTCAAAGTTCAATACTTACCTGAAAAATTTTCAAACTCACTTAAAACTTTTATCAAACCTGTAATTTTCAGTTTTTTCCGATCATTATGTTGGATGTTATGGTCAAAACACTAAATCAATGTTGTCACAAAGACGTTTGCGGCACCTAATTATTGTTTCTCTTTAGTTTTTAAACTTTAAAAAATAGAAACACCTCAAAGTACCATCAAATTTCATAGACCTTTCATTAAAGATACTGACTCTAAATATCGTAGCATATTTTTATTACCGCTAAATTTGTTCACAGGAAAAGAAAACATTATTGTAAAAACAATACGTTCTTTGCTGCGTTCAGAATCTAATAACTGTATTAAATTTATTATCATACTAAATAATTATATAAAAAATATTTTTCCATCATAAATTTACATGTGGCTGAATTTCATTTAATTTAATACATTACTGCTCTCGAATTGTCTATTAAACGTCAAAATATGACGAAAAATCTCTTTAGCTCGTAGTCACATATTCTTTCAACCGAGTACAACTAATTCATAAACTTAATTAATATTTATTGTACTTACGATTGACAAACGAAACTTTTTAATTGAGATGTTATAATATGCTATCGTTTTTACGTATGACAATTCTAACCCTGTATATAAATTTACTCATTTAGCTTGTAAACTATATTGCGATAATAAATTCAATACCAGAATTAAAATTTACTGTTATGAAATTTGTATCGTGTTCGATTGTATCACAGGAATTTAGCGTAAAAATGAAAACTATAAATGTTTTTTTTTTTTCATTCAAAGGAGTGAACATATTCTAAAACAATAAGTGAAAAACAAATCTTGAACGGTCTGCAGGCTATGTTTAAGTACCTAACTTTTAAAATTACATGTTTTCTGACAAATCTTGTTTGATGTGAAGTATGACGTGTGATACCTTTGTATCCATAATTCGTGGTTTGTACTTTGAATACAATCTAAAGTTTCTATAGTTCACATAAATAATCATGAATTGTTTTAAATTGAAGATTATCATAACAAAACATGAAAAACATATTTTAATAATTCTAATCAATACCTTCTAAAGTAGGTTTTTAGATATTTGTCATTATACTTATAATGTACATCATTTAAAGTAATCGAATTACTACATTATTCATTTATACATCCGAAAAATTCAACACTTTTTAAACTGTTATTTTTCAAACTTCTTACTTGCAGTGTTTTTCGATAAAAAAAAAAAAAATGTTTTCGACTAGGTATTTATTAAAGCATATTTGATGGTTTGAAGTGTCATTTTGAATCGATAGTGTCTCAATAAAAAATATAAGTTTATTATTTAAAAAAAAGAAATAGAACATTTTTTGAGAAAAATATTTGCTATACAAATATTTCCTGATTTTTCATACATTTTACTAGGGAAGTTTCAAAATTACATCTTTGAAAATATGCTATAAGAAGTTTTCACGAAAATCAATTAATGGCTACTTAAAATATATTTAAATTATTTTACTGTTACTATCGTATATGCTGATATTTAATAAACCGAGTTTACAAATCATAGTGATTTTTTTTTTTTTTTTGAGGAAATAATTCAAAAGTATCACGTCATTTAATTTTAATGCAATAAACAATTTTTTTCTTTTATCCCGTTCACTTTCCAACGTTTACCTTGTCCAGAGCGGTCTTCAGATAATAGTTTTTCTATCCCTCTTTTACAAATGGTTAAATATATTTTGAAGTTTAATTACTGAACGTGTTCTTATTGGGTCACGTCATTTTAAAGTTAAAACACTTGCCTTAAACACGTGCGATTTTGTATGTTTAAAATTTAAATGTCAGATGACAAACACACTCAACTACATTCGTGATTTCAATTAATAAAAATACATTTTTAATCAAGTCGACGTGAACTTCAACTCTGGATCAATGACAAAAAATGAAATATTAATGAATTTTTAACTTTCCAAAACACATCCAGTCATAAAATACTAATGTTCTGCAATACGTTTCCATATCGATGTGTATATTAAGACCATTGATGAAAATTATTTAGTATTTTCGTAGAAGAAATATTTGGTTTTATAAGCTCCTTTATTTTCGTGAACTGCAATCTGGTAATATTTACGACACTTGAGATCCCCTGAGCTGATGTCTATAAAAAGAAAATGGGGCCGTGATCTTTTATAAGTGACTAAATTTAATGCCTCCATTTCGTTGGCTTCTTCCGTCAAGCAATTTACTGTAATTTTTTTTAACGCATTTTCTCATTGTACAATAAGGTTAAGATTGTCTATATTATTATCTTTAGAAAAAAAAAAATTATGTAAACTGTTATTATACATAACAATTCTAAGCAAGCTTCCTCGAACGCCGTGTAAGTACTAAGGTATTATAATAATAATCGTTTTAAATACGAATAGGTCAGGTAAAACTTAATTTAAAATCTATAAATGAACCGGTGTTGCGGAAAAATCGAGCAACAAAATATTATTTAATCCATATGAAACGATTACTATAAAGAGTGAATCTTTTTAAAGTCATTGTATTTGATAAAAATTGTCAAATGGTTAAGCTTTTTATACACTAATTTAAAGATAATTATTAAATTTATACGATTTGTTTTTGGTTAAAATATAACTAAGATATCAGTCGTAAACATACAAAATATAGTATTTACGTTATCTTTCTTCCAAGAATAAAAACAGTTATTCTTAGTATTTTGTTTTGTAAAAATTGTTTAAACATTATGCGCAACTGTGCACTCCCTGAGCTATTTTAAATCAGATCTTTAATTTTAAATCGCACACTACATTGAGAGTTACACCGAATATTATGACGTGGTCCTCAATATGCCATTACAGCGTTTAGTTTTACTCCTCGGAAAGTTACTATTTTTCTTTATTATTTTTTCTCCAATTGCTATACAATTTTCGTCAAGAATTGGGACGTCACAGTGGAAATACAGCAGCCGTTTATATGCTATACTCGTTTAACGTCCACATTCGGCGATCACAAAATATATGCGGGATAAACGCGAATCGCCAAAGTCGGTGAATGTTGTCGGCACGTAGTTGTGCGGTATGCAAAAAACCTTGTTTTACATGCAAAACATAAAAGGAAAAAAATTATTAGAAGTGTTGCGTACTACAATCAACCATTTTATTTTTTATTTTTTTTTTTTTTATATTTCCGCGTCATGCGACTCTGTTGGATTTTTATTTTTATTTTTTTTCATTTATTTATGTACGATTCCTTTTGATTAAACGCATTTCGTTTACGCTCAACGGTCTTTTGACGCGCCGTAACGGCCGGTTTTTATTGTTAAAAACAAGACTGCGGAGAACGAGGGGTACAGCTGCTGCAGCAGCCGGGGGCGCTGTTTATAATTCAATCTAACGGGAGAAAATAAAATCACAACGAAATTCCTAGAATAACCTAAACTATTCGGTTTGCATTGTTTCCCGGTGAACATTTCACGTGGACTGAACAATACGTTCCGGCGTCGGCCGTTTCCTGTTTTCTCTGTTTTCGAAGCTCGTGGAATTCGTCTACACATCCGATTCGCGCATTAAAACTGCGCAATCTGTTTTATCGTTTACACTACACAAGATCAGTTTGCGACAGCAACTGTTCAAAGATATCATCGATAGTGAAATCAAATAAAATCTCAACTATGTCTTACTACGTTATTCTTTTGTAAAAACTCGTGCCTTTTTTTTCTTATTCTGCGTGAAGTTTTGTGTTTATTTTGCCGGTAATTTATCAACGCGCGTCAGTGATCAAATATGCATCAAGGAGCATACGGATAGTAAACGAGAAAAAAGATTACATAAAATAATGGACTACTTATTTTCCGACATACTTAATTTGCTACGTACATTATCCTTTTGCTCAGTATCTATCACTTATATGCAGATGAAATCTAATAAAAATGACTAAAAAAAAAAAAACTAATAGTCATATCGTAAAATAAATAAAATACAACACCTGGGTAAAAAGTAATTCGTATTTACTTTATTTTGAGCAAGAAAAATTCAGTGGCTGTTGATGTGTACAAGAAGAACTGAAATTTAACATAGCATTTAGGTTATGTAGTTAATAAAACAGAAGTATTTCCAATTAAATAACAATTACAATATTGCTCACATCTATGGCGAGCAAGGGGGTCGTACATCCGAATAAGGAATGGTAGTTAAAAATGGTGTAAAATGTTAATATAAAAATTAGTCGACATGTCTACTAACAGCCCAGTAATTAGAGTTATGTACTCGCACTGTGTTTTGTTATTACGTATTTGTATTCTTATATATTATAACATCTCACTCGCACGTTAAAAATTACACTAATTATTTTATTATAATAATATGTTGATTTAATGAAACTAAATTTTTGACCATAACATATTATTTATTAGGAATTCATATTTCATAAAATAATAAAGTCTTCGGAATTGCCTGGCGGATCTTTCTTATATTGACCAAAGTTGACAATTATTGTTCCGTCGTCTATTAATTACTGCAAAGTTAAATATGCTGCATGATAGGTACTTAGGTTTCCACTAAAAAAACTAGTAGAACGTTCTAAAATTATTACGCTTTTATATATAGAATGTTTCTGTCCCACGTAAACATTTTGTTACTGTATAGGTAAAGTACGTATATTTGGTAATTTTACACTTATAAATAATTGCAATGTTAACCTAGAATCAATTTAAAATAATACAAATTAGGTATTTAATTGTCTTCAATATATAAGATGTAGTAAATACTAAGCTTTTCGTTTTTCGTATATAAAACTTATTTTTTTATAAGATATATGCAATTTAAATTGTTTTCGTATTTGCATACGTACCATTACTATAACTATTGTGTAAGTAAAACATAGCTTTTAATTAAATTATTAAATTATGAGCGTAATATTTTCGTTTATTACGAGTTTATTACATGGTTTTTCAATATTACACTACACGACTCGGGAAGAGAAAATACTACCCTATAAGAATCAATTATGGTTTCTTACGAGTTTATTAGGTGAATTTGCATGTAAATAATTTCAAAAAGAAAAACGCAACGAAAAGTTTAAAAACATGATTAAATATCGCCTTCAAAGAGCTAACAAACAATAAAATATCTATCTATATGCAAATTAAAGGCATTGCGACACGTGTATCTTTGTTTTGGCATGAAAATTATTAATTTTTTACTCTGCTCTTTTCGGGCGTTTGTATAAAATAAATATCTGTACGAATAAAAAAAGTTTTCTGTTTTATTTTTACGATTTTAGGGTATGAGTGAAACTATTTCACGGAACATATTTTATAAAAAATAATAGTAGCCCATAAATAATAATAATGACGTATTACACCGTAGGTACTTGCTAATGCGTATGATTTTAGACTTTGATTGATGCATTTTAATACTATTACCCGAATTTTTTAAACATGTATATATATATATATATATTTCTATAATCGTTACATATTTTGTATAGTATAGTAAAAGTTACTGTTTTACAATAGTTACAAATCAAGTATGTTTTATATTTACATGCATATCATAGGTTTGTTTATAAAAAATTGAACTCAAATTGCAGCATGTTACACTCGATCTTTATGTAAGGTAAATTTTAATGAATTTCGATGTCTAAAGAAATATTTCTCAAAATCCGACAACTCGAGCGACAGGATGTCTCAATGTTCTAAAATTAGTATGTTTTTTTACAAAAAAAGCCCATTAAAAATGTATACTACTTATTATGAAATAAGTGATATTAATGTGCATTAATAACAACCACAGAAGAGAACAAACGTTTTATAAAATTTTGACCTCACGGACTGTAATATAAGCGCAAATATATTTGTACGTGTGTAGTATAACATTGGTGTCATATATAGAATTTACGTGTACTTTATGTTACGCTGCCTTTAAAGTTTGAAAACCTTTGTGATAAAAGTTAACACGCCGTCAAACATGCAATTATTTTAAGTTGATCATTTAATTAAACCATCAAAGAATAATTTAACCCAATTAGTAAACATTGAGTAACTTTATTCTTTAGAAAATCAAAAGTAAACAAACAAACAAACAGATGTATTGTTGTGTTCCTTTGGATGAACTTAAAATACATACATGCATGATTATTTTTTTTATAATATTTAAATAATTAATAATATATTTTTATTCATTACATAATTGTTTTAAATAACAATCAAATAATCAGCTGAATTACCACAAAAAAAAAAAAAAAAACTTGATGTATTATGCCAGTCAAGCATTACAATGGTTCTATTTAATTTTGATTTTTCATTCCTTTTTGAACTTATTCGCTATTGAGAAATGCCCTCAAATATAAACTTTTGTAGTCACTAATCATACGCTTTTAGTTTCGTCGTTAAATCACGGTTAATCGTACACTAGTGAAACCACAGTAACTTTTTACGTTTAAGAACTGTTCAGTTATTCTCTTTATGAAATAGTTGTTTTTTGTATCTCTAGTTTGTAAGTATAGCCTTAAAGGATGGTTTCATTGATAACTCAACCACTTCATACAGTATTATGGGTAATTATTTAATTTAATTTACTATGCTCATATTAATTTAATATATACACTATAAAATGATTGATACCTTGATGTTATCTTGATAGATACCTGCTATTGTTCCATTGTTTTACCTACCAACTACGATAGTAGAAACTTTGTATAGCTCTCTAAATATTCATTATAATTTTACAACCATAAAAAAATCAACCAGCCGACATGGACAGGCCAGTGAAAAGTTATAATTTTTAATAAAATAAGTGAGCAAATTTTTGAGTATTAGTTATTAACTGTATACATATGATATTAGATTACAATATATTATACATCTGTATATTCTACGCTCACGAATCTAGATTAATTTGTAATAACAAATTGCTAAGAAATTTTTTTTGCAGAAGTTTGAATTATAACCTGTAATGATCTCTAATTCTGCAAAAGCTATAAGCATTTTAGCGATTTTCTTATTTTCCATTCAACGTTTGTAAAAAATGTAACATTATATAAATAATTGGAAATTTTACGTAAAATGAATGATAAAATACAATATTGATAAAATAAACTAAAAAAAAAAAAAATAACAAATAAGACAATATTTTTTAAAACCGTTCAATAAAACAGTGTGCAAATCAGTAAAATATAATATTTGACTTACAAATATTATTATTCGAGATACTGCACAATAATCTTAAAATCATTTTTTTACTCGTATTTTTATGAGTACGAAATCAACAAAGATTTTCAAGTGCGAAAAATAACCATTTAAAAAGAAAAGGCAACATTTTAAATCGGTTTAGTGAAATATATTAAATAAATAGAAATTTGTAAAAATATGACCATGTTAAATTATAAAACATAATTTAGGTGACAGCAATCCGTGTTATTATTCATATTGTTAGTTCTATTTGGGGGGTAAAATGACAGGAGTTTTAGTTTAATTTTAAGTTTAGTTGTAAGTTATTACATAATTTCCGATCTTACATTGTCGAATTATAATTATTATATTTTGATCTTAAATATTAATCATGATAATATTTAAAATTTTGATTTTTTTTCATTTTATATAGCATACAGATTTCATTCGAGATAGGTATGGCTATAAAGATAACGATCCATCGTCGTTTTTTTTTTTAAGTTTGTTGTTTTAATGTTCGTACCTCTACTTCCAAAATAATGTATACTACAACAACCCTGCTATTACAGCATCAACTTATCTAAACAGAGGGATTTCCAAATCAGCTGTGGGAAAACTTATCCAAACTTTATCTCTTTAACGATAAAACTTGATCAAAATATTAAATATTATCAAATTCCCAAAACCATTAACTTTAATATACATTAGGTATGCACCGTCTGTCAAAATAATTATTTTGGAAAATCATGCTTTACATAAATTATCGACAATCACGATCAACTAAAAACTCGATGTTTGGTCAATCTATATTTAAGCTGTGCGATCATTCATACAGATGGGAGTACAACACAACAAATAGCATCCAATTTAAGTTTATATTAGCCCAATAGTTTAATAATTATAAGAGGTTTTGTGTTTAATACATTAGCCGGGCCAAAACTGTGTGGTGGTTTTAACTGCAAAGGATACGAGTGCGTTAGTTACAAAAATCATTTGTTTACTTGTTGAAACAACTGCAATAAACTTTTACGCATAGTTTGTTTAGGTCTTTTATGGTAACTATGATGAAAAAAAACTGACGTACTCGTCGTATTTATTTACTCTTTCTGTAACATATGACAAATTGTCACAATTCATCATAGTGAATAATATTATTATAACAGGAACGATTAAATTCAGATTACAAAATGCTGTTTAGTTAATAACCATTTGGTGCATTGTAGTGTACCAACCCAGTTTCAAAAACAGAGTTAGATTTTGTTCAGCGTTGTAATCTTTGATACATCATAATACAATAATTTTCAAAACAAAAAAAGGTCACTGTAACCTACGTATTTCGTTTTATTTTTTACTACGTTTAATATTTCATAGCATTATTAGTTATAATATTGTTACTATGCGAAAATTTAATACCTGGTTCTTTGAAGACGGTCATTCTCAATGCGATGCGGTATATGAGGATAAAATGAAAACACGGTTCAATATAAATCCGTAGATTTAGTGTACTAATTCTCTTTTTCAAAAGTATTGCAATGAAAACGTAAAATAGGAATAACACTAAAATGTAGGAAGGCGTCATTTCATTTAAATTTTAGTTCATATCTGCGGAAGCTCTCTCATTTCTACCATCATCTATCACTTCCTTCCGATATTTTTGCACGCTAAAATCAGATTATAGAACCGAAGACAATATTTTACGGTTTTGCGCCACGCCACCGCGGGCATACGTGCATTCGAGTATTTACACGCGGAAATCAGCTTTGTGTGAAATATTTACGATTCGAGATTTCTATTCACCGCACTGTACATAGGTATAGGTACACATAACAATATTAAGTCGAAGGTTCAGGAAAACTGTCGTCTGTCTGGATGGAAAACAAATTGCCTGTTGTGATTGGTATTGTGACGAAAAAATATTTACGGATAGTGTACGAAGATTCGACATGGTGTTTACCAGAAATACAAATACACACCACCAAATGATATACGACCGATGATAGCACATCCATGACTCACCTCTTCCCTTATTTCTCCCTGTGTTTGGTATGTTTGTGAAACGCTGTTTTGGCAAAAACCGAAAAGTGTCACACACACAGTGGAATTGAAAAAAGAAAAACAATACCATCGATCACGTGATTCCTATGTCGTCTCGCAGCTATTACAACCAGTGTTTGACGTGGAAAAATATAAAGAAGGGGTACGCGGTTAAAAAAAAACTTAATTTTGTGTTGATGTGTCTATGCCAGACCGTCGAGGGAGAAAAATTAGAGGGAATGATTAAAATATAGTTTAAGAAAGGAAGGAAAGAAGGAAAGAAAGGAAGGAAAGAAAAGGAGAAAATTTGGGGTCGAGTGAGAAGTTGTTTGGCGAAGCGATTACGTTTTGGAGTGGGTCGCGTTTTTTGGTAGTCCAATGTTTTGGGAGTTGTCGTTAAAACTTATTATTTGAAAGCAATCATTGCATTAGAAAACACGATACTGAGTGAGCTTAGTTATCCATACGTCCCGGTAAAAATCAAAATTAACAAAAAATATCAGCTATATTAAACACCTACACTACTTTTTTAGGTAATCATTACGCCAAACAACTTCTCACTCGATCTTAAATTTACGACTTTTCTTTCTTTCCTTTTTTTGTTTTTTTTTATTTAATACTACGTTTACTATTTTGTGTTGTATAAGGTACTGCATTAAAAGTTCGAACCAACACTTACCTCTCCATCGGTGGTTTTAGTCTAAATTTGTGGTTTTGGTTAAAACTCGCTAAATACGTAAAATTTTAAAAATTTGTTCGAATAAAGTCTAATTTAAATCAAATTCTTTATTTTTTTTTTTTTGTATAAAGCACATTAATCAGTTCTCTTCTCAAACTGATTAATCAAACTGAATCGAAAACACAAATTCCGGTTATCGAATTTGGTGATGTTCCAATTATTGTGGTTTTCGGCTGATGACTCAAAACATAATCAAAACACAAAAACTAGATTCAAATAAAATATATTTAAAAATTAAAAGCTATAATTTTTGTGGTATTCAACGTTAACAAAGGAGACACCTGTTAAACATAAAAGTTATTATACAAAAGTCAAAATTTTAAGCCTTTTTTGGAAAATGATCGAAAAATGTTTTAGTTTTCCGGTTATTACTCAAAAACAAACAAAAGTTTCAAAAGAACTTCAATAAATAAGGTAACATCTAAGTCCACTTTTGTGCTATGGCATGTTGCGATAGGACGTACCCACTGACCGTCAAAGTATTCACTGAAAAAAAAAACATCATTGTACAAACTTAAAAGACTAAGGGACCTCATTTTTTTTTTAATCTATGAAAGAGCACATTATAATGTTTATCTTGCCCTTTTGACTTTTAAAACATTTCGGTTTCATATTTTACCGTCTAAAATTATTCTACTACAATAACAATAGATTATATCGGTCACCTAATTCTCAAAAAAACTTTCCCTTTCCTACACACGTAATGGCACAATTTTTTTTATCCGTGCCCAGTTCATGAATTTTATAACCTGGGCGTAACTTACACAAAATAACGTTTTATTTAATTGATGTTACATCTTTTTCACAAAAACTTAGAACAAAAATTAAATGTTTTGGTATTTGTTTGATCGTGTTTGATAATAATACAGAAAGAAACTAACGATGAGTCTATATTTGAATTGATTATATTCAACAATTAGTTGTTGAATATAATATTTGTCGTAACACTTAGGGGTTACGACAAATATTTCTGAGTGTTATTTCATTTTCTTTTAGAAATTAATACTTTATTTTATTGTATGCGTATGAGTATTATTACTTCTATAGCCATGACCGTCGTTCGTTTTGACCAAATTCAGGGTATTGAAATAACATAAGTTAAATTTTTTATGAATATGTATAATAATCAAATTAAAATTCCAATACATCCATATTTATTTCTCTACAAATTTAAAATAATTAACGATAATAGTGCCAAATCATTTCAGCGCGCTACAATAATATGATGGCTTATATTACAAGTGAATTTAGATTTAAAAAAATGTCAGAAATTAGTTTTGTAAGAAATAACTAGCACGTATCAGTCACATTTGAATTAAACTCAAATACTCATTAAACATTTATTTTTTAGTTAATTGTTACAAATTATGTTTAAATATTTTCAATTTTATTTTTTTAATGGGAAAAGACGTAATATTATCATCAATAATACAAGTAAATTTTTGAAAACCTTTATCATGCAACTCACTTAGAATCAGTTTTTTGAAAAATTAGGTATTAAAATTGACTCAACATCCATCATAATTTAGATTTAAATTTACCCTCATTATGTTTTTTCCGTATAGTAAAATTATTTGGGAGCGTTTTTTTTTTTTTTTTTTAATAAATGATTAATAACCACCAGAAATTAAATTTTGTGTGTAATTTTAGATGGCATTGGGAAGCAAAAAAATATTTACCTAAGTATAAAAAGTGGGATTTCTATAATTTTTTCTATTTCATTAAAATAACCTCCAAAATTATAAATGCAATTTTCCAAGAAATAAATAATATTAAAAATCGAGTTTAACATCAATTCGGCGTATAAATACGAAGAATGACTTAATCAATTATTGAATGGTTAAGTTATAAAAATAATAAAATAAGTTTGTTTCCTTAAACTTGTATTTATTGTTTGATTATTTTTATTGATTAATTTACTATTTACTATCAGACATTTTTATAATTTCACCATTATTTTCAGATTTTAATACCATTCAAGCGAAATATCATAACGACGTAACTGAAAAATAATTGTATTTGATGCGTTTATATTGAATTAGTTTTTATTAAACGTCTTTTATTTTTGCTGAGATATGTCTAAAACGTATTATAAATCGAATAGTCGGTTGACTCGGTCATATTATGCTTTCAATCATCGCTCTCACGGTTATGATGGCTTGTGGATAGTGGTCGACGAATCAACAACTTTAGAACATTAATAATATTTGAACAATTTACACATACACACACACACACACACTTTTATTGATCCTCAACTAAAACAATATAAACGCACGAACAAACACTAATCGACAATGGAATTGTTTCGCTTGAAACACACTACACGCCTAAACACTATTATAATGTACGACGAGTCCGTAAATTATTAAATTACAATCATTTTCGTGTTCACCTATGTTTCAGTACAATGATTTTCGTGCAAATTTATTTACGTTTGAATCGTAGTATTGCCCGTTTCAAATATTTTACGTACATTGTTGACTTTTTGTTTCCATAGATCCGTTATAATAACATCACATAACCAACAATGATATAAACATAATAAATAATACAATGCCTGTTATAATAATATCATTATGTATCACGCGTTGTCAACAAAGGAAATCTCGATGTTATTTATAGATATGACAGAAATGAAATATCACCTGAACGTGAATATTAATTATTTGTTTAATATGGTAGATATATTTGTTTGTTTTGTAAGTTCTGAGTTTCAACGACGATAATAAACGCAATCACGCTGTTTTAAAACAGTATACCTACAATATTTCCGGAGAAATAAAAT
This sequence comes from Hormaphis cornu, assembly GCA_017140985.1. Lineage (NCBI taxonomy): Eukaryota > Metazoa > Arthropoda > Insecta > Hemiptera > Hormaphididae > Hormaphis > Hormaphis cornu. The sequence goes on along the minus strand of CM029357.1, from coordinate 37,487,377 downwards.
TCAGTTTTTTATTATTTTTTTGTAATTTTTATTACCCTACGTATATTAACAACTACAATATAAACGTTGTTAATTGTAAAAAAAAAAACTATTTTGCCTAATTTTTAAGTGGTTTTATTTATGTTAAAAGTCAATACATAATTAGGTGATTAATATTATTTATAATTATGACATTGTTATTTACACACATTCAAGCTTTTTCAATACGATTAATTATTGTCTATACCTATCCTTAAAAACAGAATTTTGAGATACTTATTTATACCTTTCTTGAGACTTTTGTCGTTGAACACAACCTTCGATACAAATATCGTAGATGCTGCAGTTTCTATGTGAACATTTTGTTTACTTTATATCTTAAGACTTCAGAAAATCGTTTTGTCCGTATGAAAAAGGACGTTGAAAAAAAAGTTACGTAGCCGGATGGCCAAAATTTAACTTCAAAATTAATTCCCGTTCGTATCGGTCGGTCGTCTCGGCTTCACACGCAATGTATAACATTATGATAGCATAAACGTTATTGATAGTTCGACGACTGGAGGAAAACGCAAACGTACTCGGTACTGCGTTCTTGATGGCTGTTTTCGTGGAGATTTCTCCAATTATTATTCCTACGACGTGTATAGTAGTATTATTGTTTCGTCTGTAGCAACGATTCGTGCTGAGAACCACGCAAAAGTTTTAAATCAAAATCCTACCGCATTCGTCCCCACGAGCAGCAACGGAAATCGCACAACATCGAAATATATACTTATGTGTTTCGATAATCCAGGCCGCAGAAACTTGTGCTGTTGATAAAATTCGTACAAACTTTGTCCACTAATAGCATAATAATTAAATTAACTCAAATCGATCTTCTCCAGTGGCGTATTTACGTATTAACAACTGCTCCCAACCACATTTGCAGTCGTATTTTAAATAGGTACTAAGCGTTAGCGAAGAATTGTATAGTTTTTTCAATGATGTGGTTTTTTTCCCTGTAAACAGCTGAAAGGGTATAAGGAATGCTCCGATTTATAACATCCAGTACCTCGAATGAAGGTTCCTGGACTCTAATAATACAGTTATTGTATCCTGATAGAGGTCTCAAATTTAAAAGTTCAATACTGAAATAGTTACAATGAAAACACTGAGTGAAATTGGAGGATAAACGTTTTAAATCACGGCTAACGTGTTTTTTGACTTATTCAATTTAGTTTTTTGGCTATAACTTCCAAAATGATAAACAAAACTTGCTGAAACTTGTACGGAAATATTGAAATAGGTAAAATAGAGGTTATTACCAAGTTTTGAGTGATTTTGAAAGAGTTCAATCTAAATTTAGAACTTCCATCTTTCCATTTTCCTTGTGGTTTATGTTCAATGAAAAATTTATTTTTCCACAAAAAGTTTTGAAACTTTAACGCAAGGTTAACAACATGCATATGCTACTAAAAATTTCGAAAATCGATGGCCACAAATTTTCTTTTTAGTCGTTTAAATTTGGAAAATGGTCAAAAATTGGTCATACATTTGAGCTATGTTTAGAAAAAATTCGTTACTCATACACATTTTTATGAAAATAAATTTTGTTATGTAAAATAAAACTTGCCATTTGACATAAAAATTTAAAAAAAAAAATCCATCCATTCGATTTTGAAAGCGTAAAGAAAAAGTATTAAAAAATGATGTTTGGTTACAACAATTACATTACGCACTATTGTGCAATTTATACTAAAATCGTATTGACTCCTCAAATAATAGTCCAAAAGTTTTGAAATTTTCACGCGTAATTTAAATAATATTTTTTTATACGTGAATACATTTTTCAGAATTTTTAGACCATTTTTATTGTTACATTTGGTTTTTACCACGACGTATACTAGACAACTGAGCTCGCTCAGAATCGTATTTTCGTAGGCAATGATTTATCATTGCTTTCGGATATTAAATAACGCGTTTCTACTACAACTTCGAAACCAGTGACCCGCCCAAAGCGTGATCGCTATTATCCGTCAAATTACCCATGCGACCTAGATTGATTCCGGTTTTTTAGATAGTATTTTTGTATTGTTTTGGTAAAATTTTTGAAAAGTAGACGTAAATGCGTCACTTATTGTTTGAAGCGTTTTTAGAAATCAATAATTATTATTTAATAATACACGGAAACTAGTTGGATTAATATGGTGAACCCGAATAACCCTTGTTTTCGCAGTATTACTATAGTTAATTTGTTAATATTATGTATTGACGTATTGAACCGGGTGTGTATAATATGTTAACGCTAAGACGTTTGTTAAATAAACCGATTGGAACCGATTGGAGTTTATACGGTAACAGCGTTATGATTCGGTGAATTTGTATATTGAAGTTGTTTATCGTGTTATTATTTTAACGTGTTTATACGTATTGTGTTCGTCGGGACTCGGATGGTATATGGTTCATTAAAATTTTCATTGAACTCGCATACCGAGTTTCATTTTATGATGTTATATTATGTTTGCAGTTGGTTCTCTCAAATGTTTTTAATAGCCCGCGTATACACACAATACGCGGGTAATAATTAACTGCAAACATAAATATTACATCGAACCGAGTGAAACTTGCGCGAAAGTTTCAATGTGTAAAATAACACTTTTGCTTGAATCAACGCGGCTTGTTATTAACTCTTTGGCGTAGTTTATTAAAGACGAATTAAAAGTAAAACGGATATGATTAAAAAAAAAAAGCCGGGATTACTCTTGGTCGCGTGGATAGTTTGACGAAGTAGCGAGTACGCTTTGGGTGGTGGGTCACCGGTTTGTAAGTTATGGTCAAACGTATTATGTAATATCTGAAAATAATGATAATTCATTGCGTTCAAAATAACGATTCCGAGCGAACTTAGTTATCTAGTAAACGTACTGGAAAAATAAAATTTAACATTTGAATGTTCCGAAAAATCCGATAGTTGTATGCGCGTATAAAGAATATTAAATAAAATAATATGTAAACATTTCAAACCATTTGAACCATTATTTGGCGAGTTTTTACGATTTCAGTATAAATTGCAGTGCTTAATTTCATTGTTACAAACAAATTACACCATTTTTCAAAACTTTTTTATTCGTTTTCAGAATCTACTGCACGGTTTTTTTAATTTGGATAGGAAATTTTGTTTACCACGACCTTATTTGATTTACAAATCTATATAAAAACAAAGTTGTGTTAGTTTTCCAAAAATATATCAACGATAGAACCAATTTTTGAAAATTTTTTAAAATTAAACGACTAAAAAAATAACTCGTGCCCATGGATTTGCAAAATGGTTTTGTAGTTTATGCATTTACATATTATTGGAAATCTTTTGTTAAAGTTTCAAAACTTTTTGTTGAAAATTAAATTTTTATCGAACGAAAATCACAAAGAAAATGGAAATTTTTGAAAAGGTTCAAGTTCTATACTTAGCTCAAACATTTTAGTAATCACTTAAAACTTGTACGAAATCTGTATCTTACTTAGTTGAATATTGTGTAAATGCTAGTTCAGCTAGTTTCAATCATTATTTTGGGTATCTGGCCATAAACCTAATTCTATTATGTCAAAAAACTCATAAGCCGTAATTTTCAACGTTTTTATTTTAAATCAGCTTAATATTTTGATTATAACTTTTTCAGTTTCTAACTCTTAAATTTGAAACTCCGCAAAATACTATCAAAGTTCAAAGACCTTTCAGAAAATGTACAGAATTTAAATATCAGAGTGCATTTTTACTACCCTTAAAATTGATCACCGAAAAAAAAACATCATTTTAAAATAATACATTCTTCACTGCGCTGAGAATATAAAATAATAATTGATTAACGTCTGTAATGTTTTCAAAAACAATTTTGATGGCATTTTAAAAGCTGAACACAACAGATTCATATTTGATACATACTTATCGAGAAGAAACATCTATTTATTTTTTTTTTTTTTTTGGGCGTACTTAACAATTTAACTATTAAATTAAATTAATTTAATCTTTGTAATTCGTCATTTTAAATTTGGATTGGACCAAAGAAACTATTAATTTTATTAAAAACCAAAATTCAATTTGGAAAAATACTGTAAAATAAATAATCTTCACGGTGTGAATCAACCATGTAATTTGTAATTTTGATGGATAAAATATATTCTTTTAATGATTTGACTTCATTAAAAAAGTTCTTATGTACTTACAAAGTTAGCGAAACACTACCAAAAATTCTTAAACTAAATGAGAAGAAGTACAATTCTAACACAACTACTGCAGTATCAAACAAAAGTTGAAAATTGTTTTACTTTATCTGCGCACGTGCTATGACTAATATTCGTCAGGTAAAAAATAATGGAAATATGTCATTAACGTTCGTTTAAAATACGAATTTATTCTTACAGAAGTTTAAAATTAATTCAAATGAAAGCGTTCATAGCCTGTTTTCAAGGAAATGAACATGTTATTTCCACTTTTCGCTCTTAATTAAATTTTAGGAAATTAATTTATATGAAAATAATTATTTCATTTTCTTTATTTGTTGCCGGGTAACGCAGCGCACAAATAAATTCAACAAAACTACCAAAAAACCTTATTCTTATATTAAAGGTAGTTTACACAAACACACACCATCTTTCTTTTTATCGATTCTTTAGAACTTAGGAAAATTTAAGACAATTATATCATAAACATAAAGAGAGCCGTAATCACTCTAGGCCGCGCGGTTAGTTTTTCGTTTGGTCACTCTATGTTAAAAACACTTTGGAAGTTATAAAATGTTCAAAATAAAGAGGGATGAGTTTTAGTCCCTATTAAAAATATTATACTGTGGTTATATTATGATTAAGATCCGTTAGTTTTTGGTAGTAAGTTTAATTTTTGGGTTGATTTGCATTCCCTCGTCGTTTCCACTATCACTATCGGTGAACAAACAGTGGCTCCACGTTTTAAAATCCATAGAAGCTGTGCTGCATGTTCGAAAGCGTAGAACGAACAAATCGAGAGGGTCCGCTCCCCTTTGTCACCCAAGTATAACAGACTTTGAGCAATAACATTTTATCGGCTGAGAACGGGAATTATACATTGTTAGAAATCGACTCGCGAGATTCAAACAGACAGTCAGACTGCAGCTGACGCCAGAGTGCAAGTAAAATAAAATCTTTTTTTTAGTTTTTTTTTTTTATACGGACTATGTACGTACCATATTATTATTGTGTTACAATATTTGTTTGTTTTTTTTAAATATACAGTTCCGAACAACGTTCGAGTCTTAAACCGATTCAAACGCGAAAATTACCCGGATTTTCCTTCAAAATTATGAGATTTTTTTTTTTTTTTTTTTGAGGACAAACTCCTCAAATCGCAAACGATAAGTACTCTCACGGGCGTGGCACACCGTAGACGTCACCGACAAAAATGGGTTCGCCGTGCACCGCAGCAATGATTGATGCGATGAAGACGTATAAAAATAATAATAATTATTATTATTATTATTAATTTCGGCACTTTTTTTTCTTCTTTCCGATCGGTGGAACCCGCCGATCGGAAAACCGCCAAATCTCCTCCGAATCGCGGACGGTTATCAATCACGGGACACTGCGCCCCGGCACTGTACCGACACGAGCTTTTAATGACACCGCGATTAATTACAAACGTTTTGCCGATCACGACGATCATCGTCCCTCGGCGGGATTAGTGTAAAGGAGTATACGCGAGACGATCGAGGTGTAGTTTTTATCAACCAAAATAATATAGTGTGATCATAATTTTTTGTCACTTGGAAGGATGCATGAATACACGCAATTATTGCAAATTTAATTGGTAGAAAACACGAGAAAATCACTGTGGATCACGTGGGTAGTCACATGGTCTGGAATAATTGTGGTTCAAACGTTATATTTACTATCCGAAAACAATGATAAATCTTTGCCATCGAAAAAACGATTCTGAGCGAGCCCAGTTATCCAGCATACGTCCTTGTAATAACCGAATTCAAAAAATATAATTTATGTTTACTAACTATACCATCAGATGAAATACAACTTTAATTTTAGGTGTAATCGGTACGCCAAACAACTTCCCACTAATTTACTCCCTTTTTTTCCTTTCTATTTTTCTTTCTTTCTTTCTTTTCTTTATTTTCTTCGTGTCTTTGTTTTTCTTATGCAATACCATTATGTGTTTATTATGTTAAAGTGCTACACGCAATTATTGGACAATACTCGCCACTTCATTGGGGCTTTAGACTAAATTTGTAAGTTAGTGGATAAAACACGATGAATATGTACAATTTTAAAAATTTTTTGGAATGGCATCAAATTTTCTAACTATTTTGAGCTACAAACAAATTGATCAAATCACTCTATCTACTCGAAAACAAAAATAATCAAATTTGGTGATGTTTCAACTTTCATCGGTTTCAGCGGGTAAGTAAAAATTTAATCAAATTATAAAAAAAATGTTTCAAATAAAATATACCTATTTAAAAACCAAAATCTAAACTTTTTCAAACCCGAATATTTCAAATTTTACACCTTAAAATTATATTTTTTTTTATGATTTTTAGGGTAAACTAAAAAATTAGTATAATCAAAAAAGGTAGCAAAACACCACCGCAGTCAATAGACCCATTAGAAAAGTTACTGACTTTAAAAATCGGATAATACCTCTTCTATACCCGAAAAAGTGTTAACGGAAATAAAACAACATCATTGTAAAAACAATACAATCTGCGCAGCGCTCAGAATCTAATATTATGTTATGTAAGTGGACGTTTTTTAATAACGACAAATAAGGCTGCAAAATACAAAATTTTAACGCTCTGAAATGTTTATTCAACTTTATTTAAGTGTGTTAAAATAGTACAGTATGATGTTATTTAAATTTAATATTTATGCATAGCAATATAAATTTAGTTTTTTTTATCAAAATTAGTTAATAAGTTAAAAAAAAATTCGTAAACAAATAACTTATTTTATCACTTGTCGTCAAAAATGTGAAAGAATTGGGGGACGTAGCACCGAAAAACGGGACGATCCACCCTAACGGGGTACGTCTATTCGCTAGTGCCATCTTAGCTTTGTAACATAAACGAAACGACAGTTTGCTGTTACGCTACTATTGAATCAACAAGTTTTCAGTTTGGTTAAGTATCATGCGGTGATACGGATTAACTTTTAGAATAAATAATCACTATAACTTTGGGTTTTAATTTTAAAATGTAACACCCGTCATACAAATATTTTTCCTTTTGACTTAATGTGTGTTTCATTCTCCTCCTCTTTGTTGAAAAAAAAAAAATTATAACAGCACAAATCATTTATACGCCACAATAACTGAGTAAATATTGTTTCCACACCGAATGGGACGCCAAACCCACCAAAGTATATTAAACACTTTTCACGCACTCTGCGGGAGATTTTTCACAAAACGAGAGTGAGTACAAAACGCCAAAAACTTTTTCGTTTGCAAAAAAGAAGCGATAAATGTTCCGTAAAAGTCATTTAAAATAAAAAAAACTATTTTGTGAACGCGTCGGTCCGATAACGTTTCGCCACTTTCCCGCACAAATTTTTACATGTCACAAAATATTCCAATAACGTTTTACAGCAATGGTTTGTTTTGTTTTTTTTTTCATATAATATATTCATACCTTGATTTTAGCCTTATTATTGTTTTTAGTACATAATAGTGATTATGTGAGAAAAAAAAGAAAACCTACAAAATATAGAATAATAGTTTATGACCTTTTCGTGTTTTTATATGATTAGAACACTAATTATTATTTAATTACTTATCTACATTTCGTACATATATGGTGTCAGTTATTTTACCAGAAGAAAAATAATACGAAACTATTCAAGATAGAATTACATTATTTAGTCCAACTAACCAGCAGAATTCCCTTTAGTTTTAAAACTTAAATGTTTCAAATGACGTCTAAGAAGTAGTACGATTGCAAGATATCAATGAATTAAAAAAAAAACCTTCTTAACGTACCTACATGGTTCACATAAAAAAAAAATTACACACTTTTTACTCGTATATTTTGAAACAAAATATTTTTTTTCACATTTTTATCTAATGTTGATCGTGCAATTTTGTGCCGTTAAAAAGTTCTAGGTAATTCTTAATCAAAAAATAATATTTTACATCTATATCCTAAAATTTAAATCTGTTATAAGACGGTTTAAATACGAAAAATATAATTTAAATTATAAAACACAAAATTTATAGTATTTTGATTTGTTTACAAATATGTAATTTTGAGAGTAATGAATTGCAATTTTTTAGTACTTGTTTTTTAACTGTTATTATGTTTAAAGATTCTCTTACCAATACAGTTTCGCCATCACATTTATTTATTGTTCCTAACGAGTTAATAGTTGTATAGCTATTTAATTTAAATTAATTGGATGATATTTTACTTTAGAAATAGTGTATAATAGCCACAGAATGGAGCGCATAGTGAAAAAATAAAACTAAAATAAATTTTGACATAGTCGTAATTAAATATTATATTCATTAATTTTTTTGAATTCGATATGAATATACGATCCTATGCTCACAAAGAGTTAAATAAATAATAACAAATTTTGCTATACTGAAAATAAATTCATGTCGAGAATCAAGATCAAAGCTGATAAAATATTGTGTGAATATTTATTAAAAAAGTTTATTTTATTTTATATGACGTGTTGACTGTTTGTAGTACTTTAAAAACAGATGTGTTGCAAAAACAATCTTCTTGGCAATGCAGCCAAACAAAAATTATAATTCAATACTTAAATAAACGAAGTAAAAATATTCTCAAAAGTAAATCTTGAAATATAACAATATTAAGACTTAATCAATATGTATTGATACACGCAAAATGCTTAGTGGCACGCATTTTCAGAATATTGTTCTGCAAAGAAACTTTATAAAAAATCTTCGATACCGCTTTTGAACATTGAATTTGTAAAACATTATCACCTCAATCATTGTATTTTTCCTAGAAAAAAAATCATTCGTAAAATACGACGTCGTAACAAAGAGGTATGTTAAAAAATCACAATTAAAAATATTACGCCTTCGTAATATTATAGTTATGATATGATATTTTGAAAATAGAAACAATCACTTCATGACAAGCTATTACATGTAATAGCTTAAGTACAAATTCAAGTAATTTTGTGTTGGTGATACCAGTAATTAATTGAGTGTTAATAGAAGAGTAAATATAATATATACAACGTAGGGTACCGACAAAAGTTTATTTTGACATAGGTAACTCTAATTGTTTGAAAATATCTTTCATGGATTTCATATATATGCAAACGATTAAAAATTTGTAATTACTGTACATTAGCTGCTGTTTAATTGATATTTTTTGAAATAAATGATCATCAGTTTAAGTGAAAAAATTTTACAGACGAATTTCATAAAAATCTTAAAAAAATAAATAACAGTAGACATAAAGAACGAAAATCCTGAACACATTGTATTTTGATTTAGAATGAAATATTAAATGATCACGTTGTTTTTTTAGTGAACAACTTCCATTAGGACATCAGCTAATGTTTTGTGTAGAATATGTCATGCATATATGGTTGTCTATATCTTATGCAAGAAGTATCAAATTGATGTTTATCTTGGAAAACCAGTGGTACTTATTAAGTACAATGCGTTATCCTAATACGATACTGTCCTAATGTACAATGTTTAAAATATAACACATACGTAAGCATGTAATATAACATTATATACATCGTAGAATGATAATAACTCGATATTATTATCGTAATATTAAAAATTACAGGGAAATAATAATATTTTAGGTTCTAAGTGAGCAAAGGATTACGTAGTTAACGTAATAAGCGAAAACATATTTGTTTTTGCATAAGTCATTACTCAATGATATCTTGTACAGGTTTTTTTTTTGTTTTGTGAGTTACACGTGGAATTTTTATTTACTTTTGTTCCAATATGTCTACTATATTTCAATGGTATCTTTATAAAACAATTTTTCATGATGTCCAATAGTGTACGGTATTATCACGTAGCATAGCAGCAGTGTGGTTATTTTTTTACGCGGTAAAAATAACGAATGAACGTTATTATTGGTTTTACTCGTTGATAAAAACCGAATGTCACGGATTCGTGATTTCTCTTTTTTTCCTGCGTCGTAAAATTTTAATTGGAGCGACCCAGTTTCTGGTGTACTTTTTCTCTTTATCCTCAATTCGACCGTTGTCGATTTGTTTGTGCGTCACCCTATTCGCAAGCAGTTTGGTGCCGTCTTATTAAAAACAATTTAAATGGACGGTCTTATTTCGTTTGACCCAAAAACGAGGGAATAGATCATGTAAGGATTATATTGTTGTATAAAAATAAATTATTAAAGACACTAACGGAAAACATTCTCTGGAGAGCGTTGACGCGGTGTCCGTTCAATACGGAGGCAGAGAAGATTATAACAAAATGTCAAACAATTTATTGATCTTTGTTTGGAAATAAAAAAAATCAGTCATAATTTATACTCAGTTTTGTGATCAAGAAATACAATTTTAAAATCAAATTTTTCAATTAATAAATGGAATTTATTCTCAATAACTTAAAGTATAACTAAGGGTTTTTTTTTTTGTGTTAAATTAACATAAATGTAAATGTTATATTTGGGTTCGATGGTCATAGTCAATATCGAAATTATGAAATAATGTATACCTAATAGAAATAAAAACAAAAATTGGGATTTAAAAAAACTAAATGAATAAATAATTTATAAACATTAGGTATGTCTTTCAGTAATAAATTTGTTAAATAATTAAAGAAGCAAACAAATTATCTAATTTTGAAGCGTTTCGTCTTTTATTATTGTTTATCATCAGTATATTTATCAAAATTTTATAACTTATACTAAAACTATAACCATAATTATCAACAATTATGATTTTGATACATTTTTATAATTATAATTAAGTATCTAAAAGTTAATACGGCAAAATAATTAAATCCATTATCTTCAACACAAAATATATAAACCAACTAATTAAGATTTTAATTATGTTTGTAGTTTATAGCTTTAAATTCATGTATATTGTATACTAATTTATTAATTAAAAATATTTTAACTTAAAAAAAAATCAGATTCATAACTAAATTTAAATGTGTCCATCAAAGTATTATTATGTCTTTTATGAAATAAAAAAAATGTACAACATTAATTGTTATTACATTACAAAACAACATGAAACGTTGACCTTTGTGAAGAATGTTAGTAAATATTTTGGTTTCGTACACAACAATAATAACGACTTTCGGGCATAAACGTTTTCAATTATTGGTGTCTACCTACATTATCAAATGAAAATGTAAATGTAATTTTTTAATAACCTATTCTTTTAAATAACTTACAAATCTTTAGAATGATAAAAGAAGAACAACATAATATGATTTACATATTCATTTAGTTAATTTTTACCGTTTTCAAGTAAAATATCGAAAATAATATTTCGTTATTTTTTAAGTTTCATATATTTTTTACAAGTAAAGTATTAATATTTTAATAATGTGAATACTTTTTAAAGTTTAGTGTAAATAAATTTCAATATTAGGCAAAATATTATGTTTTATGTTATGAATTAAATTATTCTAATATCTTTTGTATTAAAATATTAATTAAAACACAAAATATACGATTGGTTTAAAAATGCAGATTGACTATCATAAAGAGTAACTTATTTAAACTTACTTAAAGAAAATTGATACTAATTTACAACACTAATATTTTCATGTAAATTATCATTTTTTGTGAAATGCGAAATCATTATTTTTATTATTGTGGGGTTTTTATAGCTTTTGAATATTATTAACAAATTAGAAAGTTCACTCAAAACTGACACAGTGTTTTATCCAAAATTTCTCTAAAAATTCTACGTTCTATTTTTTAATGTTTAGAATTCTTATACATATCATATGTGTTATTTTTATTGTATTTTAGGATAATTTTTGTTGTCTTACCAATGATTCAATTAATAATAATAGGTTTGAGTTTTATGTATTTCTAAATAAAACATACATAAAAAGATCTTAAATTTTTTTTAAATATATCCATATCTATAATATAATGTATTGAAGTAATACAATACGTTTTTTTATTCAGTGATAAAAAGGGATTTGTTCGTTTGTAAAAAAAAGTTCTTATTTATTATATCCCAAGAAAACAACTTCTTATATCTAAGTATTTAACGAACTAATTTGGTTATGGTTTCAAATTGTATTTTTATTTTGTTTTCATCTGATATAAATCTTAATAAGTGTTGTAATATTTTAACCATTAGTCAAATAATTTCAGATTTAGAGTAAACAATGTTAGTGCACTATATCATAATTAATGATTATATCTATGAAAAAGTTTTTTTACATTACTACGCTCGATTTCACTTTAAAACTTTATTTTCCTGTCCATTTTTCCATTGCGTGAACCTAATAAAACAAAAGAAAGATAAATCTACTTATTTGTTTTAGTGAATTATTATAAATTATGTATAATATTATGGTTTACAATGTATGTTGTGTAGCTAATAGAAAATTTTAAGTAAACAGATACTAACTTTAGTTTTATGAAGTTATTATTTTACTGATTGTTACACATGACAAAACAATTTATGAAATGTAAGTTTTGGAATTACTTTTGTGCCGCTGGTTTTATAATAAAGTATTATATAAACTGTAATATAGCATAGTTTGTGTTTTTAAATGTTATTTTCGGTAAATTAACTTCAACATTTGATTGTAATTTTAATCTCGAGTACCTACCAAGTTGTTTTTCCAAAGTTTTGATATTCAAGAAAAATAATTTGTTAATTTATATAATTTTTAAACGTTTATATTAAGTAACTTTCTTGTTTGTCCGTCGTTCCGGGTGGAATCTCACAACGAAATGTTTAATACTTTCTGTTATTTGATCATGCTGAAATTTCGCATACATGTAAGACTCTTATAGGTTTTAATTTTTAAGTCTAGGCAAAGAGGGGAGGAAAACCCCTAAAAAATAGAGAAGTGCTACCGGGTGGTGGACAAAACAAGGTTATTATTTTAAAGGTGCATAAAAACGTTGTTTTTAAATTAAACTACAATAGATTTTTAATTTTTAATTTGATAATTAATCGATTATTAACATAAATATGGTCTTAATAATTTGTAATTTATTATTTTAGAACTATATCATTGTTTAACTGGTGCAATGTATTAATAACTTACATGTAAATGCGCGAATAAAAGTTTAATATAAATTTTTTGATTTATTAAAGGTAGGCTAAAGTGTATTTAAAAAAACTTCAACATAATATAGCTAAACAGTCAAAGTTGGACAAGAGACACATTAATTGTGTAACATTGATGTGTTAGCTCACTGCAGTACTAGTTATTGCAATTAAATATTTGTGAAAAAAATTTCTTAAATCATAAGAGAAACACAGATTACAAGTATAAAACTTTGTGCCATATTCCACTTTTTCAAACCATATTTTACTGAAATTTTAATTAAATAAATATCAATTTGTCATTGTAATTAAAAATATAATTTTATTTTTTCTTACAACGTACATAATTAGTTTTTCAAAATCAGTATATAATCATCATTTGTGTTTTATGGTATAGGTAGTTATTACTCTCATTCATTAGTATTCAAAAAAATTTGAAAAATTGCTTCCAAATTGTCGTTAAAATAATCAGTAAACTAATGGTTTTTTGTAAATAGTTTATTTGAATTATTTAATTCGGTTTACTATTATTGCGTCTATTTACATTTTATAGTGCTTCACTCATTTCAGTGACGAGAAATGTATTCGTAATCACATTTCGTTTTATGTTCATCATTAATCGAACCATAAAATTACTCTACCAATAGAATTGCACAGTAATAATTTTAATTTGTTGGTTGAAAATTTTAATTCCTGAGACTTAAAACAGAGATAAGACGGTTCTTGGATGAATAATTAATAAAATGAATGACAGGGGGTAGAGGATTATTTGGCTTGAATGACCTCCCCATTAGTTAAAATTTATTTTTATATTCATTAGTTATTTAGAAAATACATTTTATTTTTTTTTCTATTAATTTTTTGAATTATTTATACCGGAAAACAGTTTTGTGAAATATTTATGACAATACTATTTTATATTATGTTAATATTAACTGACATACATTTTAGTAGGTATTCAATTATAAATAGACCTTTAGGTACTATGACAGCAACACAAAATATAAAATAGTTAATAAATCATAACTCAAGTTGAGTTGGTAAGTTAGTTTAATTAAAGAGTCAGTATAATTTATGAGTTTTTATTATATGATCAGAAAAATGATGAATTTAGACAAAATACGGTAACATAGATTTATTACTTCTTCCTTATAAGATATCTGTTTTAAAAATTATAGGGTATATAAGGTATTTTTATGAATAATTATATTGTAGAGAAGGTCTTTTAAGAAAAAAAAAAAATAAAACTTAATTGGTTTAAAGTGCCTGTTTTAGATTGCTTCGATTTTTTTTTTTTTTCGTTTAGAGATCAAAGACATTTTGCTGTTTGATTCAAGAATATTTTAACGTGTATAATGTATTTTCATTAAATAATATTATTGACTTTATTATTAAAAAAAAAAAAAAAAAAAAAAAACTATATAGGTTATATACTTGTGAGCCAGGGTTTATAATATTACAGAATATAAAAATATGTTTTATTTGAATTCAAAAACTATTGTATCCATAATTCTAAAACGTTTATTTAAGTTAGGTGCAGTAAACTAAGTTATAATAATATTTATTTTTAATGATTTCTTTTTTTAATTTATTTCAGAATGATCCTATCAAAATCAGTTTACTTTTATCGTATGATGACAACTCATGAAAAAGTAAATACGATAATATTTTCATAATTTTTATACATTGCTGTTTTATCTTCATTGAAAAAAAAATCATTTTTCATTATATTCTTTATTGTGGATGTAAAAGAAAATTATAACCTTAGATACTGCAGTAATTTCATATTTAAATAGACTTCAAAGTATTATATTGTACTTATAATAAACTGCATTCGTTTTACAACCATTGCCCAGAATTATCATTGGTTGGTCTAAAATCAAGATCTTTTGCAAAGGGACCCACTTTATCATTTCCACATTTTGTGTGTACGAAATTTTTAAGCCTATGTTTTTATTTCTATGAAAACTATCAAACTGAGTTCTATCGTTTATTAAATACGATTATAATTAATTTAAGATTTTACTTTACGTTTCTTTGAGAAATAGTTAGCTCTTAAAGATATAGCTAATTCTAAGTGTTTTTCCTATTTTTATATAATACCGATAGTGTTGAATTTTTTACTAACTTTTAAAAAACTTTTCAATATTCCATTTCCTATCAAAGTAAACAAGTGTTTGAAATTGCCTACATCAAATTACAAACTATAGTATTATATTTGTGTACTTCTAAACCTTAAACATTTTTTTAAGTATGTATGGTTTACAATGAGGTAATTTTTTAGTTTAAGGGTACAAGAAATGCTCCGATTTTTAAAGTCAGTATCTCATCTAAAAAATCTTTGAACTCAGCTAGTACTTTAAGAGGTTTCAAATTTGAAAGTTCAAAATTGGAAGAGTTACAGTCAAGAAACTAAGGAAAAACATTAATTTAGTCTTTTGGCTATAAAATCCAAAATACTGATCGAACCGAACTAAAACTTTTACATAATATTA
>CM029357.1:37447395-37461664 GCA_017140985.1 Hormaphis cornu | reverse complement strand
TTATAATTAATTCCCAACAACAGTTAAAAAATAATAAAATAACCATTTTTTTTTTTTTTAATTTTCGATAATATTTTCTCGAAAAAATAAATAATTATTAAAATTGTGTTTTACTTTAAAGTACGTTAATACGTAATATTTTGATTAATTGAAGGCAGAAAAACAAATATTTAATTATTATTTTAAAAGGTAAATCAAAACAAATTATTAATATTGTTGTGGTTACTATTTTTATAACTATGGAGATCGGTAAAAAAATTCTGAGTATTACAACCCTAATTAGTATTTTTATTATTCTATAAAATATTAATAGGTAATTTTTTTCATAAGGTCTATCAAATTTTTGTTCTTATCAAGCCCCAATAACTTTTTTAAATATAGAACGTAGACCGAGATTACAACAATGTTACATTGATACAGACTAGAACGAGTAGAACTAAAGTCGGAGTTTGGCATTTAAACTATAGATAAGTTTATTTCCTCAGATAAAGTTTCATCAGATTGTGGCTATTACTATACGGTGGAATGGTTTTCATCAGAAACTTTCGATGTTGAGATTTAGAACTTAAAGACTTAAAGCAATCAAATTTGTGTGCCACGCTCACTCTTCGTACCTATAATATTATTATAATATTCGGAGATTCGCCAAAACGATTACATCGCAAAGTTTAAAAAGTGATTTTAACTTATAATAAAAATTGTTGAAATTGTATTCATCCGAATCGTATTGTAAACTGACTTCAATGCTTGTCGTTGGGATTCACTAAACGAATTGAGTTTCATTTCGTTATAACGTTTTATCTAAAACAGATAATATAGTTTGTAATTTTTTTGCGTCAAATGTGCAAATAAAACTAGTTTAATTTCATTCAATTGTCATAAGATAACCAGTTAAACCAAAATTTACGATGAGTAGCCTGCTTGTCATAAACGTTTTGATTTTTACAAATTACGCGTATGTAGCTATTTTGCCTAATTAGCTAGCCGTGTTAGAAGTAATAAAATTTGTATTCGTGGTACATAATATAGATAATGATAGATTTTGGTCTAAAAAATTATGTTTAAAAACAATTTTTCTGGTACACAATAATTGCATTAATATGGTTTTTGAATTATTTGAATAGAAATATATTATGGTAGAAAAAAAGTTACAATTTATATTTTTTTTAACACATCAAACCGCATTGTGAAATTCTTTTATTGCAAATTATAATATATTATGTTCAAACATAAATAAATTTAAAAATAAATCTCGATGGCCATGTATTAACCTAAATATGGTACTTATTAATTATCTATTAAGGTTGTGAGCATTATTTTTTAGGTTGTTCATTTTGTCTGAAATGTATTCTCACAAGGTCTCGTCATCAAATTACCATTATCTTAAAAGTTTTGTATATACACTACCTACGTCCTACTATATTATGAACTGCGCAATAACGTACTGCCATAAATAAAAATGCGAATTCACATAATATTGTGAGAGCCATTATGGTAAATACAAAATAAAAGATCAAAAATCACAAAGATATTGCAGATTGCTTACTACACCATGTTTTATTACAAACTTACTTAGAAAAAAAAGGGTTTAACAAATGGTCATAATAAAAACAAAAACATTTTGGGTTATTTTATAATTTATTTCTACGATAAATTATTGTAGGTACATTTTTTGTAACATATTTATTATTATGAAATGATGAAGAAATATATTAGTTTATTTTTCTCACTCAGTTAAAAAAACGTCACTCGTAACTAAATTACAAAAGAAATGGAATCATACATTTTTGTAATTTGGTTTTGAAAAAATGATACCATAAAAAGAATTGAGTATTATTATGCAACGAATGTTATATTGATGTATAAAATTATTGTAATATGTACAACAAAAAAAAAAAAAAAAAAAAATGAAGAAAAAAAAAGGTTACAAGGTCTCAGAAAAATAAAAATATATGTGATATTATAATATAATATCATGACGTCATATAAAATTCAAGAAAATAAGTGATTAAAATGTGTACATATAGATTTCAGTTTTTTTTTTCATTCCATAAAAACAATATTATTTTTTTAAAGTAAAAACATAACAGTTTCTTTTCCCATACATTTTTACTATAGATACGATTCCTTGATAGCTAATTTGTTGATTTTTACAAGCAAAATAACATAAAACTATAGTTGCAAGTTGAATATATATATAAATAAATAGATCTTTAGTGTGCTATTAAACAAAAAAATTCATTTTATTTTCAAAAATATCAAAATACCAATAATACTGTAACACCCAAATATATTTGATCTACGATTTATAATTCTAAAAAAAATAACAAATAAATAAAATATTTGAGTTAAATTTACCATGTTTCCGTTTCGGAGCTATAAAATAGGAAAGATCCGGTAAATTTTGGCTTGGAATCACGGCGTGTTTTTTATACAATTGTCTTGAAAAATGTGTGGGAATTGAACACAGATTATAAATAAAGCAGTTAAAACTTAGAACAACAAAAGTATAATTTAATATTACAACCTAATACACGATCTAGTAACAGATTATTCAAACATTAAAAACAATCGTTTAAAAACAAGTTTTTACCATCTGAGAATATGTAAATTCACGTAAATCTGGTATTATAATAAAACATAGCTCTTTATAGTTATTAACATAATAATAATGATGGTGTCTATAGATTTAGAAAATGCGTATGACCGAGTTCCAAGGGATGTATTAAAATGGGCAAAAATTAGGAAAAAGGGACCAAAAATGTACAAAATGTGTATATTGATTTGATACAGGATATGAATGAAGGTTCTAGTACTAGCGTAAAGAGTATTTGTGGTGTAATAGAAAATTTTTACGTAGGAGTAGGTGTGCATTAAAGTTCGGCTATAAGTCTTTTTACTTGATCTCTTTAGTAATTGATGAAGTTACAAAAGCGATTGAAGATGAGATACCATGGTGTATGATGTTTGCTGATGACATAGTTTCGATTGGAGATAATCTGGAAGATGTTAATAATATGTGGAACAGGTGAAGATTAGATCTTTGAGGGAATGGATTGAAGATGAGTAAAATTAAAACAGTATGTATAAAGTACAATTTTGGAAAAAGAGACCAGAAGGTTGACGATACGAGAAAAGTTATGAGCATTAGTGGTGGCGTAATAAAAGAGGTAGATAACTTTAAGTATCTAGGTTCCTTTGTATAAAGGGATGGGGGCTTTAAAAGAGATGTGAAACATTTGATTAAATGTGGTTGGATGAAATGGAAAGAAGTTTCCGGTGTTTTATGTGATTTCAATAAGGTTTAAAGGCAAGTTTTACAGGAGTGCGGTGAGACCAGTTATGTTGTATGGTTCGGAGTGTTTGGCGGTCGACAAGAAAAGAGAACAGAGTGTGGCGAAAATGAGAATTCTTAGGTGGATGAGTGGAGTAATAATAGAAAATAGAATAAGGAACGAATATGTAAGAGGTTAGTATTGGTGTTTCAACAGTAGTGGATAAGGCGAGGGAAAATAGACTGAGATGGTTTGGCCATGTGATGAAGTGAAAGGAAACTGAAGCAGTAAAATTAACTATGAACGTTGATGGAAAAAAGGGGTAGAGGAAGACCGAAGAATAGATGGATGGAAATTATTGGAAATTATATGAGGGTTGTTAATGTGTGTGTAGCGACAATTGGAGGTATAGGACAAGGGTGGCCGACCCCAAATAGTTGGGAGGAGGGCAAAGGTGAAGAAAATGAAGAACATGATAATAATAAACGTAACACAAATCGGAATAAATCAGTAAAATCGCATACGTTGCAAACAAGAACTACTTGTTTAACTTTGACGGCATTTTGTCATAAATTTGGACTCATGTATAATATTACAACCGTATAGTATGTTATTTTTTTTTAAAATACGGCTTTCAATCACAGGTTGGCAGTTGTCAAACAAACTGAACTTATTTCAGTAATATTTTACACGCCAATAATAATATAAGGGTTGTATAAGTATTTCGCTTCGCAGAAGTAATAAACTTGACACGACACGGTGTTTCCAACAACTCATTATTAAGTTCGTAACCTCACGGGATAAAAACTTTCCTGGAACAGAGAGTGGGCCGAACAGAGTGGAACAGAGTAGGTATGTATTTTATAACATCACCTGTAATAAGTTATTATCGTCATCGCAAATATTTGTAAACACTTCCTGTTCGTTTCCTCTCGTTTTCATTAAATCACTCCGCGTTGATGTATATACAATACCGATTCGCGTTTTAAGCGAACGCAATTAATCAAACGAGAAAACCGTTGAATTTTTACTTTTTTTTTGCTTTTATCATAACGCCAACTCAATCATTGCGTTTTCGATAAATGCGAATTGTGTGTATTATATTGTTTATAACGACAAACAAAAAGAGTACGAATAAAACACCAAAAACGTGACTGGAGTCAACAACTATACTGTTTGTCGTATATATATATTATAATAACAAACGACAATTCAGATTTTGTTTGAAGATAGTGTTGAATAATATTGAAATACACTCAAATAACTACGATACTGAACAATAACATTAAAAAAAAAAAACGATCGTTTCGGGCCAATCAATAACAATCAGACAGCTACTTAATTATTTGTACAAGATAACAATATTATGTCATTTCACGATTTTCAACAATATAAAAATACTTGAAAAACCAACGCGAAACATTTAAAAACAGTTTTTATTTTTGCAGAAATAACATGGACGACACCGAAATCGTATTCCGCTAAAATAGCGTTTACTTACTCCGCATTAAGTTTTATAAAAATTGCTGTGTCATAAATGTTTTGAATATAATACGTTTTTTATATTATAAAACCGTAAACGCGCTGTGGTGTATTTAGGAGTGTCTTAGGAGGAATTTTTTTTAAAAAATCACGTTACTGTTTCTCAAAATTTTACCAAAATTTAATTACATAAAAATGAGAAATATCTAGCTTTGGAGGCATGACCCCCACGTCGTCCTGTAATCTGTAATTTTTTTTTACTTATTTAGTGCTAATACAAACTCGTTTGTAATGATATCTATAAAATATGTAATACTAATTATTGTATTTTATTGCAAAATATGTAGAATTGAAAAAAATTTATGCAACATTGAATTCATGTACCACACACAAACTTGTTCAGTGGGGACCAACTATCTTTTCGAAAAAATAAATGAATATTAATATTTGAATTATTCAATCCAATTCGAATAATTCACAATATTTGTCATGTCCTTCATAAGCTGCAGAACTTTGAACTGTTTTTCTGATATATCGGTCGTCGTCATATAATTTTCCTTTCTGCACTTCATTTATAGTAGTGGATTTGCAATCAAATATGATGTGCATTTCGCTCCTAATCGGCTTCGAATTTTCCTAATACATTTTCTTTATATTTTGTTTCTTCCATATAGACCGTGTATAATACGGTATACGTAGTCCAGGTAGTAGTTTTATTTGGGGTCTATCTATAACACTGTGAGCTATCGCAATAATTGTGCCTTTTTGCAGCGTTACTCTTTTCATAGATCTGTTCTCGTTATTTTTAAGTATTTTTGGTAGATAATCTAATATTGTTGTTTTCAGTCGAATTTTCTGTGACATAAGTCGGCTTCCACGTGAGGTTAACCCATCGCGGTTGTTGACGCTATGACAATAATTCGCACTCACAATGGCCATTTCAGCATCCACCGATTCGAAAAATGTCATTTTATCGTGCGAAATTGAAAATGTTCTTTTTTGACTTGTTGTTACAAAAACAATTACGGAACAAATTAACGATTTAAAACAATTCAAAAATTTCTATTCTGTCCGAAAAGTGCCGAATTTTGTAGCGCATTAGGGCAATCAGGGGCGCAAATCACGCCACCGCCTTTTCGCGGCATCTGCAATACGGTTGCAACATGATACAGGAAACGCGTTTCGCGCGATTCTTCCCTTTATCCTACGTCGAACCATTTTTATTTTTTATTCCGTTAAAAAAAAAAAAAACCTACATTTGCGAAATGCTCACGCGTGCGTCAACAGTATCGTTACGAGTTTAACGTCACTAACGACAGGTTAGTTAATTATTTATCGATGGTAAATCTATTTCTGTCTGCTTTCAATGCTGAACGGTATTATGTCGTACGTTTATGATATTATAAAGACGAATTTTTTCTTTGAACTCATTACACAGATAAAACGATAAATGTAATAAAAAAAAAAAAACGACACCGTTGTAACGTCGTCGCGGAATCGGCTGGACGTGCGACGTAGCGGTGGTGTCAGGGGCGCGAGGCCGAGGCGGCGCCCTTGTCGGCCGCTTTGAGCCACAGCAGCCGGTCCGTTAGTCGCTCGCCGGCGCCAACCGCGTAAGCTCGTCGACAAACCGACCGCGAAAAGTGCGCGGAAGCTTTCGGACTTTTTCTCGTGTTTCGCCACGAACGTCTTTGGGTTCACTCGCGATTACCGCCGTTCGTGGTCAACAGAATGTCGGCAAAACAGTCGCGGCGGTGCCGTCTCGGATTTTAAATAGGAACGTTTTTTTTTTTTTTTGTTCTTAAAATCGATTGGTTTCTCCGAAAGTTTTAACGTTCCGTTCTCCGGTGTTTTTGGCTTTTCGGGCCACTACTCAACCCTAACACTTCTGACCACCAGTACGGTTGTGCCCGCGCACTAGGATCCGCGAAAAATTGACGCTGAGCTTTTATAAAAACGAGACTCGAGTCTATAATAGATTTAAACGTTCTGAACGCGAATGGTTCGTATCCTCGTGCCACTGTTTGTCGTGCGCGGGAAGATATAGCCGACATCGGGTAGTATTCGTTCTAATGTTGGCGAAGCCGATTCACGTAGTGGTCGGGCCAACCAGTAAAAGTAGGTGAAAGAACAGGGTCCCCAAAAGACCCGCCCCAAATGCCGCCCCCGTAGGACGGTGCGATAGTACGCGCGCGACGGTTACGTAGACCGCCGCACTTCCGGTACCCCGACGACGATGGCCTGCCGCGGCCGGCGGGCCGGATGGAACACGCGGGCCGACGCCGGTGCGACGGCGCGGACGCCACCGCAAACGGGACCGCAGTGGCCCGCGCAGCGACCATAACCATGCTGGTGGCCACCGTCGTGTCCATGTGGGCGCTGAGCGCCATGGCCGTCACCGTGCGACACGGCCGGTCCAGGATGGCCCGGTGGGCGCAACAGCAGCACAGCGACGTACAGCCGCCCACGCCCGACGTCGCGGTGGTGGTCGCCACCTCCACCACTGACGACCGGTTGTCGCACGACCCGGGGGGCGGCGGCGCGTCCTCGGGGCCCGGGTCCGCGATGCACGCGGGCGGAGACGGGCAGCTGCATCAACGGCACAGGGACAAGGCGAACTCGCTGCTCCGAATCGTCGAGTCCCAGCAGCAGCTGGGCGGCAACTGCACCGCAGGGACCGACCTGAACATGGGCGAAGGGGTCGTGGACAGATACGCTCAGGCGAGTACAGGCGATAATTCTTCTCGGATCCCCCGCCCGCGCGCTCGCGAGATATCTGTGACTCCGTCGGAGAACGTGGGTGGGTGCTCGAGAATTTTTCTCAGAAACGGAGGACATCATTCGTCGTAATTTTCTCTCGAACGCATTTTTTTTTTTTTTTTTGACCGATTAACCTAAGTATTCGGGAAATAAAAAATAACAATGTCCGCGTGGTTTGTGAAGATAAAATATATACTTTAGAAAAAATGTTGTGTGTAAAACGTTGAATTGTATTCGGCTCGACCGGAGAGCCTAGTGCAGAATGTCGACGACTAAAAATCAACATACATTATCAATTGTTAAAAGAAAAAAAAAAATAATCCGAGAAAGAAAATTATCTCCGGATTTAATTTTTTTGTCGAGGATTTTCTTTTCAGGAATAATCTCCTCAGCTATAATCTCCACGATAATATTCCCGATGGTTCTTTCGAGGATGTTCTCCGCTCGAACATTTTTCTAGTAAGGAATTTCGAATTTGCGAAAAAATTTGATAAAGACCCGTTAGTGGAGAAGGGGTGTGTTCAAGGTGACATGTTAATTAATTTTAAAAAGCAAAATTATTATTGACGAATCCGCGTGAGTTCGGTGAATTTTGAGAATTTCAAAGGTTTCTTCCGATTTTAAAGATTTTTCAATTCACCAATAAGACAGTATGAGCACGTTTTTAAGGAGAAATTGCAAAAAAGAAGTAGAATCTTAATGAAAATAATGTAATATGGCTTACGACTATACGTATAAATTTCTAAAAATACAATTCGTGTGAACTAATTTTGAACCATTTATTAGTATTATGATATAATTTTTATTCTGAGTCTTTATACATTGAGTGAAATTGAGGTAAAAATATAAGAACTGCAGAGTTGACAAATTAAAAAATTTCAAAGTTCCGGTGTTTTATTGAGAATTGATCGAAACAATTCTTATTTTTTTTTTTTTTTTTGTTCACTACTCTAGGATGTATTAAATTTTTCAAATCCAGATAACCACTCAAAAAAAAAAAAATCTTCAAATTATGAACACTTATTTTTTGAAAAAATATATCAAAATTTTGGAGTAAAACCATTTCCGGATTAAAGTATTTTCGAGAAAAAAAACATCATGGTCAGAAGTCACGAACCAGAACGCTGTTGCAACTTAATCAATGTGTCCGTCATGTCTTATCTTAACTACAAAATCTGAAACATGCGTTTAAATATACGGTAACTAAATATTTTATTAATAGTTATATGTATTTACGAGAACACTCCGTTAACTTCTCAGAAACATTGGGACAATAATTTATAGCATTTATTTTGGGTTATACTTAGGTATATTAGTTTTTATCAAAACTATTTCAAACTATTTTATCGAGCTTATAATTCTCATTTTTAATTCAAAACTATAGTAGATAATTATTTATT
Source organism: Hormaphis cornu (assembly GCA_017140985.1). Lineage (NCBI taxonomy): Eukaryota > Metazoa > Arthropoda > Insecta > Hemiptera > Hormaphididae > Hormaphis > Hormaphis cornu. Next base: position 37,452,747 of record CM029357.1, on the reverse strand, counting down.
AATTCTAACGCACAAAAATCATAATTTTAAATATTTATCTCTATTGTAAAAAAATATTCAAGAGTTACTGAATTATTCATCGATACTTTTGGTTTCAATTTATTATGAACGTTGAAACAAAAAGATACAACGCCAAGTTAAGGGTTAATTGAAAAACAAGACATTACACAAAGTAGACAATATACATATAATTGAATATTATTCTAATAAATATATTATATCCAGAATTTTGGCATTGAAAGTTTAAAAAGATATTTTGTTCTTTTTTCCATAGATTTTAAAATATTTTCATTTGCTTACTTATTTAGATACTAGCTGTGTTTAAAAGGCATTTTTTTTAAATATTTTACATAACTTAATTTATGACATGAAAAAATATGTGTATTTCACAGTATAATTAATATAAAATTTAAATCGTGAATACGTTAAATTTGTATTCGTTATGTTCCGTTAAACATTATTACGATGACATAATTATTAAAAGGATGAGTGCAGGTTACCCTCTGGGCTTCTCTTAGTTTTAAGAATTTTAATGTATGTTACATACCTACGTAAAATAATTTAAATTTCTCAACTTCATAACATGTACCTATAGCAAACAAACATTGAATTATGAAGTTGTATAAGATGTTATTTTAAGTTCACGTGAAAATATTTTTATAAACAAACTCGGCTGCGCTGTAGATAGTTGTATACGGTTTTAATCACGTCGAAACAAATTTAAGTAACTGTAAAAACATGGATTACAAAACTTGTAAGAAGTTTTGGACAAGTTTTTTTTATCTATTATATTTGATATTTATGATACCTTCAAAACAAGTTTGACACCATTTCGTACTAAGATTACTCTTAAAAAATTACCGATACGATTTTTATGGGTGTTTGGATTTTATTTAAATGGCTAAAAATTTCAAATAATAGTTGAAAACTTTTTCAGATCGTCCTAAACGATTTTGTTGGAAATGAGAAAACCCCCGTTTTATTTAGTTATGCACGCATTTTAAAGAACACCTGCCAATACACACACATATATATATATATATATATATATAAATATTTTAATAAATTATGATTTGACGAGATAAAATAGAATTTTTTTTTTTGGTTTTCTCATTTTTTTTTTATTAAAATTTGATATTTTAATGATTTGTAAGCATATTCTATATTCATTCACCGTATCAAGATCCGTAAGTCGCATGTATACATTGTTAATACTATTAACAGGTACTTATAAATTTACCGCGTAACAATCATCGTGATAGCTCAAAACGTTTGACAAATGTTTGTGCTTTTGAATACGGAATTACCATTAACTTGACAGAGCAACAATAAACTACTTTTGAAAAAATAAAAGATCAATCGTTATCGACCGTGTGAATCGCTTATTGTTCAAGAGAATCGTTTGAACTGTTTCAGGGAGAAATTATTTTGTATTCAAACAACGAGCATGGGTAGGTGAAAACTACTATATTTTCAGGCTTTGATCTCAAATTATTGCAAAATAATTATACAAAACATTGATATTATTACAAAGCCGAGAGTTTAACAGTTAAGGTAGGAGTTAAATAAAAAAACGAGATAATGGGAGTCAGAAAAAATGATATGATTAAGAGGTGGGTATTAAAGGCAAGAGAAATGAGTTGTCAATAGTGAGAATATCTTTTAGCGAAAATACTATTTATTGTGTTGTGTTCACAACAAAAAACGGACATTACAAAAATCTGATAAAATGTTTTTATTGTATTCATTTCAATGCAGATTTGTCTCAGGACTCCTGAGAAAAATTCGGTTTTTGGTCGATTATGATCACCCAGACCTTAAAACAACTACCCCTCAAAATGTTTACTTACATACGAGTATGTGTATCTATTTGTATGATTTGTAAAATTATTTACAAATAATTATAACACGACACAGCGAACACGGTTAAACTGATTTGATTCTGTTTTCGGGAAAAATAAAGCTACATCTCCGAAATAGGTAGTGCCAACATAGTCTAATTTTTATTAAATTAATATCAGGAAAATTAATATTAAGTTTTCTTCGAATAATCATAGCGTGTGGTGGTGGCAAATGTGTTCAAATTACGTTGACACGACACAGCGAAAATGATTAAATCGATTTGATTTCTGTTTTATTGCCGATTCAAGTTGACATCCAATTCGCTATAATTTCACGGTAAACCACATTTTGAAGATATTTACCTTTACCTGAAAGCCCGGGAAAATTTGTTTTCAACAGGTCGATTAATATTTTCCTCAAATCCTTTTCATAAAATATTTTTGTAATTTGACGATAAATACATTCTCATATTTTTCATTAACTTTTAAAGTCACATTGTCAAAATAAGTTAAATAATCAGTACACAGCAAATGGTACTATATACATTTTACTTATCAACATTAGTTGATAGATTTTCATCCAAGTACAATTTAGTAAATTAAATTGATAAAAAGTAAAAATAACTGTATAAAAAGAGATATAAATAATCATAACTATTTTATCATTCATGACCACCTTTGAAAGTAGTGAAAATTACACTTGAAAATTATCAATAGACCCTATATTATTGAAATGTAAATAGGTATCCTTGGAAATCGTTAACTGCCATCTTTATGAAATCGTATTCATGTTTATTACATTTTAGACTTTCAAGTATACACATTTATTATTGAATAAAGTATGTGTAACTGTAATATACTTGTGAAATGTGCAATAAAAACATAATAAAGCATATTATGTTGTTTAATTATTTTGTCACGCATGAATTCACAAGTCGCTGTCAGTTGTAAAAAATTCTAGTTTATTCTTCATAAAAAATCATTATAAATTGTTTGGCTTTATTTTTATTTCTTTAAAAAAGTTATCGGCATGGTCTTTGAGAAGAATTCGATGGCGACTTTTCTTCCTAAGTTATTCAAACTAAATACAATGTTTACATATCATTAGAATAGATAAAGTTCAAACATCATTAAGTTTAAAAAAGATTTCTGCATTCTAATTTGTGGACTGAGTTTGCTAAAAATTTCAGGTATTTATCGTAAAAAATCCATCGGTTTTTAATTTATATAACATTAAACTACAAATTTCAAACCACTGACCCAATCATTTGACCTATTCTAGAGCCAAGTTCCTATACATCTGGAAAAGCTACCCACCAAGTTAGGTACTGGGAGTTAGGTACTCTCTTTTAAATATTACATTTTATTCTTTTTTAAAAAAAAATTATTACTTCCAAATCAATAGTGTACATTTTATATTGAGTTAAATATAAGTGAATAGTTTTAATTTATTTAACGATAAAACATAAAGTTATATTATAACAATGCAGTACATTATGACACAGCTAAGTGGTCAATTCTTTTAAAATAAAGCATCTTATATTTTTATCTTCAATCTTCAATTAGATTTAAATGCCATTTTAATTTTTAATTCCGATGTGTAAAATAACTTTTTCAAGTCATTAGTCTTTAAAATTTAAATCAAAATACTTCATCTTCAAAAACTGTCAAATAATTATTTCAGTTTTTATTTAAATTATCAAATATTTTAAAACTTTGATCACACTTGCATTATGCGTAACATAATTTAATATATTTTGTGAAAATTGCCAATGTTTCGGAGAGTTGTCATTAGTATATTATTACATTCTTACGTTAATATTTAACAGTTTGTACGATGTCAATGAAATTATTACAAATTGTACAAAAATAACATCACCATTACTCTATGTTCAACAGTAATTCTGTAGTCAGCGGAGATAGAATTCGTTTTATTCGAAGATGCATATGAAGACCAGAACTGTCAGTCAAAATCTTTAAAACAAGTATACGTGTAGTTATGAAACTAAAAAAAAAAAATCCATTTGAATGGATATAAACGTACAAGAGCTCCCATACGTGTAATTAACATCACTATAGCATGTTGACAATTTTTGTTTTTCATCCATTATATAATTTCAACTGGCCTGCGGATTCAAAACAATAAATTACACGGTAATGGACATGGGTATCGTCAATGAATGATATACAAGGCCCAACTAATCACTCACCACTCAGCGATGTGTGTAATAGGTCGTGTAGTTGTATATATAATTAATTATAGCTTGGCACCATCGCGTGTGAAAAATCAAATTATTACACGACATTTTACGTCAATTTCTCAGGGCTGGGCAAGTAAACAACTTTTTTTAACTCGTTAAGTTAAGTAAATTACAAAAACGAAAAGGTTAAGTTAAAGTAAATGTTAATATCTTTTATTACATAATTTTATTAAATTAAAAGTTGACTTACAAATAAAACTTACTCAACTTAAAATAAAGATTATAGTTCATACATTTAATCGGTATGATTTTGTGCCTGTGGTATGGCATTTCCTCCTTTTGAAAATATTTTTTTCGTGTTTTCTTTTGAAAATTTTCTCTTATGAATACTTTAAAAAAAAAAAAAAAACTTTACTGATAATTTATTTCAATTTAACAAATATTATGTTAAAAGTGAACGAAAAAATATATTTATATCCTGAGTGTGGTAAAGAATGAATATATTTTTTTTATATATGATTTAATATATATTTTCGCCCACGTGTATGATGATAACTTCTTCTAAAATGCTCCAAACTTTTTGCACATACAAGTATTTTATGGTAGCTCATGTAAGTCATGTTCGACGCGAGTTTGATGGTACTTAAAAGTTTAAAGATTCGTTCTTGAAATTTTCAAAATAAATTAAAATATATTCAAAAACAGATTCTGTTATATTTATTGTCACATTATGAACGTGACGTTTAAACCATAACCACTAATCAAATAATTTTCCAATCGAACAGAAATTTTTACAAGCTGATAAAATTAATTAAATTTTGATGAAGAAACAATTTTTAGAATTGTCTAACAATTTTTGCCGTGCTCTAAATATAAAAATTATAACTTTTTGTTGAATTTTTATATTTTTGTCGAGTTTTTTTGATAAATTGTTCAAAAGAGTTTTCTCATGTTATACAAATAAAAAACCAAAAAAGAAATGTGCCGTTTTAAATCAGGTGTACTCTGACATTAATACTGAATTTTTTACACACTAAAAATGTATTCCATTAATAGAAAAAATTTAAGTTTTTCTGCAGCAGTCAGCAATATTGTTGAGCTAATTTTTTCTGAATATTACATAATATTAAAATGTCAGTAAATTTTAAGAAAGGAAATTAATTCAATGAACAGAAAAAAGAACGACAGAATATTTTGTATTATATTTTTCGTTAAAGAATTTTCGGAAAATGAAAATGCAAAGGAATTTTGTATTTCATCTTTAGAGATAATCGATAAATACCTGCATTCAAAATACTTTATTATAATTA
>CM029357.1:37415571-37447385 GCA_017140985.1 Hormaphis cornu | reverse complement strand
TTGTGGAACAAAGGTATCATAATTGTAATCTATTTATATAAATAACTATTTAAACATCTAAGCCTTCAACGATTACTATACTTACCACTAATTATGTCTCATTAAACTTTTTTAGAAAAGTTTTAGTGTGAAATTTAATTAAGAAGAAAAGACACATTTATTTATGTTTAACTGTTGTCTCTTATCTTTGATAACTACTAAATAACAAAAAACTATATATCTAGCAAATTAACTCTAGGTATTAGATATTTAATTAATGATTTACACTTAAATTTTGAAGGGTACCAACTGTTTTTCAAAAATTTTTCCAACATCATTCGGTGGATAAAACATTCCAATTTGATTTAAGCTGCCTTTGAGAAATTTTAGTTTTCAAATTTTCAAAGATTAACATCCACTTTAAAAATATGAGCTAATGTTTAAACGTATTTATTCTAACATGCAATATAGAATTTCAAGTTTTTTTAATTAAAATCGCTTATAGAAATTCAACTCGTTTATCATTATATATGCATTAAACGTATAGTTTACGTAGATATTTGTTATACAACTTTCAAGTGTACTTTAACATGAATTTCTAGCTAACGTATTTTAAAAGAATACCGTGTACAAGTCTTTTAAACAAATTTTCATTTTGAAAACAATAGTTCAGAAACAATTTATACTTTTTTTTTTTATATTAATAAATGAAGATGAACAATTTTTTCAAAACATAATGCCTGATTAATATTTAGGCACGTGACAATACTTTCCGAATCGATCCTAATTTTATCCATTTTCGTTTAAATGTAATACATTTGTATTTTTCAAAAAATAAGTTTCTATAGTAAAAATCTTTAAAAACCTGCGCCGAATAATGTCAAATAAAATCTTGTGTAACATAAAATGATTGATTGGCACAATATCTCGTATTTAAACAGTGTGTGAGAATTAAAAACGAGATTTAAAACCTAAATTAAAATTAAGTTAATTAAATGACGTTATATGATTTTAAATTTCGTTATTAATAATTATATTTATATTATGTAAAAATATGTAATAATTAACGCGATAAATTAACACAAAAGCAAGTGCCATGACGCTAATTGATTCATTTTGACTTAAATCCGAATTAGTATGTACGGCGTATACCGATCAATCTTTGAAGATATATTATAATGAAACTAACGTTTGTATTACCGGTCGACTAACGTTATTCTGACTGATGGATGAATAATATACAAATATAGGTATAATAAAATATACGGGGGTCCTATTTAAATATTTTTAATACAAAAAAACCGATTACAATTTGCTAACTCAATAATGCAATATTTTTTATTTCAAAGGAATTACATTTTTTTTTACACCAGTTATAGTAAAACATAATTTAAAAAATAGAATCGATTAAATAATTTGTACCTATGGAAGTTCCATATTATAGAATAATAAAACTTTATTATGCATTAAACTCGAGAAACGAGTACACTAACATCATTTTTGTCCCTAGCAACGTAATTAACCATATTTGTTTGTTAATATTTGAAATAGGTATTAAAAAAAATTATGCAATTTCGCAAAAAAATTTTCATTTATATCTAAGGGTTTGAAATTTGAAATTATAAAATATATAAATTTACTTAAAATTTAATTTAACTTAGTTATTGCAAAAGAAATTATAGGAATTAAATAACGATGAATAATTAGAGTAAAATTAACTGATATATGATAATAATTTATAAATATGTAGTTTAAACGGAAAAATAATTGAAATGTTTATCAACAATTAGAAGCTGTACCTACTTATGTAAAAAAAAATTTATGTTTCAAACATTAGTCCTAAATATAAAAACGTCATGTTTGCTCTATCAAAATCAAAAAAATTATGAAAAAATTTAAATTCAATGTTTATCACAAAAAGATTTAAATTGTTTGATAATTTTATAACGCTAAAAAAATTCATCCGCTCCAATGATATGTAAAATTATTTAAACATTTGAAAATATTTTGGATTACAATGTCAAAAACATAGGTAATAATGATCAAAAAAAAAAAAAAAAAAAAAAATGTTTACCTATATACCTATAAACAGAAAATATATTATGACTGATTTTTTAAGTTTTGAAACATTGTTTCCGTAAATATGTAGTTTGAATCTTATGAAAGATTCTAAACAAAAATTAAATGTTATATATAATAAAAAATATCCAAAATTACCAAATTATAATTATTTAAAAATATGTAACATGTTCAAAAGTTATCTAAATTCCTTTACATATTAGATTAACCCATTCTAATAATGATATGTGATAATTTCAAGGCGTTCAGGAGCAACTTTAGAGATTTTTTTTCTTGTTTTTGGATTATTACCAAACCCAACAAATAACGGAAATTAAAATAACAATTGAAAACACTTTGATTTTTTGTCAAATATCTATCTTTTGAGGAATCACACATAAAAATTTAAGCAATATTATTCTATTGCTTCAAAAGTTGATGGCAGTTAGTCAACATTATATTCAACAGTTCATTCTTCCCAGAATATAATTTCTTTGTAGGTACAGTGTTACATATTAAAACCAAAATAAAAACGAATACAATTATTTGATTTTTCTGAAAAAATTCATAAAATTTTAAACTATAAATAAAATCTTATATATAATTATAACTAAAAATACAATATAATATAAGCTTTTACGGAAGTATGAACTCCGGAACAATACCTGACCAAAAGTAAAAACTCAAAAGAGTATAAATTTCAAAATAAAATATGATACATATTTCGAAAGAAAGTAGTTATAAAAATAACTAAAACCTCATAATATTATAAATTAATTATACCACTAATTTAAGTAAGTTACCAAAAATAGTTATAGTTTTGCCACCAACTTCTATTTAACGCCTGTTAGTTGATGACTTTTACTACGGTATAGTTATTTGTGTATGAATAGTTGTAATCAATATTATACTTTACTTTTATGTAAATTCCATTTATTTTCAAAGAAAAATGTAATAAAAACTACATGTCTACGTAACTAAAGTACGAATAGTATAATTAAAAACAATTTTTCGTAGACGCTTAATTCAATATTCATAATCGTTCTATTTTTGAAACTTTTTTATTGTTTCTATTTTTCAATGTACTTAATCAAATAGAAGCAATTTTTTTTAAATATTTTTGAATTTGTAGAGAAAAAAATTAAACAGAAAAAATGAATAAGATACTATAGGTAATATATAAAGTTTATTTTTTGCAAGTCGTGAAATTAGTTTATTTTCGTGGTGTTATCAAATTGAGTTTCATGGTGTTTTCCTTCGGTAGATATTGCCGGCATAATATGGTGACCGCTATTTAATATTACGGCGAAGATCTGGAAAAAATAAAACATTTCTTCGAATAATCTCAGTCGAAAAAATAATAAGCGTTTTATGAAAACATTCTCGGAATGTAAAAACAAATTTTTGACATTTTTAATTAAATTTATTATCATATTTTACCAAGAAATGTTTAATTTTTATTTTTAATAGCTGTGTACGCACACAATAAAAAATGTAACTAGATTTATAACCAAGCAAAAGACCATATAGTGTTCATGACACTTCCTTTACGTTCACGGTTTACTATTATGTATACAATTTTATTTACACACTTTTGCCGTTGTAGCGGACCAGAGCTGTTACTCGCATCGGCTGAGTCCGTGTTTTACATATTACAACGCCCAAACTGCATATACGTACCGTAAAACAGGATCTATAGGAGAACAGAATTTAATGAACTCATGTACATAAACTTCCTGAAAACATCAATTTCATGTATTGAACGCGTCAGTGAAATTTTTTATTGGATACTAAAGACAGGAATCTGATAATACACTGGATTTACACTGGCTAGTACTTTAAATAATATTGGTGTACATACTGAATTCATTTTTTAGTTGGCAAGTCAAGACTTAGTACGGAAAATTATTTTAAATTTTATACTCAAAAAATATTTAAACGCTTATTTTGGTTGCAAGCTAAACAGTAGGTGCTGTTTTGCTTTCCAATTAAAAATAATTTCAGAACATTTCCATAAATTTTATTTTTAACCATAAATAATATAATATATTTTTACCATACAGCATTTATTCTGTGAAAATTATAGTAAACTAATATGAATTTGTGTTAAAAAAAATTTAAAATTTCTGGTTATTATCACAAAATCTATTCCATTTCTATGCAACGCTATCATTGCTGACTCGTATGTCTGTATAAACTACTCATAAGCAAATTTAACCAACACAATATTTAACATTAATAAAGACAAATTCAAAGGTGCACACTCAAATAAGTGCTAAAATATGAGTAAGACAAATTGTACATGACGTGTCAGTGAAGCAAAATGTTATTTTATGAATTGTTTCTATTATATAGATTTCTGAAAAATATTAAAGGTATTTTTTCTATAAATATGTTTTTTATTAGTAAATCGAATTGTAGTTTTACACTTTAAAAATAATTCCTAGTCAAAGTTTAAAAAAATAAACTATGATAGATTATACAACATTCTGTACAACATTAATTGATTAAGGTGAATTTTTGTTTAAGTTAACACAGTGAAGTTGAAGGTTATCTATAATTGAGGCACATAATATATCAAAAAGTAAATAAGTAGTAAAAACTTAAAAATTTACTTTGTAGCGAAATTTGTTTATTTTTAGGATAGTATTATATTTTACAGTATTTAACTTAAAAATTTAACTTGAGTAATTACTTGGAATCATACTTATAACTATTAAATGTCGCACATTATAAACACTTCTAAATTTAATTGAAAGCTAGAGGAAATATTGCGACGTTTCATTAATTATGTTATTATAAATGATATTTTAAAAAAATGTAGTGGTACCTATATGAAAATTGGAGATTTTACAGGGACTTAGCCCCTCAAAATTTTTAATAACTCTCAAAAAATTTCTAATCAGTCAAAGGGAAATTTACTACAGAAATTAAGTTTTACTTTTAAGATTTTTAATCTCCCCATTAAATGCAACCAAATCTCCGCCTATGCCTGTAAGTAGGTACAAAAGTAAAAAAGTTACTATGAAATAAAAGTTGACCGCAATTTCAAATTGTGTTTATTTTTGTAATGCGTGAATAATTTATGTGTTTTTGAAATTATAATCATGTTTACAATAGTAATTTAAAATATTCAAATACCTATAAATATTCAAAAATATTTAATATCCTTTTGAGAGTTAAAAACTAACGTTGTAAAAATTTGTATGCATTATCACGCTTGTTCCAAATAAAAAATGCATTAAAACCTCCGCTTCCAATTTGCACTTACAATTTACATAGTAAATATACAACATAATAGGTGACAATAGTTGTATTTTTAACAGTTATAATTTAAATTCTACTTTTTATATAAGCTTATTTTGTTATACTAATTTAACGAACCAAAACAAAAAATAACATTTTATTTGAAGATGACGTTTCGAATTATAACAATATATTTATTTACAAATATATTGGATGGAATGCATTTAACTTATTTTAATTTTCCATTTAAACTTATTTTATCAGTAGAACATTTAATATTAACTTACTAGCTGATTTTAAGGAGTAAAAATTTTACTATTCTTACCGGTCAGTTTTAATCACTTTGTTCCGGTCGCTTTTATTTGTACCAATAATAAATGAATTTATAATAAATTCACATAAAATGGCTGAATATACCATGATTTATGGATAGGAGATTTACTGGCTTAAAATGTAATATTGTTTAATGAGATATTTCCCGGTTTCACATATTTTTATATCATGTCTATGTTCACTTGTATAGGTAGATAATATGGTTTAAAAATGTTTAATCGAGCGGCTTATAAACATTTTAATTATTGAATAAAAACAATCTTACACAACCGAAACGATTATTTTTACTGATTTACAGTTACGACTGATCCGTCAACAAACCATTGAATTTTATTTATTGAAACAACAATACTGCAGTTACTATACTTTCTTATTTCATCCATTTATTTTCCAATTATTTATTAAAATTTTTAAAAAGATGAGAAAAATGTGTTATGAAACATACAGAAAAAACAAAATAACGTTTCAACAATTTCTTATTGTTGATTGGAAATTGTAACGAAACTACAAGACGTCAAACAAATTTTAAAATTGTTTACACTAAATTAAAGTATTAAAAAGAAATGTATTATATGACACTCCGGCGGTACCTCTGACGAACATTTTTTCGACCGAGTGAGGTAACGAGAAAACAATGTAAATTAGTTACGCTCATGTGAGCGTGCGTTAAAATACGGGAATTTTTTTTATACAGTTGCAGTGCCACTGTTTTTTATATAAATGATTTATATAGTTGAACAACAAAAAGCGAATAATTTTATACACGTAATTTGATTTGTAAATAATGCATGTAACTTGTCAGTACGAAGTCGCTTGGTTTAACAAATCTGGTTACTTACGTAGTATGATACGGTTACACTTAATATTTACATATTTACCATACAATAAATCAAATTAGAAATTGATAAAATATAACAATGGGTAATACCTTGCTCTATATTACCCAATTTATATTCTTAATTTTAAAAAGTATTTTATAGTGTCAGTTGTTCTATTTTAAATGCACATTTGACATCATCTACTAAATCAAAAACATCCCTACGTAAAGTTGTGTAACTGAAACTAACCTATTAATTGCAAATCTTATATGCTTAAACAATGCTGTGCTAAAATAATAACATTTGATTGATTTTACAATAATTTTTAATCCTCACAATTTTAGATCATTTTGCATAGTAAATATTTTTGTGAATTGTACCTATTTCAATTTGATGCAGCATACATTTGTGCGCTCAATAAATAATAAGCATAAGTACCTACCATACCGTCTTATTAATTATTGTTATTTTTTTTTTTTTTTTATGAGCCACTCTTAGTTTTCAATCATTTTTTTTTTTTAACACATTTTTGTGTGATTGAATTTGTTTAATGTCTACTATTAATTTTTATAGCGTATTTTACAACTGGTTTGTTTAATAAAACATGATTGACTTGGTACATTCAATTTCTAAATTCGTTTTCATTTTATTTTAAATGTATGTACTTCAATATAAGTTTAAAACATTTGCTTTTTTCAGAACATTCAAAATTGTATGAACTTTACAGATTCCATTTGTATACGGATCTATGTAATTATAGGTATAACTGGCCATGTTTCCTGTTATTGTTCTAAATATACTACACTAAATTTTAAATAAAATGATTCGGTTCAAAACATCAATGTTTACTTTTGGTACACTACCATTGAACTTAATTTTAATGTATTTTCAGAAGTCTAATTCATACAATTTTAATGAGCAATAAAATAATAAAAATCAACATGTACATAATAATACATTTAAATAATATCTATTTTCAAATTTTTTAACAAATCACATCATTTATTATTAAACAAAGTTCAGCACACGCAACAAAGTTTATGTTAAATCGCGTGACAACGAAGTCTTTCATACGAAAAAAAATAGACAAATATAATATAATGATGTAAGTATATATAACAGATAACTTCATCAGTTTTAAACGTAAAGACAATTCATAACGTTTAGGAAGGTTCTTTTTAACATATTAATAGTTGTATTATTTTTAAATGTTTTTTAAAAATCTCGAGTGTTTATATCTAGTAGATTATATTGACAAAATATAGTTTGATATATGTGTTTATATTTTTTTGAGATAGTTATTTTATAGATAAATTCTCTACTTATTAAAAATTACAAGTTACTGAAATCTATAGACCTGAAGTATATAAATTACCTTTTCACACACGCATAGAGTGAAGTTCGATAACTAATGACCACTGTAAAGGCCGAGTATCATCCTTGATGTGCAGTGGATAGGAGAACAAAACGAATGGATGCACGTCACGAACATGTACGAGTATAGTTTTGTAATATAAATGACTCCTGTAACGTTAAAAATAATACAAAAATAAGGTTAACCATAATTTATATCATATTACGCGCGTTTAAACCACGATTAACCCTAGGTTAGTGACGTTATATTTGTAACAGTATGATTGACATGTAAGAATTTCGCTCACATATGATACGAAAACAAATTTAAATTGATACTAAAAAGAACAAATGAGAGAATGCGATGAACGTAATTCCTATAAAATGTTGCACATATTGCAGATGTAGCGATACCACTAAGTGCACTGTGACGCAGCGATGCCGTATAGTTCGTGCCGCACAAGCCCTATAACACTACAAAATTCGGCATTGTCATTTTAGGACAAAACAATATTTTAAAATATTATTTTTAATCATTATTTTGTTCCGTAATTATTTTTGTTAACAAGTCAATAAAGCATATTTTTAATTTTGATACGATAAAATGACATTTGAATCAATGGTTCCGAAAATGGTAATTGTGCGAACGAATTACCCGTATAGCTTCAACTTCGAATGGCGCTAATAATTGATTATCTGGTGAATAACAAAAAAAACTCTAAACTTTTTATCATTTTTTTGCTTTGATTTTCCATGCTTTGACAACTCGTTGTCTGTCTGTCTGTCTGTCTGTCTGCCTGTCTGTCGGTGTGTTTTTTATACGTGTAAAATCAAGTTATTAAAAATAAATCCACAAATCATTGTCTATCGTGCTGACATTTTGCATAGTTACGTAAAACGAGTGGCAATACAATATTACTTTGTTGAAAGGTTGTCGAAAATCCGCCCTTCCCCTATTTTTAAATATTTGTATTTACCAGGCGTTTGAACTTAAACAGACCGTTTCCTCCCTTTAGATAGCGTTATATTTGGACCACAAACCCTAATCTTACAAAAACTACCCCCTCAAATAGCCATTATAACCATGTCCTAAATAGCTTCATCGCTTTTAGTATTGAATGCTCGTGATTTCGGTTACCATTATTATTTCTTAAAATGCTTAAACGCATCTAACACGATGTTGAACCTATAGGGGTCTGGAAACGGTGTACGGCACATTTTTTGTTGGACATTTTCAGATTCGGCTGTTACAAATAACGCGTGAACGATTATTAATTATGAGTCTATAGAACAAAGTAGAAACACTTTTTATAATAACATTTAATTTTTGAAACAATTATTTTGTTTTAAAAGTTTTGGGTAAACATATAAAAGATGAACACAAACGAAGGAAAAAATATTATATAAAAATAGGGTTTTTAAAAAATATCGTGAAAAAAAATTTCTAATCAATTTTATTTATAACTAACCAAAAAATTTCTTACGCAGTTTTCACTTATACCGTCAACGAGGAAACGTGCAGGATGAATAATGATGAATAACACGAAGAATATAATACAATATACTTTGCACACACTCAACAGCTAAAATTATCATCTAAGGTTCGAATTTCATTTTTGAAAATAAAAGTAAATAGTAACAAAACAAAAAAAAAAAATATCTTGTGTGTTATGCCAATCAATTATTAATCGTATTTTATTTTTAAAATTATTTTTCTCATCATCGTTCTAAATCTTATCTTCCATTTTAACATGTTCGTACATAATTTCAATTAAAAAATTTCGCACGATTACCATATATCTGTGAAACTAAGAAAATAATACTTTATCATCTATTTTTGTCGGCAAATGATCATCGCTTTTGACGACAGGAAACTGAAATTTAAAATGTTATAATACATTTTGAAATGTATTAAAG
This sequence comes from Hormaphis cornu, assembly GCA_017140985.1. Classification (NCBI taxonomy): domain Eukaryota; kingdom Metazoa; phylum Arthropoda; class Insecta; order Hemiptera; family Hormaphididae; genus Hormaphis; species Hormaphis cornu. Next base: position 37,437,681 of record CM029357.1, on the reverse strand, counting down.
GGGTTTTTATTTGGTTCCGCAACGCTTCGAATCAGTTATGAGTAGGTAACGCGTTTTCGGACACTTACCGATTACCCAGGTTAGTAAAGCTCAGCTAAGGTTTACGTATAAGAAATATTTCCTGTCGTGTTTCGCCGTCTAATCGAGGTTATTCTTCTGCGTAGCGGTAATACGCCCTTAATTCACCACTATTTTGTCCCGTTCACATTGTATTTATAATCTGCAGATACCGCGATGATGGTTGGATTTTTTCACATAATATCCGCCCTTTTGTCAATACCAACTTCTAACGTTTACATCGAAATTCTACAGATTCCGTCCTTCAAGGTTTCTTTTTGTCGATTTCTGGAGTAAACAAGTTTCTTTTTATACAAAACGCACATCTTCGGATGAATTCGATTGCCTTTTCGCTTCGCTCAAAATCTAAAATAATTTATGGTATAAGAGTTTCTCTGATTAACCTACTTAGAAATGATTGGAATCCTATTATTGTAGTTTAATAGAGTAATTTTATTCAATGATGATTGTTTTTTATTAAATTTATTTTTTATTTTATTAAATTTGTTAAATAATGCTGAAAAAAATTGTCCATATCCTCATTATTAGTTTTTAGATTTTGTGTCGATAGTTAAATAGTAATTATTATTGCAATAGTAGGTAATTATATCGTTATATGAGAAAAAAATACAGTTGATATTACCAAAACGATAAACTCAGTGTTAAAATATTTCAATTAAGTTTTGACAAAGATATTAATTATTATGTTGGTAATTAAATTTGAAATTGTAAGTTCTTTATCAAACATAAAAAATAAACAAAAATTATTGCTAAAGAATAGTTATATGTGTATATATTTTCTTAACATTAAGTATAATACATTATTTTATCTACCTTTCTTAAATTTTGTTTTTTAAGATTATGCAACTAACGGTTGCTTCCATTAACCTGTAAAATAATCATTTTTGTCTAATCAGATATTTTGTAAACAATAATTTAAATAATAATTAATAAACGCGTGATCATAGCTTTTGCTTTAAGATTATAATAATAATATGTACTTAATAATAAACTTATGTTCCGAGAGCATCTCATAAAATTTTTTATACAGGTTAACTTTTTTTAAAGTTAAATCCGTTTAAAAAAACAAAAAAGTTGTTTACTTCAGAACACTGTATTTGGCTTTTTATTTTTTTGTCTATGACATACAAAGCACATTGAGTATTATTCATAATAAAACATACAATGTGAGTTCAAATTAAAAATATTAGCGTATTAAGACATTGAGTTGATGTACACATCTAGATTGTAAAATTGTAAAAAAAAAATTTATCGAGTACCTAATTATTATGAATACAAATATAACAAATGAAGAATAGTTCTAAAGTTCTAACGACCAAAAATTGTGATTTTAATTTTTAACATTTTGTGTATTTATAATTTTACAAAAAAAAAAAAATTGTGGTGCCTCAAACTATTAAAATTAGTGGAGTCAGTCTATCACACAAAGGTTTCTCTTAACATATAAAACTGATCAATCCGATATTATACAAACCCTGTTCATAATGATTTGCTATACTTTTTTTTTTTCCAACAAACGCACAATGATTTTTACGCCAATCGATTTGAGTTACAAAAAATCATTGATGGTAGAATATATTTTTTTTATCATTAAATAGCGCAATGATGAAAAAAGCCTACATTCTATTTTACGTGGTCACATCTAATATTTGTCATCAAAATTAACGTTCTCGGGCAAACACAACATGTAAAAAAAACAAAATACAATTTTTCGATAAAAATATTTCAACAAATTCTAAAGCAGTAAAACAACGAGAAAATAAATGCAAAGTGTAAAATCATATAACGTAATAAGTACGTTTTGCATGAATGTTCATTCAGATGCTTTTTTTTTAAATTTAATGATTGAACTGTTGACCTGGCAATGATTACCTATTACATTTTTTTTAATTTTTTTTTTTTTTTTTAGGAGTAAACGTTATTGTAAAATATTTCGGATTCAAACATGCACACCACTGCACAATCGCTTCAATTACGTAGAAACTGAAGTAGAATTTTTTTGGGTTCCAAATTTAATTGATAAGTAATTATAGCTTGTCGTTACGTAATATTAAAATAACATAAATACATAAATTTTAAAATAATTCTACTGTATAGTCAATGCAAAAATGTCTATGAATTAAAAAATAACAATTTAGTATATTTTCCCAAAATATGAGAATTGTATAAATGGACTGAATTTGGATTTAGTTGAATTTTATAGTTTAAACATAAATTGCAGTAGAAAGTTGATACAACACATTTAAGTAATTATCAAAAATAATTAATTTGCATATCACGCTTTTTTCCAAAACTAATAAATTAGGTCGAGTAATTAACTGTAAAATGCTATTATAGCTATGAGCATACCTAAGCTTTAGTTTTTAGCATGTTTAAGTTAAATATGTTATAATATTTTTAGTAATAAAAAATTTCAGTTGTTCCTGTGATGCACACTATTATTTTTATGCGAAAATGTTATTTTTTTATACCTAGTACATACTTTCTTAGTTTTTATAAAATACTTTGTTTTATATTTTATTATATTATAATATTTTATTTTGTTTTCCGACCATAGCAAAGAATTTATAGTTTTTAAATTACGTTTTATTTTCTGTTATTATTTTTTCCAGTAGTAGGTGTGGTCCAATTGTAAAATGTTTTTTCACTAAAAATTTCAAAAAAGATATGTTGATAAAATAGTAGATAAATTAAAAAAAATAACTATATTTCTTACGTGCTTTTTATTATTCTTCAAATTTCGTTGATCCCAACTGTGTGACCATCAAAATGTATTTATATTTTCAAATAAACTATCTTTTAACAATACTGCATCAACGGTACAATGTTATACTACGAAATGTTGCATATAAAAAATGCACCGAGGAAGAATTCTGTACTAAAGAGGATGGTATCGTTCAAAACTAAAAGTATTCCGAAGAATTTATCATAAATAAATCTTGACTTAGGTTCTGTCATATTCATATATAGTCAGACGATTTTTTACTCGGAACTATTGCCTATTTTAAGGCATCCATTCCAAAAACGATCCAAATGTTTTACTCACGGAACCGCTTATAACGATTTGTAATCGTTTCCATTTTTTTTCCCCCTTCAGGAACGATTCAAGGTGATGGCGAACGTGGCCGTGAACCGGGCCAACATGCTGACGAGGATCTGGAAGAACGCGGACCCGAACGTGACCGGGTCGGAGTATCTGCTGCACGCCGGTGTTATATCCATGGTGGAGTTCGACAACAACATATTCGCGGCCGGCAACTGTTACGACCAAAACCAGTACAAGGGCTACTGGCTGTTCTGTCCGTACGCGTACAGGCTGCCCGATGGCGAGGGGATATTGGCCAAAGATCTGGCGGTCGAGTACAAATACCTGTCGAACACCAGCGAATGGTTCTACATCGCCAGGCAGAAGGCGCAGGGAGTGATCAAGAAAAACGACCAGTACAGTCACGGTGAGTGGAGACGCCGAGTGGCAAGGGCGGTAATTCGTTGACGTTTTCGGCGGATGTATACCACGTTGAACCGTGTTGAGGTTTATAAGATTATTATTATTTTCAACCAGCTGATCCTGCTCCGGGTGGCCCGGGACGAATTCAATCTGTCCCTTTGAAACGCTGGTTTAGGTACATATCGCTATCGGATTCCGCCAAAGCGCGTTTTCTACTGTATACCACCTAGCTGTAGGCCGTCGTGATAGGAAATCTTATATGTTTTTTCACTAATGAATCAATAATGGACTGATTTTCGTTTGGAAAAACGACTACGGTTTAGAATAGTAACACCAAAGTGCTGACGTTGAGTTTTTTTTTTTTTCGGAATCACGATTATAAAAAAGTATGAACAAAATGTAATTATCAACAACAAAATGAATTTTAAACCCTAATATTATTCGGAAAAAAATAAATTGGATTTTTAACGACAGTATGTCGCATACAAGAAATACGTACACAGATTGCACATTCGAAAGTTACAGATTTCTATTTACAAAAACTGAAACTAGTGGGAATAAACATAAAATGCGAAAATTTCGTAGTAAATGACGAAAAATAATTAAAAACGTTTTTAAATATTTTTTAAAGTCGTCGTAAACCTAGTATTAACTATAGGTACACTCAATTAAATCATTTAGCGAAAAAAAAATAAATTACGGGGTTTTACCCCTTAAAAGTTAGCATTAAGTTACATATAGTTTTAATACGTTTGTATACCACAGTTACCATAGTTAGGTACTATAGTTGTTTACTAGCGTTATCATGGATAGTTACCATGGTTGCCATCGTTACACACATAGGTAGGACATAAGTAAGTATAAACATTTTTTGTATTTTATATATATAGAAAATAGAATAATTTTTGGAAGAAATTTATAAAAACATTTAGTGGCGCTAAACACCTCCTAAGTCTCCCTTATTTCTGAATTCATAACTTATACTACGAACGTGCAATTTATTTTAGATCAATTAAAATTATATTATAATATCCAGTTGGTTGGTGTCCAGTATAGCGTGCCAAGAAAAAGGAAGGACATAAAAATATGTAATAAAAAAAAAAAAAAAAAAAGAAAGAATAATTCATTTTAATGTAACTTTTTAATCGTTTGTCGGCTTTTTTCCTCTGAGTTACGGTAAAAACTGCAGGAGTACTTCAGATATAGTGCTCAACTCACTAAACTTACGAATAGCCACATAATTTGTTTTTTAATGTTTACGTTCTGTTCAAAAACGGAAAAAAATGCATCTCACCTTAACATTGTTACGCTTTTACCTCCAAACGTTTGACTATAATCGCATCGATGGTATTCAGATGTATTGATGGAAGAAAATGGGTTGAAATATTTTAAAAAGGAAAAATTAGAATGTAATTTTTTTATTTATGTTTTAGAACGCCATTATTCTGAACATAAAAAAAATTTATCAATTTTTCTTATAAAATAAAATTAGTAGTTACAAAATCTAATGAATCATTTTTTTAAATATTTTCATAAAACACTTTTACTAAATATTTTCAGTCCAAGTATTTTAAGTCCGTTACTAGCTGGTGATAAATCTACCAGTTTGCTTAAAAAATAAGACAATGATTCATTAGATGTTTTGGATACTAACTTTTTACGAGGAAGAATTATAAAATATACATGTACTTATTCAGAATATTAGCGTTCCACATTCTTTTAAAAATATGTAGCATTCCAAATTATTCAACAATCTGTTCCTAAAATGTTCCGTCCAGATCAAATATTTTGAATACTTTTTTAATATTTTAAAAGGTATGATCATCTTTTCAAGCCGATGGTGTTTTGTTATGTAAGTTTTTAAATAAATACCACACGAACCGTGGTGTATTATTAGGTTTATACTTAAGTTTATGATTATATATTGACGCTCACAAATTTTTCAATTTAAAAATGAACATTTAGATTTTCACTCAGTACCTATTTACAATTGCATTGAATATTGAATACATTTTTGAATAATACGTTTTAAGTACCTCGAAATAGAAAATTATGATAAATTTACAATCTTCTCGGCTTCATTCAAAACATAAAAAGTTTTAACAAAATATGTGAATTATGATTTTGTAATTTTTTGACTTCAAATATTTGATTTATTTACATTAAAGCTAACTAGGAAACATTTATATGTTTCTTGATGAAATGTATAGTTTGATTAAATTACCTAAGTGAAAAATTATTGTTTGAAGAATCATTTGATGAATTGCCAACATCAACAACACTTGGTCATAGTTTATAATATGTATTTTAGGGTGAAATAAATAGTGTTACCAATATGCCTATTTTTCACTTTTTTCTTATGTTTGTAAATAGATTGAATGTTAATGTGTATGAGGAAACTAACCGTAAGAATATTAAATAACAATCAATCAAATTTAACGTTTCCCTATTAAATATTTAACGATTCATAATATTCTTCTTATTTGTTAAATATTGATCACTATCTATTTAGTTATCAATTCTATGAATATACAAATCTGGGACAAACGATAAAAATCAAAATATTCAAAGAAGTTGAAGTGGCAATCCACAACGTTACATGTGTTCTACGGAAATTCAAATAAGTGCACAATATTTATGGTTATGGCAGTTAACTTGCTTATGTTGTAGTAATTTTTTTCTTTTATTAATATTTTTCTTGAAAAATTTTTTAACAGATAGTCAAATTATTACGTACTAGATGAGTACTTTCACTTTTGGTACTATATTTATAATCAAAGATTTACCATTGCTTCCAAAACTGACAATTCTGGGCAATCTTAGTGTGAACAAATTGAATGTTCTCTATTTACCTTAAGATGTGTCAAAATTGTTTGATATTATACTATTTCAAATCATATTTCAAATAATTTGTTCAGGTTGTATTAATTTAAACAATCTGAATCAAATATTCAAAATAAATTTAAACTTCAAATCCAGTTTAATATACTTACTGGTAATTGTCAACATGACTACGTTATAATTTATAAATAAAAGATAATTTACGGTTATTTTGTATTCAAATAATTGTACTGGGAAAACTGTAAATTTAATCAGAATCGTAAAACAATAATAATCATTGATTTTCAATTAAGTTAAGTTCGTTTATACAGCGTCCTTTTGAAAACAATGACGCACTATCCAAGGCCAACCCGAAGTTCTGTTTTTTCAATGATAATTAACTTATTTCATTAATGACACTCACAAATATTTGGTCATTGAAATTTTTTGAAAACCATTTCGTATGATAAATTATAACAGATTTTTACTAGTAAAAATTTCTTTTTCAAACATCTATACAACAACTTTGAACTAAGTTAGCACCAACTCCGACACAATAGAAACGGCAAAGAGAGTACACGCTTTATTTTAGTATATATATATATATATATACATTATATATATATATATATATGTATATTATATATATATATATATTATAGTATTGCTTCATTCGCAAAACTAGAAGTAATTTAATTCATAAATGAGGTTTAGAAGCTAAATAGAAACCCTTTGTATAAATGCTGAATAACAAAACTCTGATGATGTCCATACAGTTCATACTTTATGAGTATAATACAATAATTACATTCATAAAACCCAACTCGACCCTTTCTGCGGCTTTTACAGTACGCCAAGTCAATGTAATTGCCATTTGGACCTCTACAACTCAATGACGAGTTAAAAGTAATCAATTATTAATTATTATTATTGCATTGTGCCTATAATCTGAAAATTTCAGTCAAAAATCAATGAAAAACTTATATAAAATTAAATAGAGAACTCAAAAAAAAAAAAAAAAAAAAAACGTCAATTTATAAAAAAATAAAAATAAAAAAAATTTTAGTATATGAATTTAATTATTGAAACAAATTGAATTTATTATAATTTAATATTGTTGTTTGTATAATCTTATTCTCTCTACGGTTTTATGATCTCCTAAAAATTTATGTTTAAGAGCTATGTGTTTTATTATACGGTTCAGTCAATTTACTTATGTAGAATTTTGTAATATTATTTCAGAAAATTCAGTCCAAACCAAAATACACCTACTAATATTCATATTGTTTTGATTATAAAATATTTTTATTTTCGACTGAAAACTTTCAAATACTACTTCTAAAATGTCTTTATAAATGATTAAAAATAACAAATCGATAACCGAGTGTATGCTTGGGAATGTTATCGAAATGCAGCTAAATTAATTTGATCACATATAGAATAGTAAATCACTAAAACTCATCATCGATTTTACAAACGACTGATGGTTTTATTCACAAATTAATAAGATTAATTTTGCCTTTGAAACCGTTAATTTTTGTGTTTTAACCGACTTAATAATTATTATTGTAAAAAGTATTGATTCGGCTGAGTAATTATTATGACTTTTTAAAAAAAATTTCAGCTTTCAACTCGTACACTTGGAACGCTACGACCCACACTAAACGTGTACCGGATGAAGTATTGACCGTAACATACGAAGATGGGAAATGGAGCAAACCATATTACGACTGCGGTGGTGGAAATATATGGATGCTCACATACACAGTTCCATTTTTCGGATACAAAGACGGAAAGTACTTTTTTAAGTAAGTTGAAATTATTATATTAAAAACCAAAGGTTAATGATTTTTGTTTTTTTTTTTCTCATCTTTATAATATTACAATGATAAACGTTAAAATGGAAATTAGTTTCTGATAAAATATATGAACGAACGAAACCGTACTACACGTATTATGTACCTAACATAAATTGAGTATCAATCAAAAATTTACATATCTAATTTATCGTATTTTTTATTCTGTATGTATTAATGTTCATTTTTAAACGCTGCGCAAAAAATAAACGATTACAAGACTTTGATATTTGTTTACTTTGAGTTGATAAATATTAGTGGAATAATAATTTTAGAATTTGCTTAAGGTCATACAGATGTTAAGCTTGTAGAACCCAGTAAAACGATAGATTTAAAATATGAAAATTGAATAAGTTTATGTATGATGTATAACTAACATTCATTTTAAAAATAGAAACAACTTTAATCCTCTGAATTTAAGGCAACTCATAAATTATAAAACATATATTTTGTAATATAATCATTTAAAATAATGTTTAAAAAGTAGTGTAGCCATTGTTTGATTATTTTCATCAATAAAGTAAGGATTTTGAGGAATAATAAATTGAAATAAAACCAAAATCTCCTATAACCTTCCTACTATTTTTAAACAATGAATGGTTCGACTATTTAAAAGTCATTTGTAAGTTCATTACATGAAAGTTAACATAACTCAAAAATTTAGTGGGTACATAATTAGCCCAACATAAATATCATCACAGTAGTTTTATACCTAATATAATAAATAACCGAAAATCAGCCTAAATACTATATTTTATTTTGTAACGACACATCTGTATGATAAAATAAATATTAGCTAACACATTTCTTTAAGGCCAACAGTTGTAAAAAGTAAAACAAATTCCTTAATATCTAAAATGTAAGAAAGTAAATAAAATAAGAATCAATAACGTGATAGATAACACAAATAAAGTGTGTTTAAAAATGTAATAAGCATTTATTAAAACTGTAATCATTAAATAATAGTAATACACCATTCGGATTTAAATTGCAACATTTTATCTGCCTTTCTTCGTCATTACCCCTTATATCAATATACTCTTGACAGTAGACGATCTATTATTGACAATGCATATTTTATAATTTTTTTATTTAATACTACCCAAAGAATTTTATTAGGAATGCATTGAATAACATGTTTTCCTTATCATTGGGTATAAAGTAAATAACGTTATTAAATAAACAAGAAATAACAAAATATAATTCATAATAAATAGGTAGTACCCGTATGCGAAATGCATGTAGACGTACTTAAGTATTGGTATTTAAAAATTGTTTGATGACGTTATTGTTTTCATATGTTTATCGTCCGTATTCTTCTTATAACAATTTTAATGTAATTGTATCTGTTAAATTGTAAAAACAAATTGATTGGAGTAATAATTAATTTAATGTTCTAAAATCATTTACAAACTTATTTAAAAAACTTTTCTTATAATGATAGTTATTCAAATAAACTTTGTTATGTACTATATTATTTTTTCTAAACTATATTACATCTATAATACTATGTATGACCGTTCATTACAGACATAATGACAAATCACAGTATATTTTATGTAATTTGTGGTTGTTATAATGTGCATTATTAACCGTATACTAACAGTGTATAAGTTCTACTAATGTTATGTTTAAAAATCACCGACACTCATATACCTAATAATATATAACTATTATGTTAATTTTATAATTATTTTTTTATTTTTATTTCAAAAGTAATTTTTTTGTTTTAATTAATTGAATAGCAAACTGAATGATTGACTTGGATAATTTATCTATCCGTAAGGTAATCACGACGAGCATCATCACAGATTTGTTTGATTGTTAAAAATTAAATTTCCGTACAAAGCAAAATAGTTCGATATTATTATGAAACAAATATTAACTTATAATATATTATCATTTTTAATAAAATCATACATCAAAATAATGAGAAATAATTAGGTTTAATGTCCATCTAATAAAATATTTTTGATTCAAACACATTTTCGTTGAATTGAGTAAATTATGTTTCTTTTGTTTTCTATTTAAATCTTAAAAAGTAGCATTTCGACTTTAGTTTTGAAATTTAAATGACATAAAATCATAAATAATGAGCTACAATGACATATTGTGTACAGCTAATTTTAATAAACTCATGTAGGTAAGTATAATGTTAAGCCACAGAGTAATAAGAATTCTTATTACTCTGTGTATTAAACTTATCTTTTCTATTATCTCTTCACTGCAATATACATTGAACGTAGTAAGAAAACTATAATGCATTTAAAAAGATTTTTTTTTCTTTTCATGTAACTTTCATACGAATCAACATAATTTATAAAAAAAACTATTCATTAGAGTTGTGAATTTATTTAAATGATGCTAATTGGTGCAAAAACTACACTGTAAATGAATAAGTTGTTTATTTTTATATAAATCTAATTAATCAACATTTTGTTTTGAGCGTACCTATTCATTGTTCATTTGACCTTAAATAATTTTTATATTATTAGACATAGTATCAACTTTAACAGTATCCATGTTTAAAAAATTTTACTTAAACTATTCATCTAGACTTTTGAGAAATATCGTTTTTTTTAAAATAAACAACATATTTTGTCCACTTAATTTATACATTTATACATTTGTATCACAAATTGCAATGCTATATATTTAACTACCTAGGTATTTTGTAATACACAGTAACTAGAAAATATAATACTCCACGATAATGGTATCTACATGCTATTACGTTTGTCATGAAATTAATAATGATTTTGTAATTTATACGTCCGTTTTGTGTAATTTATTGTAAATACCAATTTTTATTTTCTGACAAAATGCAATCTGTTCATTAAAGCTTGTCATTCCTTGTGGTAACATTTTATAATTAACTTTTTTAAATCGACATCAAAGAACTTGCAATATTAAATACTAATACATTATACTTGTAATACGCGTTAATATTTTAAATATCAGACGATACTAATTTTATGTTTATTTAATTTAATTTTTGTGTCTCTGCTCGGTTATAGTTTTAGTTCAATACTAATATCGACTAACATTTTTATTGAATCATACATTTGGTCAACGACGATAGGTTTAAATATTATAATACCCAATACATTTTATGTTATTGTACGTACTGAGATTAGACTTTAGAGTAAGTTTGATAAAAACAACGGTTAATGACTACAATAGGTAGTAGTGCGCCGAAAATGGGTGTGAAGTGAATTATATTATGACTATATATGACGTTGGATTCAATAATTTTATTGAGTAAGTCACTATTTTACAACAGGTGTTTGAAGCAATACAAACAATTTATCACGAAGATGACGATTATGAGCAGAGCTAAGTTTATTTGAAAAAAAAACATCTTTTAAATTTAGACGATCTATTGATTCAAAATCATCTACAAGTTTTTTAATAATTCAATTCTACACACCACAAAGTATCATTAATCTTTTGTTAATATATAATATCAAATGAAAAATGAATTTTTTATGTCACGTAAGTTCCTCGACATTGAAAATCTCATAAAACATATATCATACCAAAATACATATAGCGTGTAAATGTTTCGTATTTTTTGACAAATCAACGTAGGTTCTTACCTATTTAAGAGGAATGAGAACAAAAAAAATTGTTTCCAAAAATATAAGGTATGTTTTTGCTCCGTATTTCGAGTAGCTTTTTGACTGCAAATAAATTTTGAAAGTTATAAACAGCGCACCATTGATTGACCTTCTCATCAACTAAAATACCATAAAGTGCATATACAAGTAAATATATAATTAGGTACTTTTGTGGTAGATACCGTGGCTTCGTTGGGATAAACAAAATCTAATTTTTAAACCAATTTAAATTCTTTAGTGGAATCTGAAATTCTAAATGTATGATATATTTTTAAATATAGAATCCAAGTAGTGTTAACTTTATCAAAATATTTTTCCAAATCGCGAGTTCAAGTCTCATAATCAATAATTTAAATGGGTATTTGCACAGTGTGATATAAAATAAATATTATATTCGTGCGGAAAAAATTCATTTTAATATAGATTTTTTTGAACAATTCCGTTCACACTGACGTCTCGAGCACCGTAAAACCTTTCAGAATTTGATGAACGTTTTTTTTCTAAATACCCAACGGTGGTCGAGCGTAAATATCAACGTTAGAGGATGATAAAACGAATGGTCTTCTGGACTGCAAAACTGACACTTACGCGGTTCCTGATATCCGCCGGACAAGAACGTTGATTTTTTGCAGCACTCAATCAACAAAAATATTGGGGTGACAGAATACAAGTTTACCATGTGGTCGCCACTGATAACTTTTAAAGTTCAGTGGAAAATAAATGACACTCTTGCAGAGTGACAACTAACAAGCACAAACCGTGTGAAATACCGATAACGCGAGATGACTGAGTGTATTATGCGATAGCATTTCTTGCCTCTAAATATTGAAGATTAATAATATTTTTGAAATTCATCCTTATTTGTTTTATCGTATTTTTAAATATTTTTTTTTGATTCAATTGAATCAAAAGTATTTTGCGTTGTATAGGTACATTATATACAATTGTGTATAGCTACCTCATGTAATTTCTTTAGATTCTATCCAATTTGCAAAAACTTTTCTACCTACTTTTTATAAACAAAATCCGAAAATTCTACAAGGCGCGAGACTTATCCATGTAAGACTTGGTACTATAATATAAAACCAAACGACTCCGAAATTTTCAAAGATTAATACAAATTATTAACAAATAAAAACACATAAAATTAACTTTAATTGACGTTTGAAATCAAGCAGAAATTCAATAATAAATCCACATGTTTTGAACAATTTTCGTAGTTGTTTTGGTTTGAGCAGCACGTATTAGACACGTGGATATTTAACTTCCGTTTCCGTTGTGCGCATTTACTCAGTACAAGCACAATTAAGAACGGTTGATAAACCACAGTTGTTTTAGTGATAGTTTTGTGAACAAATAAAATCAACCGTTCTTCATTAAGGACGACTAGAATGTGTGCCGGTTTAACGAAATAAAGTCGGAGTAAATGTCAAGTCAACTCGACCAATTTGGATAACAATTTTAATCGGATATTAGTTTTAATCCTATAAGGAAACGTAGAAATTGATCTATTCTAGGCAATACTATGTTTGGCAAACATACAAGTTCCAAAACTAAGAATATTTTTTAGCTGAATCTCGTTTGCGTATATTTATTAAAATTACAAAATATTTGAACACGTTTTTATCTCGTTTGCAAAAGGATAATTTTTTGACCTACTCAAAAACAGTAAAATAAAATATACAACCATATGTATTATGAGTATAATACTTTTTAGGAAATTATAAGTTTTTTAGTTTAATATAATAATGTCCTTGTCTTAGACGTATAATTACAATATTTATTGATGTTTGAAGTTTCCTTACTTATAGCTCAAATAACAGCTAAAAGAATAATAAACGAATGGTATTTATATTCAAAGTTCATGTCTTTTATTTTAGCGTTCAAAAGGGTTATTGCGTTTGCCTTTGAAATATAAATCGATTTGAAGTAAAATATGGAACATGAAAAAATGATGAAATGTGTTTATATTTTGCAGTTCCTGTTTCTTAAGACTTTAATTTTAAAATTTGGAATCTTAAAATTTCAGGGAATTCTAAATGACACAAAATATGATTCATGTAAACATTTCAAAAAAAGGTTTAGGTCAATACTGTACAGTGTCGATATAGTAGAATATAGTCAGAGCATTAAAAAAATTCAAAATAAAATGTGTTAAACTTTTGTCTTTTTCGGAATTTTATTTTTTAATTTTAAAAAAAGCATTTAGAGTATTAAATTGAGAGTATAAAGTACGACCAAAACCTTAAAATTAATAACCATCACCACTATTTTTGTTTGTTTTAAAATGGTTGATCCAAGATTTTTAAACTTTTGTACTTTTAGATTCTTAGCGGAGCGAGAAAGCTATAGTGGTTTTACAATGATGTTGATTTTTTTTTTTATAATGTTAACAAAACTTCTACAAGAAAGAGTGCATCGATTTTTACATGCAGTATTATTTATTTTAGTAAAATGAATCAATATGGTACTTTTGAAAGGTCATTTTATTATTTTCTCAATTGTTTTTTAACACGACGGAAAAAACCACCGAATAATTGCGAAAAACCGCTAAAAACAGCATTTTATCAATAACGCGTAAAGTTATTTTACCAGAATTTTGAAAATAGTCATTGAATGTTCTTGAAATTTTAGACAATAATGTATTTTAGTACTATTCAATTAAAAATAAAAATTTCAAAAATTTCAATTAATTAAGCTTTTTATAGCCATTTTTAGCCATTTTTAGACATTAAGGTTTTTCATTCATAAATAGGTTAAATTTGGGTTTCTTGACTTGAAATTTGAACTCAACGTCAGAATTACGTTATTTTAACTACATAACGAAAATTTCGAAAATCGTACGATTTTTGGATCGACCTATATTATTATTAAGACTTTTAACGACGTATTTGATTTCATTAAAATCGCTTGTAGTTATTTTTCCGTAATTTTGAAAATAATCATTCGATTGTCTTGAAATGTTTAACAAAAATGTATCTTTTGTATTATAGAACTACAAAAACATTTTCAAAAAAGTTTCATTTAATTAAAGGCTTTTTTTTACCTATTTTTGCGCAATGGATACTAAATTCGTATTCACTCCTCGAATAATGGTCCAAGTGGTTAGAAATTTTCACACGTAATTTAAATTAAGATTCTTTATATGAAGATATGTTTTTAGGAATTTTTGGACCATTTTTATCGTTAAATTTGATTTTTACCATAACGTATACTAGAAAACTGAACTCACTGAGTATCGTATTATCGAAGGTAATGAATTTTATCATTGTTTTCAGACAAAAATAATGCGTTTAAACCACAACACCAGATTGAGATACCCACCAAAGCGTAGTCGATAATCAGTCAAACTACTTGCGCGACCTTGAGTGATCCCGGCATAATATTTCGCGTAGTTCTATTGTTGTAACCAGATTGCACCGTTTTTTAACACTTTTATTGTACGCGTTCGGAATCCATTGGGCAGATTCTTTTAGATTTTTTTATCAAACATCAAATTTTGTTTTAGTTTATACATCTTAATTTTAATTCTTAAATAACGAATTCGTGTGAATCTTATTCTAAAAATAAGTCAAAGGTGTGACCAATTTTCGACCATTTTCCGACTTTAAACGAGTAAAAACAACAATTGTGACTATGAATTTTCAAAATTTCTGAAAAGAATATGACGTGTTTACTTTTAACCTTGTGTTTCAAAACTTATCGTCTAATCTTTTATCGATTAAAATCCACAAAAAAAAAAATGGAAGTTTTCGAATACTTTCAAAAGTTCAATACTTAGCATAAAAATTTTCGCAAATCACTCGAAACTTGAATCAGACATGAACTTTACCCATACAAATATCGTGTTAAACTTTCAGCTAGTAGTTTTGGGTAGTACGGGTCAAAACGATTATGTTAAAAAACGCGTTTGCCGTAATTTTTAACGTTTTTGGTCGAGACCCATAAAAGTACAATGTTAGAGTCCCGAGACTACTTTTCACTAGAAGTATTGAACGGAGCATTCTCCTTAAAAGTGTTCGCGGAGAAACAAAAAAAAAACGTCATTGTAAAAACAATACATTCTTCGCCGACGCTGAAAAAGTCATCGCAATAATTTATTTTAACTAAACGCGGAAAAACACCTCTTGCCGCCGTCACCGAACGTAAAAATCGCCGAAATCAAAAAACGAAAATAATAAAGACACAATTTGTGACGTGAGTATACGGAAAAAAAAAATACGTGTACGTGTCTTCTTCTTTCGGCGTCGGACTATCAATTTATCAGCATTCCTGTGTAAAGTTTTTTTTTCCCCCCGCTGGGAAGTGCTCGAAACTTTTAAAGTTTTCTTTTTTTTTTTCTCTTTCTCGCACGACGTATTTTTTTACTCGCCCGTTCGACTCGGTTTTTCCGGCGGAGACACGCGTGCACACGCGCGCGCGCGTCGTCATCAATCATTTCCGTCCGAGGAAATCGTTTCGCGTCCGGCCACCCCCGCAAACGTAAACCAGGCAGCTGCTATTAATCCGCCGGACCGTAATACACGCGCGCCGCATTAATTAATAACGCCAAACGGTCGTCCCGAGAACAACTGCCCCGTGCGCGCCCGGTGCTCGATGAAGACTTGTCGGTCGGTCCTCGGCGACGTCTGTAGTGACGTTTCGCTTTTGACACCGAGGGTGTACGCGTTGGCCGAGTCGAATCGACTAATTATTGGCCACAGTGCCGACGTCATAGCCCCGAGTATAATACGGTAACCGTGAGTTTTCAAAAACACGAGTACGACGCTAAGAGAAACCGAAATTAAAAATATTTAATAGAAACGTTTTTCCGGTTCGTTGCCGCGGCGTTGTACAGGGTTTGAGAAAACGCGCGCGATAAAAAAACAATGCAATAGAACGTATCATAATCGTAATAAATGTGTGGTTAGGAAATGAGATGCGCTGTAATGTACGATGTATTTAGTTGGGCAGGTCTTGAATCACACACCGTAAACGCCCGTCCAATATCGGCAAAATGATCAAGAACCGTATTGGTTATAGAAATATCCCCGTGACGCCAAGCCAACCGGACGGTTTTCAGGAAGTTGAATTTCTTAAATGAGTCTTAAGTCTCCGTAGACAAATTGCGTTCGGCAGATGCTGTCGACACAGGAATTACAGCGAGAGTTATGAGGGTAGTCGGAAAATATTAGGATTACCAGCATCGTATCACATGCGATCGATGGAAATTGTAGAGCGAGACGATAACTCTACTGATTTCCATTTAGAAGTCCATAAATCATACTCAGATTTTATAGAATACTTAAGATCTGGTAAATCATCCGAGTAAAAATTTACAGCGGTTTTGATACTAGAAAAACGCTTACCTACACAAAATAAGGGTAATAGGTATATTATACTATATATTGCTACTAGAAACCATCGTGTCTTTATGATTCATAAATCGATCATTTAAAGATGATACTAAGTGAGGAATAAAAATAGTTCTCTTATAGTATTCTTCAGTAGAATGGAGTATTAGAACCCGACCTAACCTCGTATATAAGGTCTATGGTTTTATCCGAGACACCTGTAACAACCATAATCAACAGCTGTAAATTGTTTGATTTACTATCTTCCTTTCCTCCTCACGTTATTTCTTCTTTTTATTACTGTTAACTGTGTCTAGTACATAGACCTAATAATACACGTATAAGATTTATTGTCTAATATCGTTAATATAAAATAACGTATTTTAAAATAATTTTAGTTATACTCGGCGCTACACTAATACATTTAGTCAGTATTATAAAATTTGTATTCTCCCTGAAATTTCGGTTAGGTACGCCATAAATACGCCACTGACTAAAACTATATGAAATAAAAGCATTTCTATTTAAAAAGAAAAACTTTTTTCGAGAGTATATTGTTATAATTTATAATCTATACATACATAAATAACTAAATATTTATTACACACACCAAAACGTTTGCTCTTAAAAACTGTCCGTGCACTGTTCTCCGGTAGTCAATCACGACGTGATCATATTCAAGTTTATAATAAACCGTGACAATAAACAAACACAATAACTCTTTTACAGAGGAACCAGTGGAATCGACATTGATTTGAGAAGAGTTGACATAGATCAGTGTCCTTTGCCTCCAGGAAGTAATCACTTCAACATATTTGCTTCGTCTGACAAGTGTAAAAAACAAACCACTGAAGTAAGTTACCAAATTTCATAATTTAGTAACGGTTTTCAAACACATTATTCACGCAAACAATGCTATGAATAGTAAATAAAATACAATGTACACAATACGCATATTTCTCTCACATTATTGTATCACGGTATTGTGCTATTAAATTTGCTTCCAGTTTAACAGACTTAAACGTTGGCGAAGTTATCAACAAACATTTTCAATTGTTTGCGTTTGAAAGAATTTATTGTTTTTACAAAGTTGTTGTTGTTTTTTTTTTTTTTTTTGTAAACAACTTTGACGGTAGTAAAAATGCTCCGATTTGATAGTCAGTACTTTTTGTGAAAGCTCAATTTATATTCTCAAAACTATTCTAAAATCGTTGAAATGTGTATTTTATTTTTACTAGATTATTTTGGAAAAAAATTGATTTTTAACGAAAAAAAAAATTATTGAATTTTGTTTTAACTATGATGATATTTGATCGATTTTAAACGGCCATAAAATTATGAAAACTTATTTAATTGCAAAATCATCTTGTGTAAACAGTGTTTATGTTTTTGTCTTATTTTTAACTTATCAGTTTTGGCTCTAAAGCTACCGAAAAAAAAAAATCACAATCACATTCATAGAAATACAAAATTATGTTTTAAAAAAAAAATTGAGTTGACATGATAATAAATAAAATAATGAAATAATGATTGCACTAATAAAACAATGTGATTAAGTGCTCCCAAATGTTGAATACGTGTCGTCTCGTGCGAGTTTCGAAACATTTTCAGAACGAAAATTATAAAAATAGTAACTTAGTTGTTTTTGAAAATTCATAAACGATGAATACCCTTAATTTTGGAAATATATATTCACAAATAAGTCACATAGGAGCATGAAAATGAGTACCTACCTACTTTGTTCCACTCTTTGAATGAACAGAAAAAGTTTCAACGGTTTTTGATTACTTACTATAATGTTATTCTCAACTAAAATGTTTACAAAAAAAAAAAAAACAAAAAAGGAAGAAAATATTTTATTAAATATAAGTATAATACTTAATTGTATATTTTAATACACGTGTGTTTTTTCTTTAAAAACTTTTTTTTATCTATTTTTTCAATCGGGATATTTTAAGTTCAGTTGGTCATACACAATTCATCAAAAACATTCCAAATACGTAATATTAGTTTTCCTAAAAGAGGTTAAAAATACTATATTTATTTTGATGTTTTTCAATAAGAATTCATTCGATATATAGTTAAGGTAAATCTGAAGTGTTTTTTTACTCAGAATAAAAACAAATACTCTTGACTATATTAGTATTTGCTTTGAACATTTGTATTTATTTTTATCGTCTCGCGAATCATTTAAATTTTTTCTCATGTAATTTGTTTTATTTGCTCATTTTTTCTGTATAGGTAAAATGAAATAGAAATTTTAGTAATCACTCTTTACCGACAAAATTCATTTAAGTGAACTTCGATTATACCTATACATCTACTATTTGACGCAATTTAAAACGGCACGTAGAGGGACTGGCATATGAACCAAAAAATGTCTGAAATTGATTTACGCCATCCAATTATAAATACCGCCTGATTTTTTACGAGCAATTTACTAGATATTATCCAAGAAACCATTAATCATTCCCTCCATCAGCTCCTTTTCGATGTGTACATAATATAATATTTCAACCGAAATAACGGTCGCGAACGTTTTAAAATATCACGCAGTTATAATCATGTACAACGATATGGATAATATCAAGACGCAGTTGTAGGTATGCGATATAACGTTAAATTTACGAAAAAAAGAAAAATCACTGATAATGAGAATAACTAATTTAAGAGGAATGAAATCTGGTGGAATTGCATTTGTGTGTTTACGGCGTGTGCACAGTAGTGGATATAATTTATTATTATTGTTAAAATACTACTTTTGTCGAGTCACCGTGTTTCTCCGTGGCTGAATACACATTGAATGGGAAACGGAAACACCGAAACTAAGATTTTATATACATATATATATATATATATATATATTTTTTTTTTTTTTTTATAAATAGATTGTATGTTTTTTACGTGCGTCAATTAGATTTTTACAGCGTCTATACTATTTTTCTACGACTTTTTATTGACTCGATTTTACGCCCAACGTTTCGATACCATTTTACCTTTACGCCTTGACAATTCATACTATCAGTTTGTAGGAATATGATAACAAATTTCCAACATGATTTGTGGTTCAATTTGACGAGTTAAAAAAAAAAAATTTGCTTATACACATTAAGGTTTAGTCGTTTGACTCTACGACATTTTAGTGTGTAAAACAGGAATCTAATTTTTCAACCATAATGATATCCAAACTAAAAACGCACTTATAATTCTCCATTACATTACTTATCAATTTATACAATTGACGTTTGTAGGAAAGCATTATATTTTTATAGTTAATACATAGCTAAAGTTAAAATGAAGTATAAATTGTAATGGACCGACCTAAAATCTAAGTGTGTATCCTAAAAAGGTACCAATTAATTACCAATAAACTATTAAATATTGTGTAAAAAGGTAAATGTATTGGTTTACTTACATTTTGCGTAAAATAATAAATTGACAAATTTGTAGTATAGTTTTTAAATGTAAGATTACCATATTATAGTAGATAGCAAAAAGTATATTGATTTTACAAAAAACGTGGTTTTTTTCACAAAACAACCAGAAAGTTAAGTAGAGAAAAAGTTAAATTATGTACAAATCATATTTCACTCATAGACAATGCAAAATAAATATACGTACATGATATGAGACTTTCTATGAATATTGTTTCACCATAATAAATGTCATGGTTTTAAATTATAGTGGATAAATTGGAGAAAAAATGAGTAAAACTTTTGGAAAACAAGAAACTATCATAATTCTTATTTTATTCATATAAAAATACAATCATTTTTATAATATGGGTTGTTTTTTTATTAAGTTTAAGTTTAAGTTATATTTTTGTGTTTTCGTCGTTCCATACTCAAAAATTTAATTTGGCCCTACTTTTACTAACCATTTTGTGTCTTTAGCTGAATATTTTAACGTACATTTCGTCATTTGAGTACTTTTTTCAGTTCACAATTTCGCAGTTTTTAAACTTTGATTTTTTCGCCGCAAGAATTTCGATCAATTTTTGGTTTTCGAAGTGTTTCCAAAACTATCCGAGAGAAGTCAGCCAATGTGCGTGCATCAAAAGCGGGACGGGAGAATAAAAGGAAATAACGGTCAGCTGTTTTCTGTCGACCTACGATTGTAGCACTATTATTTTGTATTAAATACAATCACACTTGTGATTGCTTAAAAAACTTGACATTTTCACATGATACCGAAAACTTTTGACTGATTTTTAAAAAAGGAGTAAATTTAATTTGTTCGATTCCAACTTTTTTTTTTTTTTTTATAACTTATAAGTCATTCAATTATACAAAAATCCATTGAAATGTACTGCAATGCTTACAAAAATTTGGTATGATAATCATTTTTACTTTAATATTCCGTATGCTTAACGAGAATATTGGATGTATTATTTTACAACTAAATAGTGAAAACTGATGCGTATATACTATATAGTTTTTTCACCTTAAATTATCCATCATAACATTTTCGTTATATTTTATCTTACGCATTAATGTTTTTCCCCTTTCTGAATTATGTATTCTCACATTTGACACTCACTGACCCAAGTCATTAGCTCTTGAGACCACTGTAAATAAGGATAATCTTTTACTGCGTTTAATACAGCATGTCCGATAACCCAACCCATTGAGCGGTTCAATGGGAATCAAGCTGCAAACAATGTTCTAAAGTACGTAAATTGTATAAATTAACTCGCTTACTCAAGCATAATACGATACCTAATTGTCTACGCACAATTATGGTAAAATAAATTATTGGACATCGTTATAAAAATCAAAGTTTTTTGTACACTTATAATACGTCGTGAACTAAACAAAATTACATTACATTATTATGTTTCGATTAAATATCTTTGTTATATTTCTCATGGATCGATAGTAATTTAATAAAAGTTAGAAAACATTTACGAAATTAAGACTTGACTGAAGCAAAAAAAAAAAAAAAAATTTATTAAC
>CM029357.1:37280289-37324320 GCA_017140985.1 Hormaphis cornu | reverse complement strand
ACAAATCTAGAAATCAAGAAGTACAAACGGTATCTAACTGGTATCCGAGTAATATCGTTTTGGTTTTTTCTTTGTATATTATATATTTACAGTCGAAAATTCATTATAAACTAGTATACTTGGAAAACACCCCGTGTCGCGAGCAGTAATAAATAACACAGAATCACTTTACAAACAACACACCCGCCGTGGCAATTAAGATAATGGCGTCTAACGGTTCAAAAATCTATGCATTTCCCATTTGGTGGTGGTGCTTTTAATCTTCTCCCCCAAATAAAAATGAAATCGCTCCAGGAGTCCTCCCGCGGGGCGTTCCGAAACACAAACAACTGGCAGTATTACAGGGATGACGACTTTTGTTTGTTTTTCAGACCAATCGACAGGAGAAAATGCCAAAATACACACTTCAATAATTAACACATGCACGCGCAAACACACGGCGTTTACAAACGCGCGCGCGTGCATACGCAATGATACAGTTGAAAATGTTTATTCAGATAAATAACGAATAGCATTTGTGTGGCTGGTTGATTAGGATTTTCAATTTTTTTTAAACTGCATTTATAGCGGATGGTAGCTCCGAATTAGTGTTTAGAAAAAAGTAAAGTTCACTATTCCTAGGTTGGGTATTTTTAGTTTTAAAATTCGTCACAACATTTCCACAGTCACATAGCGCTGTAAAAAGTTCGAATCAAATTGTATGATATTTTAAATTCTTATTCACATCATTCATAATCTTGTCGTAATTTACATCGATGTTTTATAAATTCGGAATTCTCTCATAAATTTTAATATTGCTAAATTTTAAAGCATTTTATAATAAACGATTGTAAAGTCAAATACCAATAGAAATCGTGATGATACATGTTTATGTGTAATTTAGTGAGCAACCACATAATTTTACGAAATTAATGAAGTATTATGATTTATATATTTTGTTGTGTGTTTAAAAACTAAAAAGGCATTAAGCATTTTAAAATTATTTTTACGATATAAATAATAGAGTATGACTTAAAACAGATTTTAATTTTATGTAACTAATTTGGCATTTTACCTACCCACCATAACTGCAAGTTACTTATTCAATATATTAAAGTACAACATATAAAGTCTCATCTCTTATATTTCAGTCAAATAATAGTTATTAGTACTATAGTATCTAATCTAAGAAAAGTATTGTTGTAAAAAATATACTGCGAATACCGGTTATGAACCTATTGAGTTGAGTTATGAGTCAATTGGATATTATGATGTTTGAATTCTGATAGTTTTGTATTTTGTATTTTGTATTTTCTAATAGTTTGTGTGTTTTATATGGCAGTTCATGGTGGTGTAAAAACAGTTGAAGGTGAAAAATACAAAATAATCAATCAATTCATTTTTCTCCCGTCTCCTAATAATTAGCAGTATTTATAAGTAGGATCAATGTAGGTCAGTATACCAACTGAATTTTATTGTTTATAATCATAATTAGGGTACTTTCCAGAATTTATTCTTTCTTATGCATTGGAAGATCCATTTCATTTCAAGATTGCAACAATAATTCATTTATCCGTTTATAAACCCACGTGTTTATAAATATATAGGTACACAAAGGGATTTTCATCCATTATTGATTATTAATCACTGGTTAGAGAATATTTATTTTTATTAAGCTATAGAACTTATTTTTAAAGCTGATTGGACATATTTTATATCTTTCATTTACACACACAAATACAATTTATTAACTACTCAATGTTCATTTAAAAATGGCAGATTATTATTTTCAAGTTTTAATTTTAGATAAAAACTGATTTTACATTTTATTCAACATATACAAGTATGTAAAATTGCTTTTGATGTTTAAATCTCTCTGATGACAGATTTGAACGTATTTTAGAGTTATTCGCATTGGTTTAATAAATAATTTCTATTTGAAACCAATCAATAACACAGTAAATGAGAATTATTTGAAATATAATATATAAAATGTGTTTTCAAGTCGTATAAATAAATCCATTTAATTGGTTAAAATAATTGATTTTCGATTCTTCGATGCTAGTAAATAGGTACCTATATATTTAAAAATACCATAAAAAATATATATATTATAATATAATATAATATATATATATATAATATATAATATATATATATATATAATATATATATTATAAATAATATTTATAATTATGGTATAGAATACTGAGTTTCAGAAAAGTATAAAAAAAAATATTACCCTACAGGCAATAATTAATACGCAATGTCACATCAAATAACAAATATGAAAAAAGTTAAATTGTAAAGTAAATTCAATATGTTTCAAAATTCATTTCTACCTATAGCGTTTGTGAAAAAAAAAAAATTAACTAAAAACAAATTAAATAATATTTTGTAATATATTTTAAAATAATCAAAAATAGTTTAAAAACGTATCAGCTTATTTCAAAAAATATATCAATGAGCTCTTTTAATGTTTATATTTTATCGAGTTAAAAATAGAGGTGTTTTGTGCTACAATGCTGGAACAATGTTCAATCGTTCACATGTGGTATACTTTATAGTCTCCTTTAAGATAATCATACATTTGACTGTATTATAAAATTGAAATTTTATTGGTTGTTTCTTATTTCTAGGAAAATTTTAAAAATCGTTTTTAACCTTTTTACGTTATAAATACTATTTATAGATAGGTGCTACGTAGTTAATAACGAAACGGTGATTTCCATATTTCATAAAATCAACAAATTTTTTTGTTTAATAAAAAAAACAAAAAATGTATTTTGTTATTTCTAATATTTTATTCACGTTTATTTTGGGCATGCTTATATTTTACAGCTTTTAAATACATGACAGTGTGATACCAAATGTAACTCCTTACAAAAATATTATATTAGATTCATATACATATATATAAAAAAAAGGTTAGCATTTTAGAAATTTTCGGAGAAGTTTAACCGACTTGATTGGGCCGAGTTGTCCAAGTCTACTACTATATGATGCGAGATGTAACGCTAAAGAGGGAAAAATATCTTACACTTTTTGATGCAAACGACGTAACAAGAACAAAATAAGATTTTTATTCTTAATTAAATCTATTAAAGTTTGAACATCACTTTGTTTTTAATGCTGATAATAATAATAATCATATAAAAAATACATAGATTAGTGGATTCTCACTCGTCTAAAATTATGTAATCGTTATTTAAATCGCATCAAGCCATGCGAATTTAAGATTGAAAAAGAAAGCCACAAAAAAAAAAAAAAAAAAAAAAACAGTCGTTAAAATATTAAGAAATATCTTTGTCCTTAAGCCATCCGGTTTCGAAACTTGATTTGTTTTTAGTAAATCGAACAGAAGCTAATTACGGCTAATTTTATTGCTTTGGTAACTTTAAGTCAATATATTATGGCATTTCGTCGGAAAATAAATAATCACGAATCCGATTGAACTGAAAACGGGAGCACGATACGTTTTTACCGATCCCTTCGATGGCCCCGGGTGAAAAAACAGCGTATTATTCAAATTGAATGTCCGAATTTATCGTCTCTTTTGTGGTTGTTGAAACCTCTTGTGTTTGTAGTTACGAGTCTGATGGTTCGACATTTATTTGTTTTGGTCCGTGTATTAATTTGTTATTTTATGTGAATTCGTTAACCGTAAACGACCATCAACATTTCACATGGTATTATTTGGTTTCTATACACAACGACCAAAAACAAAAAGATAATAAAAAAGTATAAAATCCAACTTATCTACTTGCTTGTCCCGATAAAAAAATATAAATCCGTTCATTAAAGTTAGTATTAAATAACAATAAGAAAAATGTATAAATGTCACAAGAATTCTGTGAGTCCAGGGAAACTTTGGACATAAAAACTCACAGTGTATTTTAACAGACTTTTTGAGTTTTGAAAATTAATTTAAGTAACACTATTTGATAATTAAGTATTAAATTCGTTATTAATAGTCATAAAGTTCCATTACATATTTTATACATCCGTATACATATATTTATATTGTGTTTTCAGCTTTTGGAATAAATGCATTTAAATTATACACCAGTTTAATCCTTTGATAACTGTTTAACCTGAGTCCGCCGAATCGTTAATGTTTTAAAATTTTTCAATTCAAGATGATTGAATGAAATCGCCAAGGCAATTTTTAATTCGAAACTTCTTTTTGTACCAAAACATCAAAGTTTTAATCGTTAAATTATTTTTATACGTCATGATTATATATTTATTAACATATCTATGACATTCGCGTAGCCCGCTTAATAATTTGATGTAATGTTAAAAAATGCGTTTTATTGTACATTATTCTGTACAAGTTCGTTGTCGTGAAATTGAGTTCAATGTTTAAAACACGATTTTCGGCTCCTCTTTCAATATCTTTCGAAATTTTCTGCTTAAAACCACTTGTGACCGCGTTTCACAGAATACTGATTTACGAAAACTACTGTGGACCACGACGAATACATTTTTTAACGATTTTCAATGGTCACATTTAATAGAAAGCGCATGAATCACGTCAACTCGTGACGGACACGACGACTTGTTTTGTAATCCGTAGATATTACGTATTCGTTCTTTTGGCTTATAACACGCATACGAACCACTATACTTACACACGTGCCTTGGTTTTTTTTTTTCTCTTTTCGTTTCAAGACGTCGTCCGACGACGTGTTTATCGGTAGAAAGTTCGGAATCGAATTCCGAAACGGAGGCGGTTCTGTGCGCGTGTGATGTGTGATTTGACGGCGTTACACGAACGAAATACGCTATACCTATATATTAATATTGTATTATTCTTGTGCGGACAAGCGGTGGCTGTAACGTAGTTTTTAAGAATTTTACCTTCGCTCCCGTGGAGCCCACGGAACACACCACGAATAAACTTCAGCTGAACCACGTCGGTAGCGAGTTTCGATTCCCAACACCACGCGTCGTCTGACAAGAAAATATTAAATTTGGTTCTGGTGAAGACGCAGCTAACTTGACGTTTCGTTATATATTTTTGTGTACTTTGTGTCAATTCGTGAAATCCGCTGGATAATGTTTGACGGATTATCCGAGTGTGTTTCGATTGGATAAAAACTAGTCGCGCCGATCGCGATTTACCACAGACATAATTTCCACAGTCCAACGCCGTGATTATCGAAAAGCAAAAAAAGATTTCGAATTAAATTTTCAGAATGTGTTCCTAGTAATATGACTTTTGCTCTAGATAAAGTAACGATTCATCGACAGTACGGTGCCTACATCGCATTTCAAACAATATTTATTTTACTAGGTTCCAACGGAAATCAATGTGTTATATTTTCAATCATATCCCGATCAACGTAACATGTAATTCGTAATATGTGTTATAACATTTTTTTTTTTCAGAGGAATTCGTTGAGTATCATTGAGTTGAAAAGAAACTCTTCGAAAAATCTTCAAAAATACATGTTATCACATACACAAACCATTGTTGTACGTACTGTATAAGATTTCTTGTGTTATTATTTTTTTTTATTTAGTACAATTTATTTCTACACATTTGATGTGATAAGTAGCGTTAATTAGGAACTATTGTAGGTAACGTGATGCACAAAACGGAGGAGTCTATATAAATAACGTATCTTGCAAAAAGTTGAAATCGGTTTAACCAGTTGAAATCAGTAGGATAATCAAAATATCGAATATTGGGGGAAATTATGTGTGGTGTTTTTGACACACTAAAATAGTAGTCCTTAAGAAACTTATTATATTTTTTAAGTTTAATTTTTTTCAAATCACTCGGGTCAATACTTTTTCACATTTTATTCCGCGTTTCAGATTAAGTGAGTGTAAATAATGGTGATTTCTTTCATCAACTACTTTGTGGTGCAAACAGAAAACGAGCGCTTTCAAAAATAACGGTATAACGTCACGTAGCTGATTAAAAACATTAAAAATAAATCTACACGAATACGGATGATCGTCCGCGCATTAGAACTTTTTCATTTTTAAAACTCTCAATTTGGCTTCGGATTGACCTGTCGGTCATTGTGAGATAATATTAAAAATTTAGTTATCAACTATTAAATCGTTAAAATATACCGTTTAGACAAAAAATATGTGTTCAAGACACACATACGTTCGTTTTTGAAATCCATACGATTCACTTCAAAATGGTAAACACTTGACAAAAAAAAAAAAACCCACAACTTACAATTTTTTATTCCATACTTTTGCGTGATACCGCCAAAAACAATGAAAATATTAACGGTACTCGTCGTATACCAAAAAATCGGTCGAACAGGACGAGGAAAGAAAACGCGCGACCCGGTAACTGTGGCTGAGCTCCGGAGTTTATATCATAATATAATTACATCAAATTCCAACGAACGTTTGTAACACTGTACGGCCACGTGTGTTGTCCGACGGCATTACCTTCTTCACGCATGTTTTATCATTATTACGCCACCGACCAGCCCCCGTACTGTATAATTATTATTATGATATTTTACGTACCCGACTGACGACGCTGTTATTACTATTTTTGTTTTATTTTTATTATCTTTTTTTTAAATGGGTTTTGGAAGATCGAGTTCGTTTTACAACGATACACAGCCACGATGCCCAGTTCGGACGGTAGCGTTGGATCGCATACAATGAAAAACATAATGTAATCAAATAACTCGACGTGAAAATGTACGTTACACGTACAACACAACACGATACGATAAATAATTATTAAAAAACCGGTGCACTAGTGTGTTGTTGAAAAGAAAAAAAAAAAAATCGAATTAAATAATATTAGTTCTGATCGTAGCTGGAAACACATATTTTGTTTCACTGATTCCTTCGTTCTGTTTCGTTGATTAACACAAAAAAATACAAATAAAAAAAAAGTTTGCTTCGCTCAAAATCGATATTGCAATTTCCAAAATTTAACGTGATACCTACCTGTTTACCATGTTTACGAAGAGCAATATAGGTATGTTTTTTATCGTATCCTCTGATCATCAACTTCACACAAAAGAAAATTCAGGAAATTGTTTTGTCAATCATCATAATGTAATGGACAAAAAAGTATACCAACACGAGATTATATTCATACGACCCTCGAGATAAAAGCTGTTGATCCGTTGAATTTTAAAATTATTTCGAATAGTCGTTTACCTAGGCATTATTTGATTGTTTGATATGATCAAAAATGTCACCGGTATGGTATTTCCAATTGAAACGTGAAATAAACTGGTTTTGTTGTTCTTTAAACGTTTTTCTTAAACGTCACGATTCATATTATTCATATTTATCACATGAAAACTATTGAAATAAGAATAATATGAAAAGATTCATATCTTCACGTGACAAAACCATGACGTTGTATTAATGCGGCCATAGTATAACCTAACCGGATAGGTGTTAACAAAATACTAATTCAAAACATAAATTGCCGGTTCAGATAATATAAAGAACCAAACAAGAGTATACACCAAGTATTTTCTACATGGTAAGTATATTCTCATCAAATTAGAAAAAAATAATAATTGAACGAGCACCAAACAAACTAATCAACCCTAAAATTTTCCCATAAAAATTCTAAATCGGTTTCTTTTTTGTTAGAACGTTGTACTCGAAAATTATGATGTTAGAAAAAAAAAAGGGGTCTAAACAAAAAGAATTTAGACAAACAACACATCCAGTTTGATACTACGTTGGTTAGATAAATCACACGTTGAGAGTTGAGATTAATATTATTTTAACGATGTAACATAAAACTGTTTAGGAAAAAGACTTATTTGAAATTAGTTTTCCGAATAAGCGTGTGAGTTAACTTTTAAAATTGATATTTGTTAGCTAAATTATGTGTACTAATCAAATGTATTGAACTTGAAAATAAAAATGGACACATTACTCTTTACCTTATTGTTTTAAAAGTTTATTCGTTATTTGGTTCGATTAAATTTACGTGATCTTGATGGGATTTTTAAAACTTGCTCATGTATTTATTTATAAAATTAACAAAAAATATATTACTAATTTAGCTTTTGACCGGGTGTAAATATTAAATAACTTAAAATAAAAACTTGTAAGCACGTTTATTAATATATTTTTTTAAATTTCAAAAGACAATTAAAAAAAAAAAAAAATGTATGAATATAGTATAAATTAATTAAAAATGTTTATGTTTATATTCGGACGAATATAAAATCGTGATTCTCGTTCATTCGTTTAGAATTTTAATTAATTTTATGATGAGATAATATTTTTTTATCGAACTTTATTTGTCTATACACGGACAGTTTAAAACAATAAACCATAATACACCTATAATCGCAAACATTTTAAATGTTTTGCTTTCGATAATCGTGTAAGTAAAATAGTGCGAGGTTTGTCCGGATCTTGTCGCTTGGCCATCGTTCGCGACGGAAATCATGTATGGCGAATCCTTTCGAAAGAGTACCGTTTAAGGGTCTTCGCCGCACTGGATTTTATGACACAAATACGGTTTTAACAGTCCAATAAATTAATAGCGATAATGATGTGTTTATCGAATTTTTATTCCGATTTTGAATTCTTTACGATGTATTTTATGTTTTAACGAGATGATTGTTGAAAATTTTCATTTTTTTTTAAATAAATAATAATTGATTGTAAACGGTCATGAAAACTTAATTATTTGCAATCTCGTAAAAACAGTGTTGAGGTATTTAACTCATCCTATCGATGTTGGCTCGGAACCTGCCAAAAAAAAAAAAAAAAAATATCACATTCGTGGAAATACAAAATAATGTTTTTCAAAGTAATATGTATTGACTCGAAATACACGTATTATGCTGTTAAAATGATAATTGAATGCTCCCGAACGTCTAATACGCGACGTCTCTCGATATCTACAACAATCTCGAGTTTAGAACCGTTTTTAGAACGGAAATTGGAAAAAAACAAACTCGGTTGTATATCGGAATATCCGTGAACGATCCTTAGCCCCGCAGTCGCGTGATGAACCGTTCATTTTTTTCGATTTTTATTTATTTTTTTTCACATCTTTCGCATGTCGTTACGACCGCCCAGGACGCACGCGTGTACACACTTTCTCGGGGGATCACCGACGGATTAGACGGTTCTACAGCGTTCCATCCCTCCGGAACGAATCCTCTGTTTATTTATGACCAGTTGTCCGCGCGCAGGGCCTAGGGGATAGGGTCGCGGAGGAAGTAACGTGCGGCGACGGTCCAAGTTAATTGTGGAGCGCTGAGTCACCCTCGCCGTGGCGAAATGAAATATGGCGCGTGTTTCCCGAGCGTTATATAAAAAGTCTGCTTTATATTTGATAAAATGCGCACTTGTATATGTACATCTTTTTTTTTTTTTTTTTTAACGACAAGTGATTTAGCCTTCTCGCAATAAATCATATATTTTATGTTTTTTTTTTTTTTTTTTAAATAAGTGCTACGACCGCAAGACTTTCGAGTTCCGACGGCAATAAAAACATCGTCAACCTTTCATTGCCCCCGGGGACTTAGCGCTGGAAACGGGGAATAGTGCATGTATTGAAGAAAATATACTCGCTCTGTGCACACACACGCCCGCACGTTGCGTTGCATCCAGTGCGCTCGTATCGCGCACGTTTCGGCGGGGTTCGTGTATACATTATTTGTACGTAGAAAAGCGGCGTGTAATGAAAGGATTTTCTCCGTCTACGGGAATCGTTCGGTGTGTACCGAGCACATGGGTATTACACGATATCCGCGAGCAGTACAGAGTCAAACGATATTTTTGAAAGAAGCTATTCTTTTTTTTATTTTTATTACTATTTATTTGTTTACATGATTACAGGCTCGAGGGGCCCAAATTCACATACACAATAGCAACGAGTTCAAAAGGATAGTAGGTAAAACATTCGCTGTGGATAATACGTCATAATAAACGGCTATGACAACAGCAATATCAAGAGAAGAAGAATCGGTGGTCCTCGGTTTCAACATTCATACGACGTATGATTTGTAACGATCATTTGAAAGGGATCGGGGCGAGGAAAGATTACAAAAGGAGCGGGGATACGACACGTAGGAACTCTGAAACTTATATGCCGCAAAAGAAAAACAGAGTAGATTTTACCAGTTTACTTAGAAAGGACAAGTCTTTAGTGAGGCGAAGATCCGATAGATTTTGGAGGTGCATGACGTACCGAATCATAATCACGAGTAGGGTGTGCTCTACCAAATTGTATAAGATTCAAGTGATTTTTATTATTACTTTTTAGGGCCTCGATATGATCGTGTAAGCCACTCGACGTATAGATAATATTTACTAAAACACGCTTGTCTTCATAAATACACGTGTTTCAAGTGTTGGTTTGACGGAGAGGTTGTGACCGGCCGGTGATCCAAAGGACTGTTGGTTGTAACATTGATATTATAGTAAATAAATAATATTTTTGTTATATTTTACTATAAACCCAATGGTTCTAGGTGCTTACTGAGTGTTTATATTATTCAGATGGTTGGCATGATGATTGTGTAGAGCTATCGGCACGGCGCGAGATCCGCGCGCTTTAGCGGTGTACTCAGAAATACCTAGGCGCTGAAGTACCACCACACAGGTACCTTTTAACACAATTTCATGTCAAACCATAGGCTTAAATATTGAGTGGGCTAGAAAGGCTTAGCCTCCTTTAACTTTCCTCAATTTTTAAATAATACACAGGATAATATAGCTTATTTTAGGCGTAGTATTAACGAATTAACTCCATGAAATTTTTATTTTCAGCTCTTCAAATTGCGCCTATGGTGCAAACCGTAGTTAAACGCCTTATATCATTTTGTTCTACTACAACACGCTGCCGGTTTTTATACTTCCTAGAGCTCGTGGTCAGGTTACAGTTTCAAACAGAGTTCTAGTGCAAACAAAAAACCGTTTGCTGTTGATAGATTTTTCCAATGCGCATTCATTCTTACCATCGTGTTTTATTTTTTGTAAAACGAAGAACAAAACACAATATAACACTGACTATATTAACCAGAACGATTTGTATGTAGGGACTTTGAGTTTTTAATTTTATTTAACGGCTCATCCACAATAATTGCCCACGCAAACAACTATTGGTTCACTATTCTTTATAATATATAAATTTGTTCATCCGGATTTTTATTACATATTTTGTTTGCAAGCAAATACTTTTCATAATATTGTGTTGGTGAAAAAATTGTTTTTCGAGTGAAATCCCAAATTTACCGCCCTAGGTTGCAAAAAATAATTAAAAAAATATAAATGTATAATACGCTTGTACGAATGTGTGAAACACTGTATATATGGTTCTATTGTTTTTTTTTTATGTTTCTAATAATTGAATATGAGTAGAGTTTTTTTCTTTATATTATTATTGAAAATCCGTAGTCAAATCTAAGGGGCGCCATAGTTAAATACTGCATGATGTGATTTTTATGATATAACATAAATATTTTATCTCCATAGTTTTAATGTTTTTTTTCATGCGTAAAATAACGCTTGGCTGCGCGAGACCCAACATCGAGAAGACTCAATGTTTGAAAACCATTTTAGTTCTCGGTCTTCATTTTCCCGCTGTCGGCAGCCCTTCTAAAGACACCACTACTCTCGAAAACTGTAGTAAAGGTTATTTTATAATATTGTTTCATGTTTTTCAAAATAAATTCGTCGTAAAATTTGTACAGGATGACAGTAAAAACATTTTAAGACCCGTGTACATACTCATTTTTACCAATGCCGATTGCTTACATTCTATTATTGAACATTCAGTTCTTTACATTTAAAAAACACAATTTGTATAATAATCTCTGAATTGAATTGAATTATAAAAACTTTGATAAATTTTTATCAACAGGTAGATATCACTCAAAGTTTATTTGGTATTTTTTTAATTTATTTTTTACCATCATTTTTTTGTTGAATCTGTTTTCTGCCTATCACACGCAAGTTTTAGGAATTTAGATTGTTCTCATTTCCAACGTGCCGATTCATCTAGTGTTGCGTTTTTGATACTGAAATCTGATTTTTGAACATTGATAATCCTCTACGTTTTATTGATTTGTATTAGGTTTTCCCAATAATGTAAAGTTGAAATGTTTAAAAACAATTGATCACATCAACAAATAAATCGGTACGTTTATATTAATAAAAATAGGCTGATTTTCTAAGCACTGCCTTGAAGAGACACAGAAAAATATCGATAATTCAAATCCCCTTAAATACTAATTTAAAGTTTATAAATGAAAAATAAGTTTTTGATCAAATATTTTGAGTATGATAATATTGAATGAATAATATAATTAAGTACCTAATTTGAATGTCTTAATTGTGTTCAGCGGGTATTCTTTTAAGTTATACAACTACAAAACTAAGTGCAAATTGTTTCATTTTCCAAGAACACAAAAACAATAAATGCTAATAAACTTGCTATAATGGTCGGTATCTTAAAAGTATACAAATTTAACGTTTTCTGATGACGAAAGTTTCATAATTTTGTCTGGAAGACTATCAATAACACATCGACTGCCTGGGTGACTGTTTAATTTGATTTTCAAAAGTATCATTTTCTTTGATTTTTCGCGGAACGGACGACATTTATTTAAACGTATTAGTAACGATTTACAGTTTTCAGTAACGGTGTTCTGAACAAATAAAGATACATTTTGAAAAATGGCCAACGCTCACAATAATCTCGAGACATCTAATAAATACGGAATAGTTGAATATTGTAAAAATATATATTTTAAAATTTTAAACAACAGCTAATATCGTTGTTTATAAAAAAGTTGTAATTTAAAACGCTAAATCGTTTACAAAATAAAACGATCGCTGGTATTACCAAAAACGATCATCCTGTACAGAACGTACGTTATATAGAATATGGCGTTCATCTCCGGTCGGAGTAGAGCGCATAAAACCCATTGTCGTGCGTATTGCATACTGACAATATACGACCATTATAATTCACAATAAAAATAATAATAATAATAAAATATAAAAACCTTCGACTATAACGTCAATGGCGAGTCAGGGTGTAATAACTGCAACGGGGTATCGCCGTTTAGAGGGGCGGCCGACGAGAAGGGTGCGAATCAAGCCCGCGCGATCGATTATTATGCGCTTTTTTTTTTCTGTTCCCGTTGACCCCTTTGAAATATCGAAATTTTACCGCTTACAATAATAATAATAATAGTAACAAAAGTACCGACCACACCGATTGTTATAATTGACGCTATAACAATGGCAGTACCTAACGTCGCTATTCATTTTGTTTCATGTAAATACAATAACAATAATAATTATAATTTATTATAAGGAATTTAATTTGAAAGTTAAAAAAAATTGACGGAGTGGCGTCTACGCTTCGGGTGGGTCTCTGGTTTGGAAGTTGTGATACAATTGTATTATACAATATCAGAAAGCAACGATAAATCATTGCCTTCGAAAAAAACGATTCTGAGCGGTCTCATTTGTCAGGTAGGTAAGCTTTCGAGGATTTCAAAGTTCAATATACTTAGCTCAAACATTTTCAAAATCACGTGCAAATTTCATCTAACTTGTACTTAACTTAATTTAAAAGTATGTAAAAGTTTCAGTCTATTCCGATTATCGTTTTGGATGTTATAGCCAAAAAAAAAAAAGAAATTAATCGATATTATGTAGAAAAGATCGCAAACTACTACGTACCTACACGCTTACACGGAAATGAGGGGGCTAAATATTGTGTATTATACCTAGTCAAAATTTTTTTCAATCTTTTGTTACGTTTAAATCAGTTTAGTACATGAAAGTTTGAAAATTACATGGACTAGTTTTTATAACGATAGTTTAATAGGTGTAGCCGTTCTGACACCGGATTTG
This sequence comes from Hormaphis cornu, assembly GCA_017140985.1. Classification (NCBI taxonomy): domain Eukaryota; kingdom Metazoa; phylum Arthropoda; class Insecta; order Hemiptera; family Hormaphididae; genus Hormaphis; species Hormaphis cornu. The sequence goes on along the minus strand of CM029357.1, from coordinate 37,310,490 downwards.
GCAATTTTGCCATCTTCGTCGTTTTAGGTACATTACTCAGCTCAGAAAATAATCAAAAAATGCTTCACATAAAATAATATCCAAACTTTTATGTTGTATTGTATAACGATTGGAGCACTCCTTCTATCCGATAACTTCATTACAATCCTGAAAATTTCAAATTTTTCGCCGTAAAATTGTCGATTTTTTTTTTTGGTTTTTGAGGTAAAACTGAAAAAGACGAAAATGTTTTTGCGTAATATTAGATAAACTCGCGTAATTTTACTATGTAAAATATTCTGAATGGCTTATTGGAGGTATAGGTTGATTAAAATATACGAACGAATTAATTTTATAAAAACGTGATTTTGTGCATAAGATCTTTTATTTTTTTTTTTGACTATTTGAATTTTTACAGACATAATAATTTGTAGGTAATGTATTGAACGTTTATAAATATTTCTTTTAGGATAAACGCGTGTTTTCTAATTTGTGATACGCGATGAAATTTCGCGAAACAATGACAAAACCGAATATCATTATGCTCTTAAATTATTTAATTTACGTTTCAGTAAACAATAATCGTTTTGACATTGAATATACAAAATATCCGAGAAATATCGTATTAATATCGAAAATGACTTATATACGTATAGTAAAATGTCACAGTTCAACGTTTTAATGTTTAAACGTTTTGCTGGTTTATTGAGAATCACGTGTCGCGTACTTTATTGAGGACTTTTGTTATATTTTTTTACTTTTGCTCTCACTTTAAGCACGATATTATACGTACGGTACTCGTTTCTAGCCAGGATGCCGTGTAGTTTTAAAAAAAAATCACACTACATGTTTTTTATTTTTTTTTTTGGTATAATTATTTTTTTTTACAATTATCGTTGTTAATAATACACCTCTGACTGCTTAATTCCCGCACACGATAATGCGTAATGGTTATTTTACATTGTCTTCGGTTTTCGTCATAAACACACTAACCGTTATTTTTTGCCGCAAACATGGCGTCGCGTGTCTTGGCGACCCCATTGGTGCGGGACGTCCGGTCAAAACAACAAACTTCATCGGTCAACGGGAAAAGTAACGAAAAAACGAGAAAACAAGAAAACAAGAAAATAAGAAAACACATGCGTAATATTCGCTTCTCCCTACGCGAAACCGACCGAGGACATTAATCGTTGTCCATTATCCGGCGTTTCCGGTGTTCTTGTGCGCGAACGTTGTTTCTCGGTCGGCGTGCACTTGTTCGGTAAAATATGTGTGTACGCGTGTATATACGCGTGTAGGTAGTTTTTCCGTTCGGCGGAAAGAATATTTACTGTGCGAACTGCGTTCCGTGTTCGCGACTCGCGATTCTCCGGCGAAAACTTCTGTCTGCAAATGGTCATAACGATTCCGAAAAAATAACGATAGTTCGTAGAGGGTGTTATCGCGTCAAAAACTGTTTTCGTTTTGTCGCGCGGACCCAAACGTCAAAATGTTTTTTACCCGCCACACCGTTATATTACGATCGATTCGCACACACAACTGCCGTTTTCGGAACCACCGATTCAAATGTTGTTTGATCGTGTTAAAATTGAAAATGCGCTTTGCTGATATGTTAACAAAAGAATGATTTCGAATAATTCAACAATTTTTATTTCGTTCCGAATAGTGACAACGTCGTATTTCGTAGGGCGTTAGGGCGTTTGGGGCGGCACGAATCGCGCCACCGTGTATCGGCGACACCGCTACAACTGATACTTAGACAATATGATATGAGGAACGCGTTCATCATCGGATTCTTCCTTTCGTCTTTTTAGTACCATTTTTATTTTTTGTGCCAATGGTGACGGAAATTTAGCGTCACCAACTACGGATTAAATTATCTTGTTTCTGACAACAATACCTACGGGTTTTTAATTTATGTTAGTTTTATGTTATGTCCTAACAGAACCATTGAAAACAAAATAATTGCAGTACAAAGTGCTGAACAAAAAATTCATAGTTAGTAATTGCATTTGTTTAGTGGCCTTAAGATGACACTGATAGTAGTGTAAGTACTTCTCACAATGATCAAACATCTATATTATTCTAATGGAATTTGGTTAATGGCGCAAAGTAACACTACATCACGTACAACTTTGCACCAACCGCTGTTTGGCAAAAAAAAAATTTGAATTGATTAAAAAATACCAATGATCTAATGACATAAATTTTAATAAATTTAAAAAACATAAAACATTGGTGCAAAGTATCCCAGTTTTACAATTCCAAAAAAAATTATTTTGGAAAATTATTTGCTGAGTTTTTAAAAAAAAGAATTTTTTTAGAAACTATTATTTTTATTTCCAGTTTTTAAAACGACCCAACAATTCTTTTCATATAAATAAAATGTATTTTTTCTTGCACATATTGCAGGTATATATGATCGTTCTCCTTTCCGCCGAGTTTATCTTGTGGTTCATATATTTCAGAACGTTTGTTTTTTCTAAAAAGGTAAATTTAGGACAATTTAAATACGCTCTATCGCCTCTATTAATAGTATGAACTTTACATAACATTGATAGTATGACACGATACGTTATCTTTGTTAAATTTTCACGCTCGGTGTTATAGGAATCGCAGTATTGTTTTGCAAAACGTTTGAAAAAAACTGAAGTATTCAAAACCATACTTTCGTTATAGTTATAATTTTTATCCCATTACATATTTAAAATACAATTTGATCATTGACTGACAACTACTATTTTTCTTTTAATAATTTCGTGAAGTGTTCAATTCCTATGTACATACAATGATATGTTCTGATTTGAATTTTTACCAACCAGATAAAGCAACAACTATGTAAATAAATTATACGAATTGTGATAATTTGTAGGAAAAGATATTGCTTATTTTATATGAAAATTCCTCGGCAACAGAACACCCTCTATTTTACAGACAATCCCCATCGGTCACGTGCAGTGTGGTTAATGGTTCTCAGTGGTGACGGCTGTTCACGATATGTTTTTGCGGGAGAAAAACAATAAAACGTTGGTCGATTCGTCACGACCGTTCCCACACGAATACAATATGTCCGTGAAAAAATGTGTTTGAAGCAGTAATTATTATTATCGTACCCGAAACAAAAATGTCTCAATTTGGCACTAGGCTCACGACCGTAGGGTAAATGTTCACTGTATCAATGATTCATTGACAAAAATGCAAATCGCAATATGCATTTGCATGGATTTTGGTCACCCAAAAAATACCGTGATATTTTAACTCAAATGTTAGGAGTCATACGTACCATAAAGGTTTGTAAATTGGTGTGATGAATGAGATATTGCATTTCAGAAACCTGATCATTCAATAAATATAGCATAGCATACTATCTGTTCATTAAAAACGCGAAAAATTTTTATGCTGCGTTTGTCGAGCCTGCAGTCAAGTAATTGAGACGATTTTGGACCATTTTTTTTTTTTGGAGGGTCTAATTTTGTTAACAATATGATGCACTCTAGAACACATGTTTTTGCAGATAATCCGGTACTTGCGAAGGGACAAATGCAACGTATTAATCAAAGTGTTATGGTTTTTCTCTCGTCACATCATCAGCACCCGTCACCTCTGAAAACCATTATAAGCATTAACCGCACTGCACGTAACAAACGGTGGTGGAGTTTGAGAACAGGGTGGTTTATTTTCAACGAAATTCCCAGTTACACATGTTTTAAACCAAAAAAAAAAAAACAAAAAAAATGAGATATTACTATATATTAAAATTACTATCAAAATGTGTATACTATGTGTTGATATTCAATCTAAAACTAATGCAAGTTGATTAAATTCTTCAAAATAGTCTTACTCATTATAAAAAAAATCAATATGTGAACAAAACTATAAGTATAAGATAATCGTTGATTATTTAACGTTAGTTTAATTTTTAATAACAATGTTGTGTTTTACAGCAATTTATTATCGTTTTTGATTTGTATTTAATATACATATTTTATAGAAAATAATGCACAAAAAATGTTTAACTTTTGAGAAACTTATGGTATTATAACTTAAGTCAATTTAAATTTAAAACGCATTACAGATTTATATGTTTTTATTAAAATTCATACTATGGTTCATCAAAAAAAAAAAAAAAAAACAGACTATATTTAAATGTGCGATATAGATAATTTTTTATAAATATTTTCATTATGACTATATATAAATTAACCATAGAATGTGTTAAACTACGTATGCATTCAACACTATAACAATTATACAATTTAAATTATAACCATAGTATAAGATTATCATGATAGTGTCTCAAAGTCATAGTTAGCCATAGTTTTTCATCATTGAATTTAACTTTTGAGTTGCCTTAAGAATCTTTTGTTTGTATTGTGTTACTGTTTCTCTATCGCATTCACATCGCATATTATTACAATTAAAATAGTCTTCGTCGTTTTTTTGCACGTGGCAATATCTTGTCTAAAATTCAACAGCATAATTATTAGAAAATGACCATCTACTTACCTTTATAAATTTATGAACGCGTAACACGTTGTAGTTTTTATACACCTAACTTTAATATTGTTAATGTACATACTATATACACATTATTATAAAAGTAAACATATTCTTCAATATCATAAAAATCTGAAAAATATAAATTGTTTTCAATGAAACAAGAAAGTTCTCAAACCATTTGTTTTTTTAAATTATGCTAATATTTCAAGTACTTAATGTAATAAAATCAATTTTTTTTTACTATCAACATTTGGTTGATTTTGTCATACCCAAACTGACTTATTCTTAATTACAATACAGTTAAAAAATAGAATTCAGCTACTTATGTTTTAGTTTTCGCAAATAAGTCTTGAAGTAATCGATTTAGAAAGTTTAAAGTTTACAATGAATCTAATAATTGTATATTATGAAGAACAATACTTACGACGGTCGGCTGTTCTTTGTTTAATCCGCACTTCATAATCATCTAAATCAATACATAAAACTAATAATATTAATTTTAAGAAATCACTAATGATTATCGTTTTTTTCTTTAATAAACAAATGTCTATTGAACAATTTTGTTTCGTCTTATGCTTGTAGCTTGCAATATGGTAAATGTATTATGCCTCATAACATTCAATATACACAAAGTCATTTATTCGATAACATAAATGTTACTGCCAACTAGAATCATGTTTTATAGTTAGAAACAACAATTGATTCTTAACTTTTAGAGAATATGTCCCATAGTGTAAGTTCAGAATTTTTCAAAAATATTCATTAGGTATGTTATAAAAAAAAAAGTAATAAGAAAAAGGAAACCTATAATTTTCGTAAACTTATTTCAGTAAATTTGATTAACATAATACATTGCAACAGTACCTAGAGTATAATTCATTTTTTTTTTAAATTAATAAAAAAAATATTTATAAAATATAACACTAAAATATATGCCAATATATTGTAATGTTTATGATTTATTTACTTGTTCATTGTGTTCATAAAAAGCCTGTTTTTGAAGGTTTGGGTCGGCAGACCAATGGCGGTCGTCTTTTAAGCACATTTCATAAAAAATTTTCTTGTTCTTGAAAGAACCCATCATTGTTCTATTTTATTCAATTTTTGTATGGTTACAAATAATATACAGTTTAAATTTAGATTGTATGAATTCTATACATTTTACTAGTAACTATGTAATAAATTTAGAGATTATAAAAATTTAGATTTAAAATTGAATTTGTGGTGTATTTTATAGATATATAGAGATTTATAAAGTAGGTAACTATACGAATTATTTTACTAGCCAAAATAAAATTTATTGTAATAAAATACCTGATATAATTTTTTTATCAAAATTATTAAATTATTTTGATGTTTTAAGTAAGTTTATTTTCGTTTAAAATATTAAAATAAACAGTTATAATAATAAACTATTATCGGTATAATATACACACAATGAAATATTCATGTATAAAAACTTCGTCATCCAATGAAAATATTGAATCTAAGGCCAGTAGTAAAAAAAAAACCGGACATACAAAAGAACTCACTCATTCTATTTCTACATTATCCCACCTATTCTATTAATCTACTATATCAAATTAGTTACCTACTTTGATATTTTCGTAAAAAACTTATCTTAATAATTAAATCTCCAAATTACGCGTCTTTCGCTAGACATTTTAATAATATAGAATAACATAAATAATTTTATTTTCTCTATAGTCCATGTTGAGGATTAAAAAAGTAATTTACTTCATTTTATACGTTATATTTTAATAACACATACCAACTATAATCTCTATGGGTATCTAATAATACGTGTGTAGCAAAAACGTAAAATTTAAAAACGATTTTAATACTTGCACTTAATTTGTTACTATTTTTGACGCGTTATTTATACATTGCCAATTAATTTTGTTACTATTTTTGACGCGTCATTTATACAGTATACTTAACAAATTACTTTTTTTTGTTCAGAAACTATCGTTCTTTAGCTAATATAGTTACTTGATTTAAGAAAGTACCTGCTACGATACTTAAATCGAGCAACTTGCCCGGAATCGGTGTAAAGTTACAACCATAGTTGACATTTTGGGGGACTAGAGGGGGCCTAAGCCGTGGATTAGTCGTATATGCCCCTGATTTTTTTAAAAAAATTATACAGAACAGTTAGTCTATTATATCATAGAAAATCCCCTCCCACACATTTTAATATCAGCTCTCCGAATCGCAACTATAAGTCTCACCAAATTTCTGTTATAGTTATCATTCTTCTGTGCCGCGGTTTATCCACACCACAAACCGAGAGGTATAAACGTTGAGTCGGAGGAATTTTCATGGTTCTCAAAAACCGAAAACACTCGGTAGATCTTGTACAATATTATTCAACAGACGGAAAACGAGAACAACGCGGTGTTTTCAATGCGTTGCTTATACAATATAGTCGTATTCGATCGTAACATTCGTTGAATGGGGAGGAAACGGGGCAATCGTCATAATAATATATCACCGGGAACGCAGCGTAGGATGCACACGAAAATAATTTAATAATTCGTAATTAATGCACGAACAGATGCACCGTGTCGGATTCTGCGGCCTCCGAATACGGACCACTGCTCGGTAAACGCCATATGGTCTCCGAGTACGTGCTGCGTTTGGCCGCTCGCGGGGCACCCGATGTGGAAATGATCACGACGAGTCGTGTTATTAGTATATAATATTACGTTTTTGAACCGTTATACACTTTGTGCCGGCTCTTCCGCGTGCATGACGTTATTTTTAAATTCGAAATACTAGCATTCGGTCTCAAACGAATCGATTTTGAGCGTGCGAGGTCCGCTCGGGTGGTAAAAATGTATGTTAATTTTGAAAAGAATATTGAAGAAGAAAAAAAAAAAGGAAATCGATTAAGTTTGGCGGGAAATTATTGGTAAAGTGTAATGTAGCGGCATCGGTCTGATGGACATTACAACTGCGTGCAGCAGCATAATATGGTTTGATGAATATTTTAAGCTTATAGAAGACGTATTACTTCAGAAAATATTACTGTTCTGTGCGTGCTCCAAATTTCAAAATTTTACATTCGGCTGGAACACTTTTCGAGGTTTCAATTTTATTTATACCGATAACTAGTGTCCAGGAATTCGTTCCAATAACGTGCGGGCGTTATTAGTTTTAGTGCTCCACATTAACGACGTGTGAAAGTTTCGGGTCGTTCAGAATTTTTTTCGTGTTCTTTGGATCATATATATATATATATATATATAACTGCCTGGCAAATAACGAAACATTTAATTAAAACAAAGTCTAAGAAAAAGTGATCACAGACAACAAAATTCAAAGTAGTTTGGAGTTGATTATTCAAAAAAATGTTTTGGTTTCTTGCAGAACGTTGTTGTCGTGTGTACCGTTTATTCTACCAAAAAAAAAGTTGTCCACACAAATTTGAAGAAAAATTAACATCGATGTGAAAACAATTCGAAACTCTTCTCTCCGATAATAATCTAAAAATAAAAACAATAGCAAACAGCGATCTCGCTGTTTTGGACGGGTTTGGAAAGTTTTACACGAAGTTTGTCAAAAACAATATACTATATTATTGCTTTCGACAATTATTCAAATGAATCCAGTAGGTCAGGAAAATGTTCATCACAATACGGTAAATCTTACATTTTTATATTGAATTCCATCACGGTTGAATTCGTTAACTTCCAAACTGCGAATATTAACAAATTCCAAAAAAAAAAAAAAAAATGTATTCAAGTACCAAAAACTGTAGGACGCATTTCAAAAATTTATAAAAATATGTCGAAGGAAAAAAAAAATATGTTAAAGCAGCCAAACATATTTACAATTAAATACTTTCCAAACACATTAATACGTGATTTTAATTTAAACATTTCTTATTTAATCGTTTTTAGAGGCCAAAAAGTTATAGGCCAACATTAATCTTTAAACTTAAAGTTTTTCTTTAAGTCGTCGTTTTGGCATTATAAATGCACGAGTAAGACTCAAATGTATTTATTAACTGTAACAAAATGCACGAAAACTGCTCCAAGTACAAGCGCTAAGTAAATATACCTGACTCGTATATAATGGAATACACTCTGGAATCGTGAATTCTGAACATAAATATTTACCAACGTTCATCGTTCCATCGGCAGATGGGGTAAACACGTAAACATCGAATCTGGCGCATTTACTTGTCAACAGTCACTCAATGGCTTTACGTGGTCCTGGCGTTTGGCGTATCGGAGTGCTAATTCGTCATAAAATCCATTCGTCGTAACCACGTAGAACGTGCGGGGTTGTGTGGTAGCGTAAATCTAAAAAAAAAATCCGGGATCAGTCTAGGTAGACATTTCTATCTTGATTTTATGAATTTATCTAGTTTTTTTTGTTGTTGTTGTTGTTGTTAACTGTAGGAAATTTCATTGAAACATCAACTTAACCCGTCGCTGTTAAGTTTTTCAACCGACATCGATGATAATATTACGAATGCACTCGCACTATTATCGCACTCGTGTGATCACGTAATAATATACCTAACATGATGATGACCTTGTCGTTGGAATTTACGGTGAGTTTTACCGATCGGAGAAAATGGAAACGCGGTGTACGTAAAATACGAATAATATTAATAACACACTACATATTTTAATGAGCAGTGGCCGTCGGCGACTCGGCCGAAGACCTGTAACACGTTCCGTCCGCCACTGCAGCATTATACGGCAGCGGCACCCTCGGTTCGATCTACAAGTTGGACTAATTTTCTTCGTCTTTTGACTATTATTTCTGGTTTTTATTTTATTTTTTGAACCCTTCTTCGCGGCTATTATATACGATACAACATTATAGTGTTTATACGTATCGCCGCCGTGTAAACAGACAACCGTCCATCACACCGTGTCGGCTATATACTGTTATTATATTGTATTATACACGCCCGTGAGGCGATTGTGCGCTCCCTTTTTCATCTCCTTTTTCTTTTTTATTTCTCGTCATAACGTATTGTATTCGGGTTGGCGTTATTGTTTCGGTTCGCCTCGATGGGATCACGTGCGCGCGCCCGCCGCCACAGTGGCCGGTATTATAATGACACCCGGACGGCGATTGTCGAGGAAAACTTACGCTGGCACGTGCGTGCCCAATCGACTTTTCCGTAAACAATTGTCTGTTTGGAAAAACAATTTTTTTTTTTTTTGATAAAAAAGGAGAGCGACGTATACCAATCGAACGCACTTAATTTGTAAAGCGCGAACGTCCGATGAATAAACATTTAAAGAAAAACCAACACACGCGTGAACGAAACCCACACACAGTAATGGGTGTGACCGAGAATCCGGTGGAAAAAAACGGAATCTTTAGACACGGATTCTGTATAATAATAATGTATACAAAATAATCAATAACGCTTTTAGTCATGGTGAGAGCTGCTGTGGCGTTGCGAAGGACCCGACAGACTTTCGAGTGAAAATCCTCTGTTAGTTTTAGGAATTTGACCGATGAAACCGCTGCTAAATTTTCAAAACGGATGTGCCTACTGTAGATTCTGGTCCGAATACAGACGCTAGGATTTAAATGTTTCGAGTATCGATTGCAGTAATATATTTGCTTATACTCTTATGATGATAATGATATGTATTATGTTTGACAACAGTCACACTTTTAAAGTTTATCTGTTTTGGTATTCTTCTAATATCATTACAATGTTCTTCATAAAACTAATAGAAAACTAAAAAATTTCCACCCTCAAAAGGACGCGATTAATAAGAAACGATACTAGTTATAGGTTTGATAACACTTTACAGAAAATGACCAAAATTTCTAGGCCGAATATTAAATTATTCTCTTTAGGTAAATTTTTTTGACTAAGCAATCTATATAAACTATATCTCATAAATCATCGTGTTTGTATTAAAATTATGCAATATAATATATTATACGAATGATGCCAAATTATTCATACGATTAATTTTGTTTAAAATATTCTTAAGGTAGAAAAATATCAAACATTATTCAAACATAATTTTTCTCAAATTGTCTTAGATTATTTTGAAAATTTATACTGATAATAATCAACAATTAATTACAACTATGATAAAACAAAGAGATATTTCAGAAACATACGCATTTTCTAAAAACGGCAGCCATATTTTGTTTTGCTGATTTCCGTCCTAATAATAACGTAATTAACAAAGAGCCGATTATTGATATGATAATATCAAATTTGACTTGAAGAAAAGCAATATAGCGGTGATTTCTGATTTCGTATCACTGAGTTTCTGAAGTACCTACCTCCTTTCTATGTCATGTTAAAATCAGTTGCAGGGCATTACTATTACATCTTTGGTTGGCATGATTCTCGAACACGAATATTTATGAATTTAAATCTTTACTTACGCTATCCAATTATATTATATAATATCTATACGTATTTGTTTATATAATAAAATACAGAAACAGTACATCAGATTTTAAAAAGAAGGTACTTTTAAAGTAATTTTCAGAACAATATTATAATTATTTATAAGTTGAGCTAATTTTTTTCATTATTAAACTTAAATTACACATCAAAACGTATAATTTATCATAATATTGTAAATAAGCATAGTTAAATTATGTTTTTTTTATGTCAACTTACGGATTTTGATAACAGAGAACACAAAAAATCAAATTATAATTTGTAAAAGCAACACATATTTTTATAGGCTTTAGTAATTTACATAAGTATAAATTTCACTGTACACAAAAAGATTTGACTCCAAAATATTACCTGTACATTATCTTCTGACGATCTGATGTGAGTCACAAACGTAGAAATATATTAGGACGTCATGTTCTCGTTAGTTTTGATTTTTTCTTTAGAGATACTTTATAATAAACATCGTATAATTTACTTTGTTGCGTTTACATAACAATAATTGACAATTTTTGGATCAAAATGTGCAGGAAAAGTAATGTCAGAAATCAAGATTTGTATGCTTTTTAATAATTCCACTTTGCCGTTGCCGGACTCAGTGGTTTTCAACGCATAAAGGACATGTAGTGTGTAACACTTATTTTTTTTTTTACGTATTTTCAATTTTATGAAATATTTTTGAGTTAATTTTGAATGCGTTATAATTACAAAAAATAGTTAGTATGAGTAAACATTACATAATATGTTTATAGTTCATCCAACCGCGTTTTCCCGCTTTTGTGACTTCAGACTTGTCACATATTCAATATTATTTATTATTATTTCAATTTAATAAACCCTCATGCTGGTTAAAACTTTACTTCTCAGGAGTGCTCAAATAATTTTTTCAAAGAAATATCACAGCGTTTTGATTGATCACATGTTTGAAGTGACAAGCTTTTCATAGCAGTATAATCGTATCACCCTATTCTCCTCGTCCACAACTTCCTTTGACAATGTATTGGTTAAAAACCATTGAATTGCATGTCAAGTATACTGATTGAGTAATATTATTTAGATAATATCTAACCTTACTGTTATACATAATTAGTCACATTTTAAGAAAATCTTTGGATACAATATGTGTATAAATCGTATAAAATTACTATAACTTGGAGAATCATGTTTACAAAAACGTTTTGGCAGGACGTACAGAGTTACCCAAGTGATAATAATATAGAAGTTTCCCAGTTTCTTAGACAAAGAGAAAAAATTTACTGATTTGTTTGTAAAATAAGCCAAAATAAAACATTATAAAAATTTTATAAATTTATACGCCTTATAATGATATAAATAACGCTAGTTAAAATCACAGTCATCAAATTTTTGTGAACTCATTTGTTTTAAGGTTTAATATAAAATATGAACATCGTTTTAAATATTATTTTACTAATTCAGTTAAAGTATTCCTATAGTTTTTTGACTTCTGCATCCTGTTAAAAACTATAAGTATGGGTAAGATCAGCAAATTTGGTATGACGTTAATTGGCAAACTAGGCATACTATAAATAAATTTGAGGAAAAAACATATGCGATTACGTTGTATAAAAAAATAAATAAAACTGGTAAATGGTAGCAATCAGTATTGATAAAAAAATTTAACAAATTAGCAAGTGGCAATCTCCTATCTTATATCACGTATTACTTAAGAATATATTGCTTAATGTGTACATTCGGTATGTATATTACGTAAATTATATATATTATGGATATGTAAATAATATATAATTTTTAAATTAATATATTCTTTTTTTCTCATCACACTATTAGTTCTGACATTTTAAGTATAAAAAATGAAGAATTATTTCTCTGATTCGTCAAATTCAATTGTGCGGGGTTTCCAGAAATGTTCATAGTAAAAAAGAAAAAGTGTTGTACAAAACAAATAAACATACTCCAAAATCATACATACTACTCGTATATACTATATTTTTGCGTCAGCTATATTTGAAAAATGCATTTTTCATAAATAATTTTTGAAAGCAGTTGTAGTTATTATTTTGATACATTTTTCAACGGTTGATATTGGTATGTTAGAGGTTTTGAACTGTGAAATAAAATTTATTTTATGCGTACCCTATACGACGTACGACTACAAAGAACCGATGACGATTCGTTGTTCGGATTTTGTCAGCACAAAAGCTTTGCTTCCTTCCTTTTCGGTCTCTTCTCTGTGTCGCACAAAACCAAAAATCACACACCGGAACGTTTTTGTGATGGTGTGTAATCTATCTTCCTTATACACTTAGTTTTCAGATTTTGTATTATTTTTTTCATTTTTATAGTCGTAACTCAACAAAGTACTCAATTCGTAACAAATTTCAAAACTTAAAAAATGTTTACGTTAAATCAAAAATGACAAATTGAATTTATAGTTATTTATAGCATTCTATAAAAAATATTTTAGTTAATTTTATTTGTCAATTATTGTAAAATTTGTAACCCATACATGACGGGAATTATGGTAGAAAACACATAAAAAAAAAAAATTTATTTTAAGTTTTGGTTTAGTTGTTTTTCTTGAATATTGATATCAATAACAATTTAAATTGGTTTCATTTCATGTATTTTTGAGCAATTTTGGGGCGTGGAAAAGTAATCAACATAAAAGTTCATTGAAATAATACTAATTAGTATTGATAATACCTTTAATTGGTTAGGAATAAAATAGAGTTTTTTATTATTCATTTTGAAGAAAAATGTGTGAAATAACGTAGTTATTAATGAAAATAATCTATTTACGAATAAAAACATAAATGATAATAATAAAAAATAGTTTTGTGGTGACGATTTTATTAGTAATAACGAAGAAAAGTGTGTTTTGCTATTTATGAGTCCAAATTTATAATACAAAACGTTTATCAAACAATAAAATAAACTATTTTTGTGTTATGAATTATAATGATGCAAACTAAAATATAACGCATGATTCTATTGCATTAATTTCTTATGAAATAAATTTAGGTTTTTAATTTAAACAAATGATTTCCGAGTTTATGTAATTTGATAGTAATTATTAAACATAAATTTGTTTCCAGAATAGTATGGTAATAGTTAAAACACAATATTGAAGAGTTTAACACTTAAGTACGGATTAAGCGATGACATTAATGGAACTTTGCGAACCGAAACTAATTTTTGAACCTGGAAAACTTAAAAATATATTTATAGGTAAACCTATTTAATAATTCAAACTTTTTTTTTTCAATTATAACAGGTACAGAGTAAAAATTTTAATATTTCACTTTGGAGTTTTAAAATAATAATACGATTTAAATTAGGTTAATAATACATTGGTCTTACGTATTTTTCTAAGATTCAATAATTAAATTTTAGGAATGGGTATTTGGGCCAGGGTATCGTTATTGTAATTTTTTAGTTTAAACATACACACAATTATTAAATACATATTTGAAAAATTACCACCGATTTTGTGTAATGCACTGTTGAACAAGTTGAAAAGAATATTCCGTCTAGAAATCGTAAGTCAAATCTTTCGCAAAGCTCAAACTAAGCTCGAGCTATATCGGAAAGGGTGGCTCTCCGTCGTTTCAAGCGGAACGGCGTCGAATGGAACAGGCAGATCGCCAGGCACTCGGGCGGCAAAAATTCAATTTTCTCAAAGTCCAACTCATAAAGGGGTAAAAAAGGAAAGTATTTTCTATAACAACGAATGTTGCTTTGTTATTTCACGAAATGTTCATGCTGGGAAACAACGTCGGGTTGCTTATATTATGTAGCATTACATGTGATTTATTTATGTTTATCTAAGATGTTCAGCGAATATGTTAAAAACTTCATAAAAGTAATTATAACTACGGAAATCTTCAGATAAAATGGAAATATGTATCTAAATTAATTATCTTTAGTCCCAATCTTTACTTAAATGTACCTTCTTAACTTAACCTCACATTAACTTTTTTAGAATTTACTTCACCGACCTGGAAGAAATAGTCGAATTTTATATTTAAAAATTTTACGACAAATAACCCGTTTTCCCACTTGCGACGCATGACATCATCATATTAGAAATTTTAAAGTCGTAAGAATCATTCAAATCAGTAAATTATGAATCATTTATTCGGTGGTTGTTTTTATTTTAATTTCATATCATTAAATTAACATTATATTTATGAGTAAAATTGTCTACCAACAATATATTGCGGTTTTGGCTCCATATTATATTAGTTCAATGAAGTTTATTTTTCATAGATTTTAATAGTTATAGGTATGAAGAAATTGTTTTCAAAGTTAGATCAATAAGTGATGGATTGATTGTTTTAGAAAAATGTATCTTATTCATTGTGTATGACAAAAATCTGTTCACCAAAGTGGTTTTAAAGCTAAATTTTAGTAGTGAGTCATAAAAGTAGATATAATAATCTTTAGAAGTATGAGTTAGTATGCGTTGTAGGCACGCTTGATCGTAATTTATACACCTATTTTTTTTTTGAAAGTAGGTACCGTGGGACAAAAATCGATTAACATTTGTACGCATATAGGACATATATTCATAGGTTCTTCTAATTAAAACGTAAATCAATCTTCGTACTTCTAATGATGATAGTACAAGCACGGTGTTATTCAGTGTCTATTGGTAATTATTAATATGTGTTACGCTATACATGACTTAAGTGTAGGGCGTTTACCTATTGTTTGTTTCTTGAACAAAATAATTTAATAAAAATAAAATACCATTATCACGCATAATAGAATTGTACGATTAAATTGGTTTTTGCCACCTGAATACACTTCTAAATGTACAGGTTATTAAATTTTATACATTGAAAAAAGTGCACGTAATGAGTGTAGGTATTTTATCTTGCGAGTAAAAGAAAAACCTCAATCAAAAGTAGGTAAGTAGGTACAAACAATGTTGTTTAAAACGTCATGCAAAAAGCCAACACATATAATTCTGAGTGTTTTATACTGCTGAAAAAAAATTCCCCGTTTATAACTGTTTACATTCGATCCTAATACTTACTTTTCGTAAGCGAAAAAGACTTAAAAATGTAAAAAAAAAAAAAAAAACGCAAAAAGTTTATGATTTAAATAATTGTCGTGACGTTAACAGGTTTGTATTCTGTAGTTTATATATGTGTTCAAGTTAATGTTACCTTTATGGTTATATATAGTGTATAATAATAAGTACCACACGTTTTCAAAAGAAAAACAATAAAAAAAAAATATTATTTTTGATGATAGTATAGTAAGATTTACTATTATTTTGATTCTATTATAGAACCGATTAGGTAAAATACGTATCTATACAATATTTTTTTTGTTTCACCTGATGAGTTATCATAAACAATTTAAACTGGAAACCAAATTGTCTCAAATATTTACATTTTGTAACGTAAGTAAATATTATTAGCTAGATAGATAAATAATATCATTGAAATAACTATACACTGTTTAGACAACTATAATTGACGTAAATGTCAAAATCAAAATAGGAATTATTATATTTCTCAAACAAAAACTGCACCGTTTTTACTGCACTGTTTCTATATTTTGAGCTTTACATAACTATTTTTAGTCACGTCCATTTTACAGTCGGAAATTTTGTTTTATCATTTTGTATTAGTTTTATAGCCTCAAATGATTATGATTTATCTACGTTTGTGACGTTTTCACATCGAATTGATGCATCAACAATAAAATAATGTATCATCAGCTGGCTGTCACGCAAGTGTAGCGTATAAAGCGAGAATATTGTTGGGATAAATTACGGTACCATCAAGTATTTGTTCGGTTTTCCTCGAAACCCGTCCGTGGATGTCTTATAAAGCTATATTTTATTTTAATATAATTCAACTCTTTTCGTAAATCATTATACACGTAAATATCAGTCACGGTCCCGTGATTTCCGGAAGGAGGAAACAAACACGTGCGAGAGGATCGACTTTGACGGACAGGTAATATTTTCATGGCAGCGTCCGGTCGTCGTTAAATTAAAAATTTAATATAACATTAAAACGTGGTGACAAGCTAGTAGACTCGGGATGTTTATTATAATATTAAGCTAAAAATACAGCTATACAGTATTCATATACATATATATATATATTTTTAGTGCTCCTTAGTCGCTGTATATTAATTCAATTTGGCTGGTGTTCACTAAATAAACTAATACTACTAATATACTACAAATTAAATTTTTTTTTTCTACAAACTATAACCGGCAAGTTCTTTATTAAATGATCTTAATATCAAACAATTAAAATTTCTTCTGCAGCATAAAATTTCGAACAAAAAATGTGCCATAAAAAATAAACGATTATTATTACTTTTTTTTTCTTTTACTAACATTATGCGTAGAAAATGTGTAAACATTATGTAAACATAATATGACTAGACAAATTAGACAAAAATTTAACTTAAAAGTTGATGAAAAAAAGATTATTGTAAAACGTTTTAAAAATAACCAAAAGCCACATAGCAAAACTTCGAATATAATCACAAAAAAAAGTTGGTTTAAGCATAATGCATATAAAGCTTGTACGCAAACTAAAATAAAATTGATTTTATTTTTCTCCGGACTGCAAAAAAGTTTACCGAGGTGATTCAACAGACAACAATGAAAAAGTTTTTATACTGATTTTAAAACCAAAATATAAAAATATTTTTGTAGAAAACGGTACCGAAGCATAGTATAAATAGTTTTTCGGTCATTTTTATTTTATTTGTTTATTTTAATAAAATGTTCGCCAAAAATGCCTGGATGTAAGACAAACAGTGTGTAAACGTGTGTTTGGAAATGGGTGTTAAAAATTTTACGGCTTTCGTGAAAAATTAGGTAAATGTAAAATCAAATTTTTCACTGTCAGTAAGTGAATATAACTGGAAAATATTTTATATTGCACTGTAAGTAAGTTGATGGAAGAAAGGTTAGATATAATTTACCTTCGTTAATTTCTTTAAGAATATAAGTATCCATTCGTCAAAAATGAAGGAGATACATATTTTAATGTCTTATTATATTCAAGAACACTATAATAATATTATATGATGTAATAAATTAATATTTAATTTTTACTATATTTATAGTTATGATTATCTTGATGTTTTTTTTATAGTGTTATTTTAAAGGTAATACTTATTCTTAAAGCCAACAAATAAAAATTTACATACATAACACGTTAATTTTGAATTGATACACTAAACCATCTTACACGGTTACGTTTAACATTGTGTCTATTTTAGAATTTTTTTATTGAGCCAATTAAAATATTAAACAGATAATTAACAACGGATAATTTTGAATCGTAAAAAAAAAACACGCCGACTTATCAGGAACACGCGTTGTTTAAAAATATTTTAGAAAAATGTTAAATGTGAGTGTAACGAAATTAATATTAAAGTATACCGACCGTTACGTCGGTAATGTTTTCTTCTCATACCGTTTTTCAGGATGTATTTCGTTTCAAATCACAAAAGTTGTTTGCGTTTCAAAGGGTACGTACACTGTACGTATATTATACTTTTATTTTAAAAATGTTCAATGAAAATGAAAAATAAAATCGATTAAATGTAATTGAAAATAATTTTTTTACACATTGCAGTTCTGGATGCGTAGTAAAATAATTAACTGTTATAGAACGCTAAATCAAATTATAAAATTCGTTTTCATCAGCGACAGGTATCGAACCCAAAAGCGAAACACTCGGTTTTTTTCACCGTATCCCAAAATAATCGCATCATTTGACTTTTACCATCGATTTCCGTGCCAACGCATGTTCCGAGTTATTATGAAATACTTATATTTTAATTCGTTGCCGCGCTCGCTTCGCTCCGAAACGCGCTGCTGCGGCAGCAGTCACACGAACATATATATATACCTATCAAACACGTGCACGAGACGTGCGCGTGGCCCCCGCACTTGAAAAACGTCAAAAACGATACCGTCATTATTTCGATATTGTAATAATGTATTGTAATAATATTCACGATCTCGCACGCGGCGGCCAGGAGTGATGCTTGACGGCGGACCCGAGCGTGCGTTTCCGACGACGACGGTTTTCAATCAACGCCAGTCAGCAGCACTCCGACGAGCCGTTTTCGGGGACCGTATTGTTATTGTAATAACAATTATTGTTATTTCGATACGAGGCCATTTCTAATGGAAAAACACGATTTTTGATCCGCGCAGGGGTCGAATCGAGAGAGGGCGCGCAGTCCTACCTTTGATGATCATCACAGCAAGAACGAACGCTAGAAAATAAGTTGAATCGATCGATTAAATCTGCGCACGTAACGAAAAACCGTGCTTCTCGTAATCGAAATCAGCTTTAAAAATCATTTCACCATTTACTAGCAGAGTATGTGAAGGAAATGTAAAGCACAATGCCGTAAATCAAACTTAGAATCCACGAAAAGTCGTTGCGAAAATAATCATCTCGAAACGTATCGACAACTACTTGGATAGGACCAATAAGCCGGTTTCCAAAAATGTTTTATAATATATTAAAAAAAGAGTTAAATACTTGTCGGAACTGTTCCGAAAACAAATAAATGTTTGAATCCATCTTAATGTTAAATCTCAAATAATTTGTAGCGTTTTTGGATATTTATGGGTTTTTTTTTTGGAAGTTGTTGGTGTTTTTGGTTCATAGATGTCTGTATAAATCAGTAAATCATCACGAGTTAAAATTATTATAAATAGAGTATTATTTATGGTCTATCGTGACCTGGTAAATTAAAAGATCAAACATGTCCTCAGAATCTACAAATATCGAGTGGAGTGGGGATAAAACAATTGAAAATAGTTTTGTAAAATTGTCTAGGAGCTATTAGGAGCTCACAAGCCATCTGTTCCACATTAAACACTGCACCCACGTACTTAGAAATTTTTTAGAAATAAATAGTCAAAATTTGTTAAGTATTTGAAAAATAATTATGGTTTAAATGTTCAAAAGTTTGGTGACTGCCCCCCTTGCAACTGATACTGAGCATAAAAATTGTTATTATAATAATCATTGTTCTCGACAGGTATTACATATTACGGTAACTAGTCTGTACTGATTGAATCGTTTTAACGGCCGATAATACGTTCATTGGTTCGGAAAATGCATTCGCGGTTTAAATTTCTACAAGTACGTCTTTTCTCCTGCAGGTTCTATCGGATTTTCGGAAAAACAGATGCTTCTTGTGCGCATCGGTTCTCAAATTCAAAAATCGGTATGACGATCAACAAACTTGACCTCGGGGCTTTGCGTTAAGTGCAATATTTCCCAACTGCGTGACGAAAGTTTGTTTGTGTAGCATACGGGTACATTTTTTAAACCGAAACCACAGTTTGTCCAGCACATTCTATACGAATTACGAATAATAAAATTATTGATTTTTGTGTGATTTTCGCTTTATTCGCGCACAACCGAAACCTTCGTACATCAGCAGCGCCGAAAACCATGAAATGTTTTCATCGATCCATATGGCTTAAAACGTTCTTTTGACAAATTTTTGTAATCAAAACTCTCAACTGTACAGTTTAATTAAGTTTCAAATACGATGTGCGATATTTTTGATACCCCGCAGTTTTGCGTGCAGTTATTTAAACCAATATTTGTCTTTTATACGTTAGACGTGTTTTTTCATCACGATGTTATATATGCTTCAACTTATTTAACTTGTGATCGTATATTCGACGGTAAAGTTTCGTCGTAAACTTTTGAAGGCACTTAATTGATCGAAGAGTACTCGCTTCTACACATGTATTGTAACGTTGCTAGATGCGAGTACCCACGTATTTTTATCTGCAGGCTAACTCTCCGATTGAACGTCTCAGTGTTTGACTCGGAAAATTAATACTCGAAATTGTAACGGTGCAGAATGAAAATATTCCGAAAACATTTTACGTGTTGGAAACATAATTGAAAAAAAAAAAAAACAAAAAAAAATCAAATACGATCGGTATAAACAAGAACTCGAACAGTTTGGCCAAAATATATCGGCTTGGACAATTTAGAGGCACATGGCACCTACTATATACTTGTACAAGGCCCGTCTCGGATGTTATACGGCTGTTGGCGTCATCGTACCGAAAGTTGCTATACTGTTGTTAAATTGCCGTAACGATACGTGTACACCGCCGCGGTCTTATCTGTGGTGCTATACTTGCACAACCCTACACCACTCGGTCCGAGGACCTTTCCGGAAAAAGTATCTACCGACTTTAAAACTCTAAACCTAAAAAGCGTTCCCGGAAAAAAACAGAAAAAACCTCTTTGTATAGAAACACGTCAGCACCGGAGTTAGTTGGTCGCGCGCGCCAGACGCCGGTGAGTTCGGCGCAGCGGACAAGTTTCATTTGGAATATAATAATAATTGTTGTTGTTGTTATTACCCCACCTCTACCGTGTACACCCGCACCGCGGCCCAGTCCGCTTCGGTGTAAATACGCTTTAACGAGCTAACAAGCCGTTTTTTGCTCGCGCCCGTGTTTAGTAGCCACGGTGAACCGCCGCTAATGGACCGTTTTCTCGTATTTATATTTACTACTTTTTTTTTATTATTACCTACGACGGTACGTGTTAAGTCTTGGTCTCCGATTACGCTCGTTATTATCGACCGGTATCACGGATCGACGGTCGCCGGTGTGTAGGTACGTAACAACAACGCCGTCTAATGATCCTCTTCGCGCGCGCGTTTACACACTGAACGGACCGATTTTTTTTCATTTCTTTTTACCGCCACGTTCACCGCGGCGAGCGGTTACGTTTCGGTATTTATTTTCACGTTTAATACGCGCATTTATATCAGTGTGTGTGATTCGTTCACTGACATTTTTACACACCTGGGCGAGCGCCAACAAGGTCCGCCGACGAGGTTGCTCGGATGCATCATTCTGTCGTACCTGCCCACGTGCGTATGGCGTTTGGAGCGGCTCGAGCCGTTCAACAGGAGGTTCGAATCGTGGAAAACGTTGTTTCTTTCTCGCACGCGTCGCCGCGCTGAACGCGCGCATTGTGTTTTTATCGGACGCGCGCGTATTGTGCTGCTTTTCGAATCCGTTTAGAAGAAAAAATTATGGTTTTTACCTACCTACTTACGCCTGTCCGCGGTGTTTCGGCTTTTACCCGGGTTTTTGACTCTTGTTTGTGAAACAAAAAAGAAAAAAACGTTTAAAAAACGCAATCTTTACGATGGAATGCGTAGTATGAAACGTGAAACGATTCGGAACACAAATTTTTTTGTTACACTGCTTAAACCCGGTTCACGTTTTATACAAGTGTAAAAAAAAAATAACGTGGCGTGAGCCGTTTTGAAAATTGTAATTCTATTAACACCCATCTAGAAACTTGTATAAATAGCGGTGTAAGCTCCGTTTTAACATTCGCAGTATTTTTGCGCACGCTCTTTTGGATAAATTACAATAATCGACGCGATAAACGCCCTAAATTCTACGAGTACTATCATTTTATTTTTTAAAAGAACGTAAACAAGTTTTTTATCATCGATTTTTATACAAACCTTTGACACTGCAGACAGGATTTGTCAATATTTGTTTTTCGCTAAACCATTCACTGTTATTTTGGACTTGAAAGTTAAAAAAAAAAAACATACCCACACCGGTTGAAGAACAGTTACTAAAATCGGTGCCCTGCACAATATTGTTTACTAAGATATTTTAAACATTTATTTTTTTTTGCGTTTTTCGTTGTATTTTATGTTTTCATAACAAATCACGCGTGAAAAATTGTTTTAAATGTATTGGACTTTATACGGATTATTGTTGGAATGAATATGTTTTAAATTTCATAAAAATATCTAACGGTTTGGACCAGATGTGTAAAAAAACACTGAAAATGATACAGGTTTAGTAAAAACTGTAATTTTCATTCAACACTGCAAATAAAACCTCACAATATATTTTGTATATATAATTTATATTTGTAAATATATTGTCTGTATACTGTTATGACATTTCCATATGGTTCATTAAAATTTCGTTTTGCCCAGTTCTTCCATGTTTTTTTTTTTTTTCACAAAATCGTCCGGATTTTTTCGTTCTTTTCATTATCCATACACATAATTTCGTGTTTTGAGCGAAGTCCGATATTCAAAAGTCATTTAAATTGAAATAAAAGAAAATCTTTGAAACGAAACTTGTATAAAAGATTATTTTAACATTCTAGTGGGTGTCTGATGTGCGCTGTATTGCTAGCGCGCGGGCTGTCGGTCTTGTAGCTAAAGTGTATTTGTCAAACAAAAAAAAAAACAGAATAGAAAAAGAAGAAGAAGGTGTGTAAATAAATATTAATATAAATAACAATACAAAAGCGATTCGAAAGAACCGTAGTCCTATTACGGCGCGTGAGCCGCGTTATTCATTCTCATACATCCCTTTTCTTCTCGGACGCTATACATTTTCAGAGTGAGAGACAAACAAATAGCTTAAAATTAGTATACAACCGGTCCTACCCCTCAGAAAAAAAAAAAATTAAAACGAAAACACGGCCTTACAAATAAAGTGACGACAATAACGAAAAATGATGCGTGCATTGTACTCGTATAAAAAGAGTAGGTGAAGCTACCACGTTATAATAACCCGCGGTGTGCGTGTTTATTTTCACCGATAATTTCCTGTGTCTGTTACCGTTTTTTTTAATGTTTTTTTCTCCTCCATTTATGTGGCACATTTTTATCACCACATAATATAACCGAACCACCAATTTCCTAACTTCTCAGCGTATAATAACTGTACGTTTTACACTAGTTGCTTACACATATATATATAGGTCAAAACTTGTAACAATAATTGTGGTCTGCTCTACTAACGAGGACACGTACCAAAAAAAAAAAATCCTTCTCTACTCGTTAAAATCATCGATTCATATTGGTGTCAAGAAATCACGGTAGAAATATGTTCACTGTAAGTGTACCAGATAACTCGTAATCGTAGTTAACGAGTGTTCAAGTGTATTGACCGTTTGTCAATTCGGATCATTGACAACGAATAAAATATTTCGAATTTTAGATTGGAAAATCATATTAATGTAAACTCGGATTAAGTGCTTCGGATGAATAACCCGTTTTTCTTTATTCGATTAAAAATAACAATAATTTTAAAACAACGATGTACGGAAAACGTATTCTAAACAACGGAATGATGTTGTGAAGGAAAAATTGAAACACAAAAAATTTTGACAATACTATTATGTAAACCAAAACTAACACAAGAGTTTGATACCTATGACGGTCGTATTCTTTTTATACGTCTATAATATTATGTTAAATATGGAGAAACAAAGTTTTATGCGATTGCGTCTTACGAAAATAACATGCGGCGTATAAAAGTAAAGTACAATTATATTATATTCCGGTTCTACTGAACGAAGATTTTCTTTCAAAGTGAAGAAATCAATTTGTATACTAAAACTTGAATTTTTTTTCTTCTAATCAACTAAGAGCTTGACCAGAGTTCAAAAAGTTTATTGCTTGTTTCCTTTTACCTAATAAAAATTAAAAATATGTTAAAACGATAACGGTATGTTCCTACTGAATTCATATATTATTTTATAACCGTGATTAAAACCTATACGAGTTCTGATATTATCCACTACTTACGAATACTCACGAGTCATGAAATGACTGAGTCTCTACAAGCAAAGCGTTGAGACATTTTTAGAAATAACAGTGGCGGACTACACCAGTGCGCCATGATTTACTGCTGCATTCGAGGGCGATGGGCCATTTCCAAAATCGGATCACGAGCCTAACGCGAATCTGGCAATACGTTGTTAGGACTAACGATAATTATAAAAACCCATCTTTGTTCCTTCAAAACTATAATAAGTGTACGATGCGTGGTGATGCAGTTTTGGGGGGCTCAATACAGATTAGCCGTTCGAGAATTTTAATTTCAGCTCTTCGAATCGCGTCCGTGCAGCACACACAACTTGTAGTAAATGGGTATTCAAACGCGCCCGTGAAAACACAACGAGAGAAATCGGTTGTTGTTCCTTTGCACAAAGTTTTTGTTTCAATCGTCGGTCGCGTTTGACGAAAACAAAAAATCAACATAGGTGTTCCACAGTTTTTCTGCACTCAACACGGGAATCCGTTCGTTTCGGAACTCGTTCCTCTTCTGTTTCATCGCCGGAGACAGAGTACCCACCCACCCACCGCGAAAACGCGCAAAGACCTGCGCCGTCCCCGTCCACAACCACCCTAAACCGTTTGGCGTCTCGTCGCGCCGACGTTAAAACCGTATGAAACGCGCGTTCCCGGACGACAAGGGTGTTTCAACAATGTGCGGTCGTCGTAAAAATAAAATTTAAACGACGATAAAATTTATATTTAATATGCGAACTTATCATGTCATAACACGTCGCACTCGGTTCGATGACGTGGATTAAAAACGCGCGCGTTCTTCGTCGCACGATAACGATTATCGTTTTCATCACCGTTTTATGTCTAATCGTCGTCCCCGGAATCGTAAAACTTTTCGGCGTTTACGACCTTCGGAAAGCGGTGCTGGCAGACCCGTCAGCAGAGCCGCGGCTGTAAAAATCGACAAACCGGAACTTCCTCGGCAAAATGGTGGTGACGGGGAATAACGAGAAAACGTTTGCAGTTGGCAGATCCGCGAGCCGCCGAGCTCTGTCGTCGGCTTTATGAACACTCGCGCTTACAATAATGTATACCGAGTGTGTGTAACTTTTTTATCCACAAAAAAAATCACCGATAATCGTTTTCGTAAAACTTTTGAGGGATTCTCCTAACAGACGGACGTGCCGGTGTTGACGGTATTGATAAATCACATTCTGCGCGTCGTACGTGTTACCTCACGCGCGGTAAAATTCCAAACGATTCGTAAGATAAGGCCGGAGAGAGAGAGTGGCTCAGCACGGCCTAACCGTGTGCAGGTTTTTAATAACGATTATGGTGTGGCAAATTAATAAGTAACACCGAAATTTTAATTTGAAAATCGTAAAAATTCGCAAACATGATCGCGTGCGTGTAAAAAAAACTGTTGTGGTTGGCTGATTGGTTGCCGATTTCTCCATACACGGGAGTTTTGATTGAAATTTTCATTTAAAAACGAATGCGTCGAATTACAAACGTTATAACTGTGTTGCGAGTATCAATATTTTCACGATTGTCTATATATTAACTATAAATCAACCGTAAATCGACTTATAATGAATCAGGAAAACTACCAATGGTTTTAAAACTGGCGTTTTTAACTAATCATTGATATGAGATGATTAAGGGAGTTTTCGCACGCTTTATACACTACACTTTATACGAATAAAGCTGTGAGCATTGAACATTATATTATTGTGAATCGTGCAAACATGCTTTTAATGTAGCCTATATAAACCCCTTAAAAATGATCCGTTTGCATCACCGTTATTTTCAATAATAATTACCTATTGTGGCTGATAGCAATCGTAACGTGTATTTAATTTTCTTTATTTTTTTGCTACCTAAAAATATGACCCGTAACTTCATTTTGTTACTCCTGATAAAATGTATATCCATTATTCACCATTATATTGATGTTTTTGGTTTAATTTGAACGAATACACATTATTCTTTGTTTTCGTATCAAGAAAAATTATAAAAACTTTTTGAATAATTACAGTTATTATTTTATTATAAATCGTTTCTAAATGTACCATTGTAAGTTACAACGTTCTGTTTCTTGACACGGCAACACTTGCAAAACGTCTAGATATTTAAAATGTTATTATAGTTTGTAAAAATATTGTTTTATGGACCATTTCGCTACTTCAAAAGAGATTTTTTTTTTTTTATCTCCAGAATGGGTTTTATATGTTGCAATTTTTAATACGGTAAAGTTACTCCACATGACAAGCCGAGTTTTAAATTTTTAAATTATGGATTTAGAAATGCGTATCACATATTTCAAAAGCAGATCGGGTATATTTTGATATTATTGCAGTAATTATTATATTCATTTTTTTAATAATTTTATTGTGACTTTAACGTATTTATTGTCATCAATTTCTTTTCAATTTTATAAGAATTTAATATGTACCATAAAATCGCAATGAATCGTATTTTTAAATTTCAAATATTAAGTTTTAGGTATCAACTGTACTTTTCTACCATGAATTTATTGTTAAACTATATTTTTGTTGTTTATCACTCATCTATCTCCCATTATTGGTGTATGAAAATAATTTAAACATTCTTTTTAAGTATGTAGTTATTCACTCGTATTGATAGTTAAGTACAGACATCGTATATTCAAATCCCATAAATAAAAGCGTGTGTATTATTATTATTTTTTTTAAATTTTTATTGAATTTTTTATACTTATTCATTTTCATTACAATGGGTGGTAGTGGTTCTTTACTGCAAACCATTGACGCAAACGCGTTTTACATATTTTGCAACTTTAAAGCACACTTTTATCACAACATGATTTGCTCCAATGTACACTGTACAGTGTATGACAACATTGGTTTTTTCCCAATTTCTTATTCTGACTAGCGTTTCGAGTGTGTACATAATTTTACGCTTTTAGACTTGCTAGCGTGAAATCTGCATTTAAAAATTTTAAATCAAATCTTTATATATTTTTTACAAAATATTAAGAGCGAGTAAATATAGTTTAACGATAAAAAACACAAAATCATAACCATTTTGTATAGGTGATCGATTTTGTCAGTCGTATTTGATTTCCCCCCCCCAGAATTTAGTGTTTAGGCCACCTTATAAATATCATTGTTTAAGCGTTATCAGTTTAAATAATGGTGGAAAATTATTGATTGAAGAACAGTGGAGACCCGCGGGTTGTTGAGTGGCTCAATTTGACGAGGGTCGGAAACCAAAAGTCCGTCGTACGCTCGCCAAATCGTGTCGGCGGATTGTTTCTACAGGTACGTTCGGCCCGTGGTTGTGGCATGTCGTCTTGATGTTCGCAATAACATTATGATTTATAGTATTATAAATTAATGATTCACAAAACCATCATCACCCTTTTGGCCATTAATACGACGTGGTCCCCGGTATCGCGCACAATAAGGAACCACCGTCGGTGTTGCTGTTGCCCGAGTTCGAAATGTCCACGAGAAAATAGTATGGTCGAGTAACAAACGACCTGGCAAAGTTTTCCGATCGTGAGCTTGACCACAACGAATAAAAGGTATTTTACTAAAATACTCGTCTGTAAATGATAATAGTTGTTATAGAAGTGAACCTACGGTAAAACTGATACTTAGAAAGGCGTTTCTTTCGATTGACGTCTAATGCTGATTTTACTGTCGTCAAATGAAGGGCTAACGTGAATGATGGAATAAAACAAAAATTTTTTATTGAAAACAAAATAAAATTGCTATCATAAGAATCATTAATCTAGAAAAAAAAAAAAATGATTATTATTATTTTTTATGATTTGCTATTTTTTGTTTTTAACCACCAGAATCAAACGGATTGATATTAATCTTAATGAATTAAAAAAATGTAGAAATCAAAACACGATGAAAAATGTCTTACTTCAATACTCACTCATTTTTACTGTAGTATTCTTTCTGTTCTCTAAATAGTTATGTAGCTTTTGGCCTTGATTACAATAAGAATATTTATTATGTAAACGACAATATTTTATATTTATAATAAAATTAATGTTAAATCTACGACAGTTAACTTAAGTAATTTTATAAATATTACTACCTTAAAACTATATTATAAATCATAAATGGAAATTTGTATTTTACAAATATTAAAAGTAAATAAAATGAAACATATTAGAAACCAAACTACCTATATTTTATAGGTAATTTATAGTAAATTTTATAGTTTGATAACATATAGGTTTCTAATTATTTTTGGTACCAATATGTTAAAAAAAAAAAAATCTATCAGAATTTTAGGGTATCAAAAATTCCAACATAAGTCGTTAAAATTCTGTGAGATGTCAGTTGACTATGTTTTTATGTGTTACAACTTTTAATACATCTAACTTAAGCAACATATACCTACTTCAGAGTGTAACCAATAAAATCATATAACGGCTATGGGGGGTATAAATATAATTTAAGTTGAATAAAACCAAACACCCAGATAATGACAAAAAAATTGGACATTTCTTTTTATATTTTTTTCAAACTAAATTGCTTCAATACGACAGTATAGTTTCGTATTCTATAATCTTTTAAAATCTATTTAGTAAGTCAAATTAGTTTAATGTGTAAATTCTTTATTTACTAAGTTCTTTTTTAATTTAAAACCAATATGCAGTAACTAATATCATGGTTGTAACGTGTTATTTTCAAATTAATATTTGATGCTACTTGTATAGATCGTAGACATGCCGTGAGTAACAGCTGTTTAACGTATAAAAAAATAAAGATGGAACATCAGTAAAATGAAATATTGGATACCAGATGTAGATAGATATCAGTTAATTTTATAACTGTAAAATAATAAAAACTGGGAATATCTCATATCTCTACCCAGTAAAATGTCTAAAACTCCAAATTTATGATGGAACATTATGACATTTATTTCATATAACTGTTATTAAACACAAATTCATGTTTAACTTAAGGGGGACCGGTAGCGTCCAATTTGAGTTCTCTCTCTAACTCATTTAAATTAATATAGGAATTTTGACGGATTTTATTTTCACCATATAAGTAATTTAGGGGGAGGATTTTCAGCCCTCCCCCCACAGTTAGCCTTAAACCCCAGCCCAACTTTAAAAAAATATACAAAATAATCTATCACAGGAGCCCATCTCAACAATTTTAATTTCAGCTCTTCCAATTGTTTCAAACCTACCGAATGATCTACTAAAAATTAGTGGCAAATATACCTACCGCATATTACACAGTTCCAGATATAGTTTTAATTATTTTAATTTTTATCATATGAAAATAACATTAGTCACTATAACATGTAGAAAAATTTAAATAAAAAACAATTTTAATTTAAATAATATGCGTGTAAGCGGTAGTACGTTATACCTACGTTCAAAACAGAAATGTATATAGTTGCTCTTTGTGAAATTATGATGGAAATCGTCACGTTCATATTGTATCGTATAATTTAAGATGATTTTTGTAACTTTTTTAAAAAAAAACCTTACGATAAAGACCGGAAACGGAGGAGCGTAAACGTGTGTATATAATATATTATGCTTCATGTATGGAATTACGTGGAAAGTGATGTGAAAAAAGTATAAATATAACCGAAAAAGATAGAAATAATTTTTCAAAGCCAAATACGCCTGACGTCGGAATTCTTTGAAATGACAAAAGAACACACATAATAACGGTTATAACAACAATAATAAAGTA